>JARFJB010000003.1:1262500-2010000 GCA_036346205.1 Vesta saturnalis
TGTAATTCGTTGGGAACGTCCCAATTTTCCTGTAGTTAAATTACAAAGTAAATGGGCTTTAGAGTATGGAATGCCTTCAACTCATGCAATGGTTGGTATCTCAATTCCATTTTCAGTGCTTTTGTATACAATGGATCGTTATCAGTACTGTGTTGGTGCTGGTTTGGTTATTGCAGTCGTTTGGAGCTCACTTGTTTGTGTTAGTCGTCTTTACTTAGGAATGCATTCTGTTTTGGTAAGTTAGAATTCACCTAATTAATGATTAATTACTGTGCTTGTAGGATATAGTAGCTGGAATACTTTTGACAATCACACTTATGCTTCCTTTAATACCGCTTGTCGATAAATTAGATAATTACTTCCTAACTAATAGTACTTCACCTATTTTACTGCTTGTTGTATCCATCTTGATGATTGTCTATTATCCTAATAGTGGAAAGTGGACACCTACAAGGTAAATTTGAATAATATGCGAAGATTGTCAGCCATCATATTATATGTATATCTTGTAATGTGATGCCATTTTGCTGAAAGTGTTTGTCGATTCATAGTTTTTAACACTTTACGTGACCTCATTTCAATCATCTGACTGTGTTTGTGTAATGCTCGTCCTTAGGAATGATCAAATTAGGTAATGCTGGTCATTGCTGTGTATGTATAATATATTCCCAGAACCTGCACTAATTTTCTATAAATATAATAAATATTAACATTTCAAGAAAACTAAAACTAATGTAATACTATAATAGTGTACCTATAAACTAAGTAACTAAGCATGTACATGGAGGTGACGTAACGAATTTACTGATATATTCCTTGCAAGAACTTCAAAATTTTTACCTTCCAACGTACTTGTACAGTTCCAGGTATCGAAAGTTATGCAATCAACTTTTTTTTCTCTAATGCTAAATCGACTTAGCTCATTTACAATGTTTGTCATGATGTGTGTGTGTACGTTTAGTTGTGTGGATGTATGTTAGTAATTAATCACAATTTCTCCTGGTTAGATTTAGGGAGAAATTCAGCAGCTGAAAGAGGGGGTTTATTAGGAGCAGTTTTTCGTTTTTATCAATTATTGCTGGAACAGCTGTGTATGTCAAAGATATAAAAGTAGCAACATATAGACCTTAAACATATCCATTAATTGTTTTTTGCAATTTTTGGATATGTGATGCGTAATTTAGCTGCAAAAAAATTTCTAATGTAGAATTTAAGTGTTCATATTTTTCAATATCTAAATATCGATTCAGTTTATAAGAAAATGTATAGAAATATTTTTTTAAAGAAAATTTAATTTTACATAACTTCTGTATAAAGTTTCTTAATATACAGCCAACTAAGTCAAAAAATTAATTAAATATGATTGAAATTGCTTAAATTGTATTAGTATTTTATACAAGCGACTCTGTAATTTTTTTTAAGTTAGCATCTATACAATGTGTCCCAAGAGTTTGGAAATGCTCAATTATGTCTGTTATTTGTAAAGTGACATAGATAAAAATGAGGAGTTTACATTATATACTCTGTCCAACAAAAATATTTTCAGTGATGCAGTGTTGCTGCTTCTTTTTTTTTATGATTGTGGACCTGAACAGGCTAAATTTGGTCTATCGTGCTTAAGCACTCAGGAACACTTAGGAGGATGGATAGAGGGATAATGAATTGCCAATAGATGCCTATGAACAGCTACCTTTTTCTCATATCATAAGTGAGAGGAAAGCAGGAACTAGGGAGATCATTTCAGAGTTTAGAAGCTGTGTAGAAAATGTGGATTGCCCCGTTTGGTACGACAAGTGGAGATTTGTACTGCATCTGATGATGTGAATGAGCAAACCGAGTGTTTCTCGCAAAGATAACCCTAGATGGTATCAAAGAATATAATTCAGCAGCACAATAGCTGTTGTAATAACGATAATGCAAAGAAAGAACTGAAACCATCCTTCTATGCTCAAGGGACTGTATGTGAGAAGTTAAGAACGGGTCATTTATAAGCCTAATCGTTCTCTTTTGAATACGATCAACGATATCGAGAGCGTATTGGGGAGCTCTAACCCAGAGGTGAGAATTATATTCCAAATGAGGCGAATTTGGGCCTTATACGGCAGAAGGAGTTGTCGAGAGGTAAAGCACTGCTTAGATCTGTACAAAAAGCCTATTTTATGAGCAGCTGTTTTGGTAGGTGACACAAGATGGTCAACCCATGAGAGATTTGAAGATACAATCATACCCAACAGAGTAATAGAGTCTGAAAACTTAAGAATTGAGCCATTCATACTTAAAACAGGAAATGATCGATCTTTTTGGTGGACACAAGGCAACACCGAGTTTTGTTAGCATTAAATTTAATTAGATTATTGCTTCCCGTTCGAGAATATGTTGAATGTCTTTGTTGATTGAATTTCCCATTTCAGCTTTAATTTCTTGATTTGACATAGAAGGTGGATTATCACTATGAGTAGACTGAGATGAACTACAGTGAAGAGTGCTATTGTCAGCAAAACAATGGATGGGGTTAGTTGTTGAAGAAATAAGGTCGTTTATGTACAGAAGAAAAAGTGTAGGCGCTATAACGGATCCCTGTGGCAACTTTGATAATTCAAATGGAACACCATGTATATTATTCAATTTTTTAATTCCCGGAATAAATATAAATATATCTTATGTATGAAGTCCTATACCTATCTTCAACCATTTACGAAATAATTGGCAGACCATTTCGACACTTTGACAGGCTGTAAAATCTAACTCTTAAGAGATCAAGAAAAACCGTTTGCATATTCCTATCTTAGTTTTTCATAAGCTATCGATTGACAAATATAAAAAATGTTATTAGAATTATTTTATTTCTTTTAATTTCCATTTTGTATGTTGGAAGGTCATGTGGTGTTCCACACCAGATATTTTTATCTATAGTCTATAACTTTGTGGTAAACAGCATCACAATAATTAAACTGGGACAGAACCAATGAGTCGCATAAAACCTTTTTAATCTGAGAATTCATTATGTCTACTAGTGAACAGAAACTTAAGGGTAGGATAAGCTTTTTGCAAAGTTTTGTTTATATGCATTTAAATCCTAGAATGTTCGCAAGATTTTGAATAGGTAAAATTTGGTCCCCAATATAGAAGTTAACATCGATTTGAATTTGTTTACGCAATGTCTGATGATCCAAGATAAGGACAGAACGTTTCGCACAGTTAACAATGAGATGGCGCT
Organism: Vesta saturnalis; assembly: GCA_036346205.1. Taxonomy (NCBI): domain Eukaryota; kingdom Metazoa; phylum Arthropoda; class Insecta; order Coleoptera; family Lampyridae; genus Vesta; species Vesta saturnalis. The sequence continues at coordinate 1,265,718 of JARFJB010000003.1, forward strand.
TAGAATGATGCACTAACGATGTACATCCTCATCGATTAAAACGACATTCGTTTACAGATTCTCATATGGGAATGACCGATATATCTGGGTATCATCAGTGTAGTAAAAGGAAAAGGCCATGTACGAGGAGTATTAGTAAAATAAGGTTCCCTATGTCGCCGAGACAGAATGCGATGTTCTGGGAGAAATATGGCAACACTGTCTTACACATCACCTTTCCCTCTCTCTATCCATACCACTCGCGCCTCGCTACGTCCATCAGTGCCGGCCTAGCTCCCTTCGAAGATGGAGCTCCCTATCGCTGTTACCGCCAGATGCGAAATTCGTGCTGTGATACGTTTTTTAAATGCAAAACAGATTTCACCTATTGAAATTCATCGTCAATTAATCGAAGTTTATGGGGAAAACTGCATATCTGTTCAACACGTTCGGAAATGGTGTAGAGAATTCAGTAAAGGCCGCACGGAAATTCACGATGAAAACCGAAGCGGACGGCCTTCAGTTTCAGATGGAGTTGTTGAAAAAGTTGAGACAATATTGCTTGAAGATCGGAGAATCACCATTAACGAACTTGCTTTGCGTATTCCTGAGATTTCCAGCGCCACAGTTCATAAGATTTTAACAGAAAAATTAGGCTATCACAAAGTGTGTGCGCGGTGGGTACCGCGAATGCTCACAGAAAACCATAAACAGCAGCGTGTCGTGTGTGCCCAACAGTTTTTGCAACAATGTGAAGACAACAAGGAAGAATTCTTGGATTCCATTGTTACAGGCGATTAAACATGGGCGTTTCACTTTACCCCGAAACCAAGCAGCACTCAACTTCGCCTAAGCCGAAGAAGTTCAAGCAAACACAGTCTGCTGGGAAAGTTATCCGTCTTTGGGACAGGAAGGGCCTGCTTTTGATCGACTTTTGCCTCATGGAACAACAGTAAACTCTGACAGATATTGCGACACATTAAGAAAACTGAGACGCGCGATTCAGAACCGCCGGAGAGGAAGATTGTCCAGTGGTGTGAGGCTTCTCCATGACAACACTCGACCTCATGTCTCACGTTAAACTCAAGAACCGCTGACAAATTTTGGCTGGACTATTGTGCCCCATCCCCTACAGCCCGGACCTAGCCCCAAGTGATTATCACTTATTCCCAAAATTAAAGGAACACTTGGGTGGCCTACGTTTCAGTACCGATGATGAAGTCAAGGAAGAGGGTACTGATTCCTCAAAGGATTGGCGGCAGAATTCTACAACATGGGGATAGAAAAGTTAGAGCATCGTCTGCAAAAGTGTATGGACAGAAACGGCGAAAATGTGGAAAAATAGGGTACGTTATAAGCTTTAAATTGATGTATAACACTAAGTAAAAATATATAGCTGTCTATTTTAAAAATCATGGGAACCTTATTTTACTAATACTCCTCGTATTTCAGCTCCTTCAGTAACAATGATGGATTCCCAGCATAAATACATTACATATATATGCATGGTGGAATTAAGGATGGGTGGGCTTACGATAGGAATGGAGAGTTAGGGTTTAGAGTACTACTCCAGCATTCGCCTAAATAACCCCACATGGTATGTGTATGTGCTGTGACCATGCCGCTACATGTGTATGAGGTAAACCCTCTGAAAAAGCCTAACAGGAATCGAACCCATTATCTCCCGAATGCTAAGCAGGCCATGTTACCACAACTCTACTAGCTCGGCCATCAGTGTAGATATGATAATTACAATACAGGAAAGATGAATAAAGAAACGAAGTATAGATTGAATATAAAAATGGTCGAAGGATAGATTCTAGAGGCACCCCAGATACAAGTAATGCTTTATCAGAGACTCCTAGTGGCAATACCACTCTTTGATATCGGTTAAGTATATACGACGAAAATAGAGTTGTTGCTTCTATTTCAAGGCCGATGTGATGTGAGATTGATAGCAAGAGCGTGTGATTTATGTTACCGAAACCTTTGGAATAACCAATGAGCACTAATGCTGTACATTCACCTTTGTCTGTGGCTCTGAATATATTATCAGTTACGTATAAAAGAACTGAAGAACAGCTACATCCTTTTCAAAAAAATAGGCAAAAGATTAAATCGTTCTACGTGAGATAGTAATTGAGTGTAAATAATTTTTTCAAACATTTAATAAAGAACCGACAATATACTACCTGGTTGAAGATCTGAGAAATCGGCTGGGTTTGAAGTTTTACATAATAATAATAATGTTTATTACTCTACAGGTACAAGAATCCAATTACAGAGTAATCATTAAAGAAAATACATATAAGATACAAAATGAAGTGAAAGTAATATTTTATAATAAAATTTTAAACTTACTTAGTTACACACTATTATTTACCTAATATCTAATATAATAGCCATCACGATTTTTTTGAACTGCAATTTATTTAGACCAAACAAAACTACCTCGGTAGGCAATTTATTATATAGAGTTAATGGCTTTACATTAGAATATTTCCAAATTGAGAGAACAATCGAAAGCGTTAAATAGGATGCATGATGTGGCAAATATAGAGAATTATAAATCGACAGTAGAAAAGAATTATTTATGAGGGGCAATTCATATTTCTAGTACAGTAGATGGCGGCACTATACACATTTTTTTGTGTAATTTTTAGCAAAATCTTGTAAAACTGGGAGTGGAGAAGGACCTAGTGTGATAGTTCAGGTTGTCTTCTAATGGTTGAAACAAATTACTATAAAATTATTATTACAAATTGGGTGTAATTAAGAATTAAACAGTACATAAAAATTGTTGAATTTAAAAATAATAAATGTTTCAGCAGGTAGCTAAAAGTTAACTAAAACATATACTAAAAGGCTGGTGTTTAAATAGGTACCGTAAGGCCAAAATTTTCAAATAAAGTGTTGAAAAATTGTGACGTCACAATTTACTGCCATTTTATCGCACAATTGGTGCAGCTATTATCTGAAAGATGTCGCAACAATCACACCTTATATAATCACATTTAAATGTTATATTGCCAACGTATTTTAAAACGGGAATTGAGAATTATTTATTGTTTATTACACTTGCATCATACCTGTTTAAAAAATTAACAAGTGTCAGAAATCTCAATGGAGTGTTTTAAAGTTGCTATAGGAACAATGACGTTATCGTTTTTAAAGAAAGTTGTATTTGTAATTTAAACATGTAATTAGTAAGATATTACCAACAGTATCATTGTTATTTTAAATAAATGTTAAATTTAGAATTCTTATTATTTGATATGTGGATTCCTTCTTTTTTAATATCAGACATGTGTAAATCACACATTTGCGTGTCTTCTGCATGAACCATATCAATGACTTTATTGTGTGTTAAAAGTCAATGGCCTTATAGATCATAAATTGCGACAACCTGAAAAATGAAATAACTGTCACTAAAATCTGTCAATACCTTTAAACGGGACCTTGAACGAAAAATCTAGGAAGCTCTTCCTCTGTTAAAACTAAAGCCTTTCTAGCTTCATAACCTGTATTTACCGCCTTCAAAAACGCATGCAGCTTGTGAAGACATGACAGATCCACTGAGTCTCAATGTTGCTTGTAATTTTGAATAATTGTGAACACCATAAAGTAAACAATTTATTCACACTGGACTGTCATAAAACATAAAATATGAAAAACAAATCATTATAATTGCAATTCAAGCATCAATGTTTCATTTACACTTCAAATTTTTATTTTCCGTCCACATAAGCAGTTTTTCATATTCTTTACAATAGGTATCTCATTTCTATGGAACAAAGATTGTAATTCCGCTTTGTTAGTCAGTTTTGAATTTCCGCGAAATGCTTCAAACTGATATTCGAAAACACCGTATCCAACGTAAACAACTAATGTTAACCAATCTCCATATCAACGACATGGCGTGGTTGCATAGGCCTTTCCGAAATGATACAAATTCAAAATTAAAATGCTGATTTGAAGTATGGATTTCAGTTTTATTTCTCGAATTATGATACAACTAGCTTTCCTTCACAAAGTTTTACGTTAAAATTAAATTTAATGATAAAAAAAACGCATAATAAATACAAACGTATATACATACGGTGCTCCAACGATAATTTGCCCCCCCCCCCAGTAACTCCAAAACCAAGAATTTCTTCAAAATTTAAAAAAGACGTCAAATTTTATTGGGAAGGGGACGAATTTTCATACAAAATTCATACGCAAAAAATGCAACCCCCTGCAGTCCCGCATCAATCCCCAATTTTTGGTAAAAAGGTGAAATGACAACAAAATAGTATACTTATTATGATACAAGAAGAAGCAAGCCTTCAAAGCACGGGCTTTAAAGGTACTTCTACACGCGTGTCGTACGCTACTTTTTATTACGATCCTATACATTAAAATAATCGGATCATGTAGTTTGCGCAGATTGCGAGGCAACCGCTTCACGGATTTCGATTTTTTTTTTTTTTTTATATGAAGGTAATTTTGCGTAGAAAGAAATAACAAATAACGGAGCCAGAATTTTAAGGTTTTAATTTTTTTTTAAAAGTCTAGCAGCCGACACTAATATTGTTGTCCATTTACATACAGGGTGTTTCAACCCCCAGAAACCAAAATTTAAAAAAAAACATCTCAAATTTGATTGGAAAGGGGACGAATTTTCATACAAAATTCATACTAAAAAATGCAACCCCCTGCAGCTCCGTATCAACACCCCATTTTTTAACAGCAACCTTCATATCCAAAAAAATCATCGAAATCCGTGAAGCGGTTGCCTCGCAATCTGTGCAAAATACATGACCCGATTATTTTAATGTATAGGACCGTAATAAAAAGTAGGGTATGACACGGGTGTAGAAGTACCTTCAAAGCACGTGCTTTGAAGACTTGCTTCTTCTTGTATCACAATACGTATACTATTTTGTTGTCATTTCAACTTTTTTACCAAAACCTGCCTGTATTTGTATTTAGAAGTTTAAACTATCTCTGTGCTTTTTGTTTGATAGATTCTGCTGTTTATGTTTTGAATAGTTTCTGGTAACACACATTTTTTACAGAACAAAATTAATTTTGAGAGCATTTTTATTTCCCGAAAACGTCATCCTTGATTAATTCTTCTATGAATAATTCTATACCATCATTTACATACACAATGAAGTAACACTTCTCTTTTCCTGTAATGTGCAGTTGGCCCTGGATCTGCAATATATTTGTATAGTGTGGAAACTTTGTACCTGACAATAATATGCAGTCATGAGTCGAATGATATTTTCTTTTTTTTTCTAAACAAATTTTGCTTTTCATCTTTTCTATTATTTCTTCTATGGTTTTGAGCTCCAATTTGAATGCCGCATACACACATTTAACTTCCACTATTGTATTATCTCCAACTAGACCTACAAAAACAATTTTAGAAACAAAAATTGTGAAATAAAGATACCGTCAGAAGCCGCCAAAAATTCATCTTCTATGTTAATCCATAAACCGGTTCTACTAACGTGGATATCTTTTTTTTGTTCAAAGCGTTTGATAGCCACAACTTCTCTTGTTATGCCATAATTTGTGGATTCAGAATAGAAACTATTTTGATGCAGACACTGACCAAGTTATGGCATAATGTGTTCGGTTTTTTTATCACTCTAGCAAAAATAGATGCCATTAAACGTTTATGCCTCTCCATTACATATAAATCATTAATAAATTGCCCAATTGTTTGATACGCCAGACGATCTTGTTCCATATAGTTCCTATAGTTTTAGTTTTAAGGAATTACCCAGTAAAGTAATGCAATACAGAAACTGTTACCAAAAATGCACATAAAGGATGTACCTGTAATTTGTCTAGTATTCGTTGGCTTCCCAAGGAAATAATGTCCTCATCTTCATCAGGGTGTTCGGCCTCTGGACCATAATCAAAATTTCTTTGTGTTTGCTCGTTTACGCAAGATGTGGATGGTCCAAAAAATTTATCCGATTGACGCTATTTCGGTGTACGTGCTCTTTTAGATGTTTTCCTGGACTTCGACCAATCAAACGTTTCCACATACTAAAACTTGTCACGAAACACCTTTATTGTGTGATAAACACGAAGCATAAATGTTCATTAATCGCTCGCATCGATTGTTGTTTTCATTTGATATCAATAGATGGGCCTTCCTTATTTGCAAATCCAGTGCACCTATTGCAAAAACAATATGCCGTGGGTCATTAAAACTAGTTTTGTCATTTCTATATTGTTGGGAATGCTTCATGTAAATAAATAATTTAATTAGTCAAATTTAGTAAGCTTACCGCTAAGATGGTAGTAAATATTTTTTTCCTTTAAAGCTGGAATCGTATTCGTTATTTGATCACCTGGTGTGTTGCAAATGGTCTCCAAAAACGTGGTTAAGTCCAAATTCTAAATCGCGCCTTAGTCAACTAACGTTTGGTTGTTCAGATTTAGAATGTTCATATATAGAACATCGCGCCCGTTTTTTTAACTTGGAAATCATTAAATCGGTTAACAATTTTCTGCCTTGCAAATTTATTTTAGTGTCTGATTTTATATTATGTAGGTGTTTTGTATAATTCTTGATTACATGGTTAGTGCACTCAATTTTCTTTATCTGAGGTCCGTATAGAACATTGCTTCTTAGCTTAGCAAAAACGCTTGAGTCACTACCGGCCACAAACTTTGTGTATCTAACACCATACATTTCCTCACTTAAGTTGAAACTTCAGCAATCATGTCAGCTTCCATAGCGGGGGCTGAACTATTCCAATTTTTGAAACACGTATGTGACTTTGCAGGTATATTTTTGGTCTCAGCGTGGGTGCATGTCGTATAAAATTTATTTCTGACTGACACGAAAAGCAGTTCGTTGGTAAATTTTCCCACTATTCCCACCATGCCTGACAATGAGTTAAAGTTCGTTCCGTAAAAGCGCTTACTCCTAGAACCATCTACATAAACTGTGATGGCAGATACACCCTCATTGTTTTCCTTTATGTCAATAGCGTGTTGTCGTTGCATTTCACTACATTTTTTCATAGCCTTGAATAACGATATTTTGCATTCTTCGCCGATTCTATCTTCAATTTTGTAAAACATTTTTTGTTGCATTCGTGGCACATTTATAAAACGTAAAAATTCGTTTATGTGGCCAAAGGTACTTTCGGTAGCCACTGTACCCCACACTGCACCTATGTTTAAGAAAGACGATGCTTTTTTAGGGTTCTCCGTAGAAAATTGTGCGTTTTCACTACAGACGTCACAGCAAACAGTGATGGCACTGACCAACCCAGTTCCTCTTCTTTCTTCGCGTTTATCAAAAAATTTTCCCGAACATCGTTGCGAGTGCTGAAACTGTAATTGCAGTGTACAACTTAAAACATAACCCAAGGCCAGTATTCTATATCCGATTAGAGCGTTTTTTTTTTGGCATTTTGTATTTTCAATACACATTGCGTGGTTTTGAACTCTAAAATGAGAAAATACAATGTTATTTATCAATAACGTAGACAAAACACTTACTCATTGCAATGTTTTTCTGTCATTATGCCGGTTTGTTGAAAGTAGCGGGAAAAATATTTCTCGGTGCACCAATTTTGATGGCTAAAAAATATAATGGAGGTATGGAAAGTTAATGGACATTGAAAAGTTACCTGTTAATTAAGTTATTTAGATCAACAACGTTGTCGTGTATTAAATTCGTTTTTGAAGAAAGAAGTGGACTAGGGATTTCTTGTCTAAAAACATATCTTAAAAAGTAAACATTGGCTGTTTCTGTGTTATCTACCCGCTAATGACAACCACATCGTGAGCTTCTGTAAACGGCATATCAATTCAGTGACAAACTTTAGTTCAATTTATAGCGACACCTGTTGTGGGAGTAGTTTGAAGAAAAAAATAATCCTTATTAACTGTACCGCTGTCCCATATAAAACTTTACTAAACACATTTTGCATTGCCCCTCTTAAGGTGAGTTCATCAGCTTCTAGAGAATTTGATGCAATTGAAGAGAGCGCCATGCAAATTTCATTTACTGTTACTTCAATAAAATTAAAACTGCTGTTAATACCTTCTCTAATATGAATATTGTAAAAATTAAGATCTTTATCTGGAATTGCACCATTTTGTACACTTAAGGGTGTTCAACGCCCGCTAGAGACTTGGCATAAATGGTTTCAAAGTTATTTATGGGATCGAGAACAAACAGCAAAATGCAATGACGTGGTTTCCAGTCCAAAAACAAACTACAAAGGAGTTCCCCAGGGAAGTATATTAGGCCCACTTTTGTTCATACTGTATATAAATGATGTTAGTAAAGTCCTGAAATATTGTATCACCTGTTTGCTGACGATACTGTTATATACATATCTGAAGATAATCAAGAAGAAATTATACAAAAGCTGAATGAAGATCTAGAGGATATGCATAAGTGTCCGGAAGTTAATAAATTAAAGCTAGATGTACAGAAATCAAAAGGAATGTTAATTGGAAAAAACAAAGATACACAAAACATAAATAATGAAAATGTAGTTATAAAAATAGACGGTGAAAATATTGAAATAGTGGAAAAAAGAAAATATCTAGGTGTAATAATAGATAGAAATCTCAAATTTAGTGCACATATAGATTATATACTTATACAGAAAAATATCTAAAAAAATAGGAGATTGTATTGATGTGGTTGGTATCTTTCTAAGGAAACGATAAAAATTATATATATATATCACAATACACACTTACAGCAACTATTTTATACTTAGTAAAACAAACAGTTATCCAAAGACTACAACTTCTCCAAAACAGAGCCATGTGAGCTATTTTAAGAGCGAATGAGAGACCAGCATTAAGCAAATGATGAAAACTTTAAACTGGACAGAAATCAGAAGCATGCAGGTTCGTTCATAAAAGTAAACTTAAACTTATGCCGGCATATTTGTGCAATAAACTAAAGATGTTTTGTGATACCCATGATCATTATACACGAGAAAGACAACGGCGTTCCAAATTCTGTTTTCTGTAAAGCCCTTGTTGAATAAATTAAGCTTTCATTAAGTATAAGAAGTTTAGATTTGAAACACTTTAAAAAGCGTCCCAAGGAATGGTACTTAAACAAAAATAGTACTAAGTGGTGAAAATATTAGGTTATATATTTCTTTTATGTTTACAGTGATCATTTAATGTTGATTATTTTTAAGTTTGTTTATGTAGCATTTTTTTGCTAAATAAAATTCCTTTATTATAACTGTTTTCCGATATGCCACGTTACTGTCTTTATTTTAATATTACTGCACTACCAGTCCCTAAGCTCCACCTCTCTAAGTACATTAAAGTTTAACACTAATATTTACCTTCATATGTTCTTTGGAAAGGAAATATGAAATCTAGTATACAGAGTCTTGCATCTTGGCTCCCGTCTTCTACTACATCCAAATGATTTATGCTACAAAAAATATTAAAATAGAGCAATAAAATGCTTGCAAGGTCGTACAGCACATTTAAAAAATATTTTTACAAATACAGGGTGGCGCATGAGTCCATGACAACGCAAACATATATTTTTTAATGGAACACCATATATATTCCAGATTTCAGTTCTCGCTTTGTACATTACCTCAACAAAATTTCAGGATCTTATACAGAGTGCTTTCAAAGATATGACAATTTCTTTGTTTGGCTGTGTTGACTACGATGGAGCCCCCGCCTATTATTTCGTTCACGGCAAGAATCATCTTAATTCATTCTTTCCAAATGGGTGGATTGGCAGAGGAGGGCTGTATAACTGGCCACTCCGATCCCCCGATTTAACTAAACTGGATTTCTTTTTGTGCGGATAATGAAATCGTTTTCCAACTACACCAGAAAATATGCAACAAAGAATAAGGGACGCGTTTGAGAGTATCACGCCCGACATGCTAAGAAGAGTAGCAAGGTCTTTTCGAAACCGCCTTCCAAAAAACGGAAGACATATCGAACATAGATTTTAATTAAAAAAATTTGAAACGCTAAATTGATATCAAAAACTTTATACATACTTTAACGACGTCACAATAACTTTGTAATAAAACTATTCATAAGTTTGCTATGTCTAATACCAGCTTTTGATGAATATCTCTGAAACTTTGAAACATATCAGTATAATTACAAATATAAAAGATGTTGTGTACATCTTTTTTTAACTAAAAAACGAGTGGGTTTGGGTATAGGGAATGCTTAATAAAATTTATAGAGTAGCAAATAAACTATCCCATGCCGATGAAAAATATAAGGTGCTCCATTTGAAAATTTGGAGAAAATCTACGTTTCTTGTTATAGACCATACTGTATACAACTTCCGATATTTCGTGTAGCCATCTGTATAAAAATAAAATATATCATATACATAAAATATCCTACTACAAATAATAATCTATTTCGTTTGTTCTTTAAAGATACAGAGTGATCAACATGTGTCCATTTAGAGAAGGCTGAAATTTTGTTGAGGTAATGTACGAAGCGAGGAGAGTTCAAATCGGGAATAATAGATAGGGTGTTCCATTAAAAAATATATAAGTTTGTATTGTCATGGACTTATGGGCTACCCTGTATTTGTGAAGATATTTGTAAAATGTGCTGTCTAGCAAGCATTTCATGGGTCCATTTTAATATTTTTTGTAATATAAATAATTTAGATGTAGTAGAAGACGGGAACTGCCGTACCGTTCATCGGTATTGCCTGCACTTAGGCCAAGGAGATAGGTATAACAAAAATTTAAACATAAGCCCCTCTGCCCCCTGGGTGAGGGGCTCATGTATACTACACCATTCATCCGATCGCCATGAAGCTTTGGGAAGTTGTTGACTACACTTTCGCGAAGGTTTTTGGCATTAAAAATTTTTAAATATCGACCTTCAGGAGGAGGGGGGGGGGGCTATATGCATAATAATAACATTCATCCGATCGCCATGAAACTTTGGGAAGTTGTTGAGTATACTCCTGCGAAGGTTTCTGGCATAAACATTTTTTTTAAATATCGGCTCTCATATGCATACTAATTCATCCGATCCCAATGAAAGGGAGAGGAATAATGTGTTATATTTGAGCGCAGTAAAGCGCGCCGGGTACTGCTAATAAAAAATATTGTTTTTTCAATAAATTATGGTAAAATAAAAATTTAAATAGATATTTGTTTAAAACTCCACTTTTTTGTTACCTGTGCATATCTCTACCTATTGTGGACTTTTATTGTAATGCTTCAGTGCAATTTTCACATAAAAAAGGAATTTTAACTTTAATTGAAATAAAAGAAACAAGTAATTATAATGATAAATGCATTTCCTGCTGAATACAAATGGTTTAATTAGATATTCAGATAAAATGTTTTGATAAAAATACATTGATTTTGGGAATTTATGGTAACTTGACAACAGACAATTCAAAATCTATTCATGTGGTATCTTACTTTTGAATCTATGTTCTAGAGCGTTATCCACGCCCATTATTGTAACTTGCATTGATTTTAATTTTATTAAATACATAAATAAAAAGTTTACCTTGAGTAGGATTTGAACCTACGACCTGTACTTTGATAGAGTACCGCGCTGACCAACTGCGCTGTCGAGATTCAAGCCCCAATCGATGAAAATTTTGTCTTTATGTATGTAGAACTGATGTAATTTGATTGTAATCTTATTATATTTAGAATTTACTTCAGTTCTACATACATAAAGACAAAATTTACATTGATTGGGGCTACATCTCGATAGTGCAGTTGGTTAACTACTCTACAAAGTACAGGTCGTAGGTTCAAATCCTCTCAGGTAAACTTTTATTTATTTATTAATAAAATTAATAATAATTAATATTTGCCTTTGAACTTATTCGTTCATAACAAAACTTCTTTAATAAAAAATGTCTTTAGATCTATTAAATTTATTTCAATATTATGTATAATAGTAAAGAAATAATTAGATAAATGAACATAAGCGTTTATTAAAATTAATACTTATTATAAAAAAAAAACATTAAAATAATATTAACATACACCAAGAATAATAGAAAAATTACATCATACATTCATCCTCTAGGAAGTCTGGCATCTATAATTTCTAGGAGGATGCATTCACTATAAACTAGTATTAGTTTTGGAAGCATTGTTTTTCCACAAATTTTCATCCTTAAAAGTTCTCCACGCTGAAATCGTTATCACTGAATAATACAAAATCCTTTTTGGTAATATTTAATTAGCTTTATACCTGATAATAGTAGTTGTTATTTGTTTTTATCCCTTAACACCATTTTGTTAAATATTACTAATGTGATTGTAAAAATAAGTACGGTATTCGCCAAAATAAAGAGTACCGAAATATGAAGGGCCATGGAATGGCTTGGGCGATGTCTGTTTGTTATGTTTGGCTTGTTTGTCGTTAACTGTCATAACAATATTACACTTCGTGTTAAAATCGTTCTGACAACCGAGGTAGAACATTATTTACGTTCATACGGAAGTGGACGGGGCAATGGCCCAAGTTTGAAAAATATAGGGAGCAATTTAATAAAGCTGCACCAAGTAAAAGCGTAATGTTAGCAATTGTTGAGAAATTTCGTCGCACTGGTAGTATGTTGTGTCAGCGTCAGCGTTCTTCAGGTCTTCGAAGAACAGTTTGTACAAAAAACAATGAAGAACAGGTTCTTGACCAGGTTTTGTAGGCTCCACAAAGAAGTCGTCGACGAACCGCGTATAAATTAAACATCAGTGAAACATCCACACATAGAGTGTTCAAAGGCATTGTTGGTTATCCATATGGTATTCAAACTGGTTAAGGACTAAGCGCTGTGGACAAACGTTCAAGAAAAGATTATTGTTGAGCCTAGTATACGAAGATACCGATTTCTTGAAAAATGTATGGTTTTCAGACGAAAGTCACGTTCATCTAAATCGCTATATCAATAGACAAACAATTCGATTTCTTGGATTTGAACGACCTGACTTGATTGTGGAAAAACCACTTCACAGTGATCGAGTTACCATTTGGTGTGCTGTATCGGGGTCCTTCTTTTATTGAGGACGGGAATCAACACACACAGTTACTGTTAATCAAGAGCGTTACAAGCAGAACATGATCATACCTTTTGTGAGAGATTTAACAAATTTTTGCCGCGCACGAAATTTACAGTTGAATAGGCAATTTACAGTTGAATAGGCAATGGTTTCAACAGGATGGCTCCACGAGCCATACAGCCGCGAGCATTTTGGAAACAATAATTTCTCGTGGAACAGACTTCGATTATCCTTCACATTCACCTGGTACATACATTTGGGGTATGATGAAAGAGTCGGTATTCCGCTCATGATGCACCACTGAATATTGCAGAACTGTGGCAAACAATAAGAACTTATTTCCAACAACTGCGTCAACCACTATTTATTAATATGTTCAATGATCTGCAAAATCGCTATGAAGCTTGTTTACGCCGTAATGGTGCTCATTTTGAACATGTAAATTACAAAAATTAATAAAGTTGTTGGTTTCGGTACTGTTTATTTTGGCGATTGCTGTATTTACCTAATTGTATTATCAATAGTAGTAAAACAGTTTGCACGTTTTAAATTATCTAATTAACTTTCCTTTTACCGAGAATAAACGTTTTATTTCAATTAAGTCAGCATCCCCAACTAATCCATCTGGTGAAACTGCTAGAAATGAATACTCTAGGGCAGCGAACATTCACAGTTTTGAACAGGTATATCGAATTTTGCTTTGTATTGTGGAATTTCTGTTGCTTCTTTCACTCTTCCAAATAGGATAGAAGGAGTATTCAAATCCTTGTGGTATAAAATAGATTTTACCAGATTATGGTAATGTGTAGTGGACCTTCTTCTTACAACTTTTCCTAAATTAGGGGCGGTTAGATATTCCTTCTGATATTATATTTCTTGTAAAAAGAACACGAGCTCATTTTGTTTCTCACCCCCAAAATTCGGTTTGAGGCTATGAGAGTTCTGGTCTTCTGTTTGCTGCATTTGGAGATCAATAGAAGTTCTACAAGTACTGGAGAATAGCTATTCACTTTCGTCAGAGGAAAGGAATTGTGAAACTGGAGATTCGGTCCTTCGGCGCAAACTGTTTTACCTTGGGCCCCCACATCTTCAAGCTCGTGACACACGACCACAAACGACTTGAAGATGTATGGTTTGTCATGGTTGGTCTAGTAGAGATCGACCTTATGACGGCGTCGTTCAGCTATTGAGCTATTCCTTGCGTAGTCCTGGGCGTCACTTTCATTCATTCACCTAGCCCGTTCCTGAATACGGCACCCGGGGAAGCGCACGGTAGAAGCCATCTTCTGCTATATAGTAGGTATACAGTCCCTTAAATATTTATCTTGGTAATTAAGAAAAGCCCTAAGAAAAATTTGCTAACTCTTATAAGATCGCTTTAAATATACAGCAGGAGAGATAAATAAATTTAGTTTATGGTTTTACTATTTCATTCGATTCAAACTTTAAAAAAAAATCTAAAGAACTTTTAACAATTCAAACGCACGCGTTTCTCTTTCCGTTATGAATGAACCATCAATTGAACTTCCTCAATTTTTTTCTCCCTTAATTGTTTCTGAGATAGTTCTAGTTTTACTCGCGTATTTTTAAAAATACTTGTTAACTTAAAAATTACTTTTTTTAATTTTTCTAATGGTATTTGTGAAATAAAAGTGTAGCGCATCTTCTCTTTACCGATATACAAATAAAGTCAAACATTTAGAAAATAAATTAGTTACCCGGGGGTGGGGGGTTACACTGGCGGGTGCTTCTCCCCAAGACGGTTGGAAAGAAACGACTTCGAGTGGCTCCATTGGGCAGCAGCGGTCGACGGGGGCGTTCAGAGCGGATGTTTCCGTAATAGAATTATCGCAGAGGGAAAACGATGCTGAGAGAGAACAATACAATTGCCTCGGATCGACCTGGCTACAAGGGGCGGTCATGGTCGAAACGGACAGTCCTTGTTGCTGACGAATGTGCAAGGCGAGTCGGTACGTGGAATGTTAGAAGTATGCATGGTAAAGAATTTGAAATTGCGATTGTAATGTACGAAAGACACCTTATATTCTGTGTGTTTCGGAGACAAAGCGCTAAGGAAATGATGCTATGGAGATGTAGGATGGCAGCCTAGCACTATGGACAGAAGTTGAGACTGAAGTGCATGGCAAAAAAGGAGTTGGGCTGATCGTAAGTGAAAGAGCGAAAATATGTGTTAAACAGTACGAATTGGTATCTTCCCGGGTAATGTGGGTTAGAATGAAAGTGGTGTTGCTTATTGCATGCTATGCAATGGTGAATGAAGAAAGAGACCAGGAGCGTGAAACTTCTGGAATGAAGTAGAGAACGTGTTGAACGTATGTAAGCCAAACGAAAGAGTGATGATAGTGGGGGATATGAACGGATGGGTGGGTGTACAGAGAAAACATACTGAACGCGTTCTAGGAAAGTTCGGAAGACCAAAGAGTCAATGAGAATGGTGAACGCCTGGTGAACATCTGTGTGGAGAAAGCCTGTTTGTATCCAATACGTGGTTTAAACATAAAAATGTGCATATGTATACATGACAAAGAGGTGAATCTAAAAGTATGATTGAGTTGATACTGTATGGCTTAGAAACCTGGTGTAAGACACAAAAGTAATGCGAGGATCGGAGTGTGGATCGGACCACTTTTTGGTTGTATCGAGAGTGTGTTTAAGGCAAAAGTGAGTCTGGAGAAGGAAAGGAAACGTAGTGCGAATGTCCAGAATTAGGGTAGACAAACTAGTGGATGATGGTGCGAGAGTGAAATACGCAGATGCTGTGAGTAAAGAGTTGAATGTGAATGAAACAGTGCGGAACGAACAAATAAAAGACACTGACGTTGGAAAGTGCATGGATAAGCTTGAAAAACTGTGTTGTCAATTGTGCCGTGCGGATATGTGGAAGAGCGACTGTAGGTAGACAGAAAAAATGTGCTTTGTGGAATGAGTCGGTACAAAGGGCAATATGTAAAAAAAATGCGTACATGGAAATGATTTTGCTGCAAAAAATGAGACTGAGAAAGAGCGATTGTATGAGGTGTACAGATTAAGAAACAAAGAAGCGAAGGAGGCAGTGAGAATGATGAAGAGGAAGTGATGGCTGTGGAAGGAGAGAAAATGCAAAACAAATTTGAGGGAAACAAAAAACTTTTCTGGAAATGGGTCTAAAATACAACACGTGGCTCAAAACAGAACGCTGCAGGAGTTATGAATATGAGCAACTAAATACTATGGGACGATTGTGAAATGAAATGCTGGCAAGAATATTTCGGAAAGCTGTGCAGTAATGAGGAAAGTAAGATTAAAGGGTTAAATAAGGAGAATGTAGAAGGAATGGTGAATGAAACTGAGAAGGATATTGGGATATATGAGTTAGAGAAAATGGTAGGGAGGTTGAAAAACGGCAAGGGAGCAGGCGTAGATGAAATCACTGGTGAAATGCTAAAGTATGGAGGTGCAAAGCTTATACGAAGATTTTGTGAATTATTCAATGTATGCCTTATGTGTGGAAAAGTGCCGAGGGATTGGAAGAGCGCGATCATTGTACCACTGTATAAGAGTAAGGGGAACAAGAGTGATTGCAAGAACTACAGACGAATAAGTTTGCTCAGCTTATCTGGTAAAATATTTGGAGGAATACTGATTGGTAGAGTACGGGGTGGTTTCATGCCAGGGAGAGGATGTGTCGATAAGATGGTTAGTCTTCAGCAGGTAATCGAAATGTGTTTAAAAAGGAAGCTGTTCTGTGCGTTTGTAGAACTGGAAAAAGCATACGACAGAGTGAATTGGGAGAATCTGTGGGAAATATTAAATGAATATGGGTAGTATACAACGGTAGTCGAGCATGTGTTAGGGTGAGAGGAAGTGTGAGTGAATACTTTAACATTGAGCAAGGAGAGCGACAGCTGTGTGATGTCACCGTGGTTGTTCAATGTATACGTGGGTAAATGTGTTAGACTAGCATGTACCGATACAAATGGTGTAATGGTTGGTGACGTAAATGTACGACTTCTGGTGTACGCAGATGACATAGTCTTATTAAACGAGGAATCTACAGTAGCGTGTTTGTCCCGTCAGTACTGTATGGAAGTGAGACATGGGAATGTCAAAAAAAGCACGAAAGAAAGATAAATGTCGTGGGTATAAGATTCCTGAGAAGCGCAAGTGGTCAAACGAGAAGGGACAAGATAAAGAATGAATGCATAATGACGGAGTGTAGCGAGGAAATGACGATGATGGATAAATGTAACAGTACTGCCAGGAGATGGTTTTTGAACAATTTATAGTTCAGCTTGAAATTATTTCTTAGACAAGAGATGGTGTCTAGCGGAGGAGAGTAACAAAAATTGATGGTGAATTTTGAAACTAACGCGAGGTTTGTACGGCAATTTGAAGATTAGAGTCCTAGTTGTCAATTGTTTACTGGTACAGGCCAAAAGGAACGGGGTCAGGATCAAACGGGTTTATTAACGCAGTTGACTGGGCATAAAAGTTTAGGATCGAATTATGACTCTGGTTTCGTATTACGACACCGGTATCGTAATACGGATCTGGTTAATAGGAAGAACGGGGTTGAGGCCGAAGACTAAACATCTGCACGTATCGCGATTTTACTAGCGAATATGGTTTGATTTTTAATTTCGCGCTGTAGAAGGAGTATACTAATGGCGTTGGTACACAAACCTACATTTGAATGGCAATCGTACCTATGAATGTTAAAACTATAATGCTTATTTTAAATATAAAATTAAAAAAATAAGTAAATTTTAAAACCAGTGGTAGTTTGAATTTTACAGCTACTATAAGTAACCAACAAAATTTCTTAATGAGTAAAGTGGACACTCAAACTCCATTCAATGGAATTACAAATCAGCACTTTATCTCACGAGCTTAAAATAGTTAACATATTTTTAATAGCGCGCTGTGCTAAACTGTCCATGCGCAAGATTCAGCGCCAAAAAAAAACGCCTTTTTTTGGGTTGCTTTATAAAATTCACAAATCGAAGCGGGAGCCTTGAATTTACACATTTTATTGCTTAACTAGCAACCGTCTTTCTTTGCAAATTTTATTTCTAATTAATAAAACTTACCCAGCGGTGTATAATACAAACATAACTGGAAAATTAATACTAAAAATCTAAAACCATCTGTTGCTAAAAAAAATGTGACGGTTCTCACATACAAAAATTCATTTGGACGGATACAAATTTCATTTATCTTATAAAGAAATATACAATTGTATTTAAAACTTATCAATTGATGAATTTTTCGAACGCAATGGTTGGTAATAATGGTAACTTTAAACCTTAAATTTTTTCTGGCAGTTGTGATTTTAAAATACGTATTAGACACGTTGATGTCATCAATATAACTTAAAAATGTCACAAAAAAAATTTCGTTAACGTTAGCACAAACAATTTTGTGTATCACGCCCAGAAGCGACTATTCGCAGTTGTAGGTATCACTATTAAAACTATGGTTGCTGGACTTGTGGTGCTGTAATCTTTTACTCCACATTAAAACGTTTAATTTATCAATTTGATTGCTCAACACGGTAAATCAATAAAATTAGGACCAATCACATTTTCTTACTATTCTTGTTTTGTTTTAAATAATGTCCTTTTTATTAACTTGGATTTAATTTACGGAACATTTTTTATTAGTGGTGATTAAAATTATTCTCCATCAATTCTTCTTAATAAGTTGTTCGTTATAAACTTGTCTTTAAATCTGCGTGCTCTCGCTTATTTGTCAGTTCCAGCTTCTATAATTTTCCTTTTGTATAAGTTACATTGTTTTTCTGCGTTCAACAGCAAGCTTCGCTTGATGATGTCAGCTTCCTCCACCCAGAAACTCGCATGAGACTATCGAGTATATTATTCTTTAATATACTACAAAAGCGCTTCCGAGAGCTCAAGGTTGGCGGCATATGTCCTTTTTATTTATGTTAAGATCTTTAATTATACCTTAAAAAAATAATCACAAACCATACGAACATTAAACAAAAGAAATTTAATATCTCGTAATTTACGTAACTAATGACTAATTTCGTAAATATATTTAACAAATAAGCATGTACCTAGTATATACCATAAAACAGGTGACGCATGTTTTATAACATTTATTGTAACCTCAAAATAACAATGAGCACCTGGATAGTTTTACCTTACAACTTCAGGATGTCAAAGTAGAAATAATAAAGGGATGCTCTGGGTTTCGGACTCGCTTTCTCCTGTTGGCACGATAGCTGGCGTCTCTTCACTAATTATAGTTATCACACCAAAAATTCTACTTCATTAACTGATGGCTGGGTACAATTGCCATCAGCAAGACTACGTAGTTTCCTGGAGCATTTAAGTTACATTCAATACTAACAACCAGTACGTATGTTCCACTGATACCCTCAACTCTCACGTTCTTTAAACCAACTCTCTTAGTTGCTGAAGCTTTAACTAAGCCTTTCGCGATTGTTTTCCCCTGGGTGATACTAGTGCACCGGGAAAAAATTAGTAAATAGGGTGTGTTCAGCAAACTCTTCACCGAAATACGCAAAGCGAAACGGGGCAAAATCCCTCAAAACTTCACCATTCTACACGTTATTCAGATACACACGCAGATAGATGAGGTTAACTTAACGCCACCACCGGGTGTTAGCTGATGTGGGACCTACTCAACTCGTCGCCCTCCATTTAGTCAGTGTCCTTCTCTCGCGATTATTCAAGACTTTTTAAACTTCAACGAAACATAGCCAATCACAAAGCTAAATTTCCTTAAAATTTTCGTATACACGAGCTAGAAAATTCTTCATTGGCACAAACTAGCAACATCAGGCTACACGCAAAAAAATTGCAACCTGATGTGTTTTCGTCGTCACTATACAGTGTGTCCCAAAATTAATTCCCCAGCCACCGGTGTTGGACTCTATGACCAAAAAAATGTTGAAAATCACGTATGTCAAAATATCGAAAATTTGCTCTGTAACGATATTATGGTCATCTTAAAGATCTCAATGAAGGTATTTTTGCAAATCAAGTTTTGAAATAGGTACTCAGGTAAAGAAAGATGGTTTATTTATAATTAAATCGCCCTTGACGAAGACAGAATATGAATTTTGTGCGTCAATGTTTGATTGTAAAATATTTCAACTTCAAACTGACGTAAAGAGGGAAACAATTAAGTTAAGGCGACACCCTGTTCATAAAACAATAAGTGCTGCTGAAGTTCGTCTATTTGAAACTGGATGTTTGGCTCCGAACATGATTAATTCTGATCGTCCTAGACAGCTAATATGGCAACAGGAAGAGCAATTACTCGCACAGAAGTGATCACATTTTTGCGAAACCACATTACCTACCTTTTTGGAAGTTATTCCTTTATTGCAACGTCATACTATTGTGTATCAACGTGATGGAGCGCCTGCTCATTATTCTCGAAATGTTCAAGAGATATTATAAATCGGCGATTTCCCGATAAATGGATCGGTCGCGGAGAACTTCCTTCTTGGCCATCTATGTCACAAGATCTCAACCCAATAGACTGTTGGCTTTGGGGTTAATTGAAAAATGCGGTATACGAAGTCCTACCGAATAATGAAAATTGCGTTATTTATCGTGTTTATGGAGCTTTAAGTCAAATTACAAACTCACTTGGTTTAAATTAATAAACTGTTTTACTTGGATATTTGAAAACATGATTGCCATAATTTCGTAAGGAGGAACTTTTCGAAATTTTGACAAGTGATTTTCGACTTATTTTGGGTCAGATAGTATAACCCCGACGACTGGGGAATTAATTTTGGGACACCCTGTACTTTGGAAAATCAACCCTAACTTAACATATAAAAACTGTAATCATCTACTTATTCTATATCTACTCTAAATTCTCAGTATCGCGTCGTTATATCATCCTTACTCGACATTCGCAGAAATTCCTGTAGTAATCTTAGCTGCAAAACACTTTCCCATGACGTAATTTCCACTCAGAACTAAACTGTAAATTAATACATATCCAAAAATAGAGTTATCCGATATCTACTAATATAAAAATTACATTCTTTAATACTTTTTACAAGCCCATCAATAAGCGTAAAGGAAACAACCATTTGTATAATACACGACAAGCTTAATCGTAGTTTTAAAACTTCAATCTATTTATTAAAAAAATAATCAATAAACGCAATAAAACCGAATTCGAATACTTTATACAGTTCCTAATAAACTCCGATAACGCCAAATAAACCACACAATCATAACGAAATCAGTGCTTCGTAACTAAATATACCTAAATTTTCAATAAAATAACAGAACCAAAACTAAGAATATCATCCTTTTCTACACACGGTGACAATTGTTTGGAAATTATGCAGCCTTTTAGATGTTAAAACTGTCCATATTAAATGGGTACGCATTGTCATAAGGTTGACTATCTTTATAATAATACATACATCATTACAATTTAATTAACTTTGTCTATTTCAGGGGTGATACAACAATGGTCGTTTCAGTATGTATAGGATTGTTAATAGGTTCATGGTTAAATTTCAATACAGGAAGAATGGTGATGCCAGAACTGCGACCTCCGTACACAATACTATGGCCATCTGTAGTAATGTTTGGTTATTTAGTATTAAGAACTATAATAGGATTTGTATTTGTCCTGACCATAAGACAGTTAACAATCAGTTTATGTTACAATTTTCTTTGTACATTATTACGTCAGAATGTTGACGTACTTAAGAAATCAGAAAATTCATTACAAAATAAGCATAAAAATTTTGTAGACTTAGTATGTAAGTTTATTACTTGTGCTCTTATAGGGTTTAATACTATTTATATGGTACCGCACATTTTTCGGTTATTACGTATAGAACGTCCTACATTTTATACGGAAATTTAATGCCAAAGAAACTAGACTAGATTTTAAACAATCTTTAGTACAGTGTTTATGCAGTTCCTATTATCACAATTATGCATATAGTGTGATCTGCAAAGCTTTATTAGTGGTTCTTTAAAATTCACGTGCCATTTTAAATTATTATCTTGTTATGCAGTTTGAATTGGTTAATAATAACTAAAATATACAAAAATGAGAGGACATTTTAGATAAGATGTGTAGAATAAGTCATTTGATCTGTAACATTGAATCTATAAGCTTTAGCATATGTGAAAAACGCATAGAAAATTTATTTTCTAATTAGACACTACAGAATATAAGAACCCAGTGAATTTATAGCTCTTCATGTAAACATTATGTTTCATGTTGTTTGTGGGTTCATTTTGATTGTTAAAATCTAAAAAAAAAAATCAATTAATCTGGGCTTGGGTATAACTTATGTTTAGCACTGTTATCTAACTTCACATGTTCACATTAAGTGTTGACATCACATTTCTAAGCGTGGCTGTTGGTATTCTTTCAATTGAATAGTACTATTGTTTAGATCAAAATCAATTAATTCACTACTTAACTTATTTTTTTTATATAAGTTCATCTGTTGTATGTAAATTATGTTCCTCTCTATCCATCGAAAACATCAGTAAGAGAGAAATAAAAAAAAATATTTATAACATATTTACTGATGATCTTAGTTCAACCAATACCAGAGGTTACATATTTAAGTTTCCTGTAGTTTGTACATAAGTGATAATATAGGTTCTATTTCTGAAATGTTCAGTGAGTTATGGTGGAAATATTTGGATTTTCCTTTATTAGTAAAATATGTTGCCGGCCACCTTGTTTACATATCGGTTAATTTATTTACAAAATAAGTAAGTCATTATTTGGTAACATAATAAACTCGTCCTCTACGAGCAATGTAATGCTCCCAAATATTAAAATCATAACTAATATTCTTTGCAATTATCTGTGAAGTTAATGGAATAAAACTTGAATGAGTTAAAATAAATTCCACGTTAATTCTAGTTTTAAAATTTCTTTTTGTTTAATAGAATGGATATTTCTAAAATAAAGACGATTGGGTTTTACCAAATTTTCAGCAAGATATGTCAGCATACTGTATACGCCTCCTAGTGGTCGTAGCACGGGGAAAGATTTGCTGACTTACAAGGTAGTCTCTTGCGGATAAATTCGTAGCTTATGTAGAATTACGTTTGAGGTAACAAGAAAGGTGGCAAATTGGCCTACTTATTCCGACACTAACCGGTGGTAGGACAATAGCGTTACTAGAGAATGCTGTTCCCAGGATGCGATTTGACTGACAATCAATCTACTTGCTATTGAGTTGCCTTGGACCGCTATGGCTACGCAGAGCGGCCACAGTTGAAACAGACAGGCCCTGTTGTTCACAACCACAGAATAGCAAGAATGTTAGAGGTATGTATGGAAAAAGTATGAAATTACAAATATAAAAGGCAGTTTGTTATTCTGTGTTTCAGAGAGAAAGAATAAAGCATGTTGTGGAGGTGGATGTTGGTAGTCAGTAGTGTAGCTTGGCTGATCGTGGCTCACATAGGGATTATGTGTGTAAGAGAGAGACACAGATAGATGAGGAATTAAAATAAATGTGAGAAAATGCGACAAGGTCAAGGCCAAGTTCCTTTTGGTGGGAAATTTAAAACTCAAGGTCAATGTTCATTGGCACCTAGAGATGTCATATTACGATTCTTTAAAACAGAGCCGGTCCTAGAAGCTTCAAAGTTTATTGGCCTTGTCAAGACCAAAGTTCATTGACCTCAGTCTCATTACAATTCTTAGAACTCTAAAAATAGAACTAGTTTCTGGAAACCTTAAAGTTAGTTGATCTTTAAAAGTGGGTGGAGGATAAGAGAGAGGGAAAGAAACATGGTGAAGCAAAGTTCATTGACCTCTTCAAGGTTATTGACCTAGGCCAACGTTCATTGACCTGGACCGGATGTTATTCTTAGAAATCTAAAAATAGAACCAGTTCCTGGAAATGGGAGGGCGGTCGTAGTTCAAAGTACATTGACTTCTGAAACCCGAAAGTTGGTGGATTCCTAGAAATCTAAAAACCAAAATTCAAATACCTCTTCAGGGCCACTAACCATGCAAGGTTCTATAATATAAAGAGCAGCATTTGAATTTAATAAGTCTTTAAATTCAAAGAATGTGTTTATATCGAGTTTAGGCAGTGCTGGTAAAACCACAAACATATTTACCAACAAATAACAACATTCTGTGCAATTACCCCTAAATGTGTTCAGTTATAGCGCAATGAAAAAAACGATTAAAGCAGATATACTTATATAAACACGTAAACGGATCCATGGTGTAAAAAGACCAGGTGTAGCAACGCGCATAATGGCCGATCGAAGTAGATTAGCCAGCCAATCAAATTTTTATCCTGAATGTAGCGCCATATTCAAATGCAGAATTAGTCACACAAATTTGTAATACATAATACAAAATTATAATAATCATAAATTAAATAGAAGGTTAAGTGCATCTAAGTGTTAATAATGAGTCATAGTAATATGTAAATTGTCAAAAATCTTTTACTTTATGTACGTTGAAAGTTTTAATAATTCACGATTTACTTATTACTATGACTTTGGCATTATTAGCACTTAAATGCAATTAACCTCCTCCTTCATTTATTTTAATTTAACTTTTTTTTTACTTATAGTATTCCCGAACAGACTAAGATTTGCCTAACGTGCTAAAGCACTCAGGAACACTGGGAGGGGTTAGGGATATTGTTAGGTTGCCCAGAAATGTTTATGAATGGCTACCTTAAATTGACTTAAGTCAAAGTTTGGAGGAAAACAGGAACTGGGTAGTACATTCCACAATTTGGTCGCCGTGTGGAAAAATGTAGATTGCGCCTGTTTGGTGTGACACGATGGAATTTTGAGTGCGTAATCATAGTGTGAATGAGCAAACCGAGTGATACTAGCAAAGATGGCCTGCGAAGGTATTAAGGAGTGTATTTCGGAAGCACCCTTGCCATGGTAATAGCGATAGAACAAGGAAAGAACCGAAACTATTCTTCTGTAATGAAGAGACTGTAGGTAAGAAGTCAGAGACGGGTCATTTATAAGCCTTATAGCTCCTTTTTGGATGCGATTTACCATATCAAGGGCGTATTGAGGAGCAGTGGCCCAAAGGTGGGAATTGTATTCCAGATGAGGTCGAATTTGAGCCTTATACAGTAAAATGAGTTGCGATGTGAAGTACTATTTAGATCTGTATAGAAAGCCCAGTTTACGGGCAACTGTTTTGCTGGCTGACGAAAGGTGGTCAACCCATAAAAGGTTCGATGATATGGACATCCCTAACATAGAAATAGAGTTTGAAAACTTGAGTTCTAAGCCATTCATATTTACATCAGGAAATGATCGGTCTTTCTTGGCGGACACAAGGCAACTCTCGTTTTTGTCGGCGTTGAACGTGAGTAGATTATTCCTTCCCCATTCAAGGGCACGTTCTAAGTCATTGTTGATTGAGGCTGCCATTTTCACCTTAACGTCTTGACTAGATTTATTGTTGTGGGAAAACTGAGAATGTAAAGTGCTGTCGTCTGCAAAGCAATGGATCGTGTTAGTTGTTGAGGAAATGAGGTCATTTATATATAGCAGGAAAAGTGTGGGAGCTATCACTAATCCTTGCGGTACTCCCGCGTTAATAGTAGTTTCTTTCGAAAAGAAGCCATCGACAACGCGTATACGTCAAGAACGCTGGGTATCCAATTGATGAGCCGAACGAAATGAGCTTGTGAAGTAGGCACTTGTGCCAAACCTGGTCAAAAGCCTTTGAAATATCTAAAGCTGCTACGACTGTTTCACCGGACCTCTCTAATGTGTTATTCCAAAGTTGGGTGACATATGAAAGATCATCCGTTAAACGACTCGGCCTGAACCCATACTGGTGGTCGTTTAGGAGTTTATTGGACTCGAGGAACGAAAGTAGTTGGTGGTTGATGGCTTTCTCCACGATTTTCGACAGAATGGAAGTGATAGCTATTGGTCGATATTTTGAGGGATCAGTCTTGTCGCCCTTTTTAGGAATAGGTTGGACTTTTGCCAACTTCCACGATGAGGGAAACTCTCCAGATGACATGGAGATCGAAAAGAGTTTGGACAATACGGGTACTAGCTCGGGGTAGCATTTTTTAAGAACGATAACTGGAATACCGTCAGGGCCAGTAGCCTTCTTTGAGTCAAGTTTATTGATAATTGATTCTAGGAGCTTGTAAGGAAAGTGGATTGGTTTAATAGCGTATGGGGTAGATTTGGGCGGCGGCACAGTTTTACCAGAATCATTGAGACATGAATTTCAAAGTAATCGACAAAGAGCTTGGCCTTTTCAGCAGGATCAGCTACTACAGCTCCGTTGCGAGCTGTCGTGGGAAGAAAGGAAGATGTACTAAAGTTTTTACTGATGGGTTTAGCTAATGACCAAAATTTACGACCACCCAAAGGACATGAGACTAATTCTTTGCATTTACGTTCTTCAAACATCTTTTTGGCCTTGGTGATGATGCTTTTATAACTATTCCTTGCGGCAATACAGTCGGCGTGATTTTCGATAGATTTGATTTCCATTTGATATAGAGTTTATGCTTTTGCGATAATGCATCAGTGCAAGCCCTATTAAACCATGGTTGGGAACGGGCATGACCTACACGATTTTGTTTTTTGGGAATATATAACTCCATACTCATCAAGATAGCTTCAGTTATTGAAAGAGCAATATTTGAAGAGGAGGATCGTTTAAAGCAATACCACGTCAGGGGAAGGTTGCAAAAAATCTCGCAGTTCGCTCCAGTTAGCTGATTTAAAACACCACATAGTTCTGTTTTTCGAGTAACAGTGGGATTGGGTACAGAGGGAGTTATTTTGATCAGGCAGTGGTCTGATTGATCAAGTGGGGAAAGGACTCTTGTTTTATAGACAACTGGGCTAGTTGTAAGGAATAGGTCCAGGAGATGTGGAGTATGGTTAGGGTTGTTAGGGATTCTGGTTGGTTCCGAAATGATTTGTGAGAGATCACAGAATACAGCAAATGGTTCTGCACTATGACCTGGATTAGTGGTAGATGAAAATTGAAGCCAATTGGAGTTGTGGGCATTAAAATCTCTCAAAATTGAAATGTCACAAGATGGAAACTGTGATAAGAGGTAGTCTATTTTCAGACTAAGGTAATCAAAAAGATTTTGGAAATCATTATTATTGGGAGACCTATACAAACAACAGTAGAATTTCACCAATTGCGACCCAGAATGTTTGAACCAAATCGCGTCAAATTAGTTGTTTTCCAAAGTGGACATCCTCTTATAACCTACGTTGTCCTTGGTATACGCACATACCCCTCCCTTAAGGCGAAAGTTAGAGTGGAGGTTGTATCTGGGAAATTGCAGGTCAGGCGAATCAGTGCTTCCAGGGGAGACTTGTTTCTGATAGAAACAGAATATCCGGTTGCACTTGTTCAAGATGTTAGTGAACAGCATTAAGATTCGACCTGATATCACGTATGTTGCAGTAATGAACCCGGATGTTGGTACTTTCGATGACCGAGGTCGCTTTGAGTCCTGCCCTCCCGGGCATTCGAATGGGGCAAAATTTTATTCCTGGCAGATCTTGCTCTTCTTAGTATTGATTTGTGCATTGGCGAATTTGGCCCCAGAATCCTTGGGACGGATCGACGAATCGATGTGAGAGTGTAGGCGTCTCGCCCTATTCGCCTGGGATATAGCGCCTGTTTTAGAACTCGTCATTTTAAGGGTTTATCCGTTAAAACGCCAAGCTTGGCTAGTGCGTGTTGGCGAGTACATAAGGAAAAAAGGAGAAAGTGACCGGCAGCCCTTACCGAATTCAGAAAATCAGAGTACCAATATTAAGGAGCCCATGGTAAAGGTGGTGGTATTGCACCGGGCGGAAGGGGTATACATGCCTTCCACCAACCTAAAAAGCAACTTTTGTATATTCCAGTCTTGTGGCTCCGTATGAAGGTTGAAAAATTCAAGCTTGCAAGACACCTTGCCACAAAAGTCTCTTGTACCAATATATTGCGTATAATTTTTGTAATTTACAATGCAGCACGTTGGCATAGTAATTCCGCAAAATCTAACATATTTTGGTATGTTAAGGTTATATTATGTTACGATTTAGACATCTTGCGATAAATTTCTGATTGGTGGTTACTGCGCATTTTGAAGTTGCTATGGACCCATAATTTATTATACAAGATAAAGAAATTAAAATGGGATCTACAAGTGCTTAAAGTGGAGAGACTAAATCTATCCTGACTAATTGAAAGTACACTCTGTCAACCGTTTAAAAACGTAACTGACTTCAATATCACCAAAAAATATATAGTACTCCTGTTGAGTACTATTTGTATTCGGAAACACTCAATTTCAAATTTGTTCTACTTGAACGTTTCCATGAATATTTCAAGGATGACCAAATTGGTGAATATAAAGTCTTTAAATTCCAAGGATGTGTTTATATAGAGTTTAGGCAGTGCTTCTAAAACCACAAACATATTTGCCAACAAATAACAACGTTATTTACTCTTAAAAGTGCTGCTAAGTACAATAACAAAAAGGATTAAAGCAGATATACTTATACAAAGACATGAACGGATCAATAATTGATTATATAAGATAAAGAAATTGAAATAGAATCTAGAAAGTGCTTGCAGTGGAGAGGCTAACTTTATCCATCATTAACTTCACAAGAATTTGATCATGGTCACGGTAACATGTACTAAATATAAAAGATTAGGTTGCATCATGATTGGTAGAAATCTTGTGTATCATATTTGATTAAAATTTGAAAATAAAACAAAAAACAAATAATTATGGAGTTCCTCAAGGATCAGTCCTCCATCCCATATTATTTCTTATATTCGTCAATGATTTAACAGCAGCCATATCGCCGAATGCATGCTTTCAACATCCAGATAATCCGACCGTGATCTCTAGAAATATAAATAAACTGTCAAATAATCTCTAATACAAAAAATAATTTTTTCTACTAAAAAAAAAGCTAATATGAATGTGAAGTTGCTTTGCATCTTAATTGACTCTAAATTAAATTGGAAAGTGCATATTAACTACCTATGTAATAGGTTAGCTGGCCCCATTTATTTGATCAGGCAACTTCATTCAAACTTAAGTTATGGAATTATATTATATGGTAGCAAAAGTGAATAACAGAGCACACTTCGGCAAATTTTAGAGAATACAGGACCATGGCAGTTCCCAACTACACATACATAAATACAGCACCAACTTGAAGACCGTGGAAGGGACACTTACATGTGGTGAGATCACTCATGATACCTGGATTTAGATTATTCGTTAGCGAAAAAATTCTATAAATTTAAATTTACAATACATTACGCCGTGACATAGAACTTATACCATTCTCTAAATTTAAAAATGCTATACAGAAGTATTTATTAGATCATTGTTTTTAAACTGTTGAGGAGTATGTTTCCTCCTATTTGATATATTGTTATTTATTTACTCATCTTGTTTATGAGAATATGTTTATTGTAGTCTTTGATTCTTGTTTGTATCTGATTTGACTCACATATCATACAATTCAAACTATTAACTAGCATCTATATGTATTCTCTGAATTACAAATGGGATGACTAGTTTCTAAACAATTTTTGACTGAAGCAATGCTTACACAGCCCCGATTATAATGAACCTAACAAATGATACATACAAGGTAACATGGATCATTGAAATTGTTTTAAATTATTTTTTTTATATAATTTAATTTGCTTAATATTAATTAACACTCCAAAATGAGTGAGATTTTTAGATTACATTAGTAAAATTAGTTGTTTGATCTGTCAATTTAAATCTATAAGCTTTTAATGTATATAAAAAATGCATGTTTATTTCATAATTAGATACTCTACACATTATAAGAAGGTAGTGAATTTGCAGCTGCACTGGTTACCACTGCTTTTCATATTGTTTGTGTAGCCATTTTTACTGTTAAAATCTAAAAAAAAAAAGAATAAATTGATATTGTGGTACATATTAGATAATTATAATTAATGAAATAACCTACTTCACACAATTGTATGCTAAAAATTATTAACCTTACCTTTGAATGAGCATTAAATGTTGACATGACATTTTCTAAATCAATGCTACATGGCAGATATATATCTAATAAATATTGGTATTCTTTGGATTGAAATATGAGTCTGTCTTCACCTACATCCAAACCAAAATCTTTTGAATTTGATGCTTCACGTAACTTAATTTCTGCGTAAAGCACATTATTTTCACCCTTTTTCCTAAACAATCTATATTTCGGAGTAGTGTTCTGCTCTTTAGCATAGCTTGTACTGGCAAGTATTTCAATTTTTGGCTTTACAGTAACATTCGAATCCAACAAGATTTCTTTACCATTTTCGGCTTCAGCAATTTTATTATCAATTTCACGTTGTTGTATTCTATGTAATTGTAAAGTCCCATATGCTTTTCTGTTTTTTAATATAATTCGTTCATCCGTTGTATGTAAATTATGTTTATCTCTCAAACCTTCGAAAACAACCGTGAGAAGGAAATTTTTAAATAATATAATACTTTCGACCTTCTCAAAAAATTTTGAATTTACAGCAATATCAATAGCTTTAGAGTCACTTCCTTTTTTATCAGATTCCGTGCGTATTTCACCAATACTCAATGGTATTCTATAATTGCATACTTCATCGGAATAGCAAATATTTGATAACTCGGCTTCAGTAATGTCTTTCGGTGGAGGAATCGCATCTGTTTTGCATATGTTTATAAATATTTTTGTTTCTGTTCCTACTTCCTTAGTCTTTATGCAAAAACCTGTAAAATTATTATTACTAAAAATGTATTTACATATATGCAATTTATGCAAAGATAATGTAATATAAAAATTACGTCATCTTTCATTTTGTTACAAATAAAAACTTTCATATGAAATCATCAATTACGACTTTTTCAATAGTACATACATTTCATATATTTGGCCCCTCAACCGTAAATAATTCTTTTCTGTGGGTTTATTAATGAGTGTGTACGAACTTTAAATTTAATACGTGGATAAATACTTTCCTGTTAATGTAAGTTGTAGTATTAATTTTACCTTAAGACAGAATTTTCAAAAGCATACCTTTAAAATAATTTTAATTGATACATAAAATTGTTTTTGTGTTTCCGTCCGGCAACACTAACTTTCCAATCAAAATCGTCCAGAAACCCATTGTTTCTGGTTTTGACCAGCAAAACGTTAAAATTTTTAGTTTGCAACACTAATGTTTCAAATATGAACATTTGCTGATAGCTGTCATTCACATTAAATGATATAGAAATAATATAGATATGAATTAACCTCGCACAGTTGGAGCAATGATATACAAGGTGCTCCGGAAAGGTCTTTGCAATACACTTCCACATATAAAGTACACCTCAAAATAAGTCGATTTAACTAAACTTACCTAGTCCAAAAGTTAATGACCGAGCTAACGTTAAACTTAAACAAATAAATCACATTTTCTTTAATATCTTTCGACTAATTAGAGCTAATTCTACGAAATTTGGTATACAGGGGTTTCTTGGGACCAGAAATTCAAATTTGTGACCGATTTTGTTGTTATCTCCTAGAGGGCGTCACAAGTGACGATTGGGAGACCTTAAAATCACTATAACTTTTTTGTGCCATGGTGTATGTCATTTTGGCATTGATAAATCTTTTTCCCTATCTTTTCCAGTTAAGAAAGGTATACTTTATTGAAGTTGCTAGAAGCAACCCTTTCCGAAAAAAACGCACCTGAAGCTGATGACGCATGTAAATTGTCAAGAAAGCTATTACAAGGTATTGCAATTTTGACACACTCTCAGTATTTCCTTGACAGTATCGAAAAACCAATAACAGATCAGTATATTCTACATTGGTATATTGCCATAGTTTCAACTAAATAAAACTGTCACATTTAAGTAACTTTTACTACTAAATTTTCTTAATAAATAATAATTTAAAAAACTTAACTTTTCAATCTAAATTTTCATCATGGCCGGGTAATATATCAATGCAGTATATACCAATATGTTGTTGGTTTTTGGATATTGTCAAGGAAATAGCCGGGAGTGTGTCAAACAAGTCTTCAAAAAATTTCTATACCTGGTAACAGCTTTTGACTCACTTTGACAATTTACATGCGTCATCAGCTTCAGATGACATACACCATGGCGCAACAAATTTCCAAATCGTCATACACGAAGTCATCCAACGTTTGCGCTGCAGTGGAGAGACGTCTTTGAGAAACTGGTCGCTTACCTTCTGAAACCGCTGATTGTGGAAGGAAAATAAAAAAAAAGATTTCAAAATTAAATAATCATTATTAGGCCGCGTTCTGTAAGAATTCCTGAAATTGAAGACATCTTAGAACATATTGGAGAAGATCTGGAACTAAGTACAAGAAGATTACGTAGAGAAACACTTAGAGAACAGCTGCTACATCCATATCACAACCAGTCCGTTCAAGACATCTTACCTCGTGATCCTGAAGTGCGAATAATTTTTTGTCGTTTTATCAATGTGCAAAGATAAATTGATTTTAACTTTTCAAAAAACATTTTGTTAACGAACACGTTTATGCAGACGAAAATCCGCATACAATCAAAGTTAGATATTTCCAACATGAATTCAAAAATTAATGTGTAGTAAATAGGAAATATTACTGTTGATCCCATCATTTCACCGCAAAAATTAACCGGCGAAATTTATTTGCAACATCTTAAAAATACGCTGCCAGGTTTACTGGAGGATTTACCTCTACAAGTTCGGAGAGATATGTGGTTCATGCACGATGGGGCTCCACCACATTTTTCATTACCTGTTTGAAATTACTTAAATGAACAGTACCGAAACAAATGGATAGGTAGATGTAATGCTCCTGTGAATTGGCCACCACGTTTTCCTGACTTAAATCCATTGGATTTTTTTTATGGGAACATATTAAGTACGTGGTTTACACGACTCCGGGATGCAGCTAATAATCTTCGAAATAATGAAGAAATGATACAAAGGGTTAACTTTAACTTTCTGCGTCGTGTATCTTTGCATGCGTGAAAACGGCGGGCATTTTGAATAGTTTTTATGACATATTTTTGTATTTGCATTTAAGTTTTCAGTTTAATTTTTGTGATAAAATTGCTTCTATCTTATTTTTTATCCTTAAAAACAAGGAAGCAAAACCATAAAGACAAGGACAAATCTTTTACGTTTGACAGTCTTCAAAAAAAAATTGCAATGCCTTGTAGTAGCTTTCCACTCAGTTTGACAATTTACACGCGTCATCAGCTTCACATACGTTTCTTTCGGAAAAGGTTGCTTCTAGCGAAAGTACACCATTCTTAACTGGAAAAGATCTATCAAGCCCAAAATCACATACACCGTGACACAAAAAAGTTATAGTGATTTTAAAGTCTCTAATCGTCGCTTGTGATGTCTCTAGAACATACAACAAAATCGTTCACAAATTTGAATTTCTCATCAAGAAACCTCTTTATACAAATTTCGTCAAATTAGCTCGAATTAGACGAAAGATAATAAAGAATGTGATTTATTTGTTCAACTTGACACACTAGATCGGTTATTATCAACTTTGGACTAAGGTAAGTTTAGTTAAATAGACTTATCTTGAGGTGTACTCTATGTGGAAGAGCGTGGTAAAGATCTTTCTGGGACGTGCGTGCGTGTGTGCGCGCGTGTACGCGTGCGTGTGCGCGCGCGTGTGTGCGCGTGGTTGTGTGTACGTGGTTGTGTGCGAGTGTGAGTGCGTGTCTATATATATATATATATATATATATATATATATATATATATATATATATATATATATATATATATATACATGTCAGTTTAAGATGAAATGCATGATATTGAAACCGTTAGAGATACGAAGATGGTTAAATGGAGAAAAGTTGCGTCATTATATGAAAGTAACCATGGTTACATGTCAAAAATCCTTCCATTTACTAGACACAGGGTGATAACTGAAAATATGCGTTTTCTAAAATCGCTATATCTTGTTTCTTGCAAATACATCCACGATTTTTGCAGGATTAACAGGTACAGATTTCAAAATGATTTTGAAAAAAATCTAGGCCTACTAGATTTTGAGATAATGCAACTTTCGATTTTCTTATGGACGCCATATTGGATTTTGCATTTTGAATTCTTCATAAAAATGCTTTTCAACCATATATCATATGTTTATAATCTGTCAATGAGAAAGTGTCAAATTCACAATTAAATTTATATCAAAGCAACCTTGACATATTATGTATTTTAATTAAATGAAAATTAATCTACAAATTAAACTAACTATTGAGAACAATATTATTGATTATTAACATAAATCATAATAATAAAAGTGACAAAAACAACAAAAATAAAATTTAATATTATACTGAATTTTACTATTAATTAATCAAATGCTCGAATAAACCTCCATTCTCCTGCAAACACCATCTGCATCGAGTTAGCACTGCGTCACAAGAGTTCCTTATCATCTCGGGTAATTTTATTAACAGCTTCGATAACTGCATCACGTAATTGTCCTCATTGTTATACGACTTTGAATAAACTTCGTTTTTAAATAGCCACAAAGAAATCAATGAGAGAGATCAGGAGCTCTGGCCATCTTATTGGTCTGGTTTCCTATCCATCCATTAGGATATTCCATATTTAGAAATCTGTAATAATATGGGCACTATGTGCAACATCCTGTTGGAAAATCATATTTCTTACTCAATAATATTGTTCTCAATAGTTAGTTTAATTTGTAGATTAATTTTCATTTAATTAAAATACATAATATGTCAAGGTTGCTTTGATATAAATTTAATTGTGTAATTTGACACTTTCTCATTGGCAGATTATAAACATATGATATATGGTTGAAAAGCATTTTTTATGAAGAATTCAAAAATGCAAAAATCCAATATGGCGTCCATAAGAAAATCGAAAGTTGCGTGCATTATCTCAAAATCTAGTAGGCCTAGATTTTTCAAAATCATTTTGAAATCCTCGCTACCTGTTACCCCATCCTGCAAAAATCGTGGATGTATCTCTTGCAAGAAACAAGATATAGCGATTTTTAGAAAACGCATATTTTCAGTTATCACCCTGTGTCTAGTAAATGGAAGGGATTTTTGACATGTAAGCATGGTTACTTTTGGGCATATAATGACGCAACTTTTCTCCATTTAACCATCTTCGTATCTCGGTTTTCAATATCCCATGCATTTCATCTTAAACTGGACATGTATATATATATATATATATATATATATATATTATATATATATATATATATATATATATATATATATATATATATATATATATATATTATACATGGTTTTAAAATCACCGACAAACGAAACTGGAGATTCTATGATTCAAAATAAGACAAAATGATCATAAACGCTTTTCCGAAAATACTTCTAACCGAGATACAGGTTGATTAAAAATACATTTTTAAGGTTTTTAAGATTCCTCAAAAACTACAAAGATATTACACAGATTTGGTACACCTAAATAAAATTAATCAAAAATAATGTCGCTATTACTCAAAGTAATTGCCTGCCCTACTTTGACTTTTCGGGTAATAATTAAAACATTAGAATTTATTTACAAGTCTGATATTTAATTACTCGCAGACCTCAAATCTGATTAAACGAAGTGACCGTCTAGTGTTAGGTACGTTGTGCTATCTAAATGAGATAGTCTGGATAGAGGTACGTGTTTATCATGCGGGGCGGGTAAAAATGAAAAATGAAACTACTCAGATTAAAATCAACGAACTTTGCGCAGCGGTGGTTCAGTCCGTTAATCTACTATTGTGGGAAAGAACCCTCAATAAAACCCACTTTATTCATAAATAAGTAATTGCACAAGTAGTGTTGCAGTTGCAACATGTAGCGGTGTGGTCACTGCGTATATGCATACAATGTGCGGCTACTTAGACGAATGCTGGGATAGTATTTTCCCCCTAAGAACCCTAACTCCGTTCCTTCCGATCATATCCTGATCACACATCTAATCCACTATGCACATTTACGCAATGTGTGTATGTATGTTGCGAATCCATAATTGTGGCTGAAGACTCGAAACTCAAGTAGCCCCCTTGAAAATACGGAAGGAATGAAATACGTAGCCTTTTCCTTTTTTGTGTTTATATGTTTTTGTACTAAATGAATAATGTTTTATAATGTGAATCGTTTTTTGCTTATTTTCCATGGGTTACTAAATAATACGAATTAAAAATTGAAAAATACAGCAAATCAATCAGAAATTGTGAAATTAAAAGAAATCTACCGAAGATAGATACCGACAAAATATCGTTAGAAACGTAAAAAAAATCCGCATTTGATACAAAAACGAAAAAATGGCCGTTCCACTTGAAAAAATCAAGTTACCGTTCTTAGAATAATTTTTATTTTAGCTCGTCATTTTTTTTTATGTTTATGTATTTTTCTACTTAATAAATAATGTTTTATAATCTGAATCATTTTTGTTTATTTTTCACGGGTTACTGCTAGACAATACAAACTAAAAATTGAAAAAATAACAAATTAATCAGAAATTGTGACAAAAGAAATCTACCGAAGATAAATGCCAACAGATTTATATCATTGGAAAAGTAAAAAAAATCGGCATTTGATGAAAAAATGAAAATAAAGGCCGCTCCATTTGATTGAAATTTTCTAAATTGGCAAAGTAATTTCTCTAAACACAAGAAGAATTCGTATTTGACCGTCCAATCTACGCTAGTAATTTCATGTTTAGTAACATCGCAGTCATGGCATTGTAAGTTTTTATTTTTTTGGGACAGCTACTTTTTGTAAAAATGACGAATTGCGGCTACATGATTCGTTTTAGGTACCATGTGTGATATATAAAGTCGCACTAGAATTGACCAAGGAATCCAAATATGTAATAATAAACAGGGGGTTCCTTTAAAAAAATGCAGCTTTGATATAAACTTTGCGATTCAAGTGAAAATATTTAGGTTTGTACCTAACAACCCATCAACAAACTTTAGAAATATTCCTTAATAAACCCACAATATTCCACCCACGCACTATTGGTCCATCCTGTATATGTAAATATTTCTGCAAAATTGGTTCGATCAATTAACTTATTCTTTTGTTTAAACTATGGTAAAACTACAGTTTTATTGTTATTCATTGTCTCCTTTTGTGTGTGAAGTTACATAAAGGATAACACCGTTTAAAAATAACAAACTTCTGACATTTTGGATAGACGATTGAACTGAAAATTGTTTATTTTGAGTCAGATCGTTACTTTGCATCCATTAAGAGTGAGTGAGTACACAATACTAGTCACGTTTATGTATTAAGTGGAAGTTTCAGATTTGGCTTACAGCAATTTATTCATACTTGCGAACGTTTAGATACATTTTAAAAATAAAGAATTGTAAATACTATCTGAGAAGATACATGATCTATAAAAGACGCACCGATCTTTACGTTTTAAATTTTCAAGATACGAATTAATGTTTTTGTGGTTAAAAATTAATAGACCGAATTATTATTTTTCCAAATTGGGTGACATTTATTTATTTCAAAATTTTTATGACAGGTATCAATAGTGTTTCATACTTATAGGAGGGTAAATTTGAAAGTGTCTCGATTACGTCTTACTACTTTGATTTGATGAATACACAAAACAAATATGCTGTTTAACGTGAAATGGTGTTGTACGAATTGTTTGAACTTGAACTGTGTATGATTTTATCGAGTAGGCTACAATTCTATCTTGCATAGTCAGGTAGGATTAACTTAATACCTCGCCTAGGACTATTTATTTCAGAGAAATTTCGGATTGTGGTGGCGCCTAGAGACTATTTGTCCCTGATTGAATGTTGTTATTTGTTGTTTTATGATACGCGTAAGGTGTTTGAACCTAAATTTCAACTAGTTTTACGTCTTATAATCCAACCCGCTCATTTCCACTGCTGTTAGTTGACAACTTACCTTGGTAGGCCTGCATGACGCCTAGTGTGGTTTGATAATTGATCGTGTAACTATATATATATATATATATATATATATATATATATATATATATATACAGTGTTCCAATAGTGCGTATTTGGTCGATAGCTCCTTAGCCATTAAACTTGGAAGATAAGTTTAAATACGAAAGTTGTCTATTTTTATAAGCTGCATAATCTAAAAATAGTTTGGTTTCTACAGGGTGTAATATAAAAGCGGCACAATATAGAACTTTTGATTTTTAAATAGAACACCCATGTATTTTCGATTCTCCTTATAATTTTACATCTTTTTATAAGAATTACTTACAAGCTAAATCTTACAGTTTTGAGATATTTGCAAAGTTAACTAAAACTGACATTTTATGTAGTAATTCAAGTAGGCGTATCTCAGTTATTTTTAAAGATAAAAAATAATCTTTGGTATAGAATTTATTCATACATGAACTTACTTTAATCTATTGTCAAAATTGGATTTCAATATACAGAGTGATCACAAAATTAATTCAATAACATAAATTTGAAAATGCTATATCTTATTTTTAAATGGCACACCCTATATTTTTTAATGCCTTGTCTTCGTCTATTAATCGGCTTTCATTTCTATTAAATATGTTCTATACCTATCTCTAATAGTTTCGGTGATATTTAAGTTTGTTCAATTTTTTCGTTGATAACACTGAAGAAGAGTACATTAGTCGGTCAAAGCAAGCTATGAATACATAAGAAACTAAAAACATATTAACTGAAATACAAACACTTAAAATTATAATAAATGTTCAATGTGACCACCATTTTGTTGCTGGTGAACATGAGTCTTTGAATAAACGACAAATTTACTTTTCGTAACGTGGAAACATTTATATTTTGAATGACGTCTCTAATTCTTGCCTTCATATCATCTACAGTCGTTGGAGGAGTTTGATAGACTTTTCTTTAATCCACCCAAAGAAAAAAGTCCAGCTTTGTCAAGTCAGGCGATCTTGCAGGCCAGGAGATCGGCTCCTCTTCCAATCCATTTGTTTTGAAACTGGATATTTAAATAATTTCTAACGTTTTTGCTAAAATGCGGAGCGCCATCTAATTGCAGCCACATTTCTCTAAGGTTTGTAAAGGTATATCTTCAATAAAAGTTTCAAATTCGTTGCGCAGAAGTTTAAAATGAATCTCCATTGACCGTGTTTTCAAAAAATATGGTCCTATAATTCTTTCCCCAATAATTCCGGCCCAAACATTAAGTGACCAGCGGTGTTGATGATCAACAGGAATTATAAATCTGGGATTCTCAGTATCGTAATAATGGAAATTATGTCTATTAACGTATCCATTTTGTGGAAAATAGCTTCATCAGTAAATAAGATCGTGCTAAAATAGTTGGGTTTTCTAAATTTTTATTTATGGCCCAATTGCAAAAGTTTAATCTATAACGAAGTCATCCTCGTCTAATTCTTGTGCAAGTTGGTCATGGTATGGATGATATTTATATTTTTATAATTCTATTAACTGATGTTTTGAAACTCCAAGTTCTAATTCCAATTGTCGGCAAGAAACGTGAGGATTTTCAATCACGGATTGAAGAACTAAATGTTCATTACCTTCGTTAATTGCGGTTCTTTCTCGTTCTAAATTGTCTTCGTAATGAATACTGCCTGTTTGCTCGAAACGCTCTTTCAATCTTGCAAATGCTGAAACTTGCTGGTGTCGTGCATTTGGAAATTTTGCTTATAAATTCGATGAGCTAAAAGACAATTTTATCGCTTTCACCAAGGACGTAAATCATTCTAACAAGTTCTTCTTTCGAAAAATTCATTTTGTAATTTAGGAAGTAAGTATACAATACTACACAAATATTAGCACTTTGACAAGTTTGATTTCTTCATTTGTTTTCGTTCATCTTTTGTTTTACGCTCTTTTGATTAAATTGTTTAATTTTACGATGAATCGTTTAAAACATTTCAAATATCTCTTAAAAATGGTGGTTTCATACAATATTTATTATAATTACAATTTATGTATTTCAGTTAATATTTTTAGTTTCTTATGTATCCACAGCTTGCTTTAACCGACTAATGTTACTCTTCTTCAGTGTTATCAACGAAAAAATTGAACAAACTTAAATATCTCCGAAACTATTAGAGATAGGTATAGAACATATTTAAGAAATAAAAGCCGACTAATAGACGAAGACAAGGCATTAAAAAATATAGGTGTGCCATTTAAAAATGAAGATATAGCATTTTCAAATTTATGTTCTTGAATTAATTTTTGTGATCACCGTGTATATTGAAATCAATTTTGACAATATATTAAAGTAAGCTCATGTATGAATAAATTCTATACCAAAGATTATTTTTGTCTTTAAAATAACTGAGATACGCCTACTTGAATTACTACATAAAATGTCAGTTTTAGTTAACTTTGCAAATATCTCAAAACTGTAAGATTTAGCTTGTAAGTAATTCTTATAAAAGTAAAAAGAGTAAAATTATAAGGAGAATCGAAAAATAAAATAATAATAGGGTGTTCTATTTAAAAATCAAAAGTTCTATATTGTACCGCTTTTATATTACACCCTGTAGAAACCAAACTATTTTTAGATTATGCAGCTTATAAAAATAGACAACTTTCGTATTTAAACTTATCTTCTAAGTTTAATGGCTAGAGCTATCGACCGAATACGCACTATTGGGACACCTATATATATATATATATATATATATATATATATATATATATATATATATATATATAATTATATTATTATTAATCGACTGGAAATTCTATCAATATTTTATAGGTATTGTAGGTATTGCAGTCAACAGGTTCTAATAAAGAAAACTCTTTTATTTCTATCAAGCTTTCGAATCTTTATTGATTTTTCATCAGGATATCTAAAATAATTACAATTATCAAAAATAAAACGTTACTTACAATTACGAGATTTTTAAATAGATTGGCAACATATTAACTTAGTATATAAATATAACGATTTCTTTTTAGTGGGTACAATAAAATTTAGAAATTATAATCAACGGAACATTAACGAAGTGTCAAAATTTTTGTAATCGTTACTTTTAATACATAAAGAGAAAAGTGGTATATAACTAAATATATAAACTTTTTATTTATGTATTTAATTTGACATTTGTCAACAAATATTTCAAAATTTAATTTTTTCTAATTTTATGTGAACAATTACAAAAAATGTATTCAACACGTGCGCTGTCACCTTTTGGTGCTCGCTATATATTTTATCCTCGGCTACGCCTCGGGTAAAAGAACAGCCTCGCACCAAGAAATGTAAACAGCGCACTAGTTGAAATCTACTATTTTTAATTTAATTGTCATTTTCATTACACACTTTTTGTTGTGTTTAACAAATTTAACAAATTCATATAATTATTAATTTTGTGAAAATAAATCAAAATTAATAATTATGGTAAATAATTTAAAAAATGTTATGAATTTTATCAAAATGTAATAAATACGTGTAAATATTACTTAGATTATCAATATCTGTTCTTTTATTCATAACTTTAGGTTCTCTTGATATGTGAGCCATTTCTAGAAATAATCTCTTTTTCTTTATCAATTATTGTTACATTATCATAATTAATATGATGGTCTTTTTTCCAGACATGTTCAGCCATCATGCATGATTTAGTGTTACGTTTTACGTCACTTTTATGAGATGTAAGTCTATCTTTAAGATGTCTGGAAGTTTGTCCTATGTAAATACTATCACAATCGTGGCAAGGTATTGAGGAAATAATGTTGGAAAGTAAAGTATTATTAGTATTGTCTTTTAATTTAGAGAACAATTTACGGACGGTTAAAATGTAATTATTTGAAATCGTTACATTGTTTGCTTTATTACCAATGAGGGTTTTATGAACTTTTTTAGAGATATCTGCAATGTAAGGAAATGAATAGAAACGCTTTAAATTTACTGAATCTTGAATTGGAAAATGAACGTTTATTGGAGTGTTATTGATAAGTATGTTGATTAATTTTTCAGGGTAGTTATTTTCTAATAAAATTATTTTTAATTTATTGGGATTAGTTTTCCAAAAATTATGATGGCTGAGTTTTAAAACTCTGTTCTTCATTCCAATAATTAAATTCTTTTTTTGGTAGTAATTATGATATGACCAGTAATTTAATAATCTACAGGAAGTCTGTGGTTTAAAGTACCAAGTAGTAATTATTCGATTTTTATTTGTTCTAATTAAAAGTGTGTCAACGAATTGTATGCTATTGTCATTTTCTTCTTCTACTGTAAAATTAATATACTGATCGTAAGAAAACATTAATTATCTCGTCTTTCTTTCCTTCTGAATTCAAATTATGTAATCAACATATTTTTAAAAAGGAACTTGAAAAGAAAGTTTTGATAAACTATATTCTACTATATGATCCATTACATTGTGACAAAATTGGTGATATTTTACTACCCATTGGCATTCCTAAAATTTGTTTATAAAAGTACTATTGAAAGTGAAATTGTACTTTCATATAAAAATCTATGATTATAAGAAATAGTAGATTTTTTTCTATCAAAGTTTTAATACTTAAAAAAACAAATAATCAAATTTGACGTTAGTGAAATATGTTATACCAACTTTGTAAAATAACTCCCAAATCTAGGGCGCCATT
This sequence comes from Vesta saturnalis, assembly GCA_036346205.1. Classification (NCBI taxonomy): domain Eukaryota; kingdom Metazoa; phylum Arthropoda; class Insecta; order Coleoptera; family Lampyridae; genus Vesta; species Vesta saturnalis. The sequence continues at coordinate 1,308,395 of JARFJB010000003.1, forward strand.
AAAAAAATAGATTATATGTAATAATACATGTAATCAGTTTTGGAGACATAGGGATGTAATATGTAAAAACAAAGATCAGAAAATATTCGCTCTCCTGTTTAAATTTGATAAAATTGTTAAATAAACAATTGTCTCAGAAAAAATCTTGAATTTAATGCAATTATGACTTTTACAAAAGCATTAAGGGTTTCACAGAAAATATTGATTGATTTATTGATGTAGGTAACACTCATTTTCCTGACAGCCTTGAAATTTTCAAAACTTTAAATTAGAATCGGAAATCAAAAACTAGATCAAGTTGAAATAACAATTAAATTAATTTATTAAATGTTCAAACAAATCTCCGCCTGCAGCTAAATAATATCCGAGACGATCATAAAACTCTCGTCGTACATTTGCCAACATGTATTGTAATACGCTTGACAAATTGCAGTTATGGCTTCTTTTAATGCGTCAACACTTTCAAATGAATTTTCATTCTTATAATAAAGTTTATTCTTAAGGTATCCCCAGAGAAAAAAATTGTTGGGAGCCAAATCCGGTGAACGAACAGCCCAATGTATTCCGCCACCTCTGCCTTATGCCTATCCAATGTTCGGGAAATGTATCGTTTAAAAATAGGAACAATCAAGTTATTTTGAGGTGGACATCTGTCATGTTGAAACCATATCTCATCGTGTAAATTAAAATTGACAACAGCGGGTCCAACTTCTCCCTGTATCAATTGCAAGTACCGTTCTCTAGTCAATGTTCCGTCTATGAAATACGGCCTTATAACACGATGTCTTAGTAAACCAACCCGTACATTAACTCTTCCACGATATTGGGTTTTATTTGACTTATAGAGATATTGATTGTATGTGCTCCAGTATCGATAATTTTGTGTATTGTGTATACCATGCGCGTTGAAAATGAACAATCATCCGAGAAAAGTAGGTACATGATTTAAAAAATTTCTATCATTGTTGATAATATCGACCATATTATCGCAAAACTGCATTCCATTAAATTTATCTTCTTCAAACATTTCTTGTTGTTTCATGTATTTGTAGGATTTAAAGGTTGGTGTTTAACTCTTTAAAGGGGCATTTCACATGAAGCGGGCAACGAAAAAAAAGTGAGGTTCTGAAATTCGTTCATATTGGGCATATTTGAACTTCTAGGGGATAATGAACGTGTTCACATTATATTCTTTTTTATTTGAGGTTTAGTTGTTAAGATATCGGATTCTATAGAATTTACATGATTAACGAAAGGGTTTCTTTGAAATTTTATTTTCGTATTGAAGTTAATAAAAATAATGAATGTAATGTTTTTTATGGGAAATTGACTGCTCTTTTTGATTTTCCAATCTGATTTCAAATTTTAATGTTTTTTCGGTGTTAAACCGGAAGTTATAAATTTTATTGTAAAAATTGCAAAATGGAATCTCAATTAGTTTAAGAGATAAATCAATTAGAGTGCGTACATGTCGCTCATAGCGTGATACCTGTTGCTTCTTAATGCCGATTGGTGATATAAAAACACATTAAAACGTTGGTTATATATTGTATGATATTGATTATATATTATTGTCTTGCCCATTTGTGTCATTATAGAATATTTAATACCTAAATTTAAAATGAAATAAATTAATTTGAACAAAAATATGTGTAGAAAGCAATATCAAAATAAAACATTATTTCACATTGATTTTTACTTTCTTGCTAAACAAGAAAGTATTGCGGTCGAAAAAAATCGAAAAAAATAAGTTGCGTTCTTTTGATGTTTTGCAACTCCCTGAACCCGAAAAACAAAATTTTAGAGAATTTTTCAAAATGTCTGTCTGTGTCTGTGGTCACTCGCTAGCCGAAACTATACAGACGATTTTGATGCAATTTGGAATGAGGGCCTACGAGACAATTATGTCGACAAAACAAGCTTTTAAAGGCAATAGGTAACAGGGGTTAAAAACAAGGGTGTTATTTTGGGGGTAAATTTTCAAATTTTAACATAGAAGATTGAAATTCAGGTTATCAATAACAGCAGTTACAGTCACATATACATTTTTTTTGTAGAAATATATATTTCCGATTCCGTTCAAGATATAAAGGAATTGGAAATAGATATGCGTAGTTAAATAAAGTTTCTATAAAAACATTTATTTACGTAATAAATTATGGTATAAATTTGCCTACATTTAAGGGGCCAAACTTAAGCTATTAAACTATTTTGGTTACAAACTTGGGATTTTGGAAATAAACTTTGTTCATTTGCGCTAATGAAATGATGTTATCCTGATGAAAACACTACTTCCAGTTTTTCCGGAAGTTGAAAATATTCCTCGTATTGCTGGTATAACATACAGATACTCTTACTTTATTTGAAAGGGACCGAAATTTGCTTTAAAATGATATGAAATGATATGATAAGCGAGTTATCTATTTTTAACTTTCAACCTACATATACATATGTAGGTATAGAAGGTTATGCAATCGACCTTTTTTTCGCTATCTGGATGTCTCGGAGAGGGGGGGGGGGGGGGATGCGTTATTAGGGTCAGTTTTTGGTTTTTATTAAATATTTCTAAAACAGCCGAATATTTCAAAGGTATAAAAATACTCCATATATTTTTTACTATTTTGCAAGAAATACCTGTAATGCACAAGCATTCACCTAGTTTCTCATATTCTGACGATGAATAACGCCATCTCTTAGTTGCGAAAAGAATCAATGTTATATAATAGAAAGAGATAGAAGTATGACGCCAAGCTATGCTTGTGTTTTGTTATGTTTTTAGTTGTCGTTCTAACCTCTTAGTGAGTTACATTCGTTAATAAGATTTATTATTTTTGTTGATTTATTATGGCACCCTACGGTGATCGGTGCTTTAATCTATTTAATTTACCAGATGACCGAAAGTTTAAAGACATAAGAAAAATTTCTAAAAGTTTAGCTAAAAAATGAAATTGATCCTCAAATGTGTATGTGTGTGTGCATCCTGCAGGAAACGAATGTTGGTTGAAACACCTCCGATAATGGTAGAAAATCTCGTGCAGAGTAGTCAATCATCAATTGAAACTCCACTAAACTCCCAAGATGTACCGTACATTCCCGAAGATCAGTATAAACATAGTTCGACTCAAACTGACCAAGACAAAGAAATTTTGAATCAGTTGAAGGAGAAATCTAATGATTCGTCTACATCTACTGCTATGCGGACAATGATACTGACTGTAGCACCTAACTCTTGGAGTGAAAATAAACTTGCAGAAGAATTTAAAACTTCCAGACGACAAGCAATAAAAGCAGAGCAATTAGTAGATCAGTTTGGCTTTTTATCATCTCCTAATGCACGAGGTGGCCGTAAATTATCCGTCGATACAGAGAACTTGGTGAAATCCTTTTATTTGTGAGAAGACATTAGTCGCATCATGCCTGGTAAAAAGATCTTATATCCCTGAAATTACACGATGGAAAAAGAACACATCTAAAAACAACTTCTAATGTGCAATACTGACGAACTTTGTCAGAAGTTTAAAGGTGAATATCCTAATGCAAACTCTCAAGGTAAGGGACCATGTGATGGTCTTGGAGTAAACTTGAAACGTTTGGCGACTCGTGCATGCTTGCAGTTACCTCCACGTAGAGCAATTATGCCAATGCGATTGTATGAATGGGCGAATTCAAATTTAACTCCCACAGTCATTTACTACTGCTCCAAAGATGATACTGAACGCCAAAGAATTTGTCTCCAACCACGATTTCAATCATCAGTAACCATTCCAGGGACAAAAGCATACCACTGTTTTGTTCCAACTACTGAAGGCACGGTTATAAAACGAACCAGTGTTGATTGCAATAGTAAAACTGTAAAAATTATAAAATAAAATATTTTTCTTTTGATACAATATTGTTTTATTTAATTATAAATTTATTATTAAGAATATATAGGTATCAAATTTACAACTAGTTCAGAGTATGTTTATGCATAAATAGGTGAGCTCACGTCAATTTTACTATGTAGGTATGTCTTTCTTGCACAAACCAGCCAACTTTACCAATTGCCCAGTATGACATGTAGGGACTCTAATTGATTTATCTCTTAAACTAATTTAGATCCCATTCTGAAATTTGTACGTTAAAATTTATAAACGTTAAGCTTTATTTTGCCGTCAAAAAAATTAAAATGAGAATGGTCGAAGTTGTTAAAAAAATATTTGAAATATTTACTTCCGGTTTAATACTGGAAACAAAAATTCAAATTTGAAATCTGATTGGAAAATCAAAAAGAGCAGTAAATTTCCCATAAAAAACATTACATTAATTATTTTATTATAATTAACTTCAATATGAAAATAAAATTTCAAACAAACCCTTCCGTCGGCCAGGTAAATTCTATAGAATCCCATATCTTAACAACTAAACCTCAAATAAAAAAAAATATAACGTGAACACGTTCACATCGAATCGAAGAAAAAATACCCCATGAAAAAATACCCTGGAAAACATACCCCGCGAAAAAATTCCCCAGGAAAAAATACCCCACTGAAAAAATACTCCTGAAAAATACGCAAATTAACCAAACAGTAATTCGAAAATTTTGCATTACCAATGGTATCTATTTAATCTTCGCATTCCGATCATCTGTTAATTGCTATCTATTTAGTTATTCCATTGTTCTTGTAAACAATAACCATTTGAGAAAGGTAATTGTAATCTTATTTAATGACAACCCTAACCCTAATGAGCCTTGCAAGAAAAGAGTGATTATTTTATGTATTATCTTTTGTAATTAACCTTTTGAAATAAATCCTTTGTTTGAAATGCCTACATCCTTATATAAACCAAAATTTTGAAATTTAATTTACTTTGATTTTAACGCTGGAAGTGATAACATCCAACAAAGGCGGCGAAAAGTTATTGTTAAGTGGTTATATGTATGTTGTGGATAAAAAACGGACAAACCATATTCGTTGGTGGTGTTGTAAATACGGTTCATTTAAGGTATAGTTATTATATATTACTTTTCTTATATGGGGGTGATTTTTATTATTTTAACCTGTAGCATCATTCTGATTTTATCTTGTCCGCCTAGTATTCGACAGTATTCCTAATCAATACGTTTTGTTTTGCAAAAAAAAAATTGTTTAGGTTGGCCGTTTTTTGTTTTATGGACAATTTATTTAATATTTTTAATTTTTAAAATTTTTTTTAAAAAAAAAATTTTAAAAAATTTAAAATTTTTTTTTTTTATATTAAAAAAATTTTTTAAAATTTTTAAAAATTTTTATTAAAAAAAAATTTATTTAAATTAATAACAGATCTGAAAGATATGAGATTTTAGATTTCAAAGGTCTGACCATGCCCTAATAAAGATCATGTTTTTGACAATATGAAAATATTATTTTATTATGTTCGTTTGCAAAAGCAAAAATATATAAACAGAATTTTTAATAAAAGAAGAAAATTCCTTTAAACAGGTTTTGCATCTTATAATTAAAAAGACAAATGATACGCCTTGATTTTATTTGTTTTCAACTTTTAATTCAGGTTTTTTTGTGTTTTTCCTAGACCTGAAATGCTTTAAATTATTGTTAAATTTCCAGCATAAATTTAACATAAAGGAAAAAAAAAAAAAGAACGTTCTGCATTGTGCTTTTCATTAATAACACCCAATTAGATAAAGATATTCTTTGTTAGATTTAACTGTTATTTTTTTGATGTAATGGTTTGTGAATTTCATCATTTTAAAATTGAAGTTTTCACAACAATTACATCATAACCATTAAATTTTGTTAAATTTTTTTGGCAAATTTCATTGTTAGTTTCGTCGTAAATTTCTGGTTTGTCATCTTTGAGGCAGTTTAAAATATTTAAAATGACCTAGTTATTTTTTAATTTTAAATTTTATACGTTTCTCAAACTTTATTAAAGCAGGGTTTATGTTTGAATTTTTAAATTTGACAAAAGAATTTTAACAATTTTTAACAAACATTACTATAAAGATAACTTTTATCGAAATTTAGATTGTTAATTTAGTACCCAATTAAAAAATCCCAAAAAGCTAAGTATTTTATTATGATTTTGGGAAAGTTTACACAAACTACTTACTATGTTTTAATACAACGTTAGTAAAAGCAAATCCTGTTTTGACAACGGAACATAATCATCCAACGAACGAGGAAGAAGTTAAAGTGGCAAAATGCGTAGAATAGATGAAGAAAAGGCTGAAGACACTTTGGCGAAACCTGTGGAAAATACGTTGAATGTATGTTAGCCTTAGCAATTCTACACGCGCAGTGATGCCTTCCAAGGAGGGGCCAAGAGAACGTTAAGGAATCATAAGGCAAAGAACATTCCTGGAACTACAAACTCGTTAGAAGAGCTGATTGTTGAAGGTATAGTACCAGAAATGGCTTTTATTCTAATTTTTTGTTCACGTATTCCTACTTCAGTAAACCAAAACTGTTAATCAGGTCAATTTAAATTTTGGATAATTATTTTTAAACCATATTAAAGGATTACAGTGACGACTAGAAAATAGTTTTGATCCGATTGCTATAGCTCGCCTCTAACGTTTTTTCGAACAATTTATAGTTTACTTTGGTTCAGGGTGCTGGTGTACCACCGGATAACCGGAGAATGAAAGGTTTTTGCTATACGACAATGGACCTGAAGCAGACGAACGTATCATTATATTTGCCGATTGCCTTACACACCTCGCTAATACAACAATTTGGTATTTAGATGGTAATTTTGCCATAGCGCCTTTACTATTTATGCAAGTTTGTGTGCTACGCGTAAAAGTGCAAGGCGTGTTCATAACGGTTGCGTATTATTTATTACAAAGAAAAACACAGTCTACGTACGAAACAATGTTACGCACAATAATACAGCAATGCGAAGAGAGAAATATATTCCCCGATCCAACGCACATAAAGATGGATTTTGAAAAAAGTGATATTCAGGCTGCACAGGCAGTCTTTGGTGACCAACTGAACATACGTGGTTGTTTTTATCACTTGTGCCAGAGTAAGCATCGAAAAATCCAGAACCTGGGTCTTCAGCAAAGATATAGAGAGGACGAAGATTTGAGAGTATTCTGCGGGATGATGGACGGTTTGGACTTCCTACCACCTGAAGATGTTCCTAGGGGTATGATATACCTCAAAGAAATTGTTCCCGCTGGAGCTGAAGAACTTTGTAATTACTTTGACAATACATACGTTTCTGGCACTTATAGTAGAGTGGGAAATAACAACGATGTAATACGTTTACGCAACATTCCTCCAGTCTTTCCTCCTGAAACCTGGAATGTTCGTCAAACAACATTAGAAGATGGAGAGCGTACTAATAACCAGACTGAAGGTTGGAACAATCGTTTTTCTAACTTGGTGGGTCAAAAGCATCCCACTGTGTGGGTATTAATCAATAAAATGAGGCAGGAACTTGCCGCTGACAGAACAGAGGTTCAACAACAACAAATTGGAAGGCGTCCTACAAAGAAAAAAAGGACAGTTTATGAAACTGCAAATGCGTTTAAAAGGTCTCCGTGAGGATTACGTAGCAGGTACCAGAAACCTAGAAATTTTTTTAAGTGCCATTAGTCATAATATAAGATCTGTAGAAACTTTGTAAATAATATTGTAATACATATTACAATGTATAATACCAATACCTATAACGTTAAATAATAAAAATTAACACATAGAGAAGCTGCGTCTTTGTTTGCCTTTTTATGTGGTGCTATGACAGTTATTTTTATTGTTTGTGTTATTTCTCACCACGTCAAATACCTTTTATCATTAAATCATTATATTTACTCGACATATGTATGGAAAAAGGAAATATTAACGAATTTGAATTTAAATGTTTGAGACACTCGTAAATGGGTCTGAGTTTGCGGGGTATTTTTTCCGAGGGTATTTTTTCAGGGGGTATTTTTTCATGGGGTTTGTTTTCCGGGGTATTTTTTCCGCCGCCCTTCACATCCCTTACAAGTACAAATATGCTCATTATGAACGAATTTCAGAACCTCACTTTTTCTCGTTGCCCGCTTCACGTGAAATGCCACTAAAATGTTAGGAACGGTCGAATGAGATATTCCGTGCGCTTTACCAATTTGCCGTAAACTCCGATTTTTATCTCCGACAACATCCAAAACCACTTCCAAATCACGTTCTTTGTATCTTACAGCCAAAGGATTCTTGCAATTGCATGGTTTATTTACACTTCCCATAGATTTGAAATTTTCACTAATGTTTGAAAGCGTTTTTAAAGATGGAATTTGCCGTTCAGGGTGCATACCAGCAAATATATCTCTAATATTTCTCAAAGAATTACCAGAATAGTATAATTCAATAAATTTTACTGTTTCTTCAATAGTACAACAATTCATTTTAATTGTGAATTTGAAATAAATGTAATTAATTTGGTACTTCAAATAAACGACTATGCTTCTATCTTATAGAAAATAAAAGACCACTCAAATACGGATATTTTGATACCAAAAAAAATGAAAAGGCCACGTATTTCATTCCCGGAGGGCGGGCGGCTCGAGCTTTCCGACCTCCTTCAGCCACAATCATGGATTCCCAGCATACATACATACATTACGTATATATGCATCGTGGGATTAAGGATGGGTGTGGTCAGGATAGGATCGAAAGGAACGGAGTTAGGGTTCTGAGGGGGAAAATACTACCCCAGCATTCGCCTAAGCAGCCGCACATGGTGTGCATATACGCAGTGACCATGCCGCTACATGTGTATGAGGAAAACCCTCTGAAAAAAAATCATACAAGGTAGACGGTAACGGGAATCGAACCCATTACCTCCCGAATGCTAAGCAGATCATGTCACAACTACGCTACCAGCTCGGTTGATACCAATAGATTCGTCTTGATAAATAGAACATTAGATATCATTGCGCCAATGTTGCAAGTGTTATAATTAAGTCATAATAAATGATTTTGTGATTAAAATTCCTTATGTACGTTGTATGAGTAAGACAGAGAGGAAAATATTGTTTAACTAGACCCAATCCATCTAATACATAAATGAAATAAACAAAAGTAGTTTTACACAAATTCATATATTTTTCAGTAAATTTAAAAATAAATATGAAATGATTTGTGAATATCAAAAAGCATAATTCTATTAACCTATAAGTTTTATAATACCAATAAAACATTTGGCTTCTCGCAATATGACAATACAGTACAAGTCACCTGCTGGGCGAAAAACATAGTCGGACTTTCTGAATAAAGCCGTGTATATAAATTATTTATCGACTCTGACAGAGTAAGCTCAGTTTTCATAAAAAATAATAACTGATAAGTAATTGAAAAGTAGGATAAAGTAATGAACTTATAACATTACATATACAGGGTGTTCATTTAGTGTGTAATTGTCCGATCATGGGCTCCCAAACTACCACATTTACACAGAAATGCTAATTAATTTCTTATTACCCCGCAATAATTTTAAATTCTATTAATAATTTACGAAATATCCTTTTGTTTAGTTTTAATTATACAGGGTGTCCATTTAGTGTGTAATTGTCCGATTGTAGGTTCCCATACTACTTGTCCGAAAAAGTGTGAGCAGGCTTCCCAAATAGACTAAAAGTTGCACATTTTAAAAATATTTTCATATATACAGGGTGATTCAGAAAACGTGGTCAACCAAACTTGATTTTGTTTAAATGGAACACCATGTATATTTTCGCAACCATCGAATAACACATAAATTTTGCGTACATTTGACGCGGAATTCATATCCCTAGATTCAGCGGTTTTCGAGTTATTCGCATTATTTCAACATTTTTGAAACGTACACGGTGTCAAATAAATTAGTGTACCGTGGAAGTTATTGTAGAGATAAAAATGATTTTCTGAGGTGTTAAAGTCTGAGTACGGCCCTACTAAGAACCATTCCCAATACCCGAAAATATTGTACAGGGCGTCCGAAAAATTTGGTTCAAACTTTGACATCACAAATATCGGAAAATTCAATTTTTTCAAATGGAAACTACCATTTTTTGTCACTAGTGAATTCTCCTTCGAAAATCAATAGGAAAGTATCTAACATGCCCTATACCTACAATAAGCAGTATTTGATTTATTCGATAAAAACCAATTTTTTTTTCCAAACGCGTTAGGAAGTCCCTTTTTTGTAGAGTAGGCTATGAGGATTGGGATAACAAGTTTCTTATGTTTGAAATGCTTCTGTGACCATCTAATGGATGCTTTCGCAGCTGAATAAAAAAATACTTGCATGCAGTACATTATTATGACATCATGAATTTTCTCTCTCAAAGGTGGTGCTTCATTCGCATTTGGACACTAAATACTTTTACAGTCCCACGTAATTAGGAGCATACAAATAATTATTAATTTATTTTGTATCTACAAATATTTAGTAACAAAGCTAATGTTAAATTCTACAATAACAAGGTAATATGAAAGATGACAAACATGAAAACAAAGTCAGAGAGTTCACAGTGTTTTGAAGATGCTAACTCGGTTAATTTAAGCCGCGTCGGAATTAGTGTAGTGTTTTATGAATAATTCTCTTATTTTGTTCCCACATTAATTGGTCCAGCTAATAAGCAAATTATAACATATGTTCAAAATGTCGTCCATTTTGATTCAGACAAGCTTGAAGTCTATTCTGAAATGAAGTTCTGACATTTTGTAACATTATAGGTGTAACACTTTGAAAGACCTCCGTGATACGATTTTTCATGTCCTCTCTAGTGGTAGCCGGTGTTTTATAAACTGTAGATTTTACAAACCCCCGGAGGAAAAAATCTAAACTAGTAAGGTATGGCGATCGAGCGAGCCAAGCTATAGGACCACCTCAACCGATCAATTTTTCTGGAAATAAAGCAGCAATTGTAAAAAACATCTCCGTTTACGCGGCCCTCAAAGAAATGCGGTCCTATAACATAATTGCCAACAATACCTCGCCAGGCATTTAAACTCCATTGCTGTTGAAAATGATTTGCATGTACTAAATGTGGATTTTCGATGGCGTAGTAATGATAATTATGTCTATTAACAAATCCATTTCTATGGAATGTACATTCGTCTGTAAATAATATGTAGAATGGAAACTGGTTATTTTCCTGTAATTTAATTTGCATCGATCGACAAAAGTTAATTCGTTGAATGTAGTCATCAGCGGAGAGGTCTTGATGGAGTTGTACATGATAAGGATGTATTCTTTTTGATACATTTAGATACGGAGGATTTTCTAATATCTGGATTCCTGCTAACTTCCCGTATACTTATTTCTGGAGTGTCGACCACGGATAATGTAATATCCAATTCGTTTTCTTTATGTAATAGTGTCATAGTTTGCGTTGGCTGTTCTTTCAAAGCGGCCTTTTCATTTTTCAAAACACTTTACATGGGGATGTCTTCAATCTGGATATTTTTGAGCGTAGAGTCGTGACGCTAACAAACAATGTTCATCACTTTCTTCTACTGCATACGTTATACTCACAAGTTGTTGTCTTGAATAATTTCTCTGCTAAAATGCACATTTAAAACGAGAAAATGTATGATGTCATAATAATGTACTGCATGCAAGTATTTTTTTATTCAGCTGCGAAAGCACCCATTAGATGGCCACAGAAGCAATTCAAACGTAAGAAACTTGTTATCCCAATTCTCATAGCCTACTCTACAAAAGAAAGGGACTTCCTAACGCGTTTTGTAAAATAACTAGGTGAATGCTAGTGCATTACAGGACTTTCTTGCAAAATACTAAAAAATATATGGGGTATTTTTATATCTTTGAAATATTTAATGAAAACCAAGAACTGACCCCAATAACCCCCTACCCCCTCACCGAGATATCCAGACATCGTAGCCGATATTGACGAAACTTGGCCAAAAGTTGTAAAATGAGCTAATATGTCGATTTAGCGATAGTGAAAAAAAAGTCGCTTGCATAACCTTCTATACCTACATACGGGGTGGTGCGTTAGTGTGACAAAGTCCCATATCTCCTTTATTTAAAGAAAAAAATTAAATACAAAAGTTGTAAGATATGTTCTGGTGCATATTCCAAAAATATTTTTAATTATATAGGGTAGATCATAAAGGCTTAGAAGTAATTTTAATGTTTTTTTTAAAATAGAAAACCCTATATATTATTACATATTTAGATTCTACATACAATTTTAGACACATTTTATGTATAATGTCCTAACCGTTTTTGACAAATTTCAAATTTTTTGTCAAAAATGACGTTTGCAGGCCAAAACATAGGTGGAAATCTTTTCTAAACGAAGCCTTTATCAATTAGTTATGGTTGGTTTCCTTGGAAATGGGGACCTACTCTAATGGGCGGTATTGATATTTTTGTAATACATTTATACAGGGTGATCAAAAATAGACAATAAAAAGTAGATTCAAAAAAACCTATAAAATAATTTATTTTAAATGGAAACCCCCTATTTTTTTAATTCTATCTTATTTAGCATTAAAAATAAGGGCGACTTTGTATAAGAGTGTATATTCCAAAAAATTGTAGTTTTTGAAATAATGACAATTTAACATTTTTTTATTGTAAAAAGGCTATACGGCTTTCAAGTTTTGTTGTTAGTTGGCTGTGACGGCGAGGCGTGGCATATAAAAATAATAGAGATCATCAGAAACGTCATTACTTATTGTCAGTTGATAATTTGTGTGGTGCATTAGTGTATTTTATAGCAAATTGATTTAAAACTTGAATTAAAATTGTATATAATGAATTTTTCGCAAGTCGAGATGATTGATATGATTTTTGTTTTGGGAGCTAGTGATAAGAATACGCTCTTAGCAAGAAGACTGTATCAACAACGGTTTCCAGAGAAACGGCAACCTGAAAGAAGGGCATTTGAAAAGCTTTTGGAGCGTTTTGAAAGAACTGGCAATGTGTTATATGAAAAAAATACTAGGGAGAAACGTGCACAAACTGAGGAAAATCAATTAAATGTACTATTAACAGTTACCGAAAATCCATATATTGGACAACGACCCATTTCTCAGCAGGTTGGTGTGGAACGACGTACGGTAAAGCGGATATTGAAGTCTCAAAAAATGCACCCCTATCACATTCAACTACTTCAAGAGTTGGTTCGTGAAGATTATCAAAGACGACTGGAATTTTGTCAATGGGCTCAAAACAAAATAAACCAACAAAGAAATGTTGTTCATTTGATTTTATTTACAGATTAGGCCACATTTCACAGAAACGGAAGTGTAAACAGACACAATTTTCATTACTATTCTAACGAAAATCCACATTTTGTAAGATATACTTCTCAAACTAGATGGTCTTTAAATGTTTGGGGAGGTGTTGTCGGTAATCATGTAATTGGACCATATTTTTTTTATCAACGAGTAAGAGAGGAAGTATAATTAGACTTTCTGCAAAACCATCTACCTAATTTGTTGCGTCAAGTGCCACAGGATACGCAACAAGAAATGTGGTTTCTTCATGATGGGGCCCCAGTACATCATACAGGTCCGATAATAACTTTTTTAAATGCTAGATATCCAGAATGTTGGATTGGGAGGGGAGGGCCTGCTGCTTGGCCTGCTAGATCCCCATATCTTACTAAAATGGACTTTAGCATATGTGAGTACGTCAAAGAGCAGGTTTATAAAATACCGCCTACAAGAAAGGAAGACATGAAGATTAGGATTAGAAACTGTTTTCAAAACATTAGTGTTGAAATGTGTAGAAATTTAAGCAGCGAATTTGAGAGACGTATTGCATTGTGTATTCAAGAAAGAGGCGGACATTTCGAACAACTTATTAGGTAGTACGTATTTGACGTGCTTCTAGTACTTTTATCTGTATAATTAGTTACAGGTTTAGTTACATTAGAGGTGTTGTTTATGATTAGGATTAGGACATAATTTCTTGAATTAAAAAAATATTGTCTTTACTTTAAGTTCGTTTAATAAAATAATTATTTATATGGGGTTCAATAAATTGCAATATTTCGATCTGAAGTGCTCGATTTTTTTTTGTTTCGCCGCGACCCGCCGTCACGGCCAACTAACAAGAAAACTTGAAAGCCTTTTGACAATAAAAAAATGTTAAATTGTCATTATTTCTAAAACTACAATTTTTTGGAATATACACTCTTATACAAAGTCACCCTTATTTTTAATGCTAAATAAGATAGAATTAAAAAAAATAGGGGGTTTCCATTTAAAAAAATGACTTAATGGGTTTTTTTGAATCTACTTTTTATTGTCCATTTTTGATCACCCTGTATGAATGTATTACAAAAATATCAATACAGCCCATTAGAGTAGTTCCCCATTTCCAAGGAAACCAACCATAACTAATTGATAAAGGCTTCGTTTAATAAAGATTTCCACCTATGTTTTGGCCTGCAAACGTCATTTGTGAAAAATTTGAAATTTGTCAAAAACGGTTAGACTTAGGTATAGGACATTATACATAAAATGTGTCTAAAATTGTATGTAGAATCTAAATATGTAATAATATATAGGGTTTTCTATTTAAAAAAATTTAAAATTACTTCTAAGCTTTTATTGTATAATTAAAAATATTTTTGGAATATGCGCCAGAACATATCTTACAACTTTTGTATTTAATTTTTTTTTGTATCTCTTTAAATAAAGGAGATATGGGACTTTGTCACACTAATGCGCCACCCTGGATCTACATGTAGGTTGAAAGTTAAAAATAGATATCTCGCTTATCTTTCAAGGTAACTACGCACTGTTTCATATCATTTTAAAGCAAATTTCGCTCCCTTTCAAATAAAGTAAGAGTATGTGTATGTTATACCAACAATACGAGCAATGTTTTCAATTTCCAGAAAAACTGGAAGTAGTGTTTGCATCGGGATAATATCATTTCATTAGCGCAAATGAACAAAGTTTATTTCCAAAATCCCAAGTTTGTAACCAAAATAGTTAGAAAGTTATGACAATATCACTATTAAATATTTGAAAATTCATATCTCCTATACTAGTAGCTTTAGAAGAAGCAAGTTAGTTGCATTTATAAGAGTGGCTGGTTGCCTACAACATATAAAAATACAAAAAAAATGCTTGGAGATATTTTTGAATAAATCAATTTAGAATAATTCCTTAAGTTTGACGCTTAAATATAGGCAAATCTATATCATAATTTATTACGTAATGAATCTCTTTAAAGAACTTTTATTCTCGCCTTTATTTAACTACGCATATCTATTTCCAATTATTTTATATCTTGAACGGTATCGGTAATATAAATTTCTAAAAAAAAATGTATATGTCTGTAAATGCGGCCATATTCAATTTGGAAAGTTTTAAAACATTGGAAAAAATTGAATTTCATGCAAGTTATTGATGACCTGAATTTCAATCTTCTATGTTAAAATTTGAAAATTTGCCCCCAAAATAACACTTATTTTCACCCTCTGTATACCTTTACCGTTTAAAAGCTTGTTTTGTCGTAGGGCTTCATTTCAAATTTCATCAAAATCGTTCGTATTGTTTTCTAAAATTTATTTTTTCGGGTTCCGGGAGTCTTAAAACATCAAAATAACGGAAGTTATTTTTTCGATTTTGTTTCGACCGCAATACTTTCTTGTTTAGCAAGAAAGTAAAAATTGGTAAAAATTTGGTTTTTATTTTAGGTATAGGGCATGTCAGATACTTTCATATTGATTTTCAAAGGAGAATTCACTAGTGACATAAAAAATGGTGGTTTCCATTTGAAACAAATGAGTTTTTTTAACACCTCAGAAAATCATTTTTATCTCTACAATAACTTCCACGGTACACTAATTTCTTTGACACCGTGTACGTTTAAAAAATGTTGAAATAATGCGAATAACTCGAAAACCGCTGAATCTAGGGATATGAATTACGTGTCAAATGTACGCAAAATTTTACGAGTTATTCGATGGTGCGAAAATATACACTGTTTTCCATTTAAACAAAATCAAGTTTGGTTCACCACGCGTTTCTGAATCACCCTGTATATATGAAAATATTTTTAAAATGTGCACTTTTAGTCTATTTGGGAAGGTTGCTCACACTTTTTCGGACAAGTAGTCTGGGAGCTCATAATCGGACAATTACACACTAAATGGACACCAAGTATAATTAAAACTATACAAAAGGATATTTCGTAAATTATTAATAGAATTTAAAATTATTGCGGGATAATAAGAAATTAATTAGCATTTCTGTGTAAAAGTCGTTTTTTCGTGTTACAAGTGTGGTGCAGTGAATCTAGTTTTGATTTTTTTTAAGCCAACTAGTGTTTGAAATTTGAAACTGGCTCTAGTTAACCGAGTTGGTAGCGTAGTGGTGACACAACCTGCTTAGCATTCGGGAGGTAATGGGTTCAATTCCCGTTACCGTCTACCTTGTTTGAGGTTTTTTCGGGGGGTTTTGCTCATACACATGTGGCAGCATGGTCACTGCATATATACACACCATGTGCGGCTACTTAGACGAATGCTGGGGTAGTATTTTCTCTCTCAGAACCCTAACTCCGTTCCTTCCGATCCTATCCTGACCAAACCCATCCTTAATCCCACCATTGATATATACGTAATGTATGTATGTATGCTGGGAATCCATGATTGTGGCTGAAGGAGCTCGGAAAGCTCGAGCAGCCTGCCCTGAGAATGAAATACGTGGTCTTTTCCTTTTGCTCTAGTTAAATAATATTTTCCTCTCTGTCTTACTGATACATAAGGAATTTTAATCACAAAATCATTTATTGTAACTTAATTATAAGACTTACAATATTGGTGCACTGATATCAAATGCTCTATTTATCAAGACGAATCTATTGGTATCAAAATATCCGTATTTCAGTGGTCTTTTATTTTCCATAAGATAGAAGCATAGTTCTTTAACAATAATGTAGTCAAAGTCAAGGCAATCAGATTTTGAGAATGGAAGTTAAAATTTTATCAAAATTTCTCGAAAACGTTTGAAGTTAATGTAAAGATAATCACTGCATTATTTTTTTCTGAACAACCTATTTATTTAACATTTTTGTCGAAACTAATTAGGGGATCCAATATTTGATGATTTTAATTACATACATGTTAAATGCCTATGTCTCCAAAACTGATTGACACAGGGTATATGACAAGCAATGAGATTACACATACGTTAAATATGTTCTACGGACACAAACCCAAACGACGGAAATAGGTGCCTACGAATTGAATTTTTTCCACGTGTCAACAAACCCAGAAGCTGCAAATTCAAGAAAATTTCAAACAAGGCCCTCCGTTCGTTTATCGTACCAGCTTTTAGGTACTGTTGTTACAATTCAGTTTTTCCAGAAAGTAAAATAAAATGGCGTCAGATCTTTCAAACGTGGATTTTACTAAAGTTTTTGGAGAACTTACGACCGTTCTCAAATCAATTCAAGAAACGCAATAGTTAATGATTACACACAATAAAAAAAACAAGCAATTACGAAAAAACATGTACATCCTTATGAAACAATGAGTCTTTCCTACCTACAGTGCCTGGACAATCACCTAAAGTTACGCGGAATACACAATGAAAGCCCGAATAAAGATAGTCTGTGTTCAAATTTTAATAGGGTGTTTAAGCCTGAAAATTTACTAAACGTTAACTAAACTAACTGCGCTCGACTTACCCAGTTCAAAAGATTACGACTATTTCATAAAATTGCTAAAAGAACAGCTTTCTCCTCAAGAAAGCGTTATTGCACATTAGCATGATCAGCATGAGGGAGAAACGTTTCCAAATTAGTCGCTGAATTAAAAAAGATGACAATTTACTGTGAATTCACCTGTTCGGAATGTAGTAAGTCGATGGTTAATACGCACCTTCGAACGCAATTTATACGAGGGAGATGGAACAGCGAAATACGTGAGACTATTACAACCAAAATCTACAGTTACATTCGACGAAATCGTAAGAATTGCGCAATCGATTGAAATTTCGAAAAAATAATCAATACGAATGCAATGTTCGAATTACAATTCAACGAATTCAATCAGGAAATACACTCCTAAGAAACTGTCAGTACGACAACTCAGAAAAAATTCAAACAGACTCCTAGAATTGCTGGAAAAGACACCCATAAAACAAACGCTTCGCAAAAATCTAAACTGTACAAATTGCAATAAAAAGGGGTGTATTCAAACCGTTTACTTACAAAAAGATACTAGGAAGTCCAAAAAGGAAAAACATTTACAAACTGATTAAGACTCGCACGACGATTCGTACCCGATTCACGAAACTGTTGTTTGCAATTACATTAATACATCAAAAACAATTCTTCCGATGAATTGAGCGATACAAAAATAACTAGGTGAATGTTACAGGACTTTCTTGCAAAATACTAAAAAATATACGGGGTATTTTTATATTTTTGAAATATTCAGCTATTTTAGACATATTTAATAAAAGCCAAAAACTAATCCTAATAATCCCCCCCCCCCTCTCCGAGACATCCAGACATCATGGCCGATCTTGACGAAACTTGGCCAAAAGTTGTAAAATGAGATAATAAGTCGATCGTGAAAAAAAATTTGATTGCATAGCCTTCTATACCCACATATGTCCTATATGTAGGTTGAAAGTTAAAAATAGATATCTCGCTTATCTTTCAAGATAACTATGGACTGTTTCATGTCATTTTAAAGCAAATTTCGCTCCCTTTCAAATAAAGTAAGAGTATGTGTATGTTATACCAGCCATTTCCGGAAAAACCGTAAGTAGTGTTTTACATCAGGATAATATCATTTCATTAGCGCAAATGAACAAAGTTTATTTCCAAAAATGCCAAGTTTGTAACCAAAATAGTTAGAAAGTTATAACAATATCAATATAAAATATTTGAAAATTCATATCTTCTACCCCTTAACCCCTAACCCCTTAAATTTAGGGAAATTTATACCGTAATTTATTACGTAAAGAAATCTCTTGAAAGAACTTTTATTACTACGCATATATATTTCCAGTTCTTTTATATCTTGAACGGCATCGGAAATATATATTTCTACAAAAAGAACGTATATGTGACTGCAACAGCGGCCATATTCCATTTTGAAAGTTTTAAAAAATTGCATTTCATGCAAGGTACTGATGACCTGAATTTCAATCATATATGCTAAAATTTGAAAATTTGCCGCCAAAATAACAAACTTGTTTGTCTCGTAGGTCTTTATTTCAAATTTCATCAAAATCGTCCGTATAGTTTCGGCTGGCGAGAGACCACAGACACACACATACATTTTGATAAATTAAAAAATTTTTTTTTCGAGTTCAGGGAGTCGTAAAACATCAAAATAACGCAACTTATATTTTTTCGATTTTTTTTTCGACCACAATACTTCCTTGTTTAGCAAGAAAGTAAAAATGAAGCTTGGTACACGAGCAGCGTCTCTACAATTTCTAAGAAGCTATTCAAGACTTAATGCAAAACTCGATAAAAATTCGCCTAATTTAAATACCTATACGAGGGAAATCGTACAATTGTAACCGTTAAACGACAGGAAACATTTACGTTTTACTGAAAAAAGTCGATTCAATTTTTGGAGGAGATTGGTTCAGATATATTAAAATAAATTGGGAAGAAGTTAGCCAAATTACACGTAACTCTCCAGAAAATACAAACTTGGAGAATATTCTACATGACTATAAAGATGTACTATGATACGAGGGAATTACGTCTACAGTCATAAACTACAAGATCCAACCAATTTTCATGAAGCTCAGACCTGTTCCATACACTCCAAGACAAAAAATCGAAGATTTGGACAATCTTGAAAGGAGTTAAAGAAAAAGTTACTCATTCGGCCTGGGGTACACCAATCGTTCCTATCACACGAAAATATGGCCGCACTCGAATCTATGCAGCGTACAATGTTACCATCAACAAGGTCAGTAGATATACTATGGCACTTCTGATCCACTTTTGTCACCAGATTTGGAAAGTCACCAGAAAAGTCACTACATTTCTAGGTTGGTAACATTGCCTGTTTCAAGGTCACCGCAGGCCACGTTGTAGGTTGTAAACCCTGCTTCTTCAAGGTCACCGCGGCCACGAGGTTTCCAAGCTCATCACCCTAGTCTTCAAGGTCAGGGTCACCAATCAATTCTCTGGCTGAGTGTTAATTGCTCACGCCCCCAGGAAGTTCATTGAGCTCTGTCTCAAGGTCACATGAGAGAACAAAAGCGATTCATTATTCTGGTCGAGTCATAAAAATAGATTGTTACCTAGATACATCTCAATTCTAGGAAATCAATTTTAAAGAACAAAGGCGATCTATTGTTCAAGCTGGCGCTTTAAAGTCTATGCTTATAATTTTCAAGGTCACATGAGAAAAGAACAAAAGCGATTCATTATTCTGGTCGAGTCATAAAAATAGATTGTTACCTAGATGCATATCAATTCTAGGAAATCAATTTTGAAGAACAAAGGCGATCTATTGTTCAAGTCGACGCTTCAAAGTCTATGCTTATAATTTTCAAGGTCACATAAGAAAAGAACAAAAGCGATTCATTGTTGTCATGATTCCTAAAAATAGATTGTTATCCAGCTACCCCCCACCTCAATTCCAGGAAATCAAGAACAAAGGGGGTCCATTGTTCAAGCCGACGCTTCAAAGTCTATGCTTACAATTTTCAAGGTCACACGAGAGGACAAAAGCGATTCATTGTTCTGGTCGAGTTATAAAAATAGATTGTTATCTAAATACATCTCAATTCTAAGAAATCAACTTTCAAGAACAAAGGCGATCCATTGTTCAGGCCGACGCTTCAAAGTCTATGCTTACAATTTTCAAGATCACACCGTTGAGAAAAGAACAAAGACGATCCATTGTTCCGTTATAATTTCTAAAAATAGATTGTTATCTAAATACACTTCAATTCTGAGAAATCAACTTTCAAGAACAAAGGCAATCCATTGTTCAAGACGACGCTTCAAGGTCTATGCTTATAATTTTCGAGGTCACACATCTAATGAAAGAACAAAGGCGATTCATTGTTTTGGCTGAGTCATAGCTTCCGAAATTCTGAGAAATCAAGAACAAAGACGATGCATTGTTCAGACTAATGCTATAATGTTTACTACCCATACATTCAGCTTTCCTTAAAGCCTTCATATCAGGATCTGAGATCCTTTTACTTTGAGACATTGTTCGTGACTTATTACAAACCTACGTCTCTTAAACTTATATGCAAAAACACAAATTAAAATCTTTTTATTATACAGTTACGTAAACCCAAATTTCAAAGTTAATTCCGAGAAATCTATTTTCAAGGTAATCCGAATTTATCCAACCTTACCCGACTATCAAATAGATTGTCAATGGTTAAAATGTATTTCTATCAATTTTCAAGGTCATAAGTCCTAGACATCAATCTACAGGGGTATCCCGATATATGACCGGTAAATGTATATAGGAGGATGCTCTTCAAAGTTACGTATACTATAGGATACACCTTCTCGTTTTCAAGACCATTGCGTACACACATTGCATGCGTATATTCTTCAAGACCACGTATAGTGATCCACTTAGTAATTTATTAAGAAAAACATGCAAGTGCATTAGGTCACGTACACTTTCCATGCATCAAGCAATTCTGATTGGATCAGGGTCATAATTCCTAGAAATTACCTGCATGGGGTATTCAAATAGACTTTTCAAGGTGTGAAGGATTCTATTTTTCAGGGCCAGGTCACCAAACTGGTTGAGACCAAGTGTAGGAAATGTTCAAGGTTAGGTTTAGTAGCATTCCTAATCAAGGTCGCGTATTCTTGGAAATCAATTCCCAAGTTGGGTAAAGTTCATTGAAGGTGTGAGTCATCCATTGAAATTTTGCAAGGTAACACCCTTTTGACGAGACATTTTCAAGGTCACCAAACAATTCTTAGAATTTAGTCGAGTCAGAGCCGTGTGTCAAATCCTAGAAATCAATTTTCAAGGTCACCTGCAGGGGTATCATATTACAATTCAAACAGATTGTAAAGTAGGTTCATGGCTAAATGGAGTCAAGGTCAAAATTTACTGGTATCAATTTTCAAGGTCACACACAGGGTATTCATAGAAATCAATTCCTAATCAATCACTTTTGTATAGGTCGTAGAAGTTATTACAATTCCTAGAAATCAATTTTCAGGGTCACCTGTAGTGGTACCATAGTTCATGGAATGATAGATTGTTATCTATGCTAAAAAATAGGTCAAGGTTAAATCGGTTATATTAGCTAAATCCTCTTCAAGTCAAATATAAAAATAGAAATTAGGTCATCAGCAAGGGAGGGGGTTAGATGTAGAAGTGGTTAAGGTATTTAAGCAGTAATGTGCAAATAAAATTGATTCAATATGTGAATGTGCTACGCTGCTGAATCATGGACCAAAGCGGTAGATGCACATATAGCCGTGGAACGTTTACTCCAACAATTGACGACATTGGCATTTTATACTAATCATGAGGTAGTATATGGTTTAGGACGCTTTCAAACGGAAGAGGACTGTCATGCACTTGCAAAGAAATATGAAAATGGTGTAAAAATATGTGAAACGTATTTAAAGGGTCGATATTGTTTGACTTGTTTAATACAAAAGTTAAGTGCGGCACAACTAGAAGAGTTCACTCCAGACTTGAAGGAGTGGGAAGGTGGGGATACCAGTGAAAATGAAAAGGGGGAAGAAGGGGAATATGAAGGGCAGTAGTCAGTTACTAATTATATTTTCTCGATTAGAAAAAGATGTATAATTAAAAATAAAACTTTAATGATTGTTGTTGTGAATATATAGCGCTCTTTTACATAAACAAAGGATGTGTTCATAAGTAGTCTGGGTGCAGCCGGAAAAAAACAACAAACAACATCGTCCCCAGCCATATGTAAACATGATTTAACTAGAATCATTTCATATTTATCGTCGGAATAGGAAAAATGAACATAATTGACATAATATACAGGGTGTTCCCATCAAAGGGAAACATGCATCTAATTGCGTTATTCAATTAAAGGACATTCAAGATGTTATAAATGCTAAGTATAATATTAATTCATATAACACTGTATGGAAATATTGTACTATCAACATACAACAAGTTTAGCGTTCCTTGGAGGTTAAATTCTTGGAAATAGTAAATAAGCGTTACCATTGCTCAATTCTAACAATAGAATCAGTTCATGGACACAAGAAGAATGATGGGGTTGTTGTCTATGTTAATATCAAGGTTATTGACTAAATTGTAATAAAAAGCGTGGTCTCATACTACGGTCCTAACTGCCAGGATGAGGTCCTAAAAACCGGATCCCAAAGGCAGATAATCGTTTTCCAAAACAGGGGAGCCGTTACTCAACACAGGTAACCGTTTCCCCCTACAGAGCCAAGTAGCTCATTAATCGTGGCTGAGGCTAAATTTAACTAGGTCAAAACCTAAACATGGAATCTGGTCGTGAGGGGTTGAAGTTTTAGAAATCCCAATTCGTGGAAATCGGAAGGTTGCATCCAAGTACAATTCTTAGAAATCTGAAAGTAGGTACTGATAGAACTCGTTTTATATTATAGAAAAAGCTAAGCCGCTTAAATCACCTACTGTGGGGGTATTTTTATGGGTCAAGGTACTGATAGGGGGTAGTTTCTATAAATCCCTTTAAATCACCTACTTTTAGGGGTAAAGGGTAGCTTTTCCAATAGTTATAGGTACTATGTCAACGAGGCTTATCATCCAGGGGTGCTTTAGAT
The DNA here is from genome assembly GCA_036346205.1 of Vesta saturnalis. NCBI lineage: Eukaryota > Metazoa > Arthropoda > Insecta > Coleoptera > Lampyridae > Vesta > Vesta saturnalis. The sequence continues at coordinate 1,332,119 of JARFJB010000003.1, forward strand.
AAAGTCTGACCCCGAGAAAAATATGAACTTAGAAATTCTGCGTCGCTTTTGAGAAGAAGAATGACTATTTATGTTTTTGGCTAGTATACAATATAATGAAGCGATGAAAATACCTATTAGGAAAGATGATGATGTGTCGTGGACTACATTAAACGAGAATCAGTTGAAGGAAATTGAATATGAGAAACAAATAATAAATAAAATAGACATGATCCAGCAAAGGTATTACAAAATGTTAAGTGACTGTCACTTCCCATAATATGTATATTTACTTAAATCGATTTTTTATCTGTATATATAGATAAATATTGTGGTTAATAAATTATAAGTTTTATAAAAAATATTTTACTTGTTAGATGACCTTGAAGCATTAGTCTGAACAATGCATCGTCTTTGTTCTTGATTTCTCAGAATTTCGGAAGCTATGACTCAGCCAAAACAATGAATCGCCTTTGTTCATTTATCAGAGGTGTGACCTTGAAAATTATAAGCATAGACTTTGAAGCGTTGCTTAGAACAATGGATCGCCTTTGTTCTTGAAAGTTGGTTTCTCAGAATTGAGATGTATTTAGATAACAATCTATTTTTAGAAATTATAACGGAACAATGGATCGTCTTTGTTCATTTCTCATGTGACCTTGACAATTGTAAGCATAGAATTTGAACCGTCGGCTTGAACAATGTATCGTCTTTGTTCTTGAAAATTGATTTCTCAGAATCAAAGTGTATTTAGATAACAACCTATTTTTAGAAATTACAACGGAACAATGGTTCGTCTTTGTCCTTTCTCAGAGGTGTGACCTTGAAGGGGAACGGTTACCTGTGTTGCTAAACAGCCATCTGTTTTGGAAAACGGACCCCTGTTTTAGGAAACGTCTACCTGTTTTGGGAACGGAACCACTTGAGGGCACTTTGCTGGGGATTTACCATATTAAACATTGCTTGATCACCTTGAAGCATGCATAGACAACACCTCAGGGCTTGCGTAGGTTTGTAATAAGTCTCGAACAATGTCTCAAGGAAAGCTGATGATGTATCGTGGACGACATTAAACGAAAATCAGTTGAAGGAAATTGAATGTGAGAAACAAATAATGAATAAAATAGACATGATCCAGCAAAGGTATTACAAAATGTTAAGTGACTGTCACTTCCCATAATATGTATATTTACTTATACATTTACCGGTCATATATCAGGATACCCTGTAGGTTGATGTCTAGGACTTATGACCTTGAAAATTGATAGAAATACATTTTAACCATTGACAATCTGTTTGATAGTCGGTAAGGTTGGATAAATTCGGATCACCTTGAAAATAGATTTCTCGGAATTAACTTTGAAATTAACGTAACTGTATAATTAAAAGATTTTAATTTGTGTTTTGCATATAAGTTTAAGAGACGTAGGTTTGTAATAAGTCACGAACAATGTCTCAAAGTAAAGGATCTCAGATCCTGATATGAAGCTTTAAGGAAAGCTTAATGTATGGCTAGTAAACATTATAGCATTAGTCTGAACAATGCATCGTCTTTGTTCTTGATTTCTCAGAATTTCGGAAGCTATGACTCAGCCAAAACAATGAATCGCCTTTGTTCTTTCATTAGATGTGTTCGAAAATTATAAGCATAGACCTTGAAGCGTCGTCTTGAACAATGGATTGCCTTTGTTCTTGAAAGTTGATTTCTCAGAATTGAAGTGTATTTAGATAACAATCTATTTTTAGAAATTATAACGGAACAATGGATCGTCTTTGTTCTTTTCTCAAAGGCGTGATCTTGAAAATTGTAAGCATAGACTTTGAAGCGTCGGCCTGAACAATGGATCGCCTTTGTTCTTGAAAGTTGATTTCTTAGAATTGAGATGTATTTAGATAACAATCTATTTTTATAACTCGACCAGAACAATGAATCGCTTTTGTTCTCTCGTGTGACCTTGAAAATTGTAAGCATAGACTTTGAAGCGTCGGCTTGAACAATGGACCCCCTTTGTTCTTGATTTCCTGGAATTGAGGTGGGGGGTAGCTGGATAACAATCTATTTTTAGGAATCATGACAACAATGAATCGCTTTTGTTCTTTTCTTATGTGACCTTAAAATTATAAGCATAGACTTTGAAGCGTCGACTTGAACAATAGATCGCCTTTGTTCTTTAAAATTGATTTCCTAGAATTGAGATGTATCTAGGTAACAATCTATTTTTATGACTCGACCAGAATAATGAATCGCTTTTGTTCTCTCGTGTGACCTTGAGACAGAGCTCAATGAACTTCCTGGGGCGTGAGCAATTAACACTCAGCCAGAGAATTGATTGGTGACCCTGACCTTGAAGACTAGGGTGATGAGCTTGGAAACCTCGTGGCCGCGGTGACCATGAAGAAGCAGGGTTACCAACCTACAACGTGCCCTGCGGCGACCTTGAAACAGGCAATGTTACCAACCTAGGAATCTAGTGACCTTTCTGGTGACTTTTTCCAAATCTGGTGACAAATCTAGTGACAAAAGTGGATCAGAAGTGCCATAGTATATCTACTAAGGTCATTCCTGATGACAACTATCCAATTCCTAGGATCACCTATTTTTGCAACTTGGACTTATACAACTCCTATCTACACATGGGCGTTGTCGACAATATAGCAATGCTGCGAGCAATTTCTAGTCATACAGGAGTTTACAAAGTAAAAACACGTTAATATTTGGAGTTAAAATCGTTCCATCATCATGACAGCGAATAATGGAATAAATCTTGGACGATATCGACGGAGTAACATGATTTTTCAATGACACTGCTACAGCCCTACAAAGACACCGAGAAATGGCTTACACTTGAACAAAAAGAAGTACAAATTTTCGAAAGACAACATCAGTTATCTTGGACACGTAATCGATAAACATGGATTACATACATCACCAGATAAGATCTCTGCGATAATCAACAGTCCTAGACCCAAAGACATTACGCAATTAAAGAGCTTTCTTGGACTAGAATCGTTTCTTATCCAACCCCGTTACGAAATTTCACCCACTTCATCAATTAGTTCAAATGAACAAAAGAATGTGTCGAAAAAATTAATAACAAAATAACTAGCAATGCTTTATACAGTTCGATTCAAGCTTACCGCATACGGTTGCTATTGATGCATCTCGTACTGGAGTTGGTGCTGTAATTTCTCACATCATGGCTGATGACTCATTGTATTTGTTTCAACATCATTGACTACAGCCGAAAAAACTACAGTCAAATCGACAGAGAAGCTGCCGCAATCATTTGATGGCCTAAGAAGTTTTTTCATTATTGCTATGGAAGGAAGTTTATTCTCATTAAGAGATAACCATTAACGGGTAATGGTTAGGATTTTCAACCCAGGAAAAAATCTTCCAGCAACCTCTGCGATTTGTTTACTATACTACGTTAACGTTCTTTCGAGCTTAAATTACGACATTCCTTATCACAGAACGCAGTCATACGAAAACGCGGATTATTTACCTTGACTTACTCCTATCCACAGCAAAGAAATCGAAATCTTTCAGATCAATCAATTGGAACAACTTCCAGTTAGTCTCAAGGAAACACGAGCAGAGATACAGATCGGTCAAAACTTACCTCAAGGTTACAAATTGGAATAACGTTCAATATAAGATGGATGTATCATGAAGGATATTCGTATAACTATACCGAAGAAACCGAGGACATAGCGTTTGTCCGAATTACATTCTATACATACTGGTATCGTCAGAATTAAATACCTAGCTCAGAAGCTACGTATGGTAGCTGGGTATCGACTCCGATAGAGAAAACATGGGGAGCAACTGTAAATTATGTTGTAACACCAGAAACAATCCACCACAAGTGAATATGCACCCTTGGTAGTATGCTAAAATTCCTTAGGAACGAGTACATGTAGATTACGCTGGTTTATTCCAGGTACTTATATCTTCATTTTGAAAGATTAGTATTCAAAATGGGTATAATCGATACAAACTAACTCGATCGGCAGCAATTAAAATTTTTGGTGAAATATTCGCTCGTTTTGGTCTGTCGTACACGCTAGATTCCGACAACGGAAACAATTTCAAGTCCGGCGAGTTTCAGGAGTTTCTCAAAAGAACTGTGCCATACCACCCTGCTACAAATGGTCTGGCGGAGAGATACAAAACTATCAAACCCAGTCTATAAAATCAACTAAGCGATGATCCTGATATACACTTAACTCTTTATTAACTTCTCATGCAGTATCGGAAAACTCCAAATGCTACAACCAAAACGAGTCCCGCTGAACTAATGTTTAAAAGAAACATCAGAACACTTATTGATCTAGTGTGAAAGAACTGTTCCAAATGACTGAAAATAACTTAGCCAAAAATGAGAATAATGCCGACACTTTGAAATGGGTCAAAAAGTACAAACCAGAAACTATAATAACCCTGAAAACAAGTGGAATTTCGGTACCGTAAGTGGAAAGAATGGAAATTTGCACTACAACGTGCTGACAGATGGCCGAATTATCAAACAGATAAACTCAGTATGATATATCCGATGAGCCATGCCAGTACAAGCTTACACACAGTTAATCGTACAATTTGTAAATTTCTCACTGGAGACGACTTGAATCTAATTCTTTTTGGAGATATCAATTTTGCACAAATCTTGATTTTGTTGTGTGTAGTTTTTAAAAGTATGTGGTTTGAAACAAAACTAATATACAGTGTGTTCGTAAAGTAGCGGAGTTTAGGAAGAAAACGTTCGGACCCGTCGATTTTTATTTTCAATTTCGATTTTTTTTACGTAAAAGTGAAATGTACAGGGTGTGTTAAGAAAAAGATATGACGTCATCGACATTTTTTTGCAGAATTAGAAAGCGCACACCTTTTTACGTCCCACAAGGTAAATATGGACGATGGTTACATAACGAAAATATTGAATAAAAATTATTGTAAACATTAAAAATGAGAAAATCAGTGTAAGAAAACGATAAATTGTACATTTTATTAAAATTATTTGCACGTTAGCATCTTGTGTTTAGTTTTTTAATAGGCGACAGCATTGTTATCGTGAGTTTATGTAGTAACTACTTTATCGTTATTTTGTGAAATATGAGGAAATTAAGCGAACGTGAAAAAGTTGACATCCTGTGAATGCTTGGTTTTGGAGATAGATCGCGCACTCAATCAGAAGTGGTTGCATTGTTTAATGCAACTCACCCTAATCGACCCTCCATCACCCAAAGCATGGTAAGCAGAGTTGAGACGAATTTTCGGGAACTTGGACATGTTCGGTATATGAAAAAAATCTGGTCGAAAGTCGATAAGTGAAGATCAGTTGACCATTGTGTTATCAGTGCATGATAATTCTAATACCACCATTACGGACACGGCTAATAATGTTAGTGTGCGGGATCTACTGTGCATAAAGTGTTGAAAATAGAGAAATTCCATCCCTACAAGATATGTTTACTTCACGAGCTGTCGGAGGATGATTTTAACCGGCGAAATGAATTTTGTGAACAAATGCAACAATTATGTTGTGGTAGCGCCAATTTTGTAAAAAGAATATTTTTTTCCGACGAAGCTACATTTGCTTTAAACGGCCAAGTGAACAGACGAAATTATCGTTATTGGGCAACCGAAACTCCTCATTGGTTCACGGAATATCACACCCAAAACACTAAAAAATTGAACGTTTGGTGCGGCATAGTTGACGGAAGAATTATAGGTCCTTACTTCTTCGAAGATACTCTTATTGGTGCGAGATATTCAGACTTTCTTCAAAATGACCACATCCCCGCTCTAATAACGTTGTATCCGGATTTAGAAGAGCCCGATATGCATCACCGTCACGTCTTTTTCAACAAGATGGAGCGCCGCCACACTACGCTTTACCTGTTCGCGCTTATTTGGATGAAGTTTTTTCAAATCGTTGGATAGGTAGAAAAGGGACAATTGAGTGTCCAGCCAGATTTAAATGCCCTAGATTACTTGTTGTGGGGATACTTAAAGAGTAAAGTATACGTGATGCGACCGGCCAATTTAGAAGATTTAAAAGCACGAATTTGCCAAGAAATTAGAAACAGTACCGCAGATATCATCGACAATGTTCAAAAATCATTTGTTAATGGCCTTGGCTATTGTCAAGATTGTGAACGGTGCTCAATTCTAACATTTAATTTAAATTAATGGAATCATTTACAACTAAATTAGGACTAACCCCCAAAAAAAAGTCTGTGTTTCAAAATATATTTTATTAAAAAATTCGTTTGGGTAGGTATTTCTTATTAGAAATGATACATAGTAACGATTTGGGTATGATTTTTTTCTTCGAAATGACCACGTCTTCTAAACTGCCCTGTATAACATAATCAAACCGTACATTGAAAGAATGGCCGAAGTGAGCTGAATGCAAATTTTGAAATAACATACAGGGTGTCCCATTTAAAAAATCTATGTTTGGTTCACCCTGTATAACCTAAAATAATTTTAAAATATGCGCCTCAGTTCTTTCTACTACCATTTAAAATGTTGTTCTCCTATTCCATCAAATAAGGGAGGTAACGCCCGTGTACGCAAGTTTGGGACATTCTGTATATCATCCATATGTACCTTGTCGGGCGTAAAAAGAGGCACCCTTCGTAATTCTCCAATAAAAAATGAGGGTTGAAATTTAAAAAAAAATGTCATATCTTTTATTGACACGCCCTGTATATTTCACTTTTACATAACAAAAATTCTAAATTGAAAATAAAAATCGACGGGTCCTAGTGCTCTCTTCGTAAACTCCCATTCGAATTTCAATTGAATTAATCTGCTAGTTTACCAACGCACTGTATAGAGTGGTTAATGAATAATAAAAAAAAATAATAATAAGAATACGGTCATCGACCTTCCTAATAAAAATCCATCTAGTCTAATTTGTATAATATTATAACAAAATAACAATAGATAAATACAAGCTTGAGAAACTATGGCGACGTAAGACGTTGGTACCACAAGATTTCCGAATTTATTTGAAAATTCTTCAAAATAACTATTTGAAGCTTTTTTTTGAAAAACAATGTATTTCAGTGGTGGGAAATCTATTGCTGCGCACTCACCTGAAACGAAATTGCTCAAGACATCGCATTATCTCGTTTTCTCAAAATAAAGCAATTAAAGAATCACTTCAAAAGATTATCAATTGTTGCAGATGGCAAAATCATATCTGTAACTTCAATTAAGATAAGCTTGAAGATATGGCGAAATTGCACTTAATCATCAGTCAAGATTAGTACTTCAACAATACATTTTTTTAACATACGGTAAAATTTAAAAATGTTTCAATTAATCACATTTTTCTTTAATAAGATACAAATATGCATTGTTAGTTAAACAGGGGGAACCAAGTTGACTCACAAACTATGGCGCCCCTCTGCTCCTAGCCTGGCCAATCTTAAATTATAACACTTCACTTTCAATGCATAATTGGAAAACTGTTGAAAATACTTTTCATTGATAGCACACACGAATCTGGAGTATAATTTATGTGATCAATTGATCGAATATGTAAATAACTAAAGTAACCTTTTCTCTTGTATTTTTCATAAAATTGGTAGGTTCTCAATAAAAAAATGTGTAATGAATTATCAATGATAACCATTTCCAAACAACTGAGCCCAACCTCCATCGGTAATGGTATGCACATTAGCTGAGCTAGTTGAAACTACACATTTACGTGTCTAAGAACACCGTTAACAACAGCTGAGTAAAGTCCCATAGGTATACAGAAGTTTTAGATTATTTTAAGAGAACTCCAACTCCTTTAGTTCGAAAAGCAGTATCTTTTTTGGTAACGGACATACCAAAACCCAACGTTTTGGCAGATATTCCATGTGGTAATAGTTATTGAAACGACAATGTATTAGATTTTCAACAAGATGGAACACTCCTTCATTATTTCGTTGGTGATCAGCAATTTTTTATGGAAACCAAATGCGAAGAATTTTTTTTCGTAGAACGGGTACATGTGCGTGGAGACCAATTCCAGGTCGCAACGCCAACCTGTCTACTTGGGTAACCGATAATTCAAATTCAAACGATTTATAACTTATTAGCTTAACAAGAATAATAAAATCTATAAAAAGAAGGATTTTATGCTTACTGCTCCAAAGTTGATAGTATTCGGGACCTCTTAAAAAGAAGTTTTTAAGGTTGAATGATTTATCCGACGGAAAATTTTTTATAAAAAATCCTATTCTAAAATTAAGTTATAAATATTAATTTTGTTTCCTTCGATTTTCGTTTACTCAGGCAAACCTCGAGATAAAGGCTTATGTGACGACCAATCGTGTAATATTTGGTAGTCTGTGCAGGTCTCGATCACAGGTCTTGGTATTTATATATATATATATATATATATATATATATATCTAAAGGTGATAGTAGAGGCGGGATGGGGGAAATCACACTGTAGATCCCTTCTACTGGAATTTTATCCTGCAAAAGAAAGTTTATATAAAGGAGATTTATCAAAAAATAGATTATTAAAAAAAATAACCTCTGCAATTTTTGCCCCGAACTTGCTAGTTTTCGAGATATTCGCTAAAAATACTTTAGGACGTGAATACATGCAAATTTATTACTTAACAACAAAACGTTTATAGTTGAAAATTGGCTAAACTTGCCACATTTTTACAACCATATAATTTTGATCTAAAGTTCAAAGGTTGAGACATATTCACAGTACAAAGAACTACGAAAAACGTTTATGAGGAAAACTTGTCTAAAATGAAATTATCTTTTAAGTAAAAATTAATAATTTTCAAAATATTTAATAGCTACTTAACAGGTTTCAGAGTCTCTTAAAGACGTATTTGCTACCCTAGAAGTTAGTAACTTCGCTAGGAATCTACTAACACTCAAACAAAATATACAAACGGAACTAAAATTGAACTACTTGTATGTTCCTGTGGACGTTTTTATGACATGTCTATGACCGGTTCAACTCCGTAACTTCCGGTAGTGGGGTGACGTAAGTAACCATGATCTAAAGGTTCACATATAACCTGTCTAAAATTAAATTATCTTTTAAAAATGTTTAAGGCTAATAATTTTTAACATTTCTCGAACTCTGCTTTAGGGTCCTTGAAAACATTTTAGTCGGGATTACTTATAGTCCAAAAAAACTGTTTAGAAAATTTGTCTTTCAAAAAAAAGTCTACATGGCAGGTCTCAATACTTAGTTCTCTATAGTTAATGGTCTCTTATGAAGAATTTTTACCTAGTTATCCCACAAGAAAATTCATTTTTGAAAATGTTCTCTATACCTGTTGCTTTAAAGTTGGTAGCTTTCAATACACTCATTAAATGCATTTTAGGGTCTTATACGTAGAAAGTACCTCAGGTTCTTTATTACCACACAACTTTCATAACGAAAACTGGTGGAACATTAAATTATCTTTAAAATTGGTCTTATACTTTTTGTCCTATAGCTAAAGGTTTGAAAGTACCCCCAAAAACTACGTCACATGTGTGTATTTTTTAGAAATTTAAAAATAGTGATGGTTTCCAAAGTTTTCATTAACTGTGTTTTGGGGTTATTTGCATTAAGTGGGACTTAGTTATTCCAAAAAAAGGAAAAGGCCACCGTATTTCATTCCCTCCCCGAGCGGGAGGCCGGGCTGCTGAAGCTTTTCAAGCTTCTTCAGATACAATCATGGATTCCCAGTATACATACATACATACATTATACATATATATATATATATATATATATATATATATATATATATATATATATATATATATATATATATATTTAAATCAGACATTTTTCTTTCAAACTTGTGTGAATAAACGTACAAATTAATTCAACGTTTCGGGAAAAAAAAAAAAAAAAAAAAATAAATTCTTGACAAAGGGAACCAAGTACGTTCCCGAAACGTTGAATTAATTTGTACGTTTATTCACACAAGTTTGAAAGAAAAAATGTCTGATTTAAATATTAATACTTGTGGAAATCTAAATAGAAACATATATATATATATATATATATATATATATGCATGGTGGGATTAAGGATGGGTGTGTTCAGAATAGGATCAGAAGGAACGGAGTTAGGGTTCTGAGGGGAAAATACTACCCCAGCATTCGCCTAAATAGGCGCGCACGGTGTGAGTATACGAAGTGGCCATGCCGCCTGCTACATGTGTATGAGGAAACCCCCCTGAAAAAAAACGCATATATGGTAGATGGTAATGGGAATCGAACCCATTACCTCCCGAATACTAAGCAGGTCGTGTTACTACAACTCTACTAGCTCGGTAGTTATCGCACGAAAAACTAAAAAACGAAAAACAAAAGACTGAATCAATCTTACCTAAAATTGGATTATTCTTAAAAATGGTCTACATATTCTGTTTACAACTTTAATTTTTTAGGAATTTATTTTACTCAACAAAAATTTGATACAAAAAGAACTAAAAATGATTTATTGTTTAATAAGGGTCATTGTACCTTTTGCTTTAAAGTTGATAGATTTCTACATGTTCACAAAAGGTACTTTAGGGCCTACTATAAAGTACCCCTTCAAAGGCTTATTGTTTATCCTATTACGATTAAACATGTTTAGGTATAAAACTTGACTAAAAAAGGGGTGTTTGTGGCCTTAGAGTAGCGCATAATTCCTTCGATTATGTTTATAAAAGTACTTCTTAGAAAGACGTTCCTATTTATGTATTTTATGACCTCTTATAAACTTAATTTTTTAGGGTTTATTTATTGTGGTACAAAAAATATTTACAAAGAAAACCTCCCTAACATTGAATTGTCTACGTTGATTTATTACGATAGTAATCTTTATAAAAAAAATTAAAATAATTTTCTTCTGGGTAAAGGTCGTTAATTTAAAAGCAAATTTTTCCAAGCTTTAAATGCTTCAATAGAAACTGCAGCTGTAGTGCCCAGTAAAAAAGCAAAAAAAGTGTTTATAAAGCTTGTGAAAATTTGCTTTAAAATTTAGGACTTTTACCCAAGAAGAGTATAAGTTTTTTTAATTAAGAACGAAAGTCGTGCAGTTGTAATGCTCAGTAAAAAAGTGTTTATAAAGCTTGTGAAAATTTGCTTTAAAATTTAGGACTTTTACCCAAGAAGAGTATAAGTATTTTTAATTAAGAACGTAAGTCGTGAGTTTTCATTTTCGCGATTTACAAACTGTACTATTATCTTTTCGAGGGAATTTTTTAGGCCTTAGTTATTATTCTGTGAAAAACTTTTATAGATCTAAAATTGAAATGTCTTTAAAAAAGGTCGCTAAACTTTTTGCTCTCTAGCTTAATTTTTAAGAAAATTTGACAATTGGATTGTATTCAAAGGTGGCCTTAAGATATTGACTAAAGAGTACCTTTTAATGGCTTAATTTATTACCTTTAAAAAACTCAAAAGTAACTTACTGTAAAATGAAATATCTTTAGAATGTATTCTATAAATTTTGTTGACATTAACATTTCAAGCATTTGTTAACACTTTTCTTCTTTTAGTGAAGAGGATAGCTTCAATTTGCTTTTAAATACACAATTTATTCCCAAAGAGGTTAAGTATTTTAATAATGAACCTCAGACGTGACAGTTCTCATTTTGGTATCTTCACAATAGGTCTCCATATCTTTTGCTTTAAATTGAAAGGTTTGGAGATAATCACAAAAGGTACTGTGGGGCCTCTTAGTATTTTTGTACTCACACAAAAATTTGAACTGTCTTTAAAAAAGGTCGCTAAAGTTGACAAACTCCGAGATATTCTAAAAAGGAGCTTAAGGGCCTGTAAAGCTCTATAAACCATTAGCTCGGTTTACACTTTTTGATATACACAAAAGTTATTTACACTTACGAAAACAATACATTATGTAAAATTTATAATAATTTTTAATACATTATGTATGTTTCCTGTAAAGAGTAAATATTAACCTATCACAAAAGTCAACAATAAACATTAAACAAAATTGGAGGTGACAGAATAAAACATATTTTACACCCACAATTATACGTCAGTATCTTTTGATGATCAAGTACAACATTATCAAAACGTATCGATTTTGTTTAGACAAAAAATGAGTTGTCGGTTTTCCTCAAAGATAAAATTAATCATTTAGAAATGTCCTGGAATTATTACAAGATGATTTGAGGAAATGTCTTACAACAAAAATAAAGTGTAGTGTAAATAATAAAATTTGTGTTATATATTAGTGTTTTATTAATATTTACGAACTGTTAAGGTTTGTTGCCTATTTGCAGTTGCACAATGTTTGGCATAGGTGTAGAAAAATGTAAATGAACAATAGCTTGTTGGAATAACTAAGTAAATATGTTAATGCATACAAGCAGTTTGCTTGACGAGCGAAACTTAAAATAAGCAAATATTTTTATGGAAAGTCATGACATTTTTCAAAAGTTATCACTTGCTTTTGGCCATCTTGTACGATTCACCAAAATAGGGTTATACACAATTTTTACAGAAAAGTTTATTCTCATTTTTTTTTTTAAATAACAATTGGCAGAGAACGGAAACTTAACAGATTAACAAGGGCAGTCCACCATAGACTTTCTCTATGAAACAATAATATGATTATGCATGTTCTTACAAGAGAAAAGCAAAACTAATTCTTTTCTTCACTGCCCAACATATGATACTGATCTGATGTAACCTATATTCAGTACAATATTTTTAGTATCTAACAAAACAAACAAGATATGTGACCTACAGATAAAACAACTTGTATACTTTTAATCTATACCTATATTTAGTTGTTTTTCTACTTATAGATATGTTGTAACACAATTTTTAGTAAATTAACCGTGTATATGTATTTTAAATTATATTTGCAGTATGTGATTTAACAAAATAATAAAAAAAAAAACAAGGTCATGCAATAATTCAAGGATAAATGTTATAAAAATATAATCTTTTGAATCATCTTATTGCATAATATTTTGTAAATTAATTCATTGTGCTTTGGAACACTTTAATTACTTTGTAGGCCTTATGTAAAGAAAATTATGTGTTACCGATATTGAACCACATGGCATTAACTAAATTAAGGTTTCAATTACTTTTGAATGTCATAATTACAATAATTACGTACTTCAGATAAAAATAAAAAGATAATCAATATCACACAATTTATGCATGAGTTACAAACATTAATCAATGTATGAATTCAATTTACTTCAACTTTTACAGAATAAATGTTTAAGTAGGTACAACAGTATTGTTAAATGATCAATAAGGGTATTGATCGGGCTTTACTGAAAGAGAATCTGAGAATGACTGGCTATCTAAGAATTTCAACACATATACAATAATATGAGTAGGTAGATAGATATTTGATAATAGCTTTTATCAGCTCTATACATGCATGCTAACATCAAATTCGTTCTAAACTAGATAGTGCAATTGGTAAGAAACAAAGTTTTTTATTTTTATAATATAATTTGAGTAATTCAAAGTTAAATTTGGATGTCGTTATTCTTACTTATATTGTAACAGATGGGATTAATCTCCTGGAATTTCTACAAAACGATAATTATAGAAACAAAAGGTTTTTTAAACGTTTGCTATTGTTTAATTATGTCAAAAAGTTTGAAACGTTTAGTATTTTAACTGCCACTAAATTTCTCGAACAATATGGAAAACTCCGACTCACCTGGAATGGGTTTGACTAATTTAGATGGATATTGATTTTCATTTTCCAAAAATTTGTTAAGCTCATCCTCAGAATGTTTCTAAAAAAAGGATTAATAAAGTTAAGCTTAATTAATTAACTTATTTAAGCAAAGGCCAAAAAATCCTGAGATTATATTCACTTAAACGGTATGTTAGACACAATTTTATGAAAATGTCTTAACCTCAAAAATTATAACTTGATAACTTTAAGGCAATAGAAATATAGTTAAATTACCGTTATCCGTAAATTGTTTTCCACAATTGTCGAATCCACATCCAAAAAAACGGGCTTGGGACTCATTTTAGTAGATCAAGGTTATGTACTTCATAAATTATATTTAGCGGAATCCTTGTAATATCAATTTTCACACAATTTATTATCTAACCATTAGTTATTTACTATTTGTTGATAAATCTTAATTTCAGGAGTATTAAAATCCTTGTGATGTGATCGTAATGTTTATGAAAAAGCGCAAGTCACACGCGGGTTGTTAAATTAGTAGTAAAATGGCGAATTCTGAACTAGATAATTTTTGCGGCTCCTCATTTTGGGTAAGTTTCTCAAATAATTAATAAATATAATTAATTTTAGAATAAAAAAAAACCTAATCAATAATTAACGGTTTTAATTAAAAAAATAATTGTAGAATACAACACTCACATGGAACACTGAAGACCCCGATTTTACAAAATGTTTCGAAAAGACTGTTTTAGTGTGGATTCCTTGCATATTTCTTTGGACCTTTTCAAGTTTGGAAGTTTATTATATATTAAATAGTAAAAATAAAAAAATTCCATGGTCATTTTTAAATATTACAAAATTTCTCGTTACTTTAGTTTTAATAATATTATGTCTAGTTGATCTAGGAATCGCAATAAAATACTCGAAAGAAGAAATGTCTAATATACATAAAGTCGATATATACACGCCCGTAATTAAAATACTAACTTATGTAAGTATTTAAACATTTAATTATTGGGAATTTCACTTTTTTACTTTTAGGCACTCTCAATTCTTCTTTTACTATATAATTGTAAAAATGGTCTCCGTACGTCAGGTACACTGTTTCTGTTTTGGTTTCTTAATGTAATATGTGCTATACCCCAGTTGCGTACTGAAATATTGAATGAACAAATGGATATACCGAGTGCATACTACTTTTACATTAGTTACTTAATATATTTTCCATTGGTTATTTTAATGGTACTTTTAAATTGTTTTGCGGACAAACCACCGATGATCAGTAAATATCCTAAATTGAACGTAAGTTTATTGATGTAATAAAAGACTTTCACTTGAATTTTTTAAATAGAAACCATGTCCTGAAGAAGGTGCAAGTTTTTTATCTCGTATTTTTTATCGTTGGTTTGATGCAATGGCATGGAGAGGTTTTCGTAACCCATTAAAAAATTCTGATCTATGGGATTTAAATCATTCAGATACGGCTAAAGTAATTTTTCCTGTTTTTGATAAACATTGGAAAAAAAGTCTTAATAAAGCGGCCAGGTAATTTTAGATTTAAATGCTGTGTAGGAGAAAGTCTTAGAATTAACTGTTAATGGCTTTTTAAGTATTGCATAATATTAATTGCTAAAATAATTATTATCAAAACAATTTTATGCATAAAAAGGTTAAATATGAAATGTTGAGTAGTAGTAATTTTTATAAGCATGCTTGCATGTTCACGTTACATTTATTTATAACCCAACAAATTAGCAATAGATTTTGAGCAGTATTCATTTTTTATGAGATCAAAGTATCCATACCTTAATGTGTTTATTACTTTTGAACAGTATCAAAAAAATTTATTAAGCTTGAAAAATACATTCATTCATATTATATAATTTAATTATAAATGTAAATGAAAGTCCTTAACTGAAGGTAAGTAAATAATTTACACACATTAAAGTAATCAGTGTGGCATATTATGATAAATATTTGTCACATGATCCCGTAACATTTTGATTATTGAGTTGGATCAGTGATAACGACATTTGATACATATCCATGATGCTGGTGATGGAAACTTACCAAGATTAAAGCTTCTATGAACGGAATGAAAGGATCCTAAAACAATAAAACGTTAAAATTCCAGTTCTTTGACTAAAAAATAGGAAATTGTGATATGTATGATGTCGTCAGTAAAAAGATCTTACAGGAAAAATAATAAGTCTATTTGGCGTCACCTGCTTTTAAATTTATAACGGGACATGTCATAAACACGATCTCAAATGTTTGCATAATGCAGGAATACAAATTATTCACTCAGCTTGATTTGTAAAATTCGCTTCAACATAGTTTGTGTCATATGTTCAATTAAAGCCATGAAAAGCCTCAAGCTTTCTCAAAAATCTGCAAAGTGCGATTATTGCTTCTAAAAATATACCATAAACTGATAAAACAAATTCACGTGATTTTAATCTTTAATGTTAACTTTAAAACAGACTGTTTACTGGTTGTCCACATTCACAGAAAAGTTACTCGTTCATAATTACCACATCTCATAACCTGACGCTTAAGAAGGAAATAAATGATGTAAATACTCCTCTTCATTGTCAAATAATGCTTATCCAAAATAATCTGGAATTTAATATTTAATCCAAATCCAGAAAACGGCGTCATTGAACAGTTATATGTGCATTGTGCCCACAAGATTACTCAATAGCGTGCTGTGTGGTGTCATCATGTAATTATGAATTTAACTCTTCGAAAAATTAGGTTTAGATACGCTGAGACGCCACCTTTATGAGAAATTTAACTACAAATTGCCAATTTAGCATGACTACATGGTGTCAGCTTGTAACCCTTTACACAAGTTTCAGACAGTTGCACTATAATAAACCAAATTAGCTTTCAACTACAACTTAAGAACTTTAATAAATGATTGGAGTATTTTTATTTACATATTTTAACCACTTAGTTACCTTCAGATTAATTGTAGATATAATGTGAAATGCCAGTTAGATTGTAATCTTGTAATGTTAACAACTCTGTCAAGGCATGAGAGCAAAGTATTATCTTTCCAAAGATTTTGTTGTATACAAAAATATTAATGCATAAATGGATATTTTTATTGTAAACCATCGATTAAAGATTCGCTTTTAATCATGCGATGTTATTTTTTCTTACTTTGATTTCAATCTGTGAAGCATTTATGACATTATCAACTTTGAAAATGTCCCACCTAAAGAGCGATATTATAATCGCTGGAAAGATTTGAATACCACATTCAACTTTGTTCCAACTTTTAAGAAACCCCAAAGACAAAATTCCCAATTATCATTAAACAAGTTGATTTTCGACATTTCAACCAACTCCAAATCTTCCAGAAATTTCAAACGCTTATGCTGCAACTATTCCTGACGTCCCCACTTCTACATCATGTACTAGACCAACTACCCGAAGTCAAACACACTCGTCCAGATTAAATTTAAATTAGTTACCTTGTTTCATATTCTCTACTTGTTAAAAACAGTTATTACCTTATTTCAATTTCTGTAATTGTCAAAATAAATTCTTGACAAAGGGAACAAAGGACGTTCCCGAAACATTGAATTAATTTGTACGTTTATTTACACAAGTTTCAAAGAAAAAATGTCTTATTTAAATATATATATATATATATATATATATATATATATATATATATATATATATATATATATATATATATATGAAATATACAAATAACTTGCAAAGCGATTACATTCAAATTTGACATAAGTATATAATTGAATAAACTGAAATAGCAGAAGTTGGGAATGTTTTTTGAGTGGACTGACTCACTATCTCTCTGATATCTTTTGTATACATTTTACCTACAGTATCAATTATTTCCACCATTATGGAAAATAATTCTTGCACACAAACAGTATTCTATATTTTCATGCTTAGGCATTACTAAATTCCAATCCTCAAAATCGTTCCGGAACTCATTATTTCAGGCCTTGACCGGCAAAACGTTAAAATTTTTAGTTTGGCATCACTGATTTTCCATACATAAACATTTGCTCTCAACTGTCATATATTAGAACCCTTTGACACATTGATGTTCCGTGCGCCTTGGCTTGCAATTCGGCTCATACTCGCAAAACTATCTTTTCTGACCGAGTGATACAAAGAACTATTACAATATCCAACAGCCCTTTTTTAAACACAATTATAAAATTCAACTCGGCACTGAACACCCCAAGAATACTTTCGAGGTTTAACTTTTTGTGAAAAATTGTTATGGGCAAAACGTACACTAGCACATCAGCACGTGCAGGTAAAACGCATGGTAGGAATGCTACGACGGTTGTTCAATAGGTCCTTAGAAAAGGATATAAAAATAAATTATTTTGGATATATTTTTTTATTTTATAACATCTTTTAATTCTGTACCTTCCCAGGCATTTCTCCAACCTTTTTATGCCGTTCAAGAAGTAGGCTTTCAGAAGGTTCCTCAATTTGTTTGTGCGATGGCTTCGTCATTCGACGCAACCGATCTCCACCGTGCCATTTTTTCAAGTTTGGAAATAAAGAAGTCACTGCGAGCCAGGTCTGGTGAATACGTGGATGTTGTAATAATTTGAACTTTAATTCCATAATTTTGACCATCGAAACTGCGCAGATGTCCTCGCATGCATTGTTTTGATGTAGGAGAATTTTTTCAAATGAAGACGTTTTTTCTTGATTTTTTTGCTTAACCGTGCAATAACGACGCATAATTCTCTCCAGTTATTGTTTTTTTTTTCAAGCAATCGGTGTAGATGATTCTGCGTCCATCCCAAAAAAAACTGGCCATATCCATGTCGGCCGATTTTTTCGGAGCACGTGGTGTGACCACATTTCGTCCAGTTATGTCTCGATGCAGAAAATCGTTAGTATTGCGACGGAAAAGCCTCCAAACAGCCTGTCCAGTACACGATTGCGTTTATTCTGTACTGAAAGCAATTGCGGCACCCATCTTGTCGAGATTTTTTCACACCCAATTTTTCGTGCGAAATTGAAAACACTGTACCTTGCGAAATGCCTGTGGCCTCAACTATTTCGCGCACTTCTATTCCCCGATCACTCAAATCTATATCATGGATTTTGCCAATAATTAAAGGGGCAGTCACATCCTCTGGATATCCTGAACAGTGTTCATTTTGTGTGAATATATGGCCATATTTATACGTATGTACGCGATTGTTAACACAGGAGCAGATGTGTTTAACCACCACCCGAAACTCACTTTTTTTCTAAATAAACAAGTTTGTTACTTCACTCTACAATAAAAATGAAACCATGTGATCTAACTGACATCTTCACAGCTGTCTAATGAGTGATCATGCTTACTAAAAACAAACCATTTTCGATACCAACCCCATTTCTTAGAGTGTCTTGTACTTTGCATT
Source organism: Vesta saturnalis (assembly GCA_036346205.1). Classification (NCBI taxonomy): domain Eukaryota; kingdom Metazoa; phylum Arthropoda; class Insecta; order Coleoptera; family Lampyridae; genus Vesta; species Vesta saturnalis. Next base: position 1,351,185 of record JARFJB010000003.1, read on the forward strand.
TTACAGTAAACATCTGATGATGTAATTACAGCTGACAATGGAAGGTAAACAACAACAAAAAATAATACGATAGGTTAAACAACCAAACTCCGATTTACTACAACGCAAAAAAATCGGAACTCAAAAATTGTGGAATTTCACACCCGAACTGGAACTAGAATACATATCTTAAAACTAAAACAATATTTTCCAGATTATAACGGGATTCGCAGACAGATTAAAAATTAAAAAAACGTTCATGGTGTTTTTACATATAATGGAAGTTTCCAATTTTTGTTGCAACTTAAATTTTGCTTACGGTAACATGTTAACTTATAACGATAATTGTTCTCACAACAGGGTAGGTTGAGATACATATGATGGTCCTCACTGGAATGTTAGTAAATTTACACAAAGCTTGGAGTTACGTTACGTTATGGTCGTAAATAAGAACTGCGAACATTAAGTACTGAGCCTCTACATTTTTACTTTCCTAACGAACCGAGCGACAACGACCGATGCATGGTGTCGCGGTCACCGCAGATGCCTTCGTATTACTATTAAAATTATCTTCACTGTTTGAAGTCCTAACTTCAACTGCCTGAGGAAGCTAATTAAATTGCCCTTCCAACAGCAACTGCCAGAATGCCAATTTGGCATACTTGCAGTTTCATCCTACAACTCGGTACTATCGCATTCAACAATTCAGGCAGCGGCAGGACAGTATACCTAATAATCTTTCAATTATAACCTATTAAATGACAAACTTTATAATAACAAATTTTAAAATCGAGAGACGCTGTTAAATCTCAAATAAAAAAGATTACACTATAATTATAGTATATTGAGTATCCAGAACAGTAAGGGACGTTTACCGGTCGACGGCCATGTTTGGAGGCTGAGCGATAGGAAAATGTTCGTGGTGCTCATACTGTTTTTTGCACGATTGTATTAAATTTACCACAATTGAAATTACTTAATTTCTATTAAAAGGAAAGTCAAATGTCACGTTTTAAATAGAAATGTCCAAATGTTTTGTTCTTATTGTTGTGAAATATAGGTAGTATATATAATTTTACGTTGGTAAGTAAAAGACGTCGGTAAGTAAAATACTTACCGATGAGTGGGACCTCGCAACCAATAAACATTTCCCACTGTCTTGGAAAAACGAAAAAGCTCAATCGTGCAGAAAGCAATTAATGTATATCAAATATCCTTTCAACTACAACTTATTAATTCTAATAGTCAAATCGGGCACGCCGTAATATGGGAAACTTTACATGAACAAATTGTAACATCGGAAGGCGAGGTTAAATTTGAATAAAAAAAAAAAGATTTTAGGAGAAATAATAAAAACAGTATTCGACATATTATGATTCTTCATTAATTTATCAAGATTTTCGCACCAACGTTTTCAAAATATGTCAATTCTAATTAATCTCAACGAAATTTTATCAAATAATGAATAAAAATTATTTCCCACAATCCGGTTTTAAGCTTAATAAACTGCTCCATATAAGTTAGATAGTATGGAAAATTTGATTTTTCAAAAGAAAAAAAAAATTTTCAAAGACGATTTTAAGCTATTTAGTTTTTAAATCCTTGTTTTTTATTAAAAAAAATTTACAAATTAAAAAAAAAATTTTTTAACAAAAAGACAAGAAAAAATGAAAATTAGGTGAAAGTGACTAATAACTTAATTTCAAATTAATCAAAAAACAAGAAAAATGAACACAAATTTCCCTTTCAGCAATAACGAGTATGTCCTCCGTGGGCTTCATTGACAGCTTGGCAACGTCTTTGCATGCTGGTTATGAGATTATTAAAGTTTTCTTGCGGAATCTGTTGCCAGAGTTGTGGAAGCAAATTTCTCAATTGTTCCATTGTTTGTGGTTGGGGATTAGGATGATCGGCAGCTCTTTGCAACTGATCCCAAGCATGCTTTATCGGATTTAAACCAGGCGATAGAGCAGGTAAAGCTAAATGAGGAATTCCATTGGTTTCAGTTGCCTCCATAACTGCCATGGATCGGTGTGGACGAGCGTTATCGTCCAAAAAAAGGAAACCAGGACCCACAGCAGCATGAAACTCTGGCACAATGTTGTTGATCACCTGATTCAAGTATACTTCTGAATTTATGTTTCCCGAAATAACTAGCAAGGCGGTACGGCCATCATAACAAATTCCTCCCCATACACAAACAGTGCCTCCTCTGAAAGGGTGAACTTCTTGTACTGATCGCCGATGTCTTGGCACCAAAGGTTGTGTTCAGACACGCGTCCGACGATTATCCGAAAAACGACCATATCTCGATTCATCAGTGAACAGTACCAACTTCCACTCTTCTGTCCAATTGACACGCTCTCTTACCCATTCTAATCTTTGTCGCCTATGTTCGCAAGTCAATGGTGCACCTCTAAAAAGTCATCTAGAATGTAAATTGACATCCCATAAACGTCCACAGACAGTTTCAGCTGATATTAATGTTCCTGTGGCCTCTACGAGCCTCCTACTCAACATTCGACATGTGCTCAAAGGTTCTCGGCATGCAGAAATGGTGACATATCGGCCTTCAGCAGGGGTAGTTATTGATGGGCGCCCAATTCTAGGTTTTTCTTTAACAGATCCAGTTTCTTGAAAACGGTTAAAAATTCTAGAAATGACACTTTGACTAACTTGAACAAAAGTTGTTGCGTCAATTAGCAACGCACAAAATTTTGATACCAAATTTGCACAGTAAGTCAACAAATTGACAAGTAAACCAAACAAACAATTGATTCGTTAGAACGGGTTAGAAAGAACTCCACAGCTCTCTACTTGCACTATAATGCTACATTTATTCGTATGGCATAGGTATGATAACTAGCAACTTTAATAAAGTTTCAAACATGACAAAAATTTGAAAACTAAAAAATTATGCAGATTTTCAGATATATCCTTAACTTATGTGGAGCAGTTTATATCAAAACTTCAAATTTCAGATGCTTTATTTATAAAAGTTTGTCGCCAGGTAAAAATTATTGAGTCCTAAAAAATGGTTCCTTTTAGGCAGCCATAAAGTATCTTTTCTTTTACAAAAGGTTTTCATAGGGTATATAACCCTTGTAAATGTACGGTTGCGGTCAGGGATAAGTTACCATTTACATTTATCTAGCAATCGTTTTTTGAAATTTTTGAATAGAGTAAAAGGACTTTATATCAATATGAATTTAATTTACAGTGGCGTATCATAATGCAAGTATTTGAAAATGCTTCATAATTTAAAAAGTGCTTATGGTGACAACACTTTCATTTTAATCTTCATACGCCAATGATTTTCTATTGAATTACAATAGGAAAAAAAAAAGGAAAAGGCCACGTATTTCATTCCCTCCCCAAGGGGGAGGGCGGCCTGCTCGAACTTTCCGAGCTCCTTCAGCCACAATCATGGATTCCCAGCATACTTACATACATTACGTATACAGGGTGACATAGGAAAAAGTACCATGCATAGTGCCACGGGATAGAGGACACTAAAATAAGAAAAAAAGTTCCTATGAACTTAGGTCCGCAACGCCTTCGTTTAAAAGATATAGGGTGTTGAAGTTTAATTATTTTTTTGTTTTTGTTCTTAATATCTTCTTAGAATGATGTAATAAGCGGACGAAATTTTGTATACAGGGGCTTTTTATCACGCAGAATTCAAATATGACCTTAGTTCTTTTATTACTGAAGAGCAGTGATCATATTACAAGCCCCCCACGACAAATCCATCTATTTTCAAACCTCCTTTCAAAAAATTTTCTTACCACTCAAGAAAAGTGAGCTAGCTTGCCATCTTCAAATAATGTGTTCAGGTTATTCCTTTTCAACAGTGCGACGAGTTCTGGAAACTCCCACTATTAACTTTTTTTTTTAAACAGACATCTTCACCACCCATCTTCATCCAAACGCCTATGCACGTCAATAAATGTTCGAACATTAGGAACCTGTCCTAAAGGATATCATTCTCAATAGATACGTTGAGCTTTGGAGAAATTTGACCGAGCTTCTCCGTAACACATAATCATGTCCCTGTATTCTTCAAAAGTATAGTGAACCATTTTAGGAACACATTGCATGCATCGGATGCATTTTTCTCGTAAACCGTTGGTCCTAGCGACTTCAATAAGGTATACCTTTCTGAAGAAAAGATGGGAAAACAAATTTTTCCTATCGAAAATGACATACTGTGTAAGGCAAAAAAGTTAGGACCGATTCAAGCAAGATGGAAACCAGTATGTGGCGCCCTCTATCAGTAATAAAAGAACTAAAGTCATCTGCGTGATAAAAAGCCCCTGTATACAAAATTTCGTCCGCTTATTACATCATTGTAAGAAGATATTAAGAAAAAAACAAAAAAATAATTAACCTTCAACACCCTATATCTTTTAAACGAAGGAGTTGCGGACCTAAGTTCATAGGAACTTTTTTTCTTATTTTAGTGTCCTCTATCGCGTGACACTATGCATGGCACTTTTCTCTATCTCACCCTGTATGTGCATGGTGGGATTAAGGATGAGTGTGGTCAGGATAGGATCGGAAGGAACGGAGTTAGGGTTCTGAGGGGGAAAATACTACCCCAGCATTCTCCTAAGTAGCCGCATATACGCAGTGACCATGCCGCTATATGTGTATGAGGAAAACCCCCTGAAAAAACCTCATACCTAACGGTAACGGGAATCGAACCCATTACCTCCCGAAAAATTATAGTGGTAACTTTTCCCTGGCCGCAATTGTACAATATACGGGGCTCTTAAGCACCTTTTATGAATATTCGCTTTTGAGCCTAAAGTATAGTGTTTTTTAAAGATAATTTAATATTAAATGTAAAAAGGAAAAGGCCTCATCTTTCATTCTCTTTCCGAGGGGGAGGGCGGGTTGCCTCAGTTTTCCAAGCTCCTTCAGCCACAATCATGGATTTCCAGTATACATACATTAAGTATGTACGCATGGTGGGATTGAGGATAGGTGCGGTCAGAATATGATCGGAATGGGTTATCCTAAACGTTTTTCGTGGGGCAATAAATGATTTTGACGTAATATTTTTGGATGTTTTACGTGTAAAAATTTTTTACAAAATGTTCGACATGAACCTGTGTTCTTTTTTTCGTTTAGTCTTTTACTTTCAGGGATTAATAATTATTATTAAGGATTTGGGGTGCTGGTACTTGCACGACCAAAAACTGTTTTGAACAAAATTATTGGAAAAATTTGGACAATGTAAAACAGGTTTTACAAAAGATACTTAATAAAGAGGCAGTAAATACCTTTTGTGAATATTAACTTTAGAAGATAAAGTGTAAAAGTCCTTTTTAAACATAATTTAATAGTAGATTTTTTTTATAGTCTAACAAATAAGCTCTAAGAGGCATTTTATAATAGATCTCAATAGCATCCTTTATAAATATCAATGTTAGGGTATACAGCATAATGCCATTTTTTAAAGATATTAACTTTGGAGCATAAAGTATAAAGGCCGTTTTTTAAAGATAATCTTAGTTAAGTTTTTTTTTTATCAACGTTTTTGTAGAATATTACATAACCCCAAAAAATACTAATGGTGATGTGAATTGTGACTTTACAGCATACTTTTATGAAAGACAACTTAAGCACCAAAGGAAAGTTTGCGTGTAAATAGATCGTTCTAGGATGATGTTTACTTATGTATATCACATTAGGTGATTCATTGAAAATGTAAACTCATATTTTTCGTTAAACCGGAAGTGGATATCACATTCGTTATTTTATAATTGTAAGCGAGTAGGTGTATTTGTAAAACTTCTTGTATTAAAAAGAGTGATGTGAATGACATCGTAATAAGGCAATAGCTATTAATATAATCATTGTAATAAGTTAATTGTAGATTTTGTAAAAGGTTTTAAACCCCTTTATTACTTACTTAAAATTTAAATGTTTTACATGATAAATTGAATTGAAAATCGTTTACTCTAATACAAAATTAAAACATTGCTTATATTTACGTATGTTTAGTTTTTATAAGATTTGTAGATCTATTTTGACCTCAAATCTTAAAATTCAGTTATTTTTATGGTCTGTATTTTCAAAAATAAGCGCATCAAAAAATATTAGATTAATGTCAGTTAAAGTAACAGTTTCTTATAAAGAATTAAAGTAAGTATGCCAATGTAATGAGTTCATGATTTATTATTACTCTTACCCTAATTGTAATTTGAAAATATTAACATGGATATTGTACAAATACTACCTAATTAATATGATTTATCTACATGCTCATTGTGGTTTTGTTGTTGACTTTCTGAATTTAATCAAGTATCAATTTGGTTATCGTCAACATTACAGTTCCATTAATTAGAGTATTACATACATACAATAAAATATCGCGTTTGAGGCAAAGATTAAGTATTATTAAATTAAATGAGGTTAGTTGCGCGTAACATTTATCTTTCGATTAATATCTCGATGCATCTTTTTCTTTTCCGTCGAGAATTTATTTTTGGTCATTTTAAAATTTAAGTGAGAAAAGCATTCATAGTGGTATTCAGACTGAGAGTGCAGTACGGGTCTTATGGAGAGCGCCGTTGTCGGTTTTCTTGTCAGCTGTCACTATCAGCGAATAGAGAAACCATGTCCGGTACCAGCGCTAATAAGCTCATTTTAGTTAAATTGATAACTTTGATGGAAATTTCAGAGGATTGTTGAATTTAATTTACTAAAAACGAATGTTTTGTGTGACTAATATTGCCGACCTCTAAGGCATTAATGTTAAATGTTGTTTTATAAAAAAAATATGCTTGAATACATGGTGAATAAGGAATTATTTAACTTACATTTTTAATTTCCCACATAAAATAAAAATCTGACCAAACAAACTATCATAGTAAAATGTTATTTATTTGATTGTATCAAAGCTAATAAGTTCACAGTTGTATACAGGGGAAGCAAAAAAGGTTAATTAATTAAATAGTAAACGATATTAGATGTCACGATTTTTGCATTTGCGTGAAGCATTTGCCCCGATTTAAATTTCTTAACCTCCATACTGCTCGTATGAAATCACTAATAAGACTGAAACAAACATTTATATTTGCTTTCCATTTTGTATTGATGTTAAAAACTCATTAGAATAATTTACTTTCTAATTATGCGGTGACCATAATGTATCATGAGGAGCATCGTTAATGTATTTTAAATACCCACATTAAGAAAAGTTGTCAATAAACAAAAATTTATTAGTGAAAACACATTCTTGAAAACAAATTTTGTTTAAAAAATCTTGAAAATAAATTATATGTAAGATAATATTTGCTTGCCCGTACAAGTGTATCTTTCAGGAAGGGCCGACCCTGTTAAAAAAGAAGCGGCAACACCGCGCGCGTCCTGTGATTTGAAATACATTGGCTATACCTGACCACACTGAACTTTCAGTCTGAATACCACTATAGAATAATGTAAAGAAGAGATAGAGCTACGCATTCTACATACAATCATGCAGAGTGGAGGAGGTCTATGTGGTTTAAGTGTCTGCTGCTACAGATGGCAGCACTATTGAAACTCTTAACAGTACAAATTTTACTTATTCAATTCATACGTCTCTATTTGTACGGGTAGGATTGTTTGGAATACCCTTTACGTATATTGTTATTATTTATATTTATCGTTTGGCAATGGAAATTGCTCACATTTGTGAATTTTATGTGAATTTAGAGTAACTTACGTATTTATAACTATAATTACACAATATAATACAACATGGAGAGAAAAACATGTTTTGCTTTATTCCTAATTAACCTAATGCTTTACATTTTACATTCTTAGTAGCCGCGTGCAACAAAAGAAACGGAAAAACTATTCTTTCATAAATAAGAAAATGTTTTTAAAATTGCTACCATAGTTTCATAAAAATTAAGAAAATAAAGCATTGATGCTCAGGTAAAACGACTCAAAAATATTCCTTTTTGAATTCGTTTAATTTTTATTAGATTTTCAGAAAATAATAATTTTTAATTTATCACGACTTTTCTAATGGACGAATACGTTAAAACGCCTTATACCGGGTGTAACAGCATCATGGTACACCCCACTTTTCTCCTTTAGTTTTGAAGATAATTGATTGAAATTTGGGATATCCTATATACATAATAAGCGGCACTTTTTTTTACATAATAAGCGATTTTTCATTTCCGGTTTCGTCGGAAGTGACTAACTTTCGATTTTTAAATGGAACACCCTGTATATTATTGCATTTTTGAATTCTGCATGATTTTTTGAATCCAACGATGCGAAATAAGTGACATTTCAAACGTCAATATCTTATACAATATAATTTTTAGTTTTCCATTTAAGTGTGCCATGACGGCTCCGATTTATTCTAAACGACCCGTGTAATGGTAGAAAAATCGAAATCCCGTCAAAAATACTAAATTACGTGATTTATGAGCAAAATGGTTTTTGGGGCAAAACTCATTTTTTTCAAATGGAACCGTATTGGTACCGTGGTACCATTTATTAGTACTATTACTAAGGAACTTATTCATATGTCTTATTAAAATGTGCGATAAATGCAAACAAAATTACAGCTAAAAGAAAATAAGAAAATACAATTTATTTATAATTATCTTGTTATACATAAGGTGACTTTGGAATACAAAAAATAAACCCAAAACACTACAACAGTTGTTCAAAATGCTGCCCATTAACGTCAATGCACTTCTGAACTCGTATCGTCGTTTCTCGAAGAACGTTCGCCAATTGCTGGGCCGTTATGCTATTAATTGCGCGTCTTATACGTAGCTCCAGGTCTTCACGGGTTGTAACTGCGGTTGCGTAGAGAATATTTTTTCAATGACCCCAAATAAAGAAATCAAATATCTTCAAAACGAAAGGAGAAAAGTGGGGTGTACCATGATGCTGTTACACCCGGTATAACTTCTACTAGCCGACCCTACACGGCTTTGCCCGTGACGAATTCAATACCCGTGGATTAAGCCACTTCGAAACTTCATTAAAAGTCAGCACTAAGCTACATATATTTTTAATACAGTAATTTTTGTTATTTTGATCAAGTATAAAACATAGCGGATATCCTGCGTGTTCTACTATGCTAATGAAACCTAGCCGTACCCGGTGCGAGTTGCTCCGTCGAAAGATTATGAGGGCACTTGGGGGCCGATATTAAAAAAAATGTTATACTAAAAACCTTCGCGGGAGTGTAATCAATAACTTCCCAAAGTTTCATGACCATCGGATGGGTGGTTTCAAAGTCTATAACGGACACAGGTAGAAACATTTTTTGTGTACACACATATATATATATATATATATATATATATATATATATATATATATATATATATTACACATAAAAATACATTATTTTGCATTAAAAAGCGGAACATCTCTTAAGCATTAGGAGAGTTATTAAAAATTTCATTTATTTTTAGCTGACACGGAATGATTTTGCAGTAAGGTTGAAATTATTTCCACTCCTACGTCGGATTGTGGCGAATAAATTTTCAAGTGGATCTTGATTTAAAAGAAATTCGTATTCATCTTCTTTAAGATCTTTCCGTAACAACAACATAGCTTGAATAGATTGTGTTAAACCTCTAAAACAATGTATGCCTTCTTTCAACTTATTTTTGGAGTTATAACATTTTCACGAAGAAATCCATTCCATCATTTCCAACAATGTCGCGTCCAGTTGTGGTCTCCTTATGGATAAAGCATACAGGGAGAGATTAGGATTATTCAACATACGACTTTCATAATGTCAAATAAATTATTTAGACGTAATAGAAATTCTGCGGTATTTCTTGCACTACTGCTTCTAAGTTGTCCAGTATTTACACAAGTAGTAATTTCAGCAGACGTAGTTCTAGAAAAAACTTGAGTTGCATATTTTAGACGCATCTTTTGAAACGTGTTTGGATTGTTGTGAGTTTCGCTTATTTTTGGTACTTGAAGCTTTGTCTATAAAATTGTTTTTACACCCTCCCAAGAAATTCTCATTTCGTTAACGTGAATATCCTGAGCCACTAAGTTCTTTGTAACACTTTTAAATAAATGAACATCAAAAATAACAAAAACTTTTTTCCCATTGACATTAAAAAATGGTTTACATTTACTAACTCCTAAGTTTTATAAAACAGCTCTATTTGTTGCTGCTTGATCACACACTAAAGCACGAATATTCAATCCGGCACCGTCCAAGGTTTCTATATTTTTTATTATAAGATTCTGTAACTGACAGGTATTTTCCATTTGTTAATTAATCCTCGCGCCATAAATACTAATGCTTGAATAGCTGTTTTATTTTCACGGCCAAGATGACCTAGATCTTCAAATCCCTCGATTAGGTCTTGCTGAGGATAGTACTCTATACCCTTTTTAATGCACATTTTATCAATCAACAAAACACACTACCTCTCTTGCACTGTCATGGTCTCCACTTTAACAGTTAGTTTTTGAAGCAATTTTGTACTCTAGCAAAGTACAGGTCGTAGGTTCAAATCCTATTCGAGGTAAACTTTTTATTTATGTATTTAATAAAATTAATAATAATTTTTAATTTTGTATCTGTTCCAGTAGTTAACTTTGTCATTCGTAACCATGAAGTAATCGTGGATTTTGATGGCAATGTAAATCTTAAAGATTCTCTCATAAACATATATAATGCGGGATATTTATAATATAAACTTAAAGCAACTTAGTTTTCTTATTTACTCCATTGATGTTTATATTTATGAGGAAGTTGCATATTTATGAATATACGAACAACACTTAGTAATCCACTTGTTGCTTCATTTGCACTACTATTTGCGAGGAGTTTATTCTTGAGGCGATAAATGCATGCAACCTTTGCATTTAACCTTTTTTGGGAATATTGGATGCAATTTGTAGAGAATTTTGGTGTACACCTTCATTACGTCGTTATAAATAATATGTCAAAACTCGACCTCGATATTATGTTGGCTTCAAAGGTTATTCGAGGTCAAAGATCAGAAAAATGACCTTTTTCTACCTAAAAATCTCACTTTTCATTTACAGTACGTTACAAAGTTTCAAACAAAAATTATAGAGCAGATGGTTATCTCTGGTCCATCTAGCAAAATATAACCCGAGCTGGTAGCGTAGTGGTGACACGACCTGCTTAGCATTTGGGAGGTAATGGGTTCGTTTCCCGTTACGTCTACCTTGTATGAGGTTTATTCAGGGGGTTTTCCTCATACACATGTAGCGGCATGGTCACTGCGTATATGCACACCATGTGCGGCTACTTAGGCGAATGCTGGGGTAGTATTTTCCCCTTTAGAACCCTAACTCCGTTCCTTCCGATCTTATCCTGACCACACCCATCCTTAATCCCATCATGCATATATACGTAATGTATGCTGGGAATCCATGATTGTGGCTGAAGGAGCTCGGGAAGCTCGAGTCGCCCGCCCTCCCCCTTGAGAAGGGAATGAAATACGTGGCGTTTTCCTTTTTTTTTCCTATCTACAAAAAAGCTCTTATGACATTTTCATATACAAGTAATTGTTTATGCGCTATAAGACCTACAATGTACAAATTTTTAAACTTCTAAAAAAATGTTTTTTTATTAAAAATAAATAGACTTTGTGTAAATATCACTGTTGAGAAATTGCTTAGAATTTCGATTCGTCGAACTTCGTATAACGGTAATCCTAAGGGGCAAGTTTCCTTCTTTAGGCCACCTGAGACAGAGTTGTTTTGCAACTGCTAGAGAGGCAGTTTTTGGTTAAGACGCCGCAAAGCTCTATCAATTAAAAGAAACGTTTTTGGAGATACGCCCCAAATATCACAGTAGGATTGTGAACCCCACGAATTCAGTAAATTGCCACTGCAGAGGCAATTACCACAATCACGCTTTATACTGCTTGTACGAAAAAAATTTTGAAACAAAAATTGTCGAGAAGAGAAGAAAATTATTTACACAGTTATATTTGTTTTTAATAAAAAATCATGTTTTGTTTTTAAAGTTTATACATTGTAGGCCTTATAGCGCAACAATAACTTTTACAGGAAAATGTCGTAAGACCCTTTTTGTAGATAATTATCTCCTCTATAATTTTTGTTTGAAAATTTGTATCGTACGATAAATAAAAAGCGAGATATTTACAAAAAGGTCGTTTTCGTGACCTCGAATAACCTTTGAAGCCAACATGATCTCTAGGTCGACTTTTCACACATAAACTTTGTAATGAATCACCCTGTATATTGAAACATAAAAAAATTTTTTTCTTACCAGCAACTCGTCACACGGCGACGAAGAAGGACTTTTTTCAAAAAGATTTCGCACAAAATTATTATCTGTTAACTTGCAGTTTTCGTAGGTTTTCAAATTACTTTCTCTTTTCAAAGTTAATTTTACAGGGGACGATATCTCATCTTCTGCTGTTGTTTCTTCAATGCATTCAGCTTGTGGACCCCTCTATCGATTATAAACTACAAATAGTTTTTACGCGTAACTGCGCCATTCTTAAACACGTTAGATTAAAGTTTCCACAATTGATTATCCATTTATCACGTTGATGTTCGGCCAGAGGAAATCGAAAAAAACTGAGATCCGGATGACGAGCACGACTTCGATTACAATCAAAATAAACACAATGGGCTCTCGATGGCGCTATAATGAAAGTCATAATTATTAGAACTGCGACCGCAGTAGAACACAATTTCTACAAAAATGTTAGTATTTCCAATATTTCTTATAACAACTTTGCAGTTATGCTAATTGCTAGGGCCACACTTACGTTAACCGGTTTAACGAGGTGCTTAACGTGCTCTAATGCACTAAAATGCAGATGTTGCTAGAATACAAAGTAACGTGTTAATCTTTTAATGAAATTATTGATGACATTCCACGTTAAGCGATAACTCGAATAGCGGTTTCTTTTGGCACATTAAAGGGACTTAATGCGTTAGATATCGCGCTGTCGTGGCTACACTTGTATTACTCATTCCGTGTTCGACGTGGATGCATTGTTATCAGTTATTAGGGCCGCGCCGCCCCAGTGTGCGGTGGTGTGCATCATGGTCAGGGGGCATCAAAATAGTGACTGTTTAATTAAAATAAAACAGTAGTGATCAACGATTATTTTAAATTGAAACAAATTCCCGATTGCATTCATTTCCATCAAATATCTGACAACTCAATAAAATTCCCGAATATTTTGTTTTAATTTGTCTACATCAATGACTATTATTAACCAATTGATAGTCATTGGTCCATATACATAATAATTTCTTCATTACTTTGAATTAATAAAAAAAATTTCAGAGTTAAAAGTGAAGCGTGTGCAATTTCTTTAGGCTTTGCATTAATTTTTATGTTTTGAATATTTTGTTGTAGTATAATTGTAAGTATTTTTTTCGTAAATATAGTCATTTTATGTAAATTATAGTGAATAATGTAAAATCTCAGATACTTTAGTTAATTAGTATTTTTGTTGCCTATAATTTTCTAGCATGTAAAATGTTATACTTCCATACGGGCATCAAATCGGTGCGGTGCGGCCCTGATTGTTATCTCTAAATCCGTCTTTTATTACAGACGTCTACAATAAAAGTAATTATATTCCTTTGGATGGAATCCTATTTGTAAGTACTTTGAAATTCTTAGGCTCTGTCGAAATGGAAAATATCACATTTTTAACAATAGTAGATAACACCATGACAAGTACAAAATAGTATATTGTATTACATTTTAAACGTTATCAACAAATTCAGAAAGATATTGTTTCATTTCAGTCTCCAAAACAATTCGATAAATTAGATTACAATTTATTGTAGTCTTTCATATAATGTAAATTAAATACAATGTACGCAAGAATCACATACCTATGACATTTATTTGTTAAAAAACAATATTCCACATAGATATAACTGATGGAACAAAATAAACCTCATTTAATTCTTTATTTTACAGCTTCTGTCAATCATCGTTTCTAGCATAGTAGGGTTCACGCTAGATCTGACAACAGTGTTTGACATGCATGGGATGGAAGTATCTAAAAACGGTTATATTCTACGCTAAGTTACTTTGTTACTCCTTTACCAGAGGGCCTATAGTAACGCACTAAAGTGACGGGCTAACTTCGACTTCCACACTTTTGTTCATGTACATTAATTCTCTTCCCCTATTATATAGTAATAGTAATAATCTGAAAATTAATTTGAGCTAACTCGAATGGATTTGGTTTTATGCTCAAAAAACAAAAAATTTCGATTTTCGTTTTTCGCGTTTGGCTACCTTATTATTAGGAATTTCTAAAATTCGATTAAACATTATTAAGGCAACTTTTTACGCACAATACTAATACGGTATTAAAAATATTATGCGACGTTTTGTTTATTCTGAACCATCATCAGGTTTATTTTTTCTTATCGGGGTTAACACTTCATGGTTTGATCGACTGCGAACTAAAATACTCTTAAATTAAAAACTAAATATTACATTATCACGATACCCATGAGTCAAACAAGACTCAGGAGTTGGCTTTTGTCATGTCATTTTCTAATTGTAAAAAGGGTAATAACTGCAAGATCCTTCGTGTTGGTGCTTTAAAATTTGCAAGTTTCTTTAGAATGTTTTCTAATTCAGAAAAACGAGACATGATAAGGATATTTTATAGCTGCAATAGAAATAGTGTCAGAGCAGAACAAAGATATTTAGAGGAATATCCGGAGAGGCAGCAACCAAACCAGAGATATTTTTTTAAATTAGACCAAAATTTGCGAGAATTTGGATGTTTTCAGAAACCTCGAAATGCATATGGTAGCAGACTAGACAGAGATGCCGAAGAAGAAATATTACATCAGGTACTATTTGTTAGTATTACACTAATTATAAGAATTTCCACTCACTTCACTGCTAATTTCAGCAGACATTTTTTTTGGAGAGTTATGACTTTATGTTATCCATCTTAGGTTCAAGAAAATCCTTCAACATCTACCAGAGAAATAGAGCAAACTATTGAAGTGCTAAAAACGACAGTTTGGCGAGTGTTAAAGCAACACCGTTATAAACCATTTAAGTTACACATTAGTCAAACTTTTCGGCCTGGGGACGATATAAGACGGTTGGATTTTTGTAACCAACTTAATACCAAAATGCTGGAAAATCGCAACTTTCTCAATCAAATAATTTGGACGGATGAGTGCAATTTTTCCACTAATGGAATGTTTAAGCGTTATAACGAGCATTACTGGTCCGTTGAAAATCCACGAATTAACAGGCAAATGCGAGGACAAGGCCACCGGTCCTTTAATGTGTGGGTTGGAATCTGGAAGGATAGGCTCCTTGGGCCAATTATTTACGAAGGTATCCTAACGTCTCAACGCTACCTCGCATTTCTAACACACGAAATATCAGACCTGTTCCGCTAAACGAAAGATGGACTGTCTGGTGGCAAATTGACGGAGCTCCTCCTCATAATGCTGCAATAATAAGTGAATATCTTAACGGCGAATTTCCTGATAAATGGATGGGAAATAGGGGACCATTTAGGTGGCCAGCAAGAAGTCCAGATTTAACCCCTTTAGATTACTTCCTCTGGGGCTATTCAAAAAATATGATTTATAAGACGCCACCGCAAAATATAGAAGAACTCCAGAATAGGGTTGTTAATGAAATTCGTCAAATTCCCAGGCGAACCATTCAAAGAAGCGTAAACAATTGTAGAAGAAGAATTCGTTACTGTATTCAAGAAGGAGGAAACTTGTTCGAACATTTATTATAATAATTTTTGTTTGTTTTTCTTTGTAATTATTTTGTTGTTACCTATCGATAAATTTGCGTTGTCGCTATTATGACCGTGTTACATAGACATACTTGTTTGAGTTGTTTGTTAATGTTTTTTTTTAAATTGTTTAAATGTTTTATATTTTTTTGGATGTTCTAACGAGTTTAACAAATTAAATAAGTAGAACTACTGTAATTATTCCTTGCTGGATCCAAGAAGGCGGAATCTTGTTCTTCGTATTTTTCTCATTAGTTTAGTTCGCAGTCGATCAAACCACAAAGTGTTATATATTGCTAAAATCAGCATAACATTCCCCATCCAACGACATAAAATATTTAAATAAGAAAATAAACCTGATGATGGTTCAGAATAAACGAAACGTTACATAATATTTTTAATACCGTATTAGTATTGTGCGTAAAAAGGTGCCTTAATAATGTTTAATCGAATTTTGAAAATTTCTAATAATAAGGTGGTCAAACGCGAAAAATGAAAATCGAAATTTTTAGTTTTTTGAGCATAAAACCAAATCCATTCGAGTTAGTTCAAATTTATTTTCAGATTATTACTCGGCATCGAATTTAGCAAAAGTGCCGAATTTAAACCTATATCCTATCTCTTATAATAAGCGAGATCCCCATGCTTGTCCTCGAATTTGGGACAGCCTGTACAGATAACATCAACGATTTCTTTCAATTTTTAAGCAGCATTCTTGTCAGCTGTACTTTTATTTTAAATTTTTAAATGACTCATAGTACCTGAATATTATTACCTGTAACCACCCCTTGCCCACACATAAAACAAAAGTCGCATTACAACAATGAATACCTGTACGTTTTCTTTGTTCCTTAGAATTGAAAATATTCATATTTATTTAAAAAATACATAATATACTCTAATAAAAAGTTCAATTTTTTGTACATACCGGGTGGTCGTAAAGTAAGGAATAAATTCAATATCTCGTAAAGCACAATTTTTTTCAAAAATCGCTCGGACCCGTCGATTTTATATTTTTTCGGGGCATATTTTGCAAAAAAGAAAATTTTATACAGGGTGTCTCAAAAAAGATTTGCTAAAAAATTTTTTTTTTTCAAATTGCAACCCAATTTTTTTATTGCATTTTTGGATTACCCTTACAATTCTAAACATTTGTCATAGCATGTGCTATACCTAAGTCCAAGAGTTTTGGAGTTATTCGCATTCAAAATTTAAAAATTGAAAAAAGATCATGAAGAAAAAGAAAAATAAAATAATTTTTATAACGTTTTATTATATCGAAAACAAAGATTCGTAAACTTAAAAATAATTTTATTTCAGCAAATGTTCGAAATGTCCTCCGTTAGTCAACTGACAATAGCGTAATCGATCTACAAATTCATGCTGCACATTTCGAACCATTTCGGGCGTTATTCGACGTATTTCTTGACGGATGCGTTGTTTTAAATCATCTAGATTTGCCGGATACCTTAAAGGCAAGGTATTTAAAAGCCAACATGCTACATGACAAATGTTTAGAATTGTAAGGGTAATCCAAAAATGCAATAAAAAAATTGGGTTGCAATTTGAAAAAAAAAATTTTTTTAGCAAATCTTTTTTGAGACACCCTGTATAAATTTTTTTTTTCGCAAAATATGCCCCAAAAAAATATAAAATCGACGGGTCCGAGCGATTTTTGAAAAAAATTGTGCTTTACGAGATATTGAATTTATTCCTTACTTTACGACCACCCTGTATAATATATAATCAAAAAATACAACGAAGGTATGCACTAAGTTTGAAGTTGATTTCGATATGCAGTTTGCTTGTTACATTACATATTTTCTTATTGAACGGTTTTAATTAATGGCCAATTATGTATATGTGTACTTATAATGAAGTTGCAATAAAAGGGAAATTCAATTTTTGTATTTTCAATATGTTTAAAAATTAATCCTGGCTGAAAGAAAGTTAATTAGAATCTGACAAACCCGCGAATGCACCTGCTCGTACAAACATAACTACATATGATCAAACAAATTTTCAAGTAGTTATCAATTTTGCATAAGCTCGTTTTTCAGTATATGTTGTTCATTTTAAACACTTTCCTTGTGTATGCATTTGTGTTGAATTACCTTTTACTTGAACTGTTTTCAATTAAACTTTTACGAAGGTTATGATTACATTTCGTATTGTCTTTATATATTTTGCTAATTTCTAGAATTAGATTCATTTGTTTTAATAAATAGTGCAGCAATTATTTTTTATTTGTTATTTCTATTTTTCACTAGTGGTGTGCTTGTACAAATTTATTTAGTAATTATAATGTGTAATTCCGTATTCCTGTGGGAAATAAACTATTTTTATTATTTATTACATAATCGATTATATATATTATATATATATATATATATATATATATATATATATATATATATATATATATATATATATATATATATTATTGATGTTCTAGTAAGCAGGAAAATCATTATATTTTTAATACCTATAATAAAGTAAACACGAGGTGTTAATATGCACTTAAATTGTACAAATACGTCAAAATGTTTGATTAGTTAGCTGACTGAAATAAATCACAAGTATCGCAGAAAGCATATTCAGCAACATAGCAACAACGAAGCACCCAGCAGGTAAACCAAATCTTGTTTTTGAACTACCTGCTAAAGCAAGCTATTTTCCGTAACCACCCATTTGATTTATTAGAGAAAATTCGATTAGGCAACCCAAAATACGCCTGTTACACAAAATCCTATACCTTTGTGCCTCTTCTTATTATATACTGCTTTATATAACTATAAAATATTATTTAACATTAGCGCCGTTACAATATATCACTTGGTTTAAATTAATAAACTATTTTTACTTGGATATTTGAAAACATGGTTATAATTTTTAATATAGCCGTAATTTCGCAAGGAGGAACTTTTCGATATTTGACATGTGATTTTCTTATTTTTGGTTATATAGCATAACCCCGCGGTTGGGAAATTCATTTTGGGACACTCTGTATGTGAATTTTTGTTACTATTTTGGATTTTATACAGACAGAATTTTTGAGTAAGGTTTATTTTATCGGAGATATTTGTAAATTTTAGAGGTTTGTTGTTTGGTTTACATGTACTTCAATTTTGTATTATAATTTGATTATCAAAATTATAAATAAATCTTGTGTTGGTTCTTTTTTAAAAGTTGCATTTTTTTTTTTTAATTTTGTGATAAGGACCACCTTAGCTAGTTCGTTATTCGTTTGGCGTTTTTTAGTTTATAAATTGAATTTTACGCCTTAAAGAATAATTTTGCAATAAAATTTATAATTGATCTGTGTTTACTGTTCACAAATTGACAAGCTTTAGAAAATTATAGAAAGATGCTTAGATCTATTGCTAACTTGTACTTTTAAATATGGTATTTGTGACTTAATTTTGTTTGCACATTGCAATTGACCTATTTTCATGATGCACTAATCATTAATATTTTAACAATGCTTAAAACTCTTGAATGTATAACCACTAATCGCACCTTCCACACCAGAAATATCACCGCTTACCAATGGGTGTATTCTTTAAAAAAGGTCCTGTGTTTCCTCAAATATCCTACATTTACAGCGTTCCTCAGTATCCTCAAGCAGAATATAAAACTGATTCGTCTCATGTGGCTTTTGTTAGGAGACCAAAGAACAAACAAGCCTCTATTTTACCAGCTTTGGTTAAAACTGTAGGACCTACATTCCTTTTTGGAGCTGTTTTAAAATTGATTCAAGATGTTCTAACATTTGTAAGCCCCCAAATTTTAAAGTAAGTAATATGTTTAAAGTTAGCTTTCTCTTATAAAATAATTTTAGTCTATTAATTGAGTTCGTTGAAGGAGGTGAAGAACAATGGAAAGGTTACTTATACGTCGTTTGCTTATTTGTAACAGCTTGTGTACAAACACTTGTCCTCTCCCAATATTTTCACAGAATGTTTCTTGTTGGAATACGAATTCGAACAGCACTTATATCGGCAATATACAGAAAAGCTTTAAAAATGTCAAATTCTGCTAGAAAGGAGAGTACCGTTGGTGAAATAGTGAATCTAATGTCTGTCGATGCACAGAAATTTATTGAGTTGACACCATACTTAAATATGATTTGGTCGGCTCCTTTACAAATTGTTCTAGCACTTTATTTCCTTTGGCAAATATTGGGAGCCTCCGTTCTTGCAGGTTTAGCTGTTATGATTATACTGATACCTGTAAACGGAGTTATCGCAAATCGAGGTAAAGTATTGCAAATTCGACAGATGAAGAATAAAGATGAACGTGTTAAGCTCATGAATGAGGTTTTGAGTGGTATTAAAGTTTTGAAATTATATGCGTGGGAACCAAGTTTTGAAGCACAGGTTTTAAAAATTCGAGATAAGGAAATTAAAGTCTTGAAGCAAGCAGCATATTTGAATGCAGGAACTTCGTTTATATGGTCATGTGCTCCATTTTTGGTGAGTAAAGTATTACATATTATGTTTTTGTCTTTGTTTTCATAAATATACGTATAAGCAAAATTTGTTCACAAAAATTAATGTTTTTTGAAACGCACATAAATAATCTACATGCTGTGACATTTGAGGCATTCTGCCTACTCTACAGCTCTCGGCTGACATCTCAAGCTCTAAAATTCATTTGTGCCTAAAAAGTCAGTGATAGTGCACTGCTATCATAATTGTATTATTAGTGATTTAAAAAATAAAGTGTGTTCTAATTTATTTTGTAAACAAAGTAATGCTGTTGCTTTATTAAATTTAACGAAAAAAAAGACTGTAGGGTTTATGCTTTCAATAAACAATGATGTTTACCTAAACTCAATACTTCGGTGCTCTGCAAGAAACTAAATTTAATAATGCATCCGATACTGTATGTCAAAAAATATAAATTTATATTTCAACTATACATGAAGTTTTTATCAGGACAAATAGAATTGATATATTATATATTCTCTTCTATAATATGAAACATGTTTATGACATGCATACAATTGATTTGATCAAGTTAGAAATAAAAATCCATGTAGGAGTTTCTCTTTGCGAGGAAGTGTCAATGTATGTTTGCTGTAGCATAACTTGTGAAATGAGCAGGTAACACGCGTTTATTAATGATTGAAACTGACCTCATGTCAAATCTAAATTTTTTTGCTTAGTATTTGCAACACTGAGAATTATATTGTAAAATCAATGGGTTTCTACCTTTTTTTGCCATAGTCGCACCTGTCTGTTTTTCATTAGCTTTCATGCACCGTCTTCATTCCTATATTAATTTTTTGTTATATTCACAATCAGTTATTTTCATAACTTGGAAAGATTAAAGACAATATTTATAGAAGTAAAATAAATTTTTTTTTATGTATTACATCGATTGGAGCTTGTACTTCGATAGCGCAGTTGGTGCATGGTACTCTAGCAAAGTGCAGGTCGTAGGTTCAAATCCTACTCGAGGTAAACTTTTTATTTATGTATTTAATAAAATTAATAATAATTTTTAATTACATATTTACCTTTGAACTTATTCGTTCATAACAAAACTTATAACAAATTAATATTAGTCAAGTTGCTTTGGTATGTGTGAATCCTTGCGATATTGCAGGCTCGCATTCCATTAATATAAGTAATTTGATTGTTATCTCATTAACTTTAGAATTTATATCAGTTCTACATACATAAAGACAAAATTTACATTGATTGGGGCTTGTACCTCGATAGCACAGTTGGTAGCACGGTTCTCTAGCAAAGTACAGATCGTAGGTTCAAATCCTGCTTTTTATTTATGTATTTAATAATAATTGTTAATTACTTTTAGGATGAATTACAATTAAGATCATACATAGTAACAAAGGTAAAAGTTAGCTTAAATTTTGAATTTGCAGTCAAGGAAAAATATTGTGTAAGTCAATATGCAACACACTGTTATAATTAAAGTTAAAATCACATATAGTACCAAAAATAAAAATTGGATCAACCTTCAAATTTGAAAAAACATGTTCAGAAACTTACCACTTAATACGGATCTGCGCTGCATAGCCACATCTTTTGTATTTTTATATTTGACAAAATTCTACTGTTTAGATTATTATTATTTTTGTTTATTAGTAATATTCAAACCTTTCTACTTGTATTTAGATTAGGTTGTTCCCTAATGCGACTTGCTATTTTTTATTTGAGAAAAGAAATTACTTAATTACCTTCATTTAGAATTTGGATTACAAATTAGAGCCAGTTATTTGTTTATTTTATCCATTTGCTTTTTTTTACTTTGGATTAGGGATTCCATCTAGTTATTTATTTTTTATCATTTAAGCTAATAAAACAGTTCTTATGACAATTCTTACGTTTGGATTTGTTATAGAAAGGGGTTCATTACAAGGATGAATCACATCTGGTATTTTCTCTACAGATACGTATTTATCATTGCTTTCTTTACCCCGCGCATAAAATAAGTTATTTTTTATTAGTTCTCTATAATTCATTGTTATTGTAAAGATTTTTACCTGTTTGAGTTCAATCCTTAGACAAAGGGGTGGTATTTATTTACGCTTTAGTTTACTTTACAATTTTACCGGTTTTAACAATCAAATCTGATATGGGTTTAAAAGATCCGTATTTTTAGTAGAAATTCAATACTATAGCAATCCTAAATGTTATTTTCGCGCCTATTTCAACTAAAGAGCCATTTACACGTTACAGAACTTCTACTGGTTAGATTATATTATCTTTGTTTATTATTAATATTCAAACTGTTCAAACACATCCTAACTGCAACTCAGTTTAAGTTGTCACGCTTAGCGACAATAATAAAACAGATTTGATAAATAAATATTAAATAACAAAGAAATAACTAACACCCGGAAAGCTAAATTAAAAGAAATTGAATCATTTGGTCGCAAATAAATAACAGCAAGTCCGGTGAGAGGGGTGATAGCCAGGAATCGCGTAGGGAGCAATCTAGTTGAAACGTGATGTGATTGAAGGGCATGTAAGTGAAAAATGTATATGTATATTTAGATATTCATACAGTAAGTGTACACTATTATTTATATCTTTTTTGCCTCTGTCTATATTTCTACTTCTTACTTCCTTACGTGCCAGACAGTAGACAAATAACTGTCCGGTAGTAAGACGATACCGTTAGTAGGGAATGCTACATTGTCCGGGGCACGATTTGGCCAGTAACCGGTCTGCTCGCTATGGTATTAGTCATGAGAACAATACAATTGCCTTGGATTGACCTGGCTACAAGGGGCGGAAACAGACAGGTCCCGTTACTGACTACTGTGCTAGGAATGAATGGCGAGTCGGTACGTAGAATGTTAGAGGTATGCATGGCAAAGAATTTGAAATTGCGAATGTAATGTACGAAAGACACCTTGGTATTCTGTGTGTATCGGAGATAAAGCGCAAAGGAAAGCATGCTGTGGAGATGGAGGAATTGAGACTGAAAGGCCTGGCGCCAAAGGAGTCGGGGTGATGTAAGTAAAAGAGCGAAAAGATGTGTTAAACGGTACGAATCGGTATCTCCCCGGGTAATATGGGTTAGAATGAAAGTGGAGTTTCAAAGAATTTATTGCATGCTATGCACCGGTGAATGGAGAAAGATACCAGGAGCGTGAGAACTTCTGGAATGAAGTAGGTAACGTGTTCAATGTATGTAAGCCAAACGAAAGAGTGATGATAGTGGGGAATATGAACGGATGGGTGGGTGTACAAAGAGAACATACTGAACACGTTCTAGGAAAGTTCGGAGACCAAAGAGTCAATGAGAATAGTGAATGCCTAGTGAACATCTTTGTGGAGAGAAGCCTGTTTGTATCCAATACGTGGTTTAAACATAAAAATCTGCATATGTATACATGGCAAAATGGTGAATCTAAAAGTATGATTGACTTGATAGTGTATGATGAACGGCTTAGAAACCTGGTGAAAGACACAAAAGTAATGCGCGAATCGGAGTGTGGATCGGACCACTTTTTGGTTATATCCTAGTGGATAATGGTGCGAGAATGAAATACGCAGATGCTGTGAGTAAAGAGTTCAATATGAATAAAACAGTGTGGAACGAACAAATAAAAGACACTGACGTTGAAAGTGCATGGATAAGTTTGAAAAACTGTATTGTCAATTGTGCTGTGTGCATATGTGGAAGAGCGACTGTAGGTAGACAGAAAAAATGTACTTGATGGAATGAGTCGGTAAAAAAGACAGTATGTAAGGAAAAAGATTCGTACGTGGCAATGATTGCTGCAAAAAAATGAGACTGAGAAAAAGCGATTGTATCAGGTGTACAGATTAAGAATCAAAGAAGCGAAGGAGGCAGTGAGAATAAGTAAAGAGGAAGTGATGGCTGTGGAACAAGAGAAAATACAGAATGATTTTGAGGGAAACAAAAAACTTCTGGAAATAGGTCAAAAATACAAAACGCGGTGCAAAACAGAACGCTGCAGGAGTGATGAATATGAGCAACGAAATAGTATGGGACGATTATGAAGAGAGAGAATGCTGGCAAGAATATTTCGGAAAGCTGTACAGTAGTGAGGAAAGTAAGACTGAAGGGTTAAATAAGGAGAATTGTGAATGAAATTGAGAAGGATATTGGGATAAATGAGGTAGAGAAAACGGTAGGAAGTTTGAAAAACGTCAAGGGAGCAGGAGTAGATGAAATCACGGGTGAAATGCTAAAGTATTGGGGTACAAAGCTTATACGAAGATTGTGTTAAATATTCAAGGTATGTTTTATGTGTGGAAATGTGCCGAGGGATTGGAAGAGGGCGACCATTGTACGACTGTATAAGGGGAAGGGGAACAAGAGTGATTGCAAGAACTACAGATGAATAAGTTTGCTCAGCGTGCCTGGTAAAGTATTTGAAAGAATACTGATTGATAGAGTACGAGAAACTACACAAACTAACATTTGGGATGTGCAGGATGGCTTCATGCCAGGGAGAGGATGTGTCGATCAGATGGTTGCGCTCCAGCAGGTGATCGAAAAGTGTAGGTAGGCCGCGTAAAACGTGGCTGAAGAAAGATAAGGAGTTTTAAAAATAAAAGGGCATGTCAGAAACAATGTATGAATCTTGCGGAAGCTAGTGAGGTATGCGGAGATAGGAAAGCATGGAGAAAGATTGTAAATGAAAAATAAATAAGAGGCAGAGATTGTTGTGCCTATCCCGCAAGGGAATGGCGTGATGGTTAAGTTAAGAAACTTAAAATTAAATACATACTTAATGTGCGCACGAAAAATTGATTTAAGTTCTTACGAACTAGAGTATATCCGACTCCATTATGATAAGTTCCCCATTACTTTTGCCTGTTTGCACTATTTTTAAGATGCTTATAGCACCTTAAATTTGCAATGACTTTTGACATCTTCCCAAGAAATTGTTAATTCAATATGAGACTTGATTATTATTTGCGTTACTTAAGTAGGTATCACAGCACGATTACTTTTGACGGGACAGTGTCAAATTGACTTCTTGTCATTTTGACAAATGGGAATACCACTGCAGAAGAAAATATCATGGCGTGCTCTAATGCAAAATAAAATGGAACAAAGTATATATGTTAAATTAATGCAATGCTGCGATAAACATAGTTGGCAAAGGATTTATTTGGAGGTCTAGGAAAAATACTTCAAAAAGCGTATCAATAGTTAAAATTAAAATTAAGGCATACCGTTTCGTCATTTTTTAATTACAAGATGCCAACATCTTATTTTCCTACGATCATGTACAGAAGTGGTTCATATCGCACAATTAACCGTACAGAAAATAATACTTTCGCACACTAGTGCGTTCTACTTTCGCATTGCTTTTCTATAAGTTACCGTAGCAACTACCGGTTGTCCTCGGCCTGACAGAGAGTTCGGTCGCGATCAAAGTCGCCACGCTTACGTCTATTCCAATAAATAATATGAGCAAGCTAATAGCAGTACCATAGTGATTTCAAGTTATTAGACTTTTGTGATTTGACAAGTTTAAATATTCAGGTAATAGTCTTTAAATTTATAATAATTACGAACTTAAGTATATTTTGTAATTGTTTAATTTGTGATGAATAAAACATTAGGAGACTGCCTTTGTTCATGGTCGTAGGAAAAGTAGTCTACATTAAGCTCGCACGAAAGAGTCTATTCTGCACTCGCGAAATTCTCGCACTCGTGCTGGCACCCTCGTGTGAAAATTCTCACTTGTGCGATATCTACCACTTTCGTAACTCGTTATGTAATACACTATAATCTGAGATTTTTTCTTGCCTGTTTAAGTTATGTGGGTGTTTATATATTCGATAGCTTTTCGCTGTAGATGAGCATATGTAACGGGAGCCTTAGAAAATACAAAATTTCGTGCTAAATTATGCGAGATTAAATAATTATATATTATTTTTCTAGATAAAGAAATGGTTATTGGTTATTTGTATTTAAATGTATCTAATATTAAGATGAAAAGCTTGAGTTTATTTCAATAAACTCAATAAAATATATTTAATTTGAAAATATTTAAAGTACGTGGCAGTTGCAAATGCATTGATGCGTTGGAAGGGAGGAGACTGTCAAAGTAACTGGGAGTTTTTTTTTATGCTTGGTTGATCGATGCCGCAGGACGAGTGACTATTATATTGTCACACTGCCCTATAAATTGCGAAATTACGAATAAAATCTAATTAGTAGAGTAATAGGGAAGAAGTAGAAAAATATCTTACTTATTAAAACAATAAAAGGCTACAGCAAATAATAAAAGTGCAAGTATT
The DNA here is from genome assembly GCA_036346205.1 of Vesta saturnalis. Lineage (NCBI taxonomy): Eukaryota > Metazoa > Arthropoda > Insecta > Coleoptera > Lampyridae > Vesta > Vesta saturnalis. The sequence goes on from JARFJB010000003.1 coordinate 1,377,694, forward strand.
GTCAAGTTGGTGATAATAAAAAGGATTGCACCATAATTTAAAATTCGCATTAAAAGTAAAGTAATAAGTGACGATGATAACGCGTTTTGTATATATCAGAGCGGCAATCAATTGTGCTTACATAGTGAACAATAAATGTAAAGGAAAGTGATCGATCCAAATTGGTAAATCAAGGTACAAAGGACATTAACTCGAATTTATTGATGTACAAAAAGGGAAGCTTCGCGGTTTGTAGTTAAAATCGCTGTTCGTCGCGCACCCTGTTTATATTTAAAATTAAACAATTAACGTAACAATTGACAACTGTAAATATATCAAGCAAGTATTTACAAAAATCGTTAAATTATTGGTAGGAAAATTGATGTCATCTTAACCCACAACAAAGTATCAAAAAGACATCGTGTGAGAATAAAGGAAGCGGTTCCAGTTTGGCGGCATAGTGACATCATCGGAGGAGCAGCCCAATAACCTATTTGAGGCATCTTTACCGATTCAAGATACTCAGGGTTACGTCATCCGCTTTGAACGAAAGTATCAAGTAAGAACTTTTTGATTGTGTGAATAAAAGAAACTTTTAAAAATCATTATTAATTTTATTAAATACATAAATAAAAAGTTTACCTCGAGTAGGACTTGAACCTACGACCTGTACTTTGCACCACGCTAACCAACTGCGGTATCGAAGTACAAGCCCCAATCGATGTATGTATGTAGAACTGATGTAAATTCTAAATTTAATGTGATAACCATCAAATTAAATTATTATAAGTTTTTTTTTTTAAATTACTTATAATAAGAGAAACTTTTATGTGTTTGATTTTCTCTGAACTTTAAATTTGTAAATCAATATTAAACGGAAAACAATCCGTTTAATTTTGATAAGAAATTATTGTTACATGTTAGTTTCAAGAATATTATTTTAAATTATGGGTTTGATTGTTATATATGTATTGTAAACAACGCATTAATGCATTTTCGTTCGCATATTGGATTTAATTAAATAAGTATAACGTTTGATTTACTTTTATTACTAAAGGTTATTAATATTGAAAGCTTTTACGAATATTGAATATGTAAATGCAGAAGGAAGTAAATTCAATAGGAATCCAGATAAATAAGCAAGTCGAATAGAGCATAATTTTGGTCAATGATAACAGTAATCATTTGTTTATACTCACTGTGAGCTAGCCGCCGCACCCAATTAAGAAAAGAATTTGCAAACGTAAATATTTAAAGTTCATTTACTCAAACTGAAATTAAATAGCAAGCGAATTAAAATTTACTGGTAGATGATATCTTTATAAATTGAACCCATTCCGCGTAAATAAAAAGGTAATCATTTACAGTCTCACAGAAACAATAGAATATTTGTATTCAATAGTTATGAGTTTATAAAAAATGGTAAAAGAACTCTAATATTATTTTTTGTAACTGGGTGAAAATAATACGAGTAATAACCAAGGGTATTACGCCCGTTCCACATAATAGCGAGTTGCCTTGATAATAACCCTTACCTTGTATATAATGTAATACAATTTATTTGTTAAAAATATTGTATTTAGAATTTACATCAGTTCTATATACATACAGACAAAATTTGCATCGCTTGGGGCTTGAATCTCGATGGCGCAGATAGTTAGCGCGGTACTCTAGCAAAGTACAGGTCGTAGGTTCAAATCCTACTCGAGGTAAACTTTTTATTTATGTATTTAATAAAATTAATAATAATTTTTAATTACATATTTACCTTTGAACTTATTCGTTCATAACAAAACTTATAACAACTTATTTGTTATTTATTCATAATTATTAAAAATTAAATACTTAATTTAACAGTTGCCACATTTATTTCAAATGAATAGTAACCACCGCTTCACTGTACTTATACTGGAACGCGCATTGGCGGTCTTTGCCATAGACCAGCCGCGCGGCAGGGAGATATCGCTATCGCGCAAGGGTCACTCCTGTCCTTTTCGTAGCCACTTGCGTATGCGCTGCGCGAGAGAGCAGACAGCATTAAAGCACGTCACTATCTATCATTTACTTATTATTTATTGATTTTTACTATACTACTTATTGTTCGTTGCATATATACACCGACTTATATAATTGTTATCATCACGTTCGTTTTTTACGATTATATTTTTTATACATCTCTACAAATTGATTACAATTTTTATACATACTGATAATGTAGAATGTATTATGCAAACATGTGTAACTACGTTAAATTTATAAAATGTACTTTATATCTTGTATGGTTAATAAGAATTCTAAGTATAACGCATAACATTGATTGTACCTTGAAATTACTTGTATAGTTCATTATTTTTTTAAATGACTGAGTATAACAAACAGTAGGTAAAATGAGTTTTAATGGATATTTGTAAATGTCCATGTTATTAACAAATTATCATTGAAAAATTTATCATTAAAGTATTCAAAACACATCAAATCCTTTTCAAACGTTGCGACATGACAATCGACTGCTCTACAAATGCACGTTCGCTCGAGAGTAGGACTGGGTAACCACGGATCAATGTATAATAATACTTAAAAAAAGGCAACATACCAATCATGTGAAAATAAATTAATCAAATTTGAAAATAGTGAAAAATATTATACCAACTTTGTAAGAATAACTCCCAAATCTAGGGCGCGAATAAAAAAAAAAAAATTATACATGTGCAATTAATCACAGTTGAGTTGTAAAGTTTTTACAAGTTAGTAGCTTGTAAAAGTGATTTTACATAGCTTATTTTTAGTTAAGTTAATGCATGTTTATTATTGAATAACAAATAAAATATATACAAGGTAACGGTTTTTACTCGCTCTTAAGAGGTTACAGGTCTGCCTGACCGTTTGGCAGTAAGCTTCCACCGTCGACTGTAAAAACCTCTTTACCTATAAAAGAGCGAGGAGGCTCAAAGAATATGTAAAAATAGGTGGGATTTATGTTTTGTGAATAAAGGATTTCAAAGTGTTATAGAGGGTTTTAGTAAAACGTCTTAAACAAATGAACGCCGTTGGGATATCTTAGCAAGTTGCTAAAATATCGCCGCTGGGTTCATTTGTTTAAGGCGTTTTTGCGAATAGAGACAAAAGTGTATGTGATACACACAGGCATAAAGACGCCATTCTGTTGAATATTTTACACTTTTGTCCTGGTCAGAACTTTAATTGTAGTTGAAGTAATTCCTTAATTTTTTGCAATAATGAAACTATATATATATAATAATATATATATATATATATATATATATATATATATATATATATATATATATATATATATATATAAAGCAATAAATAACACTATTTAATATGTAGGTTTCATTGTTTACATTCCTTACATACGTCTTCATTAGTGAGGATCACGTTCTGACGCCCCAAATAGCGTTTGTGTCCCTCTCATTGTTTGCGACAATGCATTTTGCAATGGGTGCATTTCCTTTTATACTCGTATGGGCCGTCGAGGTATTTTAACTTTTGATAAAAATAATCATACATGTCGGCTTTATATTTCACTTCATGGCCTCTAAAAAACTCTTAAACCATTTTGCACTAGTGTTAATACTTGTCATTATGCATGCCTAGGTTTCACTTGTCTCTTTTGGGACATATGTTCTGGTGGATGACACAAACATACTTGATGCGAAGACTGCATTTGTATCTCTGTCTCTCTTTAATGTACTACGATTTCCTTTGAGCATGTTACCAATGATGATCTCCAATATGGTGCAAGTAAGACATTTTTTTTTATTCTTTCTCTCGCTACTAATGACTAATTTACATTTTGCTACCATAATTAAACTTCATTATTTCAAATTGGAGGAGGCCATTTTGTAATTTTGCATTACACTTTTTTAGACCTATGTCTCAGTCAAGAGATTGAACAAATTTATGAATTGTGAAGAGCTTGATACTAATAACGTTACACATAATACGTCCGAAAGTAAGTAATGCCTCTTGTTTGCTACAAATTTACTAACTCTACCATTTCAGAAGTTCCAATTTTGATTGAAAATGGCATTTTTACATGGGGAGAAGAGCCGATTTTGAAAAACATTAATATCGAGTTAGAAAAAGGGTGTTTAGCTGCAGTGGTTGGTAGTGTCGGATCAGGAAAGAGTAGCTTAATTTCGGCTTTATTAGGAGAAATGGAGAAAGTTTCTGGAAGAGTAAATACACTTGGGTCTCTTGCATATGTCTCTCAACAGGCTTGGATTCAAAATGCAACATTACAACAAAACATTTTATTTGGAAAAACGCTTAATCAAAAATTGTATGATAACATTGTAGGAGCGTGTGCTCTTACTCCTGATTTTGAAATGTTACCTGCTGGTGATCAAACTGAAATTGGTGAAAAGGGTATTAACTTATCAGGTGGACAAAAACAAAGAGTAAGCTTAGCTAGAGCAGTTTATTCTAATTCTGATATTTATCTCCTGGATGATCCATTAAGTGCTGTTGATAGCCATGTTGGTAAACATATATTTGAACATGTTATTGGACCTCAAGGGATTCTCAAAAATACTACAAGACTGCTCGTAACACATGGCATAACTTACTTACCTCAAGTTGATAAAATAATTGTACTTAAAGATGGTGAAGTAACAGAAGTGGGTACTTATAAAGAATTACTTGATAAGAAAGGTGCTTTTGCTGAATTTATTATACAACATCTTACAGAAGTTGTAAACGAAGAGGATGAAGACCGTAAGTATTCTAAGGTATATGAAAGGAGGTAAAATGTAATACATAACATATATTTGTAATGATGATCTGTTACTTGCTATGCTACAAAGTTACTTCTATAATGTTGCAATGTTAAAATGTGTTATAAGCTCCTTTCTTAATTTTAATAATAAATTTATTAATTGATCTTCGAGCATTGAACGTATTTCACATTTTAGAATTGGATGAATTAAAAAATCAATTAAGTGGAACTGTAATATCAAGCGAATTTACAAGACAACTAAGTCGACATCGTTCACGTGTTTCAGAATCAGTTTCGGAAACTGGTTCTGATAAAGCCAATGGTTCATTACAACGTCAAAAATCATCTGATAGTAATCCTGATAAAAGTTTAAAACGTCGCACCAGCTCAATAGAAGCAATAAAGAAACCAGTTGTTGGTGAAAAATTAATTGAAGTTGAGAAAGCTGAAACTGGTAGTGTAAAATGGGCTGTATATGTACATTATTTAAAATCTATCGGATTTTTTTTAACTATTTCTACAATAGTACTTAATGTTTTATTTCAAATTTTTACTGTTGGTTCTAATTTTTGGTTAACGGCATGGTCGAATAATAAAAATACAACTACGAGTGAACGAGATATGTATCTTGGAGTTTATGGTGCATTGGGATTTGGCCAAGGTAAGATTGATAGAAAGCATATAGAATGCATACAATTTATAGAATTTTCTTTCTTGTACTGATACTCGCTAGTTATTCATTTATGGACCTTGACTCATTGCAACTTAATGATGGCCTTTCTGTTTTATTGAATTTTAGCAAAAATAACAAACTAAACTACTAATGCAACTAATACGTCTGTAATGTAATCAGTTTCTATTGCTTTTTTAAGGTAATTGAGATGATGTTATTTAAAATTTAATAACTGTTGAGTACTACTAATAATAATCAATATTCAAATTGGTACTAGTTAAGTAGGTAACATGTTGTATTTATGTAGTATGAAGGTGTTAAATGAGTCATATTTTTGAAAATTCAAAAAAGGATTGTGTCTTGGTGTGTTGGCAATAAGGTAATATCTCTGTTGACAGTGTAACAATTTTATAGCTTCTGTTTTAAATAAATATATTTATTAGTGTTTATTGATAATTATTTACACCAGATAACATTTCATTAGAAATGTGTACTGCATTTGCATACTTAGTGTTTATGCCACATTACATTTTTTAAATAAATATATGAAAGATCTAAAATTTTGATTTTTGGGAGGAATATTGCATTGTGGCGAAAAAGAATGGATGGAGAGGGGAATGAGTGAATAATGAATGATTGTGGTGTGCAAAAGACTGGTCAATCTGTATGAAAGAGGTCCTCTTCATTGGAAAGAATGAACGAGGAATGATTGACAAAGCAGATATATGTACATAAACTTAGGGGTAAGACTGTGCAAGACAGACCTTGAAAGTGGTGGTTAAATGCAGTAGTAACCGCCATTAACAATAGAAAGATAAGGAGGTTTAGGAATAACAGAACGTGTCAGAATCAGTGCATGAATTGTGTGGAAGCAAGAGAGATGTGCAAAGGATGATATGAAGAAAAATTGTGCATGGTAAGTAAATACAGAGTGTTAAACTTTTTATGTGAAGTAGACACTTTAATGTAGTAAAACTGTTTGTTTAAAAATTTCCTATTCGAGAAATTATGGACAACAGAGGTATTTTTTCATATTTTTCAAAATTTGGTACGTTTATTTAAAAAACTAAATTTTCTCAGCATATAAGAACTCACATTGATATTGTAATTATATTTTCGAATTCCCCGTAAAATTCGCAATAAAAATAACTACATTATTAATAATTTTGACGTAATTATTTGTTTCAAATGACGGTTGAAAGTTAAAAAAATTCATTTTTATGAAATTCTTTTTTTTTTAAACTCTCAAAACTATCGATCTTATTTGAGAACATGGCAAATATTGTAAAAACTTTGCCAGTTTATTAGCTTTAAAATGATATAACTACATTTTGAGGTTGGATCATATGCAGTTGAAATAATTAGATTCCAATGAGTAAAAATAGGCTAAATTCAAGTTTTGAGTAATTTGGTACTTTTATTAATAAAACACGATTTTATCAGTATAGAAGATTTAGTTTCAATATTTTACATACATTTCTGAATTCTCCATAAAATTTTCGTATACAATACCTCAAGTGGCCGATGAATTACCGAAAATTTTTGCCAAAGTGTATGAGTGTTTATTGCTTCCATATAACGCAATAAACATGATTAAACACTTTGACAAAAAATTTATGCAATTCGTCAGCCACGAGTAGTATTTAAAAGACTATTCAACGAACAAAGTTGACAGTCAATTGACAAGTCATGAATTAATTGATTAGTTTTAATTTAGAACAAGTTGCAGGTTATACAGTGGTTTCTATTGTATGCATTACTTTGACAAACAAAATAAACGTCAAAGTTTATGTTAATTTGACATTTTACTGGAAAGCAATCAAATTTCACAGGAAGAGAAAAAAATTGTTGGGAATATTCCGCTAGCGGAATTGTCGCACAATTGTACTCTGATTGGTTCAAATATAAAAAATACTAAATTGTAATTGGTTGATAGTTGACATGGGTGAGTTAATTATTTAGTTTTTAACTGTTTGCGGTTACGGTTGTAATTTAAAACCATTATTTTTTATGAAACCCTTAATTCTTTTGAACATTAAAAAAACTGTATGGATTTAACTTAAGGACATGTCCAATACTATTAAAACCTTTGCCATTTAAGTAGCTTTAAAAAAATATGCTACACTTTGGGGTTTAGTTATAATTTATTTCAAATAATAAAGATTAACTGAAGAATAGTAAGAATATTAATAAGAGCATTAATGAAGACCAAGCTCATGTCAGGTAATCGGACATAATCAGCTGATGAAGTGACCATATGGTTATTCCCTTGTTGTCCAAATGGATTCTATTTTAGATGCAATTGTCGAGGAAAGTATCCTAGACCGAGTGAATGAAGGCCCAGAAATAAGCAGTAGGCAAGCTGCTAACGAAATGGGAACGTTTCACACTAACGTTTTGAGAGTTTTGAGAAAAAATAATTACCATCCCTATCATTTTACTAAAGTTCAAGGATTAGAGCCAGCAATGATGCCAGGAGAATTGAATTTCGCCGCTAGCTGCTGAACAGTGACATTATACAATATTATTTTTTCAAAATCTTATGGACCGACGAGACTCTCTTTACTAGGCAAGGTGTGTTTAATACTCACAATATGCACCTTTGGGCAACAGAGAATCCAAAAGCAGCCTGGGAAACTTGATTTCAACGGCATTTTACAATCCATGTTCGGGTAGGAGTGATTGGGGATCAATTTGTTGGACCCCACATCTTTGAAGGGAATTTGAATGGTCCTATGTATTTGAACTTCCTTCGAAATCATCTTTCAACAAGATGGTGCCCCTCTTCATTTTTACCCTACCTCAGCCCCATGGATTTTTTCGTTTGGGGGTATATGAAAAGATTGGTGTATGCATCTCCAGTGAGGACTGAGCAGGAACTATTGAACTGTATTATGGACGCTGCAGTCCAAGTTAGAGAACAACTTTCTTTCAAAGTCACAGTAGGAGCCATGAGAAAAAGGGTACCTTGCTGCATCAGACAAAATGGAGGACACTTTGAAAACAAACTTATGTAACTGGTGTTAAGCACTACAAATGATAATTACTGACATTTTGCGATGTTTTTAAATACCACAATACACCTACAGACGGTATGATAATTATTTGTCTCAAAGGCGTTCGCTTTGCGCATGACGTCACCTGAGATGCAACTGCGTTCGGTACACGATACAGTGTATCGTGGTTCGGTGCGTTCACTGGGTGCACTGCACTGCCTCATTACGTGGTATACGCGGCGTTTGTGTGTTCTACAGTTGCTTGAATATTTTTTTTTATTATTTGGACAAACATTAGTGATTAAGGTTACTTGTTAACACTTCACTCTTGTACCTAACCGAAAATGCCTACTTGTGCCGTGGCAAAGTGCGGCAATTGCAACAGAAAAACAAAAGGACCGAAATTAATACTTTAGATTTCCTAAAGACAATGAACTTTCTAAGAAATGGATTGTTGCTTGCCGTCGTGAGGATAAAATAAACTTGAAAAATGGTATGTTCTTAATATAATGTAAGAAGTTATTAAACCTATATTATGTATTACTACTATTTTAGCATGTCTTTGTTCAGAACATTTTGATGCTGGGAGCTTTGAGATACCTCTAAAGGAACGACTTCTAAATTATACATTTAAAAACAGTCGACATTTAAAACCTGATGCAATACCTACATTGAATCTTCCAGTTAGTCATCACAAACAAGAAAATAAACGAAAAATACAAGAAAGATCAGATAGAATTTCCAAAAGAATACGCAGAAAGGAGGTTAATGAAATATTAAAAGCTGAGAGTTCGGTATCTTGTAATCGAAACTATGAAAATATAACAGTTGAAAATTCTAAGAGTATTGCAACCAATGTGGAACTTCTTCAAGTGGATTCAACTTCTGAGTTAAAAAGGTAACCTTTGTTAATAATATAACAAGGGAGAGCGAGGCCAGTTGTTAGACTTTTAACAAATTATTTTTTTTAACTGAACGAAAGGTCTTGTGGAATTTTTGGGTAGTTAATGATTTGTGTTTTGGGGGGCGGTTTTGTAAAAGGGACAGACTGTATATATATATATATATATATATATATATATATATATATATATATATATATATATATATATATATATATATATATATATATATATATATATATTTATTTTGACAATTCGGAAGTTTTAAAAAATCGTTGACTGCCAAATCCGGTCTCCTCTACTGATGCAGTCTTTAGGTATAAGTTTTTCAAGTTATACTAAATTTTTACATCAGAGCACAAGTTGAAATTGAACAGCTTAAAGAAGCATTGACGGCTGCAGAGGATGACAAAACTCAACTGGAAAACAAAATTAAACATTATGATGATGTCCTATCCACTGTTTTTACTCAGGGGCAAATAAAAAAACTATTATGCTTGGACAAAACAAAAAAAGTGCATTGGTCTCCAGATGATATTGCATCTGCTATTTCATTCTGAAGTGTAAGCATATTGTTACCTGCGAGCACATAATTATCCATTACCGGCTATGTCTACTCTCCGAAAATGGGTTTCAAATTTTAATGTTAACCCAGTTGTTTTAAAAAGCGTTCTCACATTAATGGAAAATAAATCTTCTGAATTTAATGATATGGGAAGGCTCTGTGTTTTATCATTTGATGAAGTGTATGTCTCCAACAAAATGGAGATTGATAAAAAAGAACGGCAGAAAGTAGGTTCACACAAGTCTTGTCAGACCATTATGGTACGAGGTCTTACTTCACATTGGAAACAACCAATATATTACTAGTTTGATCAACCGATGGCGAAAACTATTATTGAAAAACTAATTTCAGAATTGTACAGATCAAATTTTGCTGTTGTAGCCATAGTTAGTGACATGGGCACTGGAAATACAAAATTGTGGTCCCAGTTAAATGTGGGCTATGACAAAATTGCTTTTTCCACATCCGAAAATAATTCTCTAAAAATTTTGTATACGCAGACGTGCCTCATCTTTTGAAACTTGCAAGAAATCACCTGATTGATCATGGCTTTGTTTTATAGAATTGTGTAATAAATAGAGATTATTTTGATAGTTTAATAAATATCTCCACTTTGGAACTAACTTTCGCACATAAAATAACACGACAACATCTTGATATTAAAGGCTCAATGAGGCAAACAGTTCGACTTGCTGCTGAACTTTTATCAAACACTGTCGCCAAAGCAATTAAGTATTGTGGAAAACTGGGATTGATGCCTAAACATAGTCACTGGGAAAAGGCTGCTGAAGTTGTACAATTATTCAACAATTGGTTTGATTTGTTAAATTCAAGATCCAAATATAGTGGAAGTTGTCCTGGAAGGAATGCATTTGGAACTGACATTGAGAATCAAAAAGAAGTTTTAAATGAAATGACAAAGATTGCAAGTGTAATGAGAATTGGAAAGCATAAACAAATTATACCTTTTCAGAAAGGAATATTACTAACAAACTCATCATTGTCAGAAATGTTTTATTATTTGCACGATAAATATAGTGTCGAGTACATTTTAACATTGCGTCTGAATCATGTTCTTGAAAATTATTTGCTTATATTCGGGGCATGGGCGCAGCAAATGACCATCCCTCTCCACTTGATTTTAAGTATCGAATGAGGTGGTTTATACTTGGGAAACATTCTACAGCTATTTTATGGAAAATAGAAACACTGAAGAGAATTCTGAAGAATGCTTGCTTAGTATATCTCAAGAACCGATAAAAGGTATGTGTTTAACACAAAACTTGCTTTCTTTAATAGGTGGAAGTGAATCAAATTTAGATCAGCAAAATGACTGTGTAGAGGATGTCATTTCATCTAGTTCATTTCTGCATCCGCAATACTTAGATGAAGAAGCTTTGGACGCTGCTATTGACGACGAGTTCTCGTGAATGGAAGTAAAAGAGAAGGTGAACAGTGAATCTCTCAAATATATAGCAGGCTATGTTGCTTATAAATTCAAAGATAAATATTCTTTGGGAGTCGCTACCAATAACTGTCAGCTACCTAATAATATACCCGACTGGTTGCAAACAATTTCAAGAGGATATTTAATGGAGCCAAGTAAGGAATTATATGAAGCAGCTCAAAAACTTGATGTTGAGTTTCTGTATATGCATGGTAGCTTATTATGTGATGAAAAAATATTTTTCTACAACTGGCGCAGAAAACGATGTGTAAATTGGGGAGACACAAATTCCATTTCAAGTGATTCTCTGCCTAAGTAGGAAGAGGACATATGTTAGATTAAGGGAATTAAACCGACAAATTAGTTTTCAAAATTGTCAACGAAAATTAGACAAGAAAATGCAAACATTTACAAACACTAAAGTATAAAAGTGTACCTACTTACAAAACAAAAACAAAGTTTTTGTGATCATGGCACACGTGATTTCTGCCGGTAAAACGAATAAGCTCAGCTTTTCAAAAGTATAAAAGTATTTAAATTACCATGCAAATTAGTTCAAACCGCATCTCAATATCTGAAGTAACAAAAAAGTTATAACAAATAAAACAAATTAGGATATTAGTTTTTCCAAAATTTTCAGCAAGTGGACTACAAGAAGTAAGATTTGAAAAAGTCAGCTCTCGAATCTGCACCTTTTGCTTAAAATACCTGCTAAACATTTATGTTTTTATTCTTCTATTACATTTCATTTTTATATTCGTTTATTAAATAAAATCAAAAACGGCGATTTTATACTACCATTTTCATAAAATTTGATTTCTTTTCAATTTCTGATTGATATTTTGTGTAAATACCTAGCCAAAAAGTAATTACTTTAATAATAAATGTAATTGCTCAAGCTAAATCTTCACAATTCCTACTTTACGTCCAAAATTTGCATGCTTTATACATACACAAGTGCTGGAGTTTGCATCGCAGATGACGTCAGCAGATCGAGATACAAGATGCATCCAGTGCACATTGGCATACCGTCTGTAGGTGTACTGTGGTAAATACCTTCATTTTACTTTGATAAAGATTTTTATTTATTTGTAATTTGTGTTTTTATTTATTATTTATTCTGGTCACCAGTATGTTATTACAATCAATTATGTGGTTCATAATGAATGTATTGTGTCCAATTATCTGACATGAGCTTGGTCTTCATTAATGCTCTTACTATTCTTCAGTTAATCTTTATTACATCAACTAAATTATAATTGAACCCCAAAATGTATCACATTTTTTTAAAGCTACTTAAATGGCAAAGGTTTTAATAATATTAGACATGTCCTTAAGTTAAATGTATACAGTTTTTTGAATGTTGAAAAGAATTAAAGAGTTTCATAAAAAATAATGGTTTTAAATTTCAACCATAATCGCAAACAGTTAAAACACACAAAACTTGAATTTAACCTATTTTTATTCATTGAAATCTAATTATTTCAACTACATTATGATCCAACCTCAAAGTGTAGTATATCATTTTAAAGCTAATAAAATGGCAAAGTTTTTAACAATATTTGCGATGTTCTCAAATAAAATCGATACAGTTTTATGAGAGTTTAAAAAAAATATGAATTTCATAAAAATGGCTTTTTAACTTTCAACCGTCATTTCAAACAAATAATTAAGTCTAAATTATTAATAATGTAGTTATTTTTATTGAGAATTTTATGGGGAATTTGAAAATGTTTACAATATCAATGCGAAGTCTTATATGCTGAGAAAATCAAGTTTTTTAAATAAAAGTACCAAATTTTGAAAAATATGAAAAAATACCTCTGTTGTCTAGAATTTTTCGAATAGAAAATTTTTACATACACAGTTTTAGTACATTTAGTGTATTTTATCCACATAAATAGTTGAACACTAACTTTGTTCCACCATGTGTATGAAGCAAAATATAGTTTCTGTCTGTCCCATAATAAAATAGCATAATGGGTACACTATGCTCGAATGATTGTTGACAATTTAAAAAAACTCACCTTTGTAATTTAATAACACAGCATTTCCTTTCGAGATTTCATATTTAGCTGTTCTTTTAACTAAAGTAGTACATTAACAGAAAGATTTTGGTACTAATTTTTATCTTATTTTTTTTTCGTGTAGAAGTAATGAATTACTTGGTAGTAGAAAGGTGTAGCAAGTCTCAATTATCTTAAAAAGCATTGCGCAGCATATAGTTGTGTATATACAAGACGATGTTATTAAGTGAACTCTTTATTCTTTATTGAATGTATTTAATGTACCAATGAAAAAATTATTTTAGCACATATGAAATAATTAAATTTGTGCTTTCTATAAAGAATTTAAGTTTAAATTCGTCTTGTATATATAACCTGTTTTAATATATTTTTACTTATAGGTATTGCAATATTTTGTGCATCTTTATCTAATGCTATAGGAACTATTAGTGCGGCAAGAAAAATTCATTATGAATTGTTAACAAATATTATGCGACTGCCTTTAACAGTTTTCGATGTGACACCGTTGGGTCGTTTATTAAATAGATTTTCTAGTGATGTGACCACAGTGGATATAGTTTTACCACAAATGCTATATGTTTGTTTACAAATGGGAACATCGGTAAAACATTTATTGAAATAATTATTGGGGGTTCGCACTAATTTGCTGCTTGTTTGCTTTGTTGCTTTTTCTTTAATTTACAGCTTTTATCTTAATTGCATTACGTTCGCATTATCACCATACTGTTGTAGTAATTGTAAAATTTCGGCTTTCAGTTGTGTCACTTTTACTATCGACCTTGGCGTTATTTGTTGGTTGTTTACAAGGAGCCCAGTTATTACACAATTTATTACTTTCCAATGTATTGAGAGCTCCTGGAAGTACGTTTTTTGATGTAACGCCCGTTGGTCGAATTTTAAATAGATTTTCTAAAGATGTTGAAACTCTGGATATTGTTTTACCTATGACATTCCGGGGATTTGTTAATTGTTTCTTTTCGGTAATTTTTATAATTTTTAGACTTACACAAATCAAGCAGTTATATTTAAAGTTTTTGTAAATGGTTTTGCATCTTAATATTGAAAATAGTGTGAATGACGCACGTTACATAAGGTCTTTAACAATTATACTTAATTTTTGTATATTTGAGTTACAAGTATATAAATTAACTTTTAGCAGTGAGTGTATGTTCTTCTGAATTAATATTGTGATTATCTGCTGTGAATGCTGCTGATGAGGTGCACAGAAATTTACTGGAAAATATTTTAAGAAACCCAATTCGATTTTTTGAGTGTGTGCCTATTGGTAGAATTATTAGTCGGTTTTCAAAAGACATTGAGAGTATTGATGATGAACTTGCCTTTAATGTCTACGAATTTATTGAAAGTACTGGTTTGGTAGGTGTACTTATATATAGTGTTGAATACAGCAGTTATATTTAAATCAAACTTGGTATACATCATGAGTTTTATGTTTATCTTTTTGATTTAGGAATGATCGCTGTTGTAGTCCCCCTGTAAAACAATAAAGCTTGAAGCAGATACTTTCATATTGTTGTTAAACTTTCTATCATAATCCAGCTTTAACGCAAACAAAATTAGCTACTACAGGTGTTTGCATGTTTTTTAGTAAATGAAGTTGCCTTTTTTTTTATTACATTTTTGTTGTAATATTTCTATAGCCAGTTTTTAGTTTTTGTTGTGTATATAGTAAATTTTGCAATTTTTATTAATGTAAAATTTGAGCACTGTCCATGAAGAAAGTGTTGTTGTCAACACATACCACGATTTATGTAAAATTTTTTAAAACAGTTGAAATTATGTATTTTGGGAAGTAGTATATTATTAAATAAATATGCAAAGAATGGTTGTATGTATAGCTTAGTGTACCGACTCCAACCCCACATTCGGTACAATTCTGTACCGAAACATTGGTGACAATTCTGTAGTAATACTTTCTTTAACTAATCACTGATCACTATAGTGGACGGCACTTCTGTGTGAATTGAAATAATAAAAAAATTTTATTTACCCAAGCTAGCTACTGAAGTGTAATTATAATTAAAATTTTGATAAACAAACAGAAAAATAAGTACATCTGATTTTATTTTTCTTAAGCTCAAACCTTATTTCCAATGTTGAGTATTGATATAATTACATGAATTCTAATACATTGTCAAATCTAGGTATGATGTCTTTAATTTAGATTGTGCAATGCTCTTTTCAATTTATGTAAAACCACTTTAATTATATTTCCAATAATCAACTCTACTAAAGATTACTAATATTTGATATTGTTAATGAAAATTCAATTTAAATTTATTTCCAAAACGCATTTATATAAAGTAGTTATCAGGTTACTCAAATCTACTTATTCCATATAAGATTCTGTTAATGTTTAGCTTTATTAATTTTAGTTAAATTGATCTATAAATCATAAATATCAATTCAATTTCGAATTGTTTACGTAACAATCAATTTATAACCTGTAATAGTGCTAAGACAATGATTAATTTTAGTGTTAAATTATATTTATTGACCAATAATGAAATTATGAAAGGTGATAAATATTTTTAATGAAAGTTTGTATCTTAACTGTTAATTATATTAGGATGTCAATCTCACAATTATTAATTCACATATAATCTGGAAGTCTTATCAATCTTAAGTCAATTAACCAAACTTAATATAATAGTGCTACTTATTTTATTTAGTTATAAATGATTATAAAGGTAAAATCATGTTACCACAATTTCAAATTAAACATTACAAATTTATTAAACAATGTTAATTCTTATATAATCCCTATCAGTCCTGCTATCTAATCTTAATGTTACATATATATATATATATATATATATATATATATATATATATATATATAGAGAGAGAGAGAGAGAGAGTCAATGGTTGAGTTCCAACATCCAAATGATTTACGTAATCCATTAATATTTATATGAATTTGAAATTTAAATTTAATATCAGCACACAACCATTGTCTTATTCAAAAATATATAAAGAAAGATAAAAATCTCTTACTTAATAAATAATAGGTAATCCAATACTAGATTTTCTCTTACGCACAACACAACGCCACTTGTAATATATTTCCAAATGGAGGTGTGGTATAACACTGCTCTAATTTCTTTGAAACTTGATTGATTTCTTGATTAATCAATCTTTTTTCCTTTTTGATAATTAAGGTTTACTCTTTAACCACCAACTATTACACACCTGTATTTGCTTACAATTGTAAGGGATAATTTAAGTATACTTCAGTTTCACTGAAATTTAAATTACAATACTGCCCAAATTTAATTTATATTTGCATAAATTGTTTATGTATCTTATTATTTATTAATTTTATATCTAAACACAATTTAACGCTTATATTTAATGAGTCCAAGTATTAAACATTTTGCCAATGTTCGCTTAAACATACGACAATGTATGCGTTTAGGGACAACAAATGTTCTAGTTCTTCTAGCTTGTTACCTAAGGATCGGATATTCAAAAATATGATCGAAAGAGATGCATGCTAAACCTATCTTATCTTTAATAGGTTTATGGGTTCCTGTTATTATTCATATTGACATTACTTTTCATTTGTGATGGATTATTATCAATAACAACATTCTTATCAACATCAACATGCTTGTTTACAAAATTCGACTCCTCCTTAGCATTTATTGCAGTGGAGCCCGCTACATGTAGGTTTGCCACATTTAATTTTAATTAATTATTTATTTCGGATTTATCATTTACTCTTATTGGAGATGCAAAATGAGCTGATTTAAAGTGACCATTTCACGATTCAACCGTTCATGTTCCTTTTTGTTAAGAAAACATTGAACGTTTTTACAATGTAATGGTACTCATGTTGTCATTAGAATCGGTTGTATGTATGTTTTCTTTATGTAAAAGCACACTTTCAATTGTAAATTTTTGATGTATAAATTCTTTAAGCACCTGATTACATTAACAGTTGTTCAAGTAACTGTAATGATACCGGCCCAAATTGTTTAGTATTAATCTTCCCAAAAGATGATGAAATGAAAAATCGAAAGATTATGCAATTCATAGGGTAATGTAGAAAGTCCTTTTTTTAATACATTACACTTTCCTGCATACAGCGACAATTTTATACCAGTATTTTATGTTAAACCACACTGTATGTCTGTATAATGAAACAAAGTGTTAGGATCATTATTTTGATGTCCCAATACCTTATTTCAGGCCTCTATCCTAATGGCTTTAGCTAGATATAGATTAATTTGTTAAATTATGTAATTTCGTATTACAAGACGTAGCACTGGGCAAATATATGGTTAATTGACTAATCAGGTTTTGATGAGTTTTTGAAAATGTTCAATTAATTATATTGATATAATAACATATTGAACAAAAATTGTAATGATTTATATAAATGAATAAAAACTAAGCAAGAATTATTGTGTCTATTTAAAATACAGACATGATAATGGTTTAATGTGTGGATAACGGCAAAGGAGTAATCTTAAAGTATAATGTAGATTGGATTAATTGTTTTTTTGACATTAACACTCTTCCTGTTAACAATTTAGTAGTGATGGGTTTTCATACGGTGTTTTCATTTGCACCGGTGGAAACATTGGTTTGCACACATTTTTTTAATGAATTTGGATTTGCCGTAAAAAAACATGCATTTTAATACCAAACATACATAATGAGTTTACTATACTATCAGAAATTAAAGAAAATAATAATTGTGTTTAGGCATTTCAAGTTATTTATAATTGCTAATTCCAGTGTTCGAAGCACAGACAAAATTAAAATAATGTCCTACTGTTGGATTTATGTTACACAGGATATATTTAAAGATTTGATTTAAATATTTAGTATGAAAAAACAAAAACGATACATACATAGTCTAGTGCTGTTTATTCTGTTTCTTAAAAATAAAATTTTATTAGAAGAAAAACTTTGCTTCCATCCTCGAGCAAAAAATTCGTTTTTGTTTACATCTTGACATTCCACAACATTCCCAGCTTCATATACATTATGTATTTCTACTGTAATTTCTTGGCCCTCGTCCATATCTACATCCGATTCTGAAACTGCATCTCCATCATCCACTAAATCACTGATATTCAATTCGTCTTCTGAATTTTCATCACTACTTAAATATTTTTCTTTATCGAGTAAGATTTTTCATGACCTGTACCTTCGTGGTCTGTATTGTCATGTTCATTATCAAGGTCTTTTAATTTTTCACCTATAAACCTTAAATTGTATTTTATGAAACAAGTTTATTTACTCGTGGCATTAGAATTTGTTTTGCAACTAGCGGATGTGGCTGGCAGTGACAGAATTTGTGGTGCAACTTTTTTAAGAAGTTTTCCACCAAAAAAGGCATTCCACCAATCAACATCTTTTAAATTCTCAAAAGAAGCCCAAATTTTGTCAGTAGCCCAATCAGTTTTGAGTTGGTACTGAGCAAACTGTTCAGGTGATAATTGATCGTTGCTTTTATAATACAGACTTGGTTTTAAAAATGGAGCAGCTAATTGGACAGCATGATACATGAACTGTTTTTTAGTTTGAAAATATGATGAAATTTGTTTTTATCCTCTCATGAAAATTTAAGAGCTACTTCTGCTATTTTACCCTCAAGCTCACTTATGAAGTCACGAACTAAGCTTATGGTTGATTGGTCTCCTTCCAACTGGGTAATGATTTGTGATTATGGATTTAAAAGTTTAAAACAATCTTGAACCTTATTCAAAAATGATTCATCAGAAAGAATCTTTTTTTTTTAATGGTAGTTTTATTACATTTATTATTTGAGTATCAAAACACACTGCTTGCTTAATTTCTTTGTTTTTTAATAGACTTTCCAACATTGTAGCATATGTGCCCCATTGTGTATCTACTGGTGTTTTCAGCGTAGTTCTGTTTTGTATTCTTTCTTTCAGAATTTTTAAAAATACTTGTTAGGTACGTTTTTATTATTAAAAAACTGTATAATTTCCTTTGAAATTGCAATGATTTTTGAAATACCGCCTATTTTAATAAAATCTTTAGCCAAAATATTAAGCCCATGGGCAATTAAACGCGGGTAATCGGTCATATAAGTAATGTCCATACACCTTTCGTATTAGGTGCATTGTCTGATACCACTGCTTATACTTTATGACACCTCACTTCTTCAATAACTTTTTTGTACGCATTATACAAATTCTTTGAAGAGTGAGTTTGTGTGTCGAGATCTATAGATTTGTAAAAAACTGGATCTGAAGTACCAAGTATAATGTTAATAATAGATATACTATTGATATCTGTCCACCCGTCCGACAGAAGCACTAATGGTTCAGCAGATTTAATTTTATCGTGTACTATTTTATAGGTCTTGTTATATTCGGTTTCGAACAGAATACCCTCAGTAACTTTTTTGGTGATAGCTTAAAACACGGTTGTAGCCAATTTACAAAAAAAAAAAAAGGCAAATTAGAACTATACATGGCACGAGCAAAACAAACATTAAGTTATTTTTGATCTTGTGTATTAATAGAGTCAACAAACCTTGACATATTTACGAACTAGTACATTTTCCCGAGGTATGGAAACCAGCCCGGATATGTCCAGTATTAAAATCCGGGAAGCAATCCTAATTAATAATTATAGTTCTATTAGTATCTTATTAAATTTCTCTAACGTTTTTGAAATAGCAGTTTATAATTGTTTACAGCCTCATGTAATCAATTATATTTGCCAAGCTCAACATGGTTTTATGACTAATCGATCTACAGTCACCAACTTAGCATGTTTTACTCAATACACTACGGAAATCCTAGATAACCATGGTTAAGTTGATGTTATCTATACAGATTTCGCTAAAGCATTTGATCAGATTAATCACTCGATAATGATACAAAGTTAAAAAATTTTGGTTTTCATGATTCACTGCTTCTTTCTTTTCCATATTTACACAACAGCATTCACTATGTATCATATAACAATTATAATTCTGATCCTATCATTGCGACGTCAGGTGTCCCTCAATGGTGTTTTATTTCTTATATTTATTAACGATTCATTGCTTGGACTATCATGTAATCACTTATTATTTGCGGATGATCTCAAGATATTTTCTTGCATTTCTAATATTACGGATTGTGTTTTTTTGCAGGCAGAAATAAAGTTCCAAATGGGTGCGTTCAAAATAGTTTAAAGTTATACCTCTAAATGTAAGGTAGTTTCATACTTTAGGAAAATAAAACCAATAAGTTATGATTATGTGTAGCGGTAGTCTTCTTGATCGGACTTCAACCATTGTGGACCTAGGTGTCACATTTGATGTTAAACTTAGTTTTATGGCCCATATAAACAATATTTGTAGCTCTGCAATGAAAATGGAGGGGTTCATAATTTCTAACACAAAAAGTTTTGTTAATATTTCAGTTCTAAAATTATTATACTTTAGCTTTGCTCGTTTAAAATTAGAATATTGTGCGAGTGTGTGGTCTTCTTATTACAATGATCAAAAACACCACTTGGAATCCATTCAAAGAAAATTTTTTAAATATTTATCATTCAAATGTGATGTGCCTTAATACTACATTATTTACTGCATTGTGATAATTTATATATAGGAAATGGTGTAGTGCTATAATCTGTAATAAAAATTGCGGAATTTATTATTTGGCTTATTTTAGTAAAACATACTAATTACAAATCACGAAAACATCAACTGCACTTTTATGTGATAGTTAAAATAAATATTCCTTTTTTTTTAGTTACTGTCGGTTTAAGTTGGCAGTTATTATTTGCAAAAGCGACAAAGGATGCTTCTAAAAAACTTCACGAACATTTGCTTTATAACATACTGCGTCTACCAATCCTTATTTTTCAAGTAACACCACTTGGTAGAATATTAGCTCGTTTTTCAAATGATATTCATTCTCTCGATCTTCGGCTTCCTTTTGTATTGAAAGTTTTTTTGTCAAATTGTGTATCGGTACGTTAAAACATTAATATGATTGCATCAATAGTGTTTTTGTTGTATTTGTATGAGTATGTGCTTGAATACTTAGATGAAGCTGCATTCCACTAAATGTGCTTGAATTAATCACAATTTCATTTAGGAAAATGTTTTTAAATTTGGGTTCAACAACACCCAAGTTTTTTAATGCATGTGGTGCATTTATAAATCATGTTTGGTATGTGAACAATGCATATATTTTCAATAGAATTTAATCATAAAATTGGGTAATAGTTTATGGTGATGATGTATTCGTATGGAACACAATTACAAAATTTGAATAGAACCTTTAACAAGTTTGCATTATTCGATTTGTTTAAGGGGAATGCTATCTAAGTAATTGCTGTGGTTTGTAGATTTGCTTTACAAATAAATGTATATTATAGCTAATATTAGTTGCTTTGTATTGTGTATTGGTTGAGTATTCTTACTTAATGAGTTAGTAGTGTAAGTTATTTATTATTTAATTGTAACCTGCAAGAGAAATGGTAAGTTACTGAAGATTTTTTCTTAATCTTGTTGCAAAATGTATTTTTAAAATCACGAATGAAGATGTGGTTTTTATACTTAGAGCTTTATTGTAGAGTAGAGTCTGACCTCGCAATTATTTTTTTTGAACCTACTTTTTAGTAATTTTGTGATACACTGTCAGTTTTACAGTTGTTAAGTAATATGAGGGTGGACTTATTGCGAAAACTTGTTTGAGCTGCTGTACAAGTAAAAAATATATTCTAGAGGTCGTTGCAAACCTCATCGGTGATTGTGCAGAAACCAATTTTGCACTGAATACAAATGTACTTCCTAATGTGCAATAATCTACACATGGGAAACAGGGACAAAAATTAATCAAAGCTCTTACTTGGGTGTGTACTTCATGCATTTATTTGAAAATTAAAACATTTGATGCTTGAAAATTCACTACTCGACTATTAAACAGAACAACCGGACCTCTTGGAAACAATTTTTTTTTTTTCAAAAATTGAAAGTATATAAAATTAAAACCTACGTTTTTCGTAAATTATTCATCTGAAAAAAAACATTTTGACAAACTCTGTTTTTGTAACAAACAAAATACACCTATGTACCACACATGAGCCGTCTATATGCAAAACCCGCAAGTCAAAGTTTAAGGAAATAATAACAGATGTCTCAAAATTGTATAAGATGCAAAATAAAAATGGACTTGGCGGCTTTTGAAAATAACACTAAAAATTTGTTTGTTTTCCAATTGGAATTGACAAAATAATAATAAATTCTGAATGAAATAAAATAAATTCTAAAATAAAAATGTGTAACGAATTCATTAAATAACTTGTGTTTCATCTTCTGGCAATGGAATACATTCAGCTTGGCTTGTGTATGTCGAAGAACGAGCCTCTTCGTCTTGAAGTTTCTCAACTGCATTCTTATAAAAATCCAGTTCCCGCAAGGATTTCCAATCATTTCCATAATGTTTGGATAATAAGGTGCAAATGGACCCATTTTTATCTTTGTTTATTTTTAATCCTGTGATTAGCCTGTCAGGATTTATTAACAACAGATTTTTACCATGTTTGCAGACTCCCTTAGCAACAACAATGTCACAGCGATAATGTGCTTCACCACGGATAACTACAGAATTTTTTTCTTTTTGTATTATAAATCTTTTCGATAAATTAAACAGAAAGTGCCAATTGCCAGGTGGCTTGACAACATGCTCAGTCTCCTTTTTCCAATCAAAAACTTTCCAATCTTTATCTATAACCTGAATTTTGGAAAATGGTTCGATGATTTTGTAATACTCTTTTGGATTGAAAATGTAAGGAGTCTTTTTAATTACTCGTTCTATGTGTCCGAAACCCCTATAAGGCGGCATGAACGAATGTTCAACAATGGGGAAAATTAATTCAATGTCAATACTTGCATGGGCCAAACTGACAACATTGTTATCATAATAGAATTTTTGTTTTGGCCCACACATCCATGAGCAAACAAACGAATTGTAGTAATGAGGGGATCAAAATCTTCACCATGTAGAAAATGATAAAGGACAGAAACTATAACACTTGAATTTTTAAGGAGATCCACATCTGTCCATAAAAATAATGTTACATTTTGAGAGTTCAAGTTTGATTGCAAAGAGCCTTTTACTATGGTAAAGTTGTACAAGTTATATTGTGGCGAAAAGTACGCACTGGAATCTGGAAGACGTGGTAGTGTTAGATTTTTCTGACAATCAAAGGAAAAAGAGCACATTATCAGAAGTTTCTTTTAAAAATGTAAAACATGTATTGGCTTTCAACTTATGAACCCGCCGCTTCGTCAACATCTCATTTTTAATGTTTAGATCAGTTTCTTTTTTAAAATTTTCTTGAAATTGGCAACATGCAGAACATACGTCTTTCTGAGGAGTTCCAAAACCAATTTTATAATTTGTGTTTAAGTAATTTCTGAAATAAGATTCTTTAACTTGAATATGTCGTTCTGTTGAATTATTGTATAATTTGTAGAGTTTTCGAATGTTTAGTTGATAGTTCAAATAAACACGTGCAACAGTCCGGCTTCTACAGTAATGTAATTCAGTACATTCTAAATTTTCGATAAATTGAGATATTGCTTGTTTTTTATTGTCATTTTTGGATCCAATTTTGTCCTCGCCCCTCTTTTGACTGGAAGACCCCCGTCAATTAAATTATAGTTTTGCAAAATTAGTTGAACTCTGTATTTCTTTAATTCATTATTCCTAGAAACGATTCTGTGGACCCCCTAACCAATTCCTTATTTTTATTGAAGACATTATAAATTATTGTCAGACCTTTCTTTCCTCTAGTATCATTTCGCATACATGATCTCTTTGGCTTGGAAGCAAAACAGTACTTATAAATCATTGTATCTTGTTTAATTTTATCTTGTTCTTTGTAGAACAAGGTATGAAAGAATTTTATGTCAGCCATAGAAAGACTCTTGCATTTTATTTTCCCATATTTGTGGTTACAGGAAGGACACTTCGGCAATTCACGTGGTGAATAACTACATTAAACGCACAGTTAGAATTATGGACGTAAAATAAAAATTGTTTCATTTACCGTAATTGCTTCACAAGGTTCCGCTTGTGCTTTTCTTTTACGACTATGTTCAGGGGGCATATTAACTAAATTTTAGATTTTATAATTATAAAAGTACAGCACTTCACAAGCGTGATAATTGTAACTATATTATGATTTAACTGAAATTAATTCAACACGCTTGATCACCTGATTCAAACAAATAAACGGTTGCCATTGGTCGACTGCGACTTGACGGACTATGCAGTTAAACGTTCATGGACTTGGCGATATTTTGCAAATGAACAAGATTTTCTAAGTGGATTTTTACTATTAAAATGGCGGATTTTGACAATTACCCCTCTTTAGATACATACTGAAATATTATATCAAATCAAAAATGCACCTAACTTAATTTTTGCGTTTTTGTGACTTTGGGGTTTTGCGTCTAGACGGCTCGACATGTGTGTTACGTGGGTGTATTTTGTTTGTACTTATGTTTAACTATTTTTAATAAAATCACAGAAAACTTGTGCTCTGCACAAACTTTTCTCAGGAATTTCGAAGTAGGCATTTGATTTAGTTTCCAAATACATTCCAAAATTCTAACTTTAATGAAAATTATTGTATAAGTTTTCAAGAAAGTTTAAAAAAAGTAAATTTCTTTGAGGTGTAAAACTCCTAAGTCGATGGGTGGTCGACTTATATTGTGCACAGACAAACAGATGAAGGAAAATTGAGGATTTCTACTTGTGAGTTGCTTTAAAAGCATGGAAAACAAATGAAAGATGGACTCAGAAATCAAGAAGGTGAAAAGTAAAACAATAATCAATCACATAAAATATAAAGATAGGATATAATGTGAATGCCGAGTAAGGCCTCTGAAAATGGTTAAAGAAAATTAAAAAAATGAGGGAGGGGAAATAATATAGGAAATAGGAAACCTGCGTATTAACTGGTCATAATGGAAAAATTGGCAGAGAAATACAGAGCTCATGATTTATTCTGTGCTGCAAGATATAAACATTTAGAGGATTTTACTCTTACAGTTTTAGGTTGACTCTATGGAAAATGATCACTATGTATATTGCTGAAATCATTGTTTTAAAGAATTTTTGAGTTCTGAGTATTGTTTTATGGTTGCATTATTTTTACTACTTCGTTACATACTTTCTTACTGTCATTATGATTCTTGCTGTACACTAAGTGCCCAGGAGGAATGTGATAAATGATTTTACACCACAAAACTGCATCTACTTGCTGGACGCTTCTTGATGATGAAGATTAAGTGTAGTGAAACATTTTTCTGTCTTCATTAAAAAACATATTCTGCCAATAAATAATGGGATTGGTGCTCTTCCCTATTTTTGTATACATTTTGGTACAGTTATATTAGAGACAACTTCCGAATTCTTGACATGAAATAACAGAATGACCGGTTCGCCGAAATTGCTATATATTTATAATTTTCAAATGAAACATCCTGTATATTTGTACATATTAAAGTTTACAGGTTAAAATCTATCGAAATGTGTTGAAAAATTTATAAAAAAAAGTTGTCAAAAAACATGTTTTTTTAATTGAAATGTTAAAACTGTGCAAAAATGTATACAATTGATTTTAACTACCCACATACCTTTCTAGGCACGTTTTAACAAAGCGAATTTGGGTTTTTAGAAAATTATTCTTTTTTTTAGTAGCAATCATACTGGTCATTCTTACAGTCAACTAGGAAATTTAACAAACCAATGCATACATGACGCAAATCGTTGGATGCGTAATTAAATTACTAGTTGACTATAACAATGATTTCCATTTTTTTTTAATTGTTATTCATTTTGTCAAGCAGCCCGCTCTCTGCCTTGGGGAGGGAATGGAACACGTTGCCTTTTCGTTATATACATTTGAAAATCAAAATTTGTGCTATTTTCGTTGAAACCGGAAATCGGAATCTGTCTCTAATATAACTATAATAAATTTCATTATAATTTATGCAAAAATAGGTTTGCCCTACTACTGACTCACCTGGTATGTCACAACTCAAAATACACAGAATGCACGCTGTTGTTAATAATAAAACAAACAAGCACTTTGCTCATTTTGCGCAAATTTTCTGAGAGGGCAGATCAAGTTTCTCTTGCTAGATGAAATGACAATATTATGGATAAGCTCCTTATTGTAAGAATAAAGAAAAAAATGGAAAACGAATGAATTTATAACAGGAGAAAATGAGTAATTTTCTACAACTGGAAGAAGTATAGGGGGAATGCGCAGAGCGAGTCCTTATCTTTACGCTTAATTTCTAGAATTTAATTCATTCATGAACTGAGTAAAAGGGGCTTGGAATCGATATTGTATGTAGGTGTTTCCTGATCCGTAACTCACGTATTACAAGAAATAGTTTCGGTTTTCACCAGGGCGAAAAAAGGTGTCTGCAGGGTGGAAACTCCAATGGGTCGTGCAAACACCCTCTATGGTTTTCAAAACGGTTTGGAGTGATGTGTTGACGGGTCGTAATTCCAGCAACACTGTTTGTGTGTAAGGTGGTTTCAATCGGCCAAATTAATGAAACTAAATTTTATAAGGGCGTGGACGGGTATAAATAAATAATAATAATAAATACAGCTTATTTGTTCATTTTTTTATGATAGCGGTAGTGCTTTATGGTCAGATACTTTTTCAATTTTTTGTAAATATAAACTATGCACAAAAATAACAATTTTTCACGAAAAAGGTATCGTATTCAATTTCTATTCAGTTCATGCATGTACGTAGTGTTACACTACAAATTCTGTATTGGTTACTTCAGATTGAAAAATATTTATTATTGGACAAAAAATATATAATTTTGCAGTTACTCTTTAATGTTTATTTACCCAAGTATAACATCGCCATTTTTAAGATATAGTTTAATATTTACATTTATTGTAATAATAATACCTGGTATAACTGATACCAATCATCTCACCAAATTCAATAAACTTATCTATGATTATTATTATCATTAATGTTGCATTCTGCCCAAATTTTATAAACGCTTATTATTTTCATTACTGCATTTTTTATTCGCTCGCTCACTCGCTCGCTTATCCACCCATGATTTTATTGTTCGCGCTCTAACTTTTGAAGGAATGGAAATACAAGGCCGAAATTTTCGCAGTATATTCTTTATTACAAAATAAAACGGTATTGATTACAGATTCCCCGATAAACATAAAAAATATGGGCAAAAAGGTTACTAAGCGAATTCGTCAGTATCATGACAACAATCGAGATACGAAGAAACTTTCTTATCTGTGGAGATATTTATACATTAACTGGGTTGAGTCCATGACCAAGAGCTAAATTTTGCGCCCCATGACTGTTTGCCAAAATTTGATCCGAATTTTGTCGGGGACGCGGCAAAATGAATGCATTCGAGGGTTGTCAAAATTTGGACAGTATGTTGTCCAAAATCTATATTTGTATAGTAATTTCGTTGTGGTCCCGGCAAAATTAACTTCCTTGGTGGTCAAGAGCAACTTTTAGTGTTACGTGAGCATCATAATTTATTTATACACCAACTTCGTTGGGGCCGCATCAAAATGGATTTACTCGATGGCCTAAAGCTGAGGTTTCTGTGATACTTGAGTTAGTCAGGATTTGGACCAAACGTTGCTCAAAATCTATATAAAAAAATTTTGTTGGGGTCGTGTTAAAATTAAGTTCCTCGATGGCAAAGAAAAAAAATTGTGTGATATATGTGTGTTGATCAGCATTTGGGCCGAATTTTGTTCAAAATACATATTTATATAACGATTTCGGTGGAGTCGCGTAAAAATTGATTATCTTCGATGGCTAATAGCCGTATTCTATGGTCCATCAGTGTTGGCCAGCATTTGGGCCGAATTTTGCCTAAAACATACAATTTATACGCCAATTTCCTTGGGGTTACGGCAAAATGAATTTGCTCTATGAATTTTACGGTTCATGAGTGGGCTGAATGTTGCTTAAAATCTATATTTTTGTACACTAGTTTCGTTGGGGTTGCGGAAAAATGGATCGTCTTGACAACCTTAAGATAAAAGTAAGTACTTTAAGTATCCGGCCGTAAGGTTCGCTTGACACACAAGGTGTCATTCACTGACGCTGACTGTGCTATGGGTTTTATTAAATAGATTTGTACTGTTTACGTTGTCTTGAAATTGGTATTGTTTGCTGTAAGATAATATTATTGAGTTGTGATGTACAGGGTGCCTTTTCCTCACCTACAGTAAGGTAATTTTACTCTATGAAAAATTAGTGGTGTATCCGTTGTACACTACGATATGTTAAAGAAAATGTTAGAGGAGCGATTAAGTTATATTTATTAGATTGATAAAGTAAGATTATTTTAAATGTAATAACTACGTTTTAGCTAGTAGATGAACCACATCATAAAAATGTTTGCAACCAGATTATACAAATGACCTTACATATAACTTACCTATGTAAGATCCTTAAAATTTGTGAGATTATCTAGATAAAAATTGAATTTGTATATTTCAAATAATTTATCTGGATAACTCACAAATGCTATCATAATTGCAATCCTTGTATTATGTAAAAAATTTCAGCTATTGCAGCGGTATTTGCTGAACTAGCTCCTACGCTAGGGTGTTGGTTTGCTGCACGTGTAATGCATAATATTATGCTAAAAGGAGTTTTACATGCGCCTTTAGCATTTTTTGATGTTACGCCTACTGGTCGTATTTTGTCTAGATTTAGTAAAGATGTTGATGTTATGGATACAAGTCTTCCATTCTACTTTTCGGATGGAACTTATTGTTTATTTGAGGTATATTTTTAATTCAATATTGTTTGTCTCCAAACTCAAATGTTTTTTTTTTGCCTATTGTATTTAGTAGATTTAGTAATTGTGTTCCATTATTGTTAGTAAAAAGTTTTGAAGTTCATTTACATGTACTTAAATTTTTCAAAGAAAATAATGGTGCTTAATGTTTAAATATGACTGCTTTCAGAATACTTGATTGCTTTATTGTGCTGTAAAAAAATTTTTGGTCGAGATTTATACTGTCGTAAACTGCAACTAGAATTGTATTTGTAGGCTGGTAAATGGAAATGCACAGGTTTTCAGTATAAATCTTGATATCTGTATTATAAGACTTGTGTATACATTTAATAACTTTTCTAGGTACTAGCAACTCTTTTCGTAATCAGTTACACAACACCTATATTTGTTGCGGTAATAGTACCGATCGGAATTATTTACTATTTAGTTCAGAGATTTTACGTATCTACCTCTCGTCAATTAAAACGATTAGAATCAGTTTCTCGTTCACCAATTTATTCACATTTTGGGGAGACGGTTACCGGTGCCTCAGCTATTAGAGCATATAGACAAGTTGATAGATTTGTTAACGAATCTGAAGAAAAAGTTGATTTTAATCAAGTTTGTTATTTTCCAAGCATTATAGCTAATAGATGGTTAGCTGTACGATTAGAAATGGTGGGAAATCTTATCATACTTTTTTCTGCTCTATTTTCGGTTCTCAGCAAAGATCAAAATTCAGGTTTAGTTGGTTTATCTGTCACCTATTCACTTCAGGTAAGCAAATTCATGTATACACTATCTTTAAGCAATTAACAATAACTTACAGATTACGCAAACATTAAATTGGTTAGTGCGTATGACTTCAGATGTAGAAACAAATATTGTGGCAGTGGAGCGTATTAAAGAATATGGAGAAACTCCTCAAGAAGCTCCTTGGGATATTCCCAGCACAAAACCAGATGAATCCTGGCCAAGTGTTGGTGAAGTTACATTTAAAAATTTTGCAGTACGATACAGGCCAGGCTTAGATTTAGTACTTAAAAGTATTAACTTCACCGTAAAGGGAGGCGAGAAAGTGGGAATTGTTGGACGAACGGGAGCTGGAAAATCAAGTTTAACATTATCATTATTTAGGTAATCCGTTTCATATAAAAAGCTTGTACAATAGTTTTATTTCTAGAATTATTGAAGCTGCCGAAGGAGATATTATAATTGATAAAGTCAATATCTCAAAAATTGGTCTTCATGCCCTACGCTCTCGTCTCACCATTATACCTCAAGATGCTGTATTATTTTCGGGTAGTTTAAGAATGAATTTGGATCCATTTAATACTCATCATGATGATGAATTGTGGAGGTCATTACAACATTCTCATCTTAAGGATTTTGTTAAAGGTTAGTATATTATGTTGCCCCCTACATTTTACTAATTGTTTCTGACTTTTATGGGGGCAAGAAATTCAATAATTTATTTTAATAGAAAGCTTCGAGGTAGGGTGTATATAATAATGCATGAAAGTTATTGATCTGAAATAAGGTTTAGATTAAATAGAGATTTTAGGTAACATATTGAACCCTCATAAGTGCAAGGTTTAAAGTTGTGTTACATTGTATTAGATCATGAGCACTTGTTCAGTCTAGTGACTAAATGTATCTAGAAACACAGTTACAAAACAGAGCTTTTTTAAGAATGGTTATGTATAATGCAATAATTGCACATTAACTTTCAAAAATTTAAGTAAGGTCCTACTTAAAAATATTCTTAGTATTATTTAGTACATTAACAGTGTTATTTGTTTTAAGATCTTAAAAAAATTGTAAGTAATAAAATGTTTTATTTCTTATCGAAACAAGTGCTGCAATAAATTTTGAAACATGTAACTTCTGTGAACACACAATTTCATCCTAGAACAGCCTATTTTTAATTATGAAGAAGTCATTTGTGAGGTTAAGTGAGAGAGTGAAGTCGTGCTCCAATTAGTTCTTTTTTAAAATAATCCTAGTTGAGTGTCAGAAAATAATTAAAGTGTAGATTTAGTAAAGAGTGTTAAGGAAATAATAGTAAATTGGATAATATACAAATTTTTAAGAGAAATAAAGTGAGGTTAAGAAGAGATAATATTGGTTAAAAAATCTGAATGAACTATAAAGGCGAAGAAGAAGCAAGAGCTAGAGCACGAAAAGTGCCGCCTAACGAACATAAGAATAAAGAAATACCGAAAAGAAAACTGGAGGAAACTCCCCAAGATTTCGAAAAGTGGGAAGATGAGCAAGTATTTAAAGCGTTGAAGAGGAATAATGAAACGCAAAGAACACAATAAAGAACTGTTTAAGTAAAGAAGAAAAAAAGGGAGGCTTTTTGAATAAGGAAGAAAACATGGGAGAAATCAAGAAGATGCTACTCGATCTAGGAATTAAAAGAAGAATATAGACATGCCATGAGGAATTAAAAAAGCAATTTCAAAGAACACAAGAAGAATTTAATCAATTTAGAAAGGATATGAATGAAAGAGAAGTGCAGTGGGACGAAGAAAACATAATGTCAAAGGGAAAAATTACAAAATTAGAAGAAAGGCAAGATAATTATGACAGAGAAAAAAAGAAATAACTTAATTTTGAGGATGAAAATCATTAAAAGCTCTGCAACAAAATGGCTCAAGCAGGCAATGGGCATTGACACAAAAATAATAGAGGCGTATAAGGTGGTTAAGGGATCCGAATAGAAAAGTAATTGTTATAAAAACGGAAAATTGGGCAGCGAAGCATGTGGATATGGTAAACAAGAATAAACTAAAGGGCACCCAATGGAAAACGACCTAATTCCAAAAGAAAGACAAATAAAAGCACAGAAGGGAAGGCGCCAAAAATTGGATATCAACGGCTAACGATAGATGGAAAATTATTTACATGGAATAAGCAAGAAGGAACGATTATAGGAAATACGGACCATGATCCAAAAATTAGTAGATGAACATAAGAGTGGTTTTTCCGGAATGACTAGGCAAGTGAACATGTATAAGAGTAATGGAAATAAGCAAGAGTTACAATTAGGAATATGGAGCATGCAAGGTTTAAACAGATCAGGGAAACTTAAGGAATTAATTTCAGAATTGAAAAAGTATAGGATTGATACTGTAGCAGTGCAAGAAACCAATCATAAAGGTTACCAGGTAGCAAGAATCGATAATTATGTTTTTATGAATGCAGGAGGAGATGTAAATAAGTTAGTTACATTAAAAATTATTATTAATTTTATTAAATACATAAATAAAAAGTTTACCTCGAGTAGGATTTGAACCTACGACCTGTACTTTGCTAGACTACCGCGCTAACCAACTGCGCCATCAAGGTTCAAGCACCAATCGATGTAAATTTTGTCTTTATGTATGTAGAACTGATGTCAATTCTAAATATAATGAGATTACTATCAAATTACTTATATTAATGGAATGTGAGCCTGCAATATCGCAAGGATTCACGCATACCACAGCAACTTGACTAATATTAAATTATAAGTTTTTGTTATGAACGAATAAGTTCAAAGATAAATATTTATGTATTTAATAAAATTAATAATAATTTTTAATTACATATTTACCTTTGAACTTTCGTAGTTTGGCAACACGGCAAGCATAAGCTAGATGAATTCCTAGATCATCTAAATAGCCGCGCACCCTCCATAAAATTCACAATGGAATTGGAGTCGGAACAAAAACTGCCATTCCTGGATGTACTTGTACACAGGAATGACAACACTTTCACGACAACTGTATACAGGAAACCTACCCACACGGGGAGGTACCTACACTACAACTCCAATCACCACAAAAACGTGAAGTTAGGTGTGGCAAAATGCTTGTACGATAGAGCAAAAACGATATGCTCGAAACAAGAGGACCTGAACACAGAAAAAGAAAATATCGCTAGGACACTTAAAGGAAATGGCTACCCCGATCTAACAGCTAACCTAAACAGGGAAAGGGTAACCCAAAAAGGAGAACCTAAATATACAGCGATAATACCATATATACAAGGTACCTCAGACAAAATACGAACGATAGGCCGCAAATACAAGATACGTACTGCCTTCAAATCGACCAGAACGCTCAGGGGAATACTAACTAAAACCAAACCATACAATGAAGATTATAATTCCAAGAACTGTGTATATAACATACCATGCGAATGCGGCAGAGCATACATAGGAGAGAGCAGTAGACCACTCAAAGTGAGAACACAGGAACACAAGAACAACGTCCGCAAGGGCGAAATAGAAAGATCAAGAATCGCCGAACATGTCTGGAACGAAGACCACCACATCCAATGGGATAACATACAGATAGTGTTAAAAGACGAGAACACAACTCGTCGAAAACTCAAAGAAGCCACATACATCGCACTAGCAGAAAATCCAATAAGCCAAGCTAGTGTAGAAATGAAACCCATATAGATTCTAATAATGCGCGAAGAGCTTAAGCGCAATACACCTGCGCAAGAAGTCACTGCGCAACATGCGCAATAGCAATAAACTTCTGCGCATCCACGAAAAGTTTATATATATATATATATATATATATATATATATAAGTTCTAAAATATATATATTGGATTACTCCGTGGCTCAGTGGCAAAGGTGTCAGACTAGTAAGTGAAAGGTACCAGGTTCGAATCTAAGAGTAGTCAAGTGCTTGGGAAAAATTATATATATATATATATATATATATATATATATATATATATATATATATATATATATATCATATGAATTCGACTCAAGTGCGAAAACAGTCCTTCTCAGGACTAAGCCTGATGACGGAAGCAGAGTCCGCTTCCGAAACGTCGTGCTCAAAAAGCATAAACTGTGGAAATAGGCCGATCAACTCCACTAATTGATTTTTCAGCTTCCAAAAACTTTATCGTTAAAAGTACCATGCAAAAGCGAAAAGACATCCATAAAAAAACGTGGGTCAGTCTAGACAAACAAACTCGAAGTCAAGTAGATCATGTTTTGATTAAAAAAATTCATCAAAGCTATATAAAAAGTATTAAATCCTGTAGGGGGGCCGCCCTTGCATCGGACCATTGTTTGGTTAGATTAAATATAAAAAAACCAAAGTTAACAGGAAAAATAAGTCAAACAGAAGAAATCAAAGCAGAATATAAAAAGAAAACAAATAAACCGACGGATTAGAGATGAGTAAAACAGTAAGTGAAGAGTGGAAGATTCTAAAAAGGATCTTAGAAAATAGTAATAAGATAAGGTGTCAAGAAAAAATAAAAATAAGGAGTAGATAGATAATGAATGTCTACAACTAATTGAAAATAGAAGACGTTTAAGAATACGTCTAATGAAGGATAACACTCCAGAATTGCACATCAAGTACTGAAAAGCAAGAAGGGCAGCACAAACAATATGTAGAAAGAAAAAACGGGAATGGTAGGAAAGTAAAATAGAAGCTACAGAAAAAAAAAACACAGAAATAAAGATGTAAAAGGCCTGTACAGTAATGTCAAGAAAGTAAAACAAGGTTATGCCGGAAAAACTCTAGCACTACGTAATAAACAAGGAGAGATGTGTTTCGAAGAAGAAGCAATAGCAAATATATGGGCAGAGCTATACAAAAAAATTTGGTCAGGTCCAGAGGAAGAAGCCCTAGTGTTACAAGGGGAAAGAAAAGGATGACAACCACACAACTGAAGTGCCGACATGTAAGGAATTCGTGGAAGTAATACATTCTATGAAAAACAACAAAGCAGGGGATTGGAAAATATTGAAATCGAGTGCACTAAACATGCAGATGAAAAGGTAATAAAAAGATTGTATAATGTAATCATGGAAATCTGGAGGACTAAAGAAATGTCAGCTCAATGGGAAATGGCAGTAATAAACACGATATATAAAAAGGCGACAAATTAAGTGCAGAAAACTACAGACCTAACTCAGTCTTGAATATAAGCTATAAAGTGCTAACACATTTAATTAATAACAAATTAAAAAAGAAAGAGAGAAATAGGTAATTATCAAGCAGGATTTATGAAAGGTAAATCGGTAATAAACATCTTCATAATAAATCAAATACAAGAGAAATGTAGTAAGAGGAACATATCTCTCCACATAGCGTTCTTCGACTTTAAACATGCGTATGATAGGATAAAAAGGGTGTCAATAACGGAGATCATGGAAAATCTGGGAGTTAGTAAAGAGTCAATTGAATGGGTAAAAATGACGCTGAAACTCACATACAACATAGTAAATCTCAATGGTAAAACGTCTTAACACTTTTAAAAGTACTTTTGGTTTGAAACAAGGAGATCCTGTATCGACAACTTTATTCAATATTGTGCTGGAAGATGTGTTTTGAAAGAACGGCATCGACATGACAAAAAATACAATAAAAAATTCCTATCAGTGGTTAGCATATGTGGATGACACAGTGATAATAGCTAAAACAAAGGAGCAGCTAAAAGAGTTCATAATAAAATTTCAGCAAGTGACTGCAACTGCTGGTCTAGGATCATTCAAATTTTCATCGTACACTTGATATGCCACTCTATTGTCCATAATTAAAAAACTAAAGTAGTCCTGGTGATTATGTTCCCTTGTGACATGTAGATTACCTTGTGCCCAGTAGGAATTATTTCGACGATTTCTTATAATTCCTTGTCTGCTGAATTTTGATTCATCAGTCTACATAATCTTATGAAGCAATCATATCTTCGGTCATTTTTATGCACATAAACTCTCAAAAGTTGACTCATCACCTCATCACCAAGACATAATCCGCGCATAGTTATCTCAGAAAAAGAATACTTTTTCATAATATTCTGTGGATTGATGCCCTTGAAATACCAAAATCCAGTGCAGCTGCTGAAGTGGAACTCCGTGGATAAGCTGGAACATAAGCCAACACATTCACCTCGGTATCTTCATTATCTATTGCGGGTTTTAGCTGATTTCGACTTGCCCTTAGACTCCCAGTTGTTATAAACTGAGCTTCGATTCTTGTGAATTTTCTGGGAGTGATTGTTAGTTTGTCCAGGTATGTTTCGTTAAATAATCTGCATGTTCGTCTGAGAACTTGTCCACATTCATCATGTGTATAAAACAAAAGTAACAAATCATTATTGGAATATTCTTCAATACTCTCTTATAAGAAAATAATAAAATCACTAGAACTGTAAGTAGATACATAACGAATCTGTGATCTGATACTGCTTTGACATACAATCCACATTGTTTCCATTCCGGTCAAAATCAAGACTTACCAGATAGGACTTTCGGAGTTTCATGAACTTTTGATAAAAAATAGAGATTAACAAGAAAATCGTTGGAAATAGGTATAGGGAAAGTTATAGCAAATCAATGCAGAATCAACGCATCCTACCATCCAATATTATACAGTTACATTTGAAAGAACGATTTTTTTCTACTTAGAAAATGATGTAATTGGTCATAAAATTTTGGACACTCTGTATGGGGTAAATCAATTGTCAATGTGGATTTCGAACATATCATGCTTGTGCTTCCGTCTATCCCAGAAGCGCTGACTACCAGTCGAAAATGGGTAAGAGGCGCAGTGTTGAAAATAAGACTAAAATTTTCAAAATAATCAAGATATCTAAGAACCAGTTGAAAATAGGTGTATGGAAACCTGATGGAACTAACCATGAAATTTTTTGAGGAATCCAAAATGAAATAATATATGGGGTGTTCCATTTAAAATAAGGAAGTTAATGGCAACTTCCGGGATAACTGGAAGTGGTATGACCTTGAAAATAATTTAAAATCAAAGAGAATCATGAAAACCCCTGAGTCCAAAAATTCAGAGTTCTATATTTTTTCTAATCACGCAAACTTGTAACAAATGGCTACCCTGAGAATACATGTTACAAGTGTCATTTGTGTCTTATATAACGAGTAGGGACATATTAAATGTGGCTTAATCACCCCTTGTGCTGACTGAAACCTCTTTTACTTAATTTAAAAAATCCGTTGAGTTAACTATCAAGAATAATTTAGCGATGTTGACCTTTGCCTTGTTTCAAATTTTGAAATTTAACATGGAAAGCAGTTAAAGGTTGACATTGAAAATAATAGTAGCTGGCATCAAAATAAAATAAAATAAATAATAATAAAATAAAAAAAAACTTAAGTGAAGTCTATTTTTATTTGATAGTATTTACTGCAGACAGGTGATTATGTTATCAGAAATTATTATTTAGTTTTCATTAATCGTTATTGTTGATTACTTCCTTTTAACTTCACTATGGTATGTTTACTTATTCTAATGTTTCTATTATGTTAATTCTGTCCTGTACTAACTCCTAAATTTTTCGAAAGCTCATTTAGGTGTGCTGAAAAGAGTATTTTTATTACATTGTTAGAATACCTACTAAACTGTAGTTAATAAACAATATAATGTCATATTGAACTTTTAATTGTAATAAATATTTGAAGTGTTAATCTATTATAAGGTACAGAGGTAAAGAGCCAATCGCTTGTATCACATTCCATTCTGGTACATAATTTGTAAAGATTACAGTATCGCTTAAATGAAATGGACGATGTAAAGAGTTAACAATGTGTTAATATTTTAAATACAGTAAAACTGTATCCAAAAATCAAATATTTTTCTATGCATTAGTGTGGTACCATATGGTTAAAAAATTTTAATAGTACTTATAGAGTTTAGTAATTTTACTCTTAAGTTCATGTTTGTCTCGCAGTACTCATTTATTAAATTTATTTTTAAATATTTTATTTATAGGTTTACCATCAGCTTTAAGTCATGAAGTATCGGAAGGTGGTGAAAATTTGTCAGTTGGTCAAAGACAACTGATTTGTTTAAGTAGAGCATTGCTTCGTAAAACAAAAGTATTGATTCTTGATGAGGCAACTGCTGCTGTAGATCTAGAAACAGATGATTTAATTCAAAGAACAATTAGAAACGAATTTAAGGATTGTACAGTACTTACAATAGCCCATAGATTAAATACAATTATGGATTCTGATAGGGTTATTGTTTTAGATAAGGGTGATATTGTTGAGTTTGATACTCCTAGTAATCTATTACAAAATAGATATTCCATATTTTATGGTATGGCTAAAGATGCTGGTTTAGTATAATTTTTTACGTAATGCACAATTTTGTTTTACGTACGTTTTTATTTCATGTATAAAATTAGAATGTCCCATACCATGCCAGTATGGGGTACTTATTGAACAAATAGTGATAAGTTTAGGAATCATGACCTTATATTTACGTTATTCATGTTTTTTTTAAACTTGCCTTAATGTGTACTTTTATACTTAAAATGACGTCAAATGTTTTTTTCCAAACACTTATGTGGAATAAGGTCTTATACTTAATTAAATGTATGTACCTACTTAGAAAGTACTTATAAGTTTTTCACATGAACAGTATTGTACCATATTTTTTTTTGTATATTTAAAATTGTCAAAATAATATTAAAAAAATGTAATAGATAATTTTTTCTTTTATTATAATTTTAGTTCCAAGTTGATCTGTCGTTTTCTGTTATACTATGCTTGTGTAAGTAAGAAGTCAATTTTATAACATCCTTGTTAGATCTGTTATGATAGATTTGCCAACTAGGGAGTCCAGATGTAAATGAGATCGTTGTGCTAAGGTAACGAATTTTTTTCTTTAAAGTGTTTTTTAATTGACTCAATAAAACTGTTACAAAAACACATATTACCTTTGTTTGAAATCTAAAATAAATCTTTTTTTTATTGTTCTGAACGGGAGCTTAACATGCTAAACTACTAAAGAACACTTATGTGGATGCACAAGGGGATTTTGAATTGCCAAGAGATACTGAAGAATGGCTACCTTAAAATTTTCATATCATAAGTGAGATGAAAACAGAAACTAGGAAGATCATTTCAGAATTTATAAGACTTGCAGAAGAATGTGGATTGCATCTGTTTGATAACGAGAAGTTAAGATTTGTACTGCATATTGATGATGTGAGTGAGAGAACACTAATTACTTAGTTTTTGTAACCTTACATCAAGCATTAAATTAATAACTCTAAATAAACAAAAGCTACATTAATTTCGGTCATCACCATTTATGAAATTTAACGCTTACAACAAAAAGAAAATAGGAGAAGAAAGAACAAACCAATACGAATGGCAAGAACACTCATAAACATCTCTAAATGGCAGTTGAACAAAAATGAAGTGAAGATTCTGAAAAAAGGCTCGATGTATGTAATAACACCGAGGTATGTTCTGAAAGTAGATTTAATAACCACCGTTGAAGAAACAGCTATGAAATTAGATCCTGAAGCAGCCGAAGAATATAGAAGTAAGGTTAGATTATTCTTAGATTCACCTAGGTGAACTAAACCTACCCTCTCTGACCTAGAAGGTCGATAAACACAATAATGGAACTTCTGACAATCTCCATTAGAACAACATACCTTCAAGTGGAAGATAAATTCTACCAACAAGAGTTTGGGATGGCGATGGGTTCCCCACTATCACCCATCGGGAGCGAAAATATATGTATGGAAGACTTCGAAGACCAAGCGATATCACTATTCACGGAAAAATCAAGGATATGGCTTAGGTATGTAGACGATATCTTTGTAGTTAGGCAACATCGCTAGCATAAGCTGGAAACCAACCCGCAGGGGGGGGGAGGTACTACTACTCCACTCATAACAAACGCGTGAAGTTAGGCGTGGCAAGATGCTTGCACGATAGAGCTGAAACAATGTGCTCAAAACAACAGAACCAGAAAAAGAAAATATCAAAAAAACACTTGCAGAATAGGGCTACCCCGATCTAACACCTAACTATTAGTACATGAAGGTGAAATCCCCCTTTGGAGTTCGTGTGAATTTCTTAACAGAAACAAAAACAAAATTTATTGTTTTAGATCTGTATTCGAGTGCAATATATGGAATTGCCCTATTATTAATCAATAATGATTGATTCTAGTTAGATTCATATCACCACTAACTTATCGAACTACAATCTTATTTATAGGTTAGCGTAAGTATAGTTGGACAATCGCCCACACTAGAGTTTGTACATATGATAAAAGCCTAACTGTTGGGTATAAATAACATAATGTAACTTTCAAAATCAAATATTCGGCCTAATTACCGTGCCACTGACTGAAGCTGTTTTTAAATCAACATTCTATACTTGCATATTGTTTTTGCGTTCAATCGAATAAGTTTGGCAGAAGCTTATTTCAAATCAACATCCTACACTTGCACATTGTTTGTTTTTTTTTTGTTAAATCGAATAAGGTTGTCAGAAGCAATTATCAAAATTGAAAATGAAAACGATTTGTCTCTTATGTAATTTCAAGGTCTGTTTGCCTTTCAAGTTATTAGCTAATTACGGGGTTTTTCCAAGTACGTCAGAGGCATTTATTTGAATAGTGAAAGGAAGTTATTGCGGTTACATAACTGGGAAAATCCAGAAAATAATTACTTTGTATTAATGATTGGGGAAAACCGTTAAGTACTTTATCTTGAATTTATTTCTATATTACTTTAGGACTTAAAATTGAGTTGTAATTCAAAATATGTTCGCAGGATCAACCGGATAGTCCTCCAGGGCTGGACTACAAAAAAAAGCTCTTAATACTCTTTAAAGGGCCCTAATTACGGGGTGCGGGTCATAAATACGTCAACAAGGGGTTGAAAATGGCACCTGAAAAGAAGCCGATAATTAAGATACGTATCTGCGGCTGTCTGTCCTCAAGAGGCTAGGATTAAAAACTACACAGGGCGAATTCGCGGAGGTTACATCCGTATAGTGGCCTCATTCTACTTACGGTTAGGGTCGTCGAGTTGGGGCGAAACCTATCTTGAAATAAGTTCTGACTTAGAGAGTTGATTTTTCTCTAATTTGATCAATAGAGTTGGCGACGGTTTAGGTGGCACATTTCTTCAAGGTTACGTTCTAAAATATTTAACAATAGTTATCAAAGGCAGTTCCGTTTGGAGGTAGAAGATCTCTTTAGATTTGATTGTCAATCAAATTAACTTTTTCTTGGCTTGAAGCAATTAGATTCACTTAAAGATCTGCAGTGGGATTTTTCTCCTGATCAGTGTTTTTTTAACAGTTGGCAGAAGGGTATACTGTGGAAGAAATGAAGTTGAAAGGTGGCGTTTCGTTGGGTTACTTAGTGTTAAACCAGTTATATTCGGTTTTTATAACGGGGTATCTAGATTTCAAAGTTAACGATAGGTGAGTATTTTTCTTTGGTCTAGTTTGTTGTATTGTGATAGAGATTAGATCAGTCACTGCTTTAACCATGTCATGGCGAGTTTTGTGGCAGGCAAACGTATTCCAGCCTAAATTAGCGATGTTTTTGATCGTCAGCTAGAGCAGAATAAGTTTTTTACCAGAACTGGTAAATTCCGGAATGATAGAACTGCTTAGCAGTATTATAGGTTAAAGCATCTAACTAAGGATTTCGAACAGATAATATATGCGTTGATATTTGAAGAATAGGTTTCGTGCTCCAGACTCTATAAGGGTAAGCTAAGCAACGACGTGGCAATTGTTATATGTTT
Organism: Vesta saturnalis; assembly: GCA_036346205.1. NCBI lineage: Eukaryota > Metazoa > Arthropoda > Insecta > Coleoptera > Lampyridae > Vesta > Vesta saturnalis. The sequence continues at coordinate 1,419,426 of JARFJB010000003.1, forward strand.
ATTGTTGAGTTGCCAAACTGGGCATGGCGCACGATCCAAAATGAGATGGGATCGTTAGTGGCTTTTGCTATCATCCTCACAGCGTAGGTTTATGTAGTTTAGTATTTCTTGTGGAGGGTATCACTATAAATGTAACGGATATCACATTGAATGAGTTTATTTAAAGGTAGTTGGGCTAGGACACTAAGCTGTTGAAGTCAGGAAGTGCGGTTTTGAAAAGGCCTTGAAAGTTATTGATGCTTTTAGGATGTAAGTGGAGGTGCAACTTAATTTGGACTTTGGGAGTTTCAGGAAGAAGAAAAAGGCTGGGTAACGGAAAGTTTTTAGAATATTTCGAAGGCATTAACGGGAATCTACGTAGCGATGTTACAAGGTTTTAAAGTGGCAAATGGTGCAGCTGTAGAGCATTTTAAAATATTTGGTATGGAACAACACGACCGTCCAACCTACAAAGTGGAAATTAAAAGAAATGAAATAATTTTAAAAATAATTATTTTAGGATAATTAAGACAGCCGTCTTAAACTAACTTCAGACGGCTGTGTAATTATGGAAACTCCTTTTAATACATTCATAACGCAAATAGGAAACATTGTAGAAACAACAACACGGATGTGTGGGATGGACGTGAAAATTTTAATGAGGTTGATAGATGCTAACTTGACAAAATTTCCAAAACCGCGGCTTTTATAAACAATATCGATAATACAGATTAAGCATTTTCAATCACACACGCACGTACACACACATATCCTGGGCGATGTTGGCAAAACCTTGTCAAACGTTGTAAAATGTGGTAATAAGTCGATTTAGCGATAGTGAAAAAAGTCCATTACATAACCTTCTATACCTACTTATGTATATGTAGGGTGGAAGGAAAAATTGTGCAGCGTACAATCATTTTAAAAGTGGCGCAATTCAAAGAATGTAAATACATTTGAAGAAAACGTGCTTCTGGTATATTTCAACACAATGGCTAAGGAGAAAAATGGAAATCATCGACCATGTGGTCGCGATATTCCATGATCAAATCGCAACTACTAATTAAACATGGAATGGATGTAAATAAATATTTAAAGTTACGGGCATTCTTGAAAAAAAGGAAGCGAGGATGCTCGGCAAAAAATCAAAATTTTGTGTGAAGAAGCAGTTTGAAACTTTTTTATTTGAAGCGCAAGATGATTTGTATTTAGGATTAAAGGTAATACTTACATTTTAGGTCATTTTAACTTTGTGGGTTAAATATGTAATTGCCTTAAATTGTTTTATTAATTGGAGTAACTGGAACCTGCGGATGTGATGAAATGATAAAAATGAAAACTACAGGCATAAAGGACACGGGGAATGTTATTTTGATTAAAGTTCCTGACAGTAAGACTACAAAAGTTCGATCGTTCACAATAACTGATGAAAATTACCTCGAAATTTATCGAAAATAGGCAGCGTTAAAACCAAAAGACATGACAGAAATTAGATTCTTTTAAAATATCAAAATAGAAAATGCTACAGAAGTGTAATGGGAATACATTAAAGCAGTATTCCTAGAAAGGTTGCAACTTCCTTAATATTAAATAATTCAATGGAATACACAAGTCATTGTTTAAGACATACTTCTGCTCCACTATTAATTGATGGAATAGGTAATGTTGAGTTGCTAAAGCGGCACGGGTTGGAAGTCAAGTAGTGTAGCGGAAGGATCCTTTTCATTAAGTTATGTCTTGTAATTCTGGAAATATGATCGGGTGTTAGAGAATTAAAAGCAAGTAAGACACTCTGCATCATATCTTCCTTTGTCGTAACAGGTTTGGAAATACCTGATTTTAAATGTAACCCCAAATACCAAAATCTAGAGCCAAATCAGGAGAGCGAGCTGGCCAACGAAACGGACCCTGATTGGCAATCCATCTATCATCAAACATGTCCAAAGATGCTGAGCAACAGGCCCAAAGTTATGAGGAGGTGCTCCATCTTTGATACCAAGCTGAAGTCGCCTATCCATTTCTTAAAGTATGTAACGCCGGTCGTATGGTTTCTTCTAAAATGTGGCAATATCTTGTACCATTTAAATTTTCATCATAAAATTTTAATGCTAAAATTTTATCGTCTTTTATTGCACAAAAACATTAAAATTCCAACTATCTTGGAAATAACGTTCTCTACTAACATGTGGATTTTCATTAGACCAAAAATGGGAATTATGTCTATGAAACAATCCATTTTGCTAAACTTTGCTTCATCACACCATATAACTTTTTAATGAAGTTTTCATCCTCTTGGGTCTTCATTAAAACCATTCACAGAATTCTACCCTTCGAGGAAGATCACCTAATTGTAACTGTTGCACCAAATGATATGAAAATGGTTTCCATTTGTGTTTTTTAAAATGCGATGAATTGTTCTCGTCGACAAAGTAAGATCTCTCTCACAATCTCTAATGGAGGCATTGTAGAGGCCGTAAAATAACCCAAAACATTAATTTCGTTTATGTCACTGTCCACTAGAGGTTTATTTTTAATTAATTTTTGTCTTAAAATGACCAAACTGATGGCAGTTTTAAGCAATCTTCTTACAATATCACCAGTTGCATTTGGTCGATTTGGATATCTTTCTGCAAAAACACGGCAAGTCCGTTCAACAATTCTATTACATTCACCGTAAATAATAATAAGATTTAAAAATCATCATTAGTAAATCCTACATTTGCCATTATTTACTATGAAATACAAACTGGTAAAGAAAACTGTCAAAACAACATAAACAATTAACGTTCTAACTATCAAATCTTTGACAGCCATGACCTACCCTTTACTAATGTTGAAATAATTAAGTGTTGTTATGTTTTAACTAAGATAATGAAATATCTCAAAAGTGGTTGGATTTAGGTATAGGGAATACTGATACCAAACGAATTGGCTTAAAAAAATACAGCGGAAAATGTAATAAAATACAGGGTGTTCTATTTAAAGTAAGCAACTTATAAATGATTTAAATTGTGCATGTTGGCGGCTAAGTTTAAAACACTCTGTATGAAATATCAATGAGATGGATATATGGAGTTAACGGGCAAGCGCTTGTTGTTTATTGGTTACAATTTCACGTCACTAGCTTCGTTATTAATGGAGATATCGTTATTCAATATGGACTAGGATTTTTCAAAATTTAAAAAAATCGAAATATCTCGAAAATTTTGGTATAGAACATTGTGCACAAATTTTATCTAGAATTTCATGTAGAATTCGAAAATAAAATAAAAATATTAGGTTCCATTTAAAATAACAAAGTTGACGTCTACTTACGGTATAACCGGAAGTGCCACATTCAGGACAATATTATATTTGAACTCAGCGTCATCCAAAACCTACAGCTTCGTAATTTCAGATTTTTAACATAACTGTATCCGCCATTACTTTTAATCAAAACTCTTCGCGCCACACCCTGCATAGAGAGTCTGCGAAATAAAAATGAGAATGGAACCATCAGCATCTCATTTGATTACAGAAAATTTAACTTCGTCTGCACAGACTTCTACAGTACTGCCTGATTTTAATTTTCAAAATGCAACATTGACAAATTACATGTTTAATATTAGTTTAACAAATAAAATGACGTTTAACTTTATATTGCATATAGCTGTCGTATGTTATTATTTTAACGTTTCCATGGCAACACTTTTCCCCGCATGAGGAAAAAGGAAAAGTAAAACTCGCCGGCGGAGAAGTAGCATTTTCCGCAGTCAGCTCAGTCAAAGTGGCCTAATTATGGGACGGTTGAAGACAAAATCTTTATTAAGCTAAATAACGTATTATTACACGAAATTAGTGAAAGTCTAGTTGCGAAGTTAATTTCGTAGTTTATTAATATTAGTTGTGTGTTAAAACTAATTAATTTTCCATTTTACCATGCCATTAAGAGAATAAAAGATTTTTTATTTAAAGAATACATATGGATAATAGTAATTAAATGTATGGAATTTCTGTATTTAGTTATAAGTAAGTTCTTATAATTAAAATATGGTAGCTAAGATGTGATTACGAGGAAAAATATGAAAAATCGTGTACAAATCAGATGTTAAATTCGGGTTCCGGACGTTTTGCCCCATACATTTCGCCCCGTACGTAGAAAATATACAGTAAAGAAAATGCTATTGCTCTGAGGTTAGTGTATTACAAATATTCGTACGGAAGGTTATCAAATATTATTGATTCTGTAAATTGCGAACTCAAAAATGTTAATGGAATAATGTTTAGAGATAAAATATCTTAATTATTTTATCACTAATTGTCATTACTCTAACATGTTAACAGGTTGACTGCCGAACACACCGATCGGATAGCGCCGGTACCCTGCGCCAATGCCGACCACGCCGATCGGATATTTTACACATACGCAAATAATGCTTCAGTATTATACTGGCATTAGATGTGGGTTGTGTTTAATCTTACGGCGTCTTTGATACGTATATATATATATATATATATATATATATATATATATATATATATATATATATATATGTATATATATATATTACTAAAAGACATTTTTGGTTACGCAATTTTATTTTCAAAACGGTTTTTTTACATTTCATTATGAGCAGTCAACCAGGACCGTCTGGATTAAATAAAGACGTTCTGCTGATGAAAGTGCAGTGTTGAAAAAAGGAATAAACCTTTAAATGAATGCAAATTGTTACGGCATTTAGAGGACAGTGATTGTAGTAGTGACGAACATTTTTCCGATGATGAGGGTGACAGTTCGTGTTCAGATTCGCACTCTGATGATAACAACTGTATTCAGGAAAATATACAGGATATTTTACCAGTAGAGTTGGGGTTTTTGGGTTTTGAAATTATTTGGTTTTGCCAAAAATTTTTATGGGGTTTTTTGGGAAATTCCGGTAAGGGTTTTGGGGGGGGGGGGTTTTTAAAGGGGGGGGGGAAAGGGTGGTCTTTTTGGTTTACCCGGGGGGTTTGGGGCCCCTTGAAAGGGGGTTGTAAAATATCTTGGGGCCCGGTTAAATTTAAAGGAGGGTTTGTCCCCTTTCCCGGGAAAGGGGAAAGGGGAAATGGGGTAGATTTTCCGCATGGGGGTTTTGGGGAAACTTGGGTTGATTTTAAAGGGGTTTCGGGAAAATTGTTTTGGGGGAAAAGGGTTTTTGGAGGGGGTAAACGTCAAAGGGTTTATTTGCATTCTTTGGGGTTAAACCGGAAGGGTGGGTGAGGTGAAGTTTATTGGGGGCCCGAAACTTTGGGCGGGAAAAAAGGGGAAATTTAGGGGAAAGGGGAAAGGAAACCTTGGGGTTTTTTCCCTGGGAGAAGGGCTTTTTATTTTTGGTTAGGGTCTAATGGGGGTTCCAAAACCTTTGGGGTCCCGGGGGGATTTTTTTTGGGTGAGGGGGGTGAGGGTTTAATTAAAAGGGGTATTGTTTTCCCAAAAATTGTTTTGGAAAGGTTTCTTTTGGGAGGGAAGGAAATTTTTCCCAAAAATTTGGAAAAATTGTTTTTGGGGTTTGGCTTAAACGGGTTTTTAAAAGGGGTTGGTTTATCCCTCTTTTTGGGGAATTTGGGGGAAAATTTGGGGGTTTAAAATTTCCTTGTTTTGGGTTGGTTGGGGGGAAGGGGGGGGTTTCGGGGAAAGGAGTTTTGTAAGTTTTAAAGGGTTTGAACCTTTTTAAATTTGGTGGTTTGGGGGGGAAACCCTTTTAAAAAAGGGGGGGGAAATTTTCCCGGAAAATGGGGAAAGAATAAATTTTGGGATAGTTTATGGTTTGGGGGTTTTAAAAGGGGTTAGTTTCCTAAAAATGGGAGGGGGAAAAGGGGGGGTATTGGGGTTGGAATTTAAAAAAGGGGAAAGGAAATATTTGGGGGTTTTTAAGGGATAAATGGCTTTTTAATTTTTAAAAATTGGAAAAACCTTTAGGGAAATTTTGAAAAGGTAAGGGGAAAGGAAAGATTTAGGTTTTTGTTTGGAAAGGGCTTCCTTAAAATGGGGTAATTGGCCATTTAAGGGGAAATTGGGTTTGGGGTTTTTTAGATTAGGTTTTTTTTGGGCAAAATTCTAAAAATTTGAGGCCCTTTTTTTTGGAGTTTGACTTTTTTTCTAGGGGTTAATTAATTAGGGTTTGGAAAATTTGGGGGGTTAATTTTTTTAAAAGGGTTTGGGTGGTTTTTTCGAAAACCCCGCCCCGGGCAAATGGGGTTGTTAATTTTAGGGGTTTTTGGGGTTAGGGGGTGGGTAAAAATTTTTTCTCAGGGGAAAATTTTTTAAGGGGTTTTGGGAAGGGATTGGGGGTTTGGTTGGCAAAGGGTTAAAATTTGTTGGAAAAAAAGGGGGGGAAAAATTTTTAAAAAAATTTTAAATTTTTGTATTTCCCCTTTTTGGGAAAGGCAAAGTATTTGGGGGTTTTACGGAGACAAAGAAAAAATTTTTGTTAAAAGGGAATTTTTTTAAAAATAATTAATTTAAAATTTGGGAAAAATTTTCCGTTTTAAAAGGGGGCCGGGTTTAAAGGGGTGGTCCCAAAAAGGGGCCCAAAAAGGGTTTAGGGGCTTAACCCGGGAACCTTTCGGGGGCCCCCAAACCTTTCCCGGGAAAGGGCCAAAACCTTTTTAAAATTCTTTGGGGAAAAAATTTAAACCCGTTTTAAAACCCCCCAAAAAATTTCATTTCTTTTTTTTTTGGAAATTTTAGATTTTTCCCTTAAACCCCCTTTAAAATTTGGAGGGTTTCCTAAAAGTTTAAATTTTTTTTTTTTCCCTTTTGCCTATTTGGGGAAAGTAATAAAATTTCATAAAAAAATTTAACTTTAAATTTTTTGTTTTCTCTTTCTTAAAAAATTTTATTCAAAAAAGTTTTAAAATTTTTTAAATTATAATTTTTTTGGGGTTTGAATTTGAAAATTTCCAATATTTTAATAATTTTAAGAATTTTCCCTTTTTCAACCTTTAAGTTTTTTTCAAAAAAGGAAAAAAAGGGCCGCCCAAAACCCAAAAAAAGAAAAATCGCCCAAAAATTTAGATTTTTTAAAAAAAAATTTTTTTTTAAAAAAATCCCAAAAATTTCCCCCCTTTATTTTCCAAAATTTAAGAAAAATTTTTTCTAAAAAACCATTCCTAAATTTTTTTAACAAATTTTTCTTTGTTTTTTTTTTCAACCAAAAATTACAAAAAAATTTTTGTTTCCCCCCCTTTTTTGGGGTTTTTTTTGGATTGCCCAAATTTCCCCAAATAATTATTTTAAAAATTTCCCCTTTTTTATTTAAAATTTTTTTTTCCCCCCTTTTTTTGGGCCACCACGTTTCCCCAAAAAAAACCCTCACCCAATACTCCCCCAAACACAACCCCTTTTTTTTTTTTGGGGGGGCCCCATGGGACGATTTTTTACCCATCTTTGTTTCCCAAATTTTTAACTTTCCCTTCAACAAATTTCCTGTTTTAAACTGTTGCCCTTAATTTCCAAACCCAAAACCCATTTAAAATACTCCAAATTTCCCTTTTTCCCCATTTTTTTTTCCCCCCCATTTTTTTCCCGACACAACACCCAATTCGTTTTCTTTCCAAAACAACCCCTTTTCCGTTTAAAACCCTTTAAACCAATTTTTGGAAAAAACCCCTTAAAAATTTGGGGGAAATTTCATTAAACCCAAACTACCATTAAAACCCTAAACCCGAAAAACCTTTATGGGGGAAAAGAATAAAAAAAAAACCTACGGGGACCCGGAAACGTTTTTAAAAAAATTTCCCTTTTAAATTTTAACCTTAAAACCCAAAAAAAAGCTTTTAAAAACCAAAAATTAACAAACCCCAAAATAAAAAGGGGAAAAAACCAAAAAACCTAATGGGAAAAAACCAAAAAAAAAAAAAATTTCAAAAAAACTAAACCCCAAAAATTTTTAAAATTTTAAGCATTTCCCCTTTCTTAAAAACCCAAACCAATGGGTTTCCTTTAAAAATAAAAAAATTTCCCCTTATAACAACTTTTTTTAATCCCCACCGGTTTTTTTCAAAAATTAATTAAAAATTTAAATAAATACTTTTTTAAATTAATTATTTTAAAATTTAAATCTAAAAGAATTGAGGGTTTAAAAAATTTTTAAATTAATTTAAAATTTATTAAATAAAATTTTTAATTAATAATTTTTAATTTTTTCCTTTTCTTAAGAAATTTAAATTTTTAAAAATTTTAAAATTTTTAAAAATTTTTTTGAAATCATTTTCCAAACAGGAGGTTCAAAGGAACCTACTGTACCACGACAAATACTTGTTCCATCTGCATATATAAAAAACGAAGAATGACATCTAATTTTTGTAATCACTGTCAGCGTGCTTTCTGTAACATTGTGCGCTCTGTTGTGTAACATGTGATGCTGAAAAAATTGTTCTTTTTACTTTTTACTATTTTAAGTCCTTTATACTTCAAAAAATGATCTAACAGTTTGCAAAAAATTGTATTCACAATTTTTATCGCTATTGATTAAGGGATCGTAAAAATTACGAATGGTCAGTATTTGCGTAAGTCCAAAAATAAGGTTAGTAATCCAGGGTTAAACAAAATTATAAATCAACTTATGTCAACAACAACAATAGCTTGCCAGTTTCAACCAGTGAAATTAATTTAAAATGCCAAATTGGATTTATAATTTGCTCCAAATTTTCTTGTCGAATAACGAGCGTAGATTATACCTGTCAAAATTATTTCGTATTTATCACTGCCCTTGGGATGTTACTACTGAAAATATTTAAAGCTATACCTACTATCCATATTTGATAAAAGCCGGCGAAGTTGGAATTGTTTTTCAAATTAGCATTTACATGTCTGTTAACCTCTAACAATGAAATTTTTTAAATAAGGAGAGGAACTCATTTTTGATATGGGTGCAGATATATATATATATATATATATATATATATATATATATATATATATATATATATATATATAAAATAACATGTTCCAGTTTTTGTAGGACTTTAATAGTCGATAGAGTTTTCAAAATTAAAATTGTTTTTCAAATTAGTATTTGTCTGTTAACCCAACTGACATGAAATTTTATAACGACTAAGGAACTCATTTTTGATCTGGGTGCAGATATATATATATATATATATATATATATATTTATCTTCAAAACTATTTAAAATAATAAATCCAAATTAGTACACATATTACACTTCTTAAACTCAATATTAAGAGTAGTTTAACGTTTATCAATATCTACAGGGTAGTACATTTTCTGGAGTGGTGCACCCTTTATCCCTACCGAAATTTTTCATACGCCTCTAACTTTTAAAACCAAAATTTAGATTGTCCATTTGATTTAGGAACTTTTTGTCTTCTGCTTTTTTCGAAAAATGCATAGTTTTGAGATAAATTAGCTGTAATCCATGAACAGCTTCCAAATGGTAAGTAAAGAACGTCTGATGCTCCCGCAAAAAATAATGTCCCATGAAAAGAACAATAAAAAAGAATCAAATTATGTCAAATCCGTTTTATTTTAAATACGACTTGTGCATAAGAAAGAATATAATTTATTTACATATTTTTTGTGTTAATTTTTATTGCAAAAGTGATCTTTTAAAATGGTTTTTTTTCTAATCAAGAAATAGCGGATATCCATTTTATTTATGGCTTTGTAAATGGAAGTTCAGCAGCAGCAACCCGTGAATATAGGCGAAGACTTCCTTTAGAAGTGCTCCGCATCCTTCAATATTTGTAAGAGTTCACCAACAAATTATAAGTCGGGGTTAAATAATGTGCATGGTCGTCAAAATAACAATCATAGGCAGCAAAGAAATATTGCACGACGAATATTGCGTGAATTCGACAGAGATCCCACAACTAGCATTAGAAGAGTATCTGTAGTTTTAGGTGGGTTTCAAATTTTTTCAAACACCGAACATTAAGACGGATCACCGATATCCTTACCATCTACAACCTGTTCAAGGACTACAACCAGAACGTAGAGTCGATGGATTCTTGCTGAAAATAATAACAATCCAGGTTTTTAAATAATGTTTTATGGACCGATGAATTCTGCTTCACTCGCCGTGGTTTTCACAACCAGCACGTTTGGGCACATGAAAATCCACATGTAGTTCCCAGAGACATTTCCAACAAGAATTAGTGTGAACGTCTGGATATGTATTTACAATAATCACCTTTTGGGTCCTACTTTTACCACCTCGGATGAATGTTGCGGCTTTCTTGGAATTCTTAGAGAATGAACATAGTTGTCCAGCTCATTATAGCAGAATCGTTAGAAACTGGCTGGACAACCATTATCCAGGAAGATGGATTAGTCGTGCAGGCCCAGTTCCCTGGCCGCAAAGGTCTCAGATCTAAACCCTAAGATTTGTTTGTGTTGGGGTATTTAAAAAAGGTGGCAACTCCCGTGATAACAAGAGATGAACTCATTAATATGATTAAGGATGCGTGTAATGAAATAAGACAATTTTAGTTAATATTCCACGTCGGTGTGAATTCAACAAAATGGTTCACATTTTGAACAGTTTCTTTAAATCCTAATTTTTTAATATCTGTCAAGTATGAATGGCTAAAGTTTGCTAAAGAATCGTCATTAAATGGCAATTAACATTTTCCTCAGTGGGCCATTCATTACGAAAGCAAAATGTTTACAGGCCCCAAATTCGAGGGCAAGCATGGGAATCTGGGAATTTATAACTAAAAATTTCGATTTTCGTTTTTCGAGTTTGGCTACTTTATTATTAGAAATTTTCAAAATTCGATTAAACTTATTAAGGCAACTTTTTACGCACAATACTAATACGGTATTAAAAATATTTGCGACGTTTTGTTTATTCTGAACCATCATCAGGTTTATTTTTTTCTTATCGGGGTTAAGACATATTTTTATGGCGTTGGATGGAGAATGTTATGCTGATTTTAGCAATTTTCATGGTTTGATCGACTGCGAACTAAAATACTCTTAAATTAAAAACTAAATATTACATTATCACGATACCCATGAATCAAACAAAACTCAGGAGTTGGCTTTTGTCATTTTTTCTAATTGTAAAAGGGTAATAACTGCAAGATCCTTCGTGTTAGTGCTTTAAAATTTGCAAGTTTCTTTAGAATGTTTTCAAATTCAGAAAAACGAGACATGATAAGGATATTTTATAGCTGCAATAGAAATAGTGTCAGAGCAGAAAACAAAGATATTTAGAGGAATATCCGGAGAGCAGCAACCAAACCAGAGATATTTTTAAAATTAGACCAAAATTTGGAGAATTTGGATGTTTTCAGAAACCTCGAAATGCATATGGTAACAGACTAACAGAGATGCCGAAGAAGAAATATTACATCAGGTACTATTTGTTAGTATTATACTAATTATAAGAATTTCCACTCACTTCACTGCTAATTTCAGCAGACATTTTTTTGGAGGTTATGACTTTATTTATCCATCTTGGGTTCAAGAAAATCCTTCAACAGAGAAATAGAGAAACTATTGAAGTGCCAAAAAGACAGTTTGGCGAGTGTTAAACAACACCGTTATAAACCATTTAAGTTACACGTTAGTCAAACTCTTCGGCCTGGGGACGATATGAGACGGTTGGATTTTGTAACCAACTTAATACCAAAATGCTGGAAAATCGCAACTTTCTCAATCAAATAATTTGGACGGATGAGTGCAACCACTAATGGAATGTTTAATCGTAATAACGAGCACTACTGGTCCGTTGAAAATCCACGAATTAACAAAATGCGAGGACAAGGCCACCGGTCCTTTAATGTGTGGGTTGGAATCTGGAAGGATAGGCTCCTTGGGCCAATTATTTACGAAGGTATCCTAACGTGTCAACGCTACCTCGCATTTCTAACACCGAAATATCAGACCTTTTGGATGATGTTCCGCTAAACGAAAAATGGACTCTCTGGTGGCAAATGGACGGAGTCCTCCTCATAATGCTGCGATAATAAGTGAATATCTTAACGGCGAATTTCCTGATAAATGGATGGGAAATAGGGCCACTTAGGTGGCCAGCAAGAAGTCCAGATTTAACCCCTTTAGATTACTTCCTCTGGGGCTATTTAAAAATATGATTTATAAGAGCCACCGCAAAATATAGAAGAACTCCAGAATAGGGTTGTTAATGAACTTCGTCAAATTCCCAGGCGAACCATTAAAGAAGCGTAAACAATTGTAGAAGAAGAATTCGTTTTTATATTTTTTGGATGTTCTAACAGTTTAACAAATTAAATAAGTAGAACTACTGTAATTATTCCTTCTGGATCCAAGAAGGCGGAATCTTGTTCTTCGTATTTTCTCATTATTTTAGTTCGCAGTCGATCAAACCATAAAGTGTTATATATTGCTAAAATCAGCATAACATTCTCCATCCAACGACATAAAAATATATCTTAACCCCATAAGAAAAAATAAACCTGATGATGGTTCAGAATAAACGAAACGTCACATAATATTTTTAATACCGTATTAGTATTGTGCGTAAAAGGTGCCTTAATAATGTTTAATCGAATTTTGAAAATTCTTAATAATAATGGCCAAACGCGAAAAACGAAAATCGAAATTTTTAGTTTTTGAGCATAAAACCAAATCCATTCGAGTTAGCTCAAATTTCTTTTCAGATTATTACTCGGCACGAATTTAGCAAAAGTGCCGAATTTAAACCTATATCCTATCTCTTATAATAAGCGAGATCCCCATGCTTGCCCTCGAATTTGGGACAGCCTGTACATGTCATTGAATTAATTTTCTAAAAATCTACAAGTCTGTTGTAGATGGTGGTATAATTTCTACTCTTGTTAGGTGAACTTTTGACTACTGGATTATGCCACAAGGATTTTTGAAAGATTGATCCTCAAATCTTACAATTGACTGCTAAAATAAGAACTTTTGATTATTGTGCAATTTATTTTCCATAGTCATACATGTTAATAAAACAAAACCGGCGGGGTGAGTTCTGATAAGAACTACCTATTTCTTTAAAAGCAAATATGTACGGTGCGATCATTATTTTTGACCGTGCCGCTCCTAGAATAGTACTACTGTTCCGCACCCTTAAAATGAAAATTGTGCTATGTCCTGTGGCGTGAATGCAGATATTAAAATAAATACTATCATAAATGACAAAACTTTCGTGAATGACGAATTGCCTAGTATGTAGGCGTACAAAACCTTTTGTACTTTACGTTTATTTTGAATTAACATAATTTTTTAAATTTAGCTTTATTTAATCATATTTACGTACATAATACAGTAAGTGTATTTTATTATTACAGTCAAAATGAAAAATAAAATCAAACTTGGCAATCATCTAAAAACAATTTCAAAGTGGCCACCATTGTTTGCATTGCAGGATCTACTCTTCTTTTCATACTTTCAATACATTTATTAATTGAGCTTCTGTAATATTTTGAATTATGTCAGTTATTTTTTTTTTAATTCATCAACTGTATGAATGTTGTCCTGTAGATTTTATTTTTTAAATGTGCAAATAAACTTGTCTTGTTCGACAGTAAAATGTATTAAACCTAAATAAATTTATTTGCAAAAACAAAAATAAACGAGTTAACTTACCTACATTGAAAGTCCTGGTTAATTTATTAATTAGTTTTGAAAAAACTTATTGTAATACAAATGTAGATAAAGGAATAATTGAAAACAAAATCTATGTACGTTTATGAAATGTCAATCAAAGTTGAAATAAATATTTGCTAACTTCACAGAAACTTGGAATAAACTTTTGATAAAATTTCAGTAAAAGCAGTTTTCTTTTCAATCATTGTTGATATCCTGATACAAATAACTGTAAAGGTTTATGACAAAAACGAAATTTTGACAATTTGTGCGTATTGCAAAACGCAATAACGCTTTTGCGTTATTTTTAGAAAAAAAGTTTTTAAACTTGCCTTGTGTTTATCCAATCAATGAGAAGGTAGAATTTTCCTTATACCACCCTTCGCTTTACTCTTAGCTGATTTCTGCTTTAGTCCAAGCGAATGATTCTTTTATTTAAGCGGTCAGTAAAAAAAAAAAGCAGACAGTAATGAGATGAAGCGGCCAGTAATGGACTACTTTCCAACCTGTAGCTATTATCGATTTAAACTACCAATGTCAAATTGACAACTTGCCAATTTTAATTAATGGTCAAGTATGCAACCATTTTTTCACGTGCGTAGATGGGAGTGAACGCAAGCAATAGGGGAAACAAACAACACGTTTTCTTTAATAAGCATATTTAATAAGTGAATCATTGATAACAAGTAACAACAAAACCAATAGAACAATTGTAAGCATAACATTTATGCTTCCGTATTATAAATTTTAACTTTTTCCTATTAGTGAGTTGAACGGCCTATTTGTTTTTGCTTTTTGAGTGCGACGTTTCGGAAGCGGAATCTGCTTTCATCATCAGGCTTAGTCCTGAGAAGGACTGTTTTGCACTTGAGTCAATTCATATGTTATATATAATTTTTCCCAAGCACTTGACTACTCTCAGATTCGAACTTGATACCTTTCACTTACTAGTCTGACACCATTACCGCTGAGCCACTGAGTAATCCAATAAATATTTTTTAGAACATATTTATATATATATATATATATATATATATATATATATATATATATATATTAAAACGCTTTCGTGGTTGCGAAAGTTTATTGCGCATGTTGCGCCGTAACTTTTGAGCAGGTGTATTGGTTTAAGCTCTTCGCGCATTATTGGAATCCATATGGGTTTCTTTCTACACTAGCTTGGCTTATTCGATTTTCTGCTAGTGCGATGTATGTGGCTTGTTTGAGTTACCGACGAGTTGTGTTCTCGTCTTTGCCACTATCTGTATTTATCCCATTAGATGCGGTGGTCTTCGTTAACATGCTCGGTGATTCTTCATCTTTCTGTTTCGCCCTTGTTGACGTTGTTCTCACCTGCGTTCTCACTTTGGTGGTCTTGCTCTCTCCTATATATGCTCTGCCCATTCGCATGGTAGGTTGTGTACACAATTATGGCTTCTCATTAAAGTAAAATTAAAGTCGCATTGTCCGACCTTCAATATTAAACGAGAAGCCGTGATGGATGTTTCCAAATTTTTTGATTTGAACTTATAATGTTGCTTGTTCTCTAATTGTGAATAAAATCGTATACAAACCTCGGCAAAAGTAATTCCACTGTCACGAGAACTATACTTCTCCGACAGGAATGGAAATTTGCCTCTGTAAATATACTATTAAAAAAAAAATTTAGAGTAGGTTTAGATTTTGGCAGGTTAATTATATTATTTGGGTTTGTTATTGTTCAGAATAAATGAAAATAATACTTATTATATGAGCGAGTTATGATAATCATTCCTTATTGAGTTTGTGCCATGAGGCCCGTAGGGCCAGTGGCGTAATCAAAAAGTAATGCCATAATTTGCGAATATAATAAATTTACACACCACAAATTAATTTAAAATAAATTGGCTGAAACACTAATTTTTAAAATAGCAGGTTTTAATTTGATGTCGCATACACAGGTATTTATTTGAAATTAATGGTTATATTAGAAACATTAGCACAGTTTATAAATTGTACAGCTGAAGGCTGATTATTTTGTTGCAGTGTTTTTGGATTGTTTTGTCCGGTAACGGTAAATGTTTTGCTAGTAGACGCACAGGGCTGATCATTGTTTACTTCTTGTAAAATTTTATATATTTCGAGTCGTCGATGCAGCTTTCGGCAACTGATGTGGATTTCCGCCCACCGTGCCGTTTTCAATCGGTAATCACCTCCAGCATCAAATAATCACGTAGCTGAGGATCTTCTGAAGCTATGGCCGCAGTATAGTTGTGGCTCCTGCAAATTTAAGACATTGGCTATCTGCTTTCCCATAGAATAAAATTTATTCACTGCAATTCTTTCACATGTACATTTGCCATTTTGGTTGTAGGAATTTTCACATTGTTTGGACGGAGGTTCATATATTTCTTGCATTTTTTGGAGAAATTGCCTTATATTGTAAATGTTCGGATGATTTTGGTTTCAGTATTAGGAATAGTCACCAACAATCCCGGATGTAGGTCTGTAACGTCTCGAATAGTTATAAGGTACAATTCATTTGCACGGCAAGCTCTCATGACGCCCATTATTAAGGGCACGTAATTTTATTACTGTAACGCAGTAAAGAAATGATTAACTTTATTATAATGTGACATGCAACTATTCTGTTTTAATTGTATTTAAAGAATTGGCCTTCGACGGGATTCGATCCCCAACTTCAGTACTCAAAAGCGGTCCCTCTATCCATTCGACCACCGGGACCACATGTTAAAGAGTTTTAATTGTCAATGTTCGTGGGTTGCCATTGAATTTGAGTTTATTTTTCATGTAAGTGTTAATAATAATAAGTAAGGTACTTATTTTACAAAATAATGAAATTTTAATCAAACTGAAAAAGGATCCCTGCTATAGTTGAAGTTATGAGAGAATTCCGATATCGGATTAGCGCTTTTATTCAAGCACTACGGACGAACTTTGTCGTTTTTACACAGGTTATATGACGAAGACGGAAAGAAATATGTTTGTATAACCCCGCGGGTGGTGAACTAAAACCTACACTGTACGTTAAAACCTAGGTTCAATTGTACATGCGTTAGAAGAAGATGCAAATGTGCATCGGCATGTCTTTACATAAATCGCACCGAGCTAGTAGCGTAGTGGTGATACGACCTGCTTAGCATTCGGGAGATAATGGGTTCGATTCCCGTTACCGTCTACCTTGTATGAATTTTTTTCAGGGGTTTTCCTCCGCATGTAGCGCATGGTCATTGCATATATGTACAATGTGCGGTTACTTAGGCGAATGCTGGGATAGTTTTCCCCTCAGATCTCTAACTACCATGCATATATGTAATGTATGTATTATGCTGGGAATCCATGATTGTTGGGAGCTCGAAAGCTGAGCAGCCCCCCCTCGTGGTCTTTTCCTTTTTTTTTTCTTTTCATAAATGGCAAATATCGACTTAAAATCATTTACACAGCGATACTTCACATTTTTTTACTTATATCGTTTTTAAAATGTTACAAATTCAACAAAACTATATTGAATAAATAAATTCATTATTAACAATAAGTAAAAAAACAATTTCCGATGAGGCCGAATACCTACATAAAATATTAATATACAATTTACATAAAATCGTTTTACTATCTAAGTGCTTACGGTTTATTCCTTAATTCGGAATCTTCAACAATCCGCTTAAATTTTAAATTGTATCTTTTACAAATTGACAATTATTATTTTCAGTTATTTTTGCAACTTTTAACTATAATTGTACACAATTAAAAAAATAATTCCAGTTAAGAAAATTGAAATTTGAAGGTTTTTTTGGTTTCGAAAATCGTTTTAAATTTCAATTTTATACAAAACAGACGAACTTTACTTCACAAAATTCAAAAACTGAAATATTACAGTTTTTTGTCTTTCAAATAAACTTTTTAATTATAATTGTACACAAAACAATTAGCAATTATTATTAATTTTATTAAATACATAAATAAAAAGTTTACCTTGAGTAGGATATGAATCTACGACCTGTACTTTGTTAGAGTACCGCGTTAACCAACAGCGCCGTCAAGGTTCAAGCCCCAATCGATATAAATGTTGTTTTTATGTATGTAGAACGGATGTCAATTCTAAATATAATGAGATTTCAATCAAATTACTTATATTAATGGAATGTGAGCCGGCAATATCGCAAGGATTCGCACATACCGAACCAACTTGACTAATATTATTAAATTATTATAAGTTTTTGTTATGAACGAATAAGTTCAAAGGTGACATGTAATTAAAAATTATTATTAATTTTATTAAATACATAAATAAAAAGTTTACCTTGAGTAGGATAAAATAAAATAAAACAATTAGCAGATTCCCTAATCACGGTCATCATAATTCCAATCACTGTCTTCCACGGGGTGGTCCGTAAGTAATGGTCCAAAGTGAAATGTAAGGTTCTCGGCTTCAAAATATTACAATCTGACGCAACTTGCTTCAATAAAATATTGATAATAAAAAATACACAGGGTGTCAAAGTTCCAAAAAATGTTGATTTTTGAAATATCTCCAAAACGAAAAAAGGTATTTTTTTCATTCTTGGTATAATAAAGATAGAGATATAAAGTACATTGGTTTTAGCTTATTAATACGTTTTTATTGTGTACAGTGGAGTAGAACACAAGGGGCAGAGAAACATTTTAATCCCTAATTTCTACTCTAATGGAGCAAATTGGATTTTTCTGTTAAAATATGAAACTCTGATGTTTTTCAAATAATAAACGTATACTTTGTCTAAGTCGATAACTTTAACAGTTTTTAAGATATTTGCATTTTTAGCTATTTATTACCAACTGATTAGATAGTTGTTGGTAATGGATTGCCCGTCCGTTTGCTCAAAACAATCTTTCTAATTGTTTTATCACAAACTTTTAAAGCACTGGATATTCTGTGGAACAATGTGCCAAAGTTATCTCTTTCTCTGGAGAAGTATTCGTAAACATTAAAAATTAACTCCTGACATTTAAAATTTTATTCAAGCACAAAAATTACCAAAACGAATTATATCTTATGCACAACTAAAGAACATTTATTATTTTTTTTTTTTGTTAATATGCTTATTAGTTAGAATGCTTATTGTTAGTATTTTATTCTTATCTTATGGTCTTCGAATTCTTCGGAGGTTTTCGATGTTCCAGGATAGTTGGAGGCTTAAATTTATTTTTCGGTTTCTCCTGTTAAATGGAGCACGGCAATCTATGATGGGCCGTATGAATTATTTGGTATGTTTGGGTTTGGTTGACAACCTCCTATGCGTCCCTTTAGGGCCCCAGGAGGTTGGATCGGTTCACTTTGTTCAGGGTCTTTTTAGGTCAGCGTTCCAGTTAAGGTTCTTGGTAAATGTAATTCCTAGGTATGTTATGTCGTCAAGTAGCGGTTATCGTCACTTGTGGGAAATGGTGACGTCGTTTTGGAAGTAATTTGTGTCGGGTATAGTTAGGGTGCCGGAATAGAATGGCTTGGGTTTTGGTGGGGTTTATGGAGCGCTCCATTGGTTGAATTGGGAAGTTTCAGGGTTGGATATACTGTTGGTCGCGTTCTTGGTTGACCGATTAGCTGCCCAGAAGGCAGTGTCGTCGGCAAACTGTGCCATACTCCGGGCGTTGTTAAATTGGGGATATCATTGGCGAAAATACGGTATAGTATTGGTGCCAAGGCAGAACCCTGGGGTACGCCTGCTTGCGAGGTGAAACTTTGTGAAGGGGATGAATCCACTCGGACTCGTACCGTCCTATCTGTTAAATACAACAGTAGGAGCTTTGTGAGCTCGGGGATACCTAATGCTTGATTTTGTGAAGTGGGATGCCAACTCTGTCAAAGGCCTGCTTTATGTCTAAGAACACGACGAGGTTACAGTAGCGGTGGTTAAATGCTCGTGACGTTTCGGTTAGGAGTTTCAGCAATGGGTCCTAACAGGTTCTATTAGGTCGGAACCCGAACTGGCTGTCGGGTAAGAGGTTATTGGATTCTATGTGATCTTCCAGCTTTCTGGCTAGGATCTGCTCTAAGCATTTCCCTAGGCAGCTGAGGAGAGAAATGGGTCGGTAAGATGAGGGTTCTGTCAGGTCGGAGAAGTTTCTAGGAATCATGACGGTCGAGGCGGATTTCCACACCGTCGGGAAGTCTGAAATAGAGAGGCATTTGTTATATATAGACGTTAGGCGTCTGATCCCTGGGGGTCGTAGGTGTCTCAATATAAGCCTGTTGAGTCCACCTTGTCCAGGAGCGGATATTTTGCCTTTTTGGAAGTAGATGAGGGTTTGAGTGGGAGTAATTGGGCAGAAAAACGGGTCATTATCATTGGTTTCACGCCGAATTAGGGCGTTTAATCGGTTATATTCGGCCTTTAGAGCGGGGTCCCTTGATCTCAGGAATTCGCGATATACTCGCCTCTTCCTTTGACCATTTACGATGTATTGTGGAAGAGGTTTTCGGGAGATATCAATTGATTTTTTGGGAATTGAAGCTTCGACCGGTTCCGCGATAAGGGAAGTTAAGTCGCTGACTGCGCTCTCGACATCGTTGGGAGTGTGGATATCGTTCGCCCGAAAGATTATTAGAGATGTATTCGCCAAACACATTCCAATCGGCGTTTTGAAAATCTTTCCGGATAATGTGAGTTGGAGGAGGGGGAGGAACGGGGCCGAGGGATGTTTTAACGAGAAGGGGGCGGTGGTCCGATGTGATGGTTTCACCTAAGTGGCAATCGGAGGACATACTCTGAATTAGTGATTCGGTGCATATAATGTGATCGATTATGGAGGCACCTTGATGACTAATAAAGGTAAGATTAGTGTTTCTTATCCGGAACAGTGGTAAGGTAAGAATACGGTGGGCTACGCGGATACCGTTTCTATTGGTCGTGGAATCTCCGAATTGGACATGTTGGGCATTCAGATCTCCTAGGAGGATAGCATTGGGTAGGGCGGAGATGTGGTCTAGGAGGTAATTGGAAATGGCTTCTTCTGAAGGATTGTAATAACAAAAAAGGTGACAGGAAGGGGAAAGTGCACCTTTGCAACACATTCGAGATGTTGTAGTTGGCGGAAGAGGATAAGAGGTGGCAGGAAATGAATTTTGATTACGAGGGCTGTCCTCGCAAACTTTTGGGCGCTAAATTGAAGGGACGAATTATAGGAGGCAAAGTCAAGGGTACAACTGGTGGTTAGTTTTGTTTCTATGATTGCAAGGACTTTTATTTGATTTGTGGCTAATAGATTCTTAATGAGGGCGCTTCCGACGGACACCTTCGTTGTATTTCTGAGATCCATTGTACTTAGGGTGAGGAGGGGATTAGGTGAGGGGTTAAGGTGTAGGATTAGGTTTGGATGTTGTGGGTAGTGATAGCTATACCATTACTAACAAAGTTGACCCTAGTACGGCGTTTCAAATATTCCCTGGGGCGTAATGTCGACAGCTTTCATTCTGCCCCCTACGCTCGGAAATAGTTGATTAGAGTGAGGGTAAGGCGATAAAATCAGGAATGGAAATAGGTGGTTTGGGTTTGTCATCATCTTTGGTGTCTGACGTGGAAGGAGGAGCTGTTTGGGTACGGTAGCTGCTGCTGCGTTGATGGGAATCGCGCGACGAGTCGTGCAGGAAAAGGGTAGGTAGGTGAAGTCTACCGCAGTTGTTACACTTTGGTGTATTCAGGCGGGTACAAATAGGCTTTGTGGCGTGGCTTTCACCACAAGCTTGGTAACAGAGGGTGCGGGTAGGGAATTCCTCCGAAATATGCCCCACTTGCGTGCAAGTGGAGCAATATTTGAGGATAGGGTTAGGGATTGTTCACACGCGTAGTGTCTACCGAAAAGGTCGACACCGTTGGAAAGGAGTTGGTTGATGGTGGGTTGCGAAGGGGTAATTAGTCGGATAAAGGAAGTAGGGGTGTTGGTTGTTTTGGATATGATCCGGATTGTTTTTATGATCTTAGACAAGTCAATGGAGTCACGGATCTCTTCAGGATGCCCTTGTCCACGTCACGGATGACGCAGGAAAAGGACAAGGGTTTAGGGTTGGGGTTCGTTGATGGAGCGGGCGTTCAGGGACCTGACGTGCTGCTGCATAGTTCGCTACATCGTAGCTGGCCTGAGATAGTTCGTATTTATTAACAACCATTCATTTATCATCACACATCGGTGAAGGATCCTTGTTTATAAGGAGGGGCCCGTAACCTTTGTCTACCTCCTATCCGCTGTCCGTCCGAATTAATTATGTTTTAGGAACATCTACTGCCGCCGGAAAATACCCTGAATTATCCTCGGTTGAGAAACCGGCGCCAGGCGTTTGGAAACCGTGCAAGTTCACTATTGGTACGAAAGACCGCCTGAACATCAGCTTATCTTTGAGTGGTGCTCGAAACATTCTAACCCGTTTCTATTCCTTCTTAGTTGGAGTTCTTCATAAAACAGATAGCAATTTTATTAAATCAATTTTGTTATCCTATTTTGGGGTGATGTTAAGAGTAGACGTGAACCACATCACAGTTATTTGGCGCCCAACATGGGGCAGCATTGAGAGTAATTTTGCCTAAAGGGTGCTGACGGGTAAACCGTTAGAGTAGACAGATGTGAATAAAATTAAAAAGTAATCAACATAACGACCGGTAAGTTACATGGGATACTTTAGAGCACTTTGCCGTTTTGAACACACAACTGCAACAAGGAAGCAATTCCGTTTTTTATTCTGGAGAAAAGGAAATACCAAACAAAGAATCAACCAGTCAACGAAACAAAAAGAAAACATACGATTACGCTACATGAAAGGTTTAAGGTATTTTAATAGAGTTTAATTTATTTGATATTTTTTGTACTAGCACAAATTCCTCTATTTGATATTGGTCTCTCAACTTTCAAGTCTTAACATAGCAGGGTGTGAGGTTTCTTTATTTTGTTTTAAACCAATATTTGTAGTTACACTATAATGAAACATAGTTAACTCTTACCCCCCTCCGTTATCTCGATCTATACACCACCCACAAGCCATCGGTCCCAACTACAATTTATGTAGTCATGGCTTTATGACTTGCAGTACCAACCTTGATTTCAACCAAGATTATCTACGCCGTCACCTCACGAAGCTGCGCATCCTCTAACTTCCGTCGCGTCGCCTGCTTTGGGTTTTGCTATTGTATCCGCAATATTCCAGTATTAGTTGTTTCTTAGAAGCAACTATTCACCTTCGTTTTCTAGAGCTCCTACAGTTGGATTCACACTACAATCGCAGAAATTTAGAAAGCTGCCCAAGCCACAGTTAGAATACCCTCAGCTACCTTATCTCACCTAGCCCATCCTACACGCCACCCTAACTACACCATACCTATTTTTTCATGTCATCCGCTAGGTTTATTGTTACTCGAGGAGATCACACAGGCGATTGACCTTTCCTATGTGCCCAAGGCCATCCGCATAGTTTTCAGGCCCAACAATTCTTCTGCATACTTTGTCCACGTTATTTCACACTTAAACTCCACATGTTTTGTATACACTCTTCGTGTGAACTTTCCCACACCCTAGAGTATTGCTCCATTTGCACCAAAGTCAATCACCAAGCAGAGAAATGCTGTACCTATACGCTTAAATTTTCGCCTTGTGGTTGCTTACCCATTCGTCTCTTCATCAGAGCGTAACAACTCACCCATATTACTGTTTTGGCTGACTATCAGAAACAGCAGATTCCGTTCTTTCGTTCTCAAGCAGCACCCCATGAACGATTTTAAACCACATACTTTGTTTCAATTCTGAATAAACTGTCACATCCACTTCCGGCAACAAATGGCCTGACAATGGGGACAATGTGTGGCATTAAAGCTTACTCAATACTGACGCATTACAAACCCTAGCAATCACCGAAAGCAACTCTTCAGTCGCGGCACTTTTAACGTGACGCAATACAATTTACCAAACGACAACCAGTACAGAGGCATCCGACGAAATGCGTTCCTGATCTACAACAGAATTTCCTTTATTCATTATCTTAACCTTGAACACATTCAGTGTGTAGTAGCAGTAACACCTATAATAGTATTCTGCTATTACAAAATACCCAAAACACTATAGATACAAAGTCGCCTCAAAGCGTAAAGTCATCTACGATATTGGGAAGCACTAATGATAAACAACGTTACCTTCTCGTTGAAAACAAGAGCGTTAAGAAAAATTTCTCCGGGACGATCGAACTGTAAACGTAAATCCACAAACAGTGAAACAGTAATCTTCTTAAAGATATCTTCAGGATAATTAGTAGGCATTATACCCAGGTTGCTACATCACAACCCAAACTCAAGCTGGGTACTCTTACATGGAACTAACTAAACTAACAAAAAAACATTCTAGCCCCACTATAACAACTTCATCACGTCATCTCTAATCACCCACCATTAGAGTTTCCTTTTACATGAACAATTTTACTTATTAACAAATTGGTAGAATATTAAATACATAGAATCAAATTAAACCCGCTACAACATTCAAAATGACGTTTCTTGAAACCCTTTATAGTAATTATTATTAATTATATTAAATACATAAATAAGAAGTTGGAGCGGTACTCTAGCAAAGTATATGTCGTAGATTCAAATCCTATTCGAGGTAAACTTTTTATTTATGTATTTAATAAAATTAATAATAATTTTTAATTACATATTTACTTTTGAACTTATTAGTTCATAAGAAAACTTATAATAATCTTAATAGTAATGATTATAAATTTTCTAATGAACAATTCACTTCCTTTTATCGAAAACCAAAATAACGAACATAATATTCACGGATAGATGATGTACTTTCATATCCTACTTACAAGGCCCACATATTAAGATCCGAGAAAGAAAAAAATTCTAAGACAAATTTAACCACACGTGACACTTTTTTATTGAAGTATCAGATTATCTGTTTATTATTTTGCTCGAAAGGGAATTCAGGTCTCAAAGAACAAAAAAGTTTTTTCTGTGGGTGGCGCTCGAGAGTGAGACGTTGACCGGATACAAATTAGTGTATTATTATTATTTTTGACTGTCCAACCGTTTTAATACATGTGCAATTGGTAGTTTACCGTTTGTACGGTTAGTACGGTTACACTTCATTCTACGTTTGTTATCTAAAAAATGGCACTTATTTTTTTAACTTTATTCCCACTCTCAAACTTTACATGCCATAATTAACAAATTGCAATAATATTAACTAATTTAATTATGTTATGGTTATAGTAATCCTGCATCTTCACACATACTATAAAAAATAGAATCTTGATTCTCCAATAATCGTTCTGGTGAATCAAATTCAACGATACAACCTTTATCTAAGACAATAATCTTATCGGAATTAATAATGTTATTTAGTCTATGAGCAATAGTAAGAATAGTACTATCACCAAATTCAGCCCTAATTGTCTTCTGAATTAAAGTATCAGTTTCTACATCAACTGCAGAAGTAGCTTCGTCTAAGATTAGCACTTTAGACTTCCTTAACAAAGCTCTAGCTAAACATATCAACTGCCGTTGTCCAACTGAAAAATTTTCTCCTCCCTCACTCACTTCATGATGTAATCCTGCAGTCAAACCTGAAACAGAGACGGTAAAAACTTAGCTAAAACAATATTTAAATCACCTTCTATAAATGCCTTCAGATGTGCTTGTTCCAGAGCTGCCCAGATATCATCATCTGAGTGTTTGTTATAAGGATCTAAATTCATTCTAACCGTTCCAGCAAACAACACGACGTCTTGAGGAATAATAGTGAAACGCGATCTTAAAGTTAACAAGCCTAGTTTTGTTATATTCACCCCATCAACCTCAATTTCACCTTCATACGCTTCAATTATTCTAAAAAGAGATAATAAATAAAATACACAGATTGTGGAATCACTGATTACCTAAAAAGTGACAACGTCAAGCTTGATTTTCCTGCGCCCGTTCTTCCAACAACTCCTACTTTCTCACCTCCTTTTATTGTAAAATTAATTTGTTTGAGCGCTAAATCTAAATCCGGTCTGTATTTAAAAGAAAAATTTTTGAAAATGATATTTCCTTCCTCTGGCCATGTATCAGCTGGCTTGTTTTGACCATCCCAAGTTGCTTCTTGTACAATTTCGCCATATTCTTTAATGCGTTCAACTGACACAATGTTTGATTCAATATCTGAGGTCATCACTACTAAAGCGTTAAGGCTTTGTGTTATCTAGAAAAAACTGTTTTAATATTTTAATCATTATATTGGTTAGAAGAGAACTAATAAATGTAAAAGCACAATTTTAAATGCTCATATTCGCGGGAGTGTGCTTTTTGTGCAATAGTAAATGCGGAAAGTGTAATCCACTGGTCCCGATATTTTGTACATTTGTATAACGAAGTCAAAATATTGCTTTATGTTACGATACAAAGGAAAAGGAAAAGGCCACGTATTTCATTCCCTCCCCAACGGGGAGGGCGGGCTGCTCGAACTTTCCGAGTTCCTTCAGCCAAAATCATGGATTCCCAGCATACATACATACATACATTACGTATATATGCATGGCGGGATTAAGGATGGGTGTGGTCAGGATAGGATCGGAAAGAACGGAGTTAGGGTTCTGAGGGGAAAAATACTACCCCAGCATTCGCCTAAGTAGCCGCACAGGGTGTACGTATATGCAGTGACCATGCCGCTACATGTGTATGGGGAAAACCCTCTGAAAAAATCTCATACAAAGTAGATGGTAACGGGAATCGCAACAATTACCCCCCGAATGCTAAGCAGGTCGTGTCTCTACTACGCTACCAGCTCGGTTACGATACAAAAAATTTGGATCCTACAAAATATTAAAATAATCAATTTGACAGTAAGATAGGAAATATAAATCACAAATTCATTATCAAAATATAAAAACAATTATTATTATATACAGGCATGGAAAAATATTATCGCGGATCTGACTTATAATAAGTAAAACAAAGACATTACAATCAGTTCATGTGCTAAGTGAGATAGAATACACAACAAACTAAAAGTGCTGGTGCCATACATGCGTCGTTTGAGTAAACTAGTGTCAAAGACACATTTAATTGCTACTGTCAACGAGAATTGAAAATCAGTGTTTTTGCAAGTCCGACACAATACTCTTGTATTCCACTGAAGAAAAAAAAAATTATTAAGTGGTATTATTCAGGAAGCACAGCACAAGAAATAATGGGCAGGTTTGCTTTTTCCTTTGAAAACAGGCCAATTCCATCAGAAAGTACGATTATGCGTACTGTTTGTAAATTTGAAAGATGTGGATGTTTAAATAATTGTCTAAAATGCAGTAGCATGGATGGTAACCATGGTGAGCATCCTGATCGTAACTTAAACGAAGAGCGCGAACTCTAAGAAATTGCAGTGTGTAGTTTAGCAGAAACTAATTTCCCGTGCAATAGTACAAAAAATCCTGAAAAAATGAATATTGAACCAAGAACAGTTCGCAATATCTTGAAAAGGAATTAATACCGTTGCTATAAGTTGCAAACTACACAAGAAATTTTTCCAGAAGATCATCAAAAGCGTATGGAATTTTGTGAAGATTATGAATCGGGCTAATGAAAACGAAAGATTTATTGAAAATATTTTGTCTACCGACGAGTGTTCTTTTAACTTACAAGGCCATCACAATAATCCGTCTGTCGCTGTTGGTTACTCTCGGGAAAACAAAACCAGATAGTTCTAGTTGTTCAACGCCTCAATATAAATTTTCATGACATTTGGTATTATAATAATGTGGTAATTGTACCAGGTATAAAAAGTGTTTTAATAATAAATGGGTATATAAACGTTCTCATAACAAATCGTTAAGCGAACTGGAGATACAAACCATTCACCAAAAATAATGCCTTTGTCTCAGTCGGTAGTTTAAAGTAGGCCGATTCAATATTTTGATTTGATTACTTACCACACATTTATACTTGTTAATTCCACTTAACATCAATATAGAAACTGCCATGTAACACTAATAAAATGATCTCGGACGCCGTTTTATTTAATTATGCTCGGAATAACTAAACCGAGGTTTTTACAATAAAATTTACCAAAATGTAAAAATAAAAAATATACAAACTATGTTTATTAACATTAAAATTTAGAATTTATAAAATATAACTTAAAACTAGTTGTAATAACCTTAAACTACTAAATTATTGATATAAATACCGTTCAAACTTTTTGTATACAAACTTTTAATAACGTCTGGTATCTAAACGATTACGGAAATGTAAACCAAAGGTGATGTCATCTTTAAATTTGCGCCATATCGTAACAACAATGTTTTTTGTAAACCATACCAAATTTATCTTCATGAAATTGAACCGTTTACTGCATTCTTTCGAAATTTCATATATAAAATGTAATCAAAATTTAGATCTGCATTAAAAGCAAAACGCAATCATAAAAATGAAACCGTACGTAAAGTAGAATTAAAAGGTAATTAAAATAGAAATAAATGTAAAAAATAAGTGCCTGCAAAAGCAATTTTGATTTTTTATAATGCGTTAAATATATCTTACCATTAAATCAATGGCACTTTTCACAAAATTTATGGAAACCCAAAATATGGCTTCCTGCATCAAACAGCATACCACCAGAAGTGAAAAAAAATGGACGCCTAGAATATCAGACGATGACCGTTGCGCGAAAATATTTGGAAAGAATTAAGTCAAAGATATTGCACTATAAACTAAAAAAGATATGCAAAAGTTACACCAAATGCAAATTGTTGTCTACAACATACTTATAAATCATTAACCCATTAATGGCGTGACCATACGGTCCAGCATAAAAATTGTTTTGATCTCAGTGGCAACGTTGGTGAAATATTCTCTTTCTAATGGTCGACTTGTCTTTTAGTTAGTTGTCTTGAAGTGGTTATCGCGTCTGGATGTGACAAGTGATTTGTGTTGTGTTTGGACCATTTAAATATAATGAATGTAAACAAGGTAGCTGTGACGGACATGCGTTTAGTAAGTTTAATTTTTACTATTTAAAGGCATGAATTGCAAAAATGTATACCCTAATAGGTTATTGCATGTAAGTAGAAATATAGCAGCTATTGTATTTTTTTTATTTGATTTTGGTTCGAATACGTCACCGTAAACCCGGTCACCTCGGCGGTTATAAATACATTTGGGACAATGTGCTTTTCGCTTTTATTGAGCACGTAGGTTTTTTTCTTTAAGAACAATAAACCAAGAATTTGGTTTCATTTTCAATAGTCACTAATTATATATTTTAGTTAGTTATTGTATTTATGTCACTAATTATATATTTCTAAGTTGATTATTGTATTACAGTGGCATTAGTTTAAGGAGCTCTCTTGGTTGAAGACAATGACACGCAAGTTCAACAATATATATATATATATATATATATATATATATATATATATATATATATATATATATATATATATATATATTGTTTATATATATATATATATATATATATATATATATATATATATATATATATATATATTTAAATTGCAAATTACAGATGAAGACTCCGGAAAGAAGACGGTGGTGGTTTGATTGATAATTTACCTGGCAGGATTCTTGGAGCTGGAGCAGAAATAGTGTTGGCTTGACACAGCTGAACATTTGCTAGATAATTCAGGTCTTAAATCTGCAAAAATAGTCGACAAGGCAAGATTGAAAAAATTTAAAGAATCTTGATAACAAAAAAATTCGTTATCTAAAAATAAATCAGCTAAAATTTTTATTCGAACTGGATAAACGGAGATTTGGCATGAACTGCCTCCTTCATTACAAAATTGATTTCGTCAAAACAAATCTTGCCTGCAACTCTTCTCATTATTTTTGATGAAGACGTTTATAGATTTTAATTCAGGAAACTTCACATATGCAGCATCAAAAACTGCCCAGCCCAGTAACATTAGAAGAAATGAAAATGTTTGTAGCAGCTTTATTCTTTCTGGTTATAATAGTGTACCTTAAAAGACACTATGGGATACAAATGGCGACCTTCGCAATGAACTTTTGCAACTCTATAAGACGAGATCGATTTTAACAATCAACAGATTCCTTCATTGCGCTAACAATAATTCGCCTTCAACTACAGATAAAATGTAAGCTTAGGTTTTATGCTGAAAACTAAATTTATGGAAAACTATAAAGCAGAGGATAATATAAATTTGGATGAATCCATGATAAGAGTATTTTGGTAAGCATGGCTGTAAACAGTGTATTAAAACAAACCAATAAGATTTGGTTTTAAATTCTTGCCTAAACACACCTGATGGATATTTGATGACTTCGACATATATCAGGAAAATCCAGAATGTAATACTGATTATGAAAACAGTTTGAAGATTACACCTTTGGTGCTAAGGATGACCTTCCACACTCTGTTAAAAAGACATCTTTCATACTTTTGACAATTTTTACCAGTTGGCCATTACATGAACTAAAAAACGTGGATTTCATGGAACTGGTACAATTAGGTCAAATAGGATTTGCCCTATTGAAATCGACAAGGAAATGAAGAATAAACCCCGTGGAACAATTCAGCATAAGCTTGACAGAAATAATGGCATAATTTTGTAAAATGGAGGGACAATGCATGGTTTCATGTGCTTACAGTGTACGGTGTTCATCCCATTGGACAAGGCCGATATTCACAAGAGGCGAAAAAAATACGTGTAGACCATCCATTGTTGCGTTTATAAAAAAATATAGGAACAGACAGGATGGATTAAAATAAACACCACAGAATAGCAATTGCGGAAAAATGGTGGGGGCCATTTTACATGGTTGATTGATGTTTCTGTGCAAAATGTTGGACCTTTGCGAAAATCAAACAAATATTAGCCAACTAGATTTTGAAGACAAATTGTGCAAACTACTTTGCCAAGTATTAAAACCCTTGGTAGGCGGACGATCACTGGGGGTACTAAAACAAGGGTGGCAGATGAAGTTCGTCTAGATGGTCTGATCATCTTATAGAACTGAAAACGCAGAAGGTGTGCAAAGTTCTTGTTCAATGTTATGAAGACTCAGTGCATCAAGGTTTGTGGGTTTGTACCTCATGTTTTGTGAAATAACACTCAAAATAAAATGTATTTTCTTCAGTAAAAATAAATTCTAATATCAACTCAACTTTAAAGTTTGTAAATAAATCACCTTTTATACCTTTCTTAAATATTTTTTTTATTAATGGCAATATTCAAATTTTTTTCTTTTTGGGGCTATATTTTTTTTTAAATATTTTTTATAAATAAACCAAATAAAAATTTTAAAAATTTCATTATTTGAAAATCAAAATCCCTTAAATTAATAATTAAAAATTTTTTTACAACTAAAAACAAAAATAAGATATATTTTTAAAAAAATTTTTTTCAAAAAGTTTTTCCATACTGCAATAAAAAAGTTTTTGAAAATAGTTTTTTCCCCTTTTTAGTTTTACATTAAATTTCCTCCTCACCTGATATAAATTTTTTTTATGTATCCCACAAATTTATGGGCAGAAATGAACTGAAAAATTTATAACTTTGTAAAATTCAACTTTTTAAACAATACCCAAGAAATTTAAAAACTGAATGAATTTTATACGATTTTACTCCCCAAAGGTGGAGATTTTTAAAATTATAAATAATTTTAAAAATTATTCCATTTTTAAAAATATTTTTTTCAAAATTATAAGTAAAAAACCTTAAATTAAAGTTATCACAATGTAAATTTAATGTTTTGGTTTTAGCTTTTGGTTTTCTTGGTTCTTTACATTAATGAACCATTACAAATTTGAAAAAATAAACTTGATATTTAGGATTACATTTAATTTTAACTAAAATTTACTTAATACTTAAATTAAACAACTTTTCAAAATTCAATTCTTTGGTTTGAGAAAGGAAAATTAAAAAACTTAAAATTCAATTTTTCCACATAAATTTACAAGGGAAACAAAAAACCTTTCACATCAAAATTTTTTTTCTTTTACTTTTTATAAGTCAACGAAAATTTTTCAAATAAAACCAAACATTTTCAAATTATAAAACAAAACGTTAAAAAAAAGATAGTTAAAGGTTAAATATTTGATTAAAAGACAAAATCAACAAAAAACGAAAAGAAAAAATTACTATTAAAAAAAAAAATTTTTTTACCGAAAAAAAAATTTTTTCAAAACATAAAGAATTATATAGTTTAACAGAATGTGAAAATCAATAATTTAAAGAAATGAATAAAAAGAAAATTTCAGGGTTTTTTAGATTGTACCTAACAGGATTATTTGAAAACAAAACACTTAGGAGGATGGTGAATAATGTTAAAACCTTTAAAGTAAATTTTAAAATTTTCATATATAATAGAGGAAAGAAATAAATTTCCAAATTTAGAATTAAAAAATTGGATTCGCTCGTTTTAGAAAGTAATTTTACTCAACTATATGTGAATGCTGTTTTTCCAAAGTACCAACAAAGAATATAATTCACCACAATTTTTCGAAATGAAAACCAAACATCCTTTTTCCAAGGGCTGTTTAGAATTTAAGGCATTTATCTTTCTTTTTTAATACATCAACGATACGAAAAAAATCAATAAATTATTTTCCAGTAAATTTTTATACGCAAAAATTAATTACAAAATTCAATTTGTTTTCCATTTATTGCAATAAATAAGAAACCAATTTTTTTCAAATTTATAAAAAATATTTCATTTCAAACCTTATTTAAAACCAAAAATTAGTTTTGCAAATCATGCACAGAAATGTATACCCTAAAGAAAATTTAAAATCTATTCATTAATAAAACTGGAACTGCATACAGATTGAACAACAAAATTTAAATTTAAGACACCTAAAATCAGAATTAAATCACCCAACAAAATAAAACCGGACTTTTTTAAAAAATATCAATACCTGGCTATGTTAGCACCAGAAAATTTACCAATCATTTAAATTCAAGGCCCCCTAAATACCCAGAAAACCAAAACCCAAAACATTTCATTAAAAAATTTCAATTTCTTTCATCCATTTCTAGTCACAAAGTTTAAAACCTTAACACAACGTAAAACAAAAACAAATTCCTGGGTTGAAAACAAAACGTTTGAAAAAAATCTTAGTTTGTTTAGTTTATGAAAACCATATTCCATACAAAAGACAAAATTTAATCCTGGGGTTGTTCTGATACCTTGGTTCTTTACAAAGTACATGTCGTTTAAACCCTCAAACTTTTTTTTAAACTTAAAAAATTAATAATAATTTTAATTACTTTGAACTTATTCTTTAAATAAAATATTATCAAGTTCTTTGCAACCTAAATCTTTAATTTTTTATTGTTTAATTTTTTTTAAATTAAATGTAAAATCATAACGTAAGTGGATGCCGATCTATTAAAGAACTATTGTGCTAAAGGCGTTGGTTAAATTGATTTGCGAGGAGGTCCCATATTTTGAAAGGTTCACAACTTCTTTTTATTTTTAACAGTTCGCTTTTTGTTTTATTGAAAAACCCTTTAGGGATGTTTTAAAACTTTACAAGTAAAATTTTTTTAAATTGTTTAAACTTTTCCAAAATTTTGTTTAAATGTTTGAATAAACGCAACGGATTAAGCCAAGTTTTCCGGGCCTACCAGGCCGGTCTTTCTCTAACCTCACCCACATTATTTCTTCTTAATCTTGCGTTTTCATTCTCTCAATTGCCAAACCAATTAATGTACTACTTTTATTCTTCCCCCCTTTTCCTACACACCTTCATTATCACATTATTTTTTTCCTTTCCCTTTTTACCACATCCTTTCAGGAAATATACCCATGGCATTTATTTTTTTTCGGTTTTTTAATACCCAGTTCCTCCAACAGATGACGGACAAACACTCATTATTTCTCGTTTCGAGCTAGGCTCTCTTTCGTTTCTCATTTCGTCCACATACTTCCAACACTTTCCTTCCAGAGTACCCTTGTTCTCTCCCTTCATTGTCCATTGCATAAAATTCACCCAGTATACCAACTCTCCACTTTCCCAATTTCTTTGCAAAGTAAATACCTCTTCCTTACCTTGATTGAACACCAAATTTTATTTTGTTCCTTTACTTTTAGGCCATGCTCTCAAGATATAAATTCCCAGGATGGAGTCACCTATGCACTTAAAAACTTTACTTAAAAAAACTTCTTTACGTCACCAAATTAAATTTGATTCGTAAATTTTGTAACAATTTTCCATTATAATAAACAACCAGGTAATCACACACCTTTTGCACTCCTTTAATATTAAAATTCAAATTTTATAAAATGCCCGTCCTTGTAAATATTTTTTTCCCTTTTTAGATTTTATTTAATTTTTTAAATTTCCCAAAGTTTTATTACTTTCCGATTTTTAAACAAACCAATAAGTTTTTTCATTTCGATAAATTAAAACCCGACCCTCCTTCCTTTGAAATTTTTGAATTCCCAAAAATTTGTTTTTTACCTTAAAATTTTCTACCCGAAAAAATTTTTTATAAACTTTCCTTTTTTTTGAAAGGGCCCCTTTAATTTAAATTTAATTGTTAGTTTTATCGAACCAATTCATCTTTCCTCAGTAAAACCTTTTTATTTTAAATTTCATTTTTCCCTTTACCCTATTTTTAAATTTTTTTTTTTTTAATTAGAAATTTTAATTCACTTTTATTCTTTCCCCTATTTTTTCCCATTATTTTTGGAACCGCTTACCTTTTTAATTTTTTCCGGGTTTTTTTTTCCCAAAAATCATTTTTATTTATATTCCCTTTTAATTTTCCTTTTTTTCTTTCTTAATTTCTCCCTGTACATTTCCGAAAATTTCTTTCCCTTTTTATTAAACCCAATTTTTCTTTTATCATTTCTTTGGGAAAAATTTTGGGTTTTTTTCTGATTTCCGAAGGTTTTTTTTTCTTAAAACTTTTATTCCATCAAACTTTCCTTTTATTATTTAAACAAAGTCCTTCCTTCTTTTTTTTTTGAATTTTGAACCCTTTTTATTTCAACCATTTCCCAATTTTTTCAATTTTTTTAAAGTTCATTCCAAAAATTTTTGTTACCTGCCTTTGAATTTTTAAAAAAAAAAATTAAAGATTTTTAATTTAAGCCTTTTTAAATTTGGCTTGTTTCTTTGTCCCCCACGTTATTCCCATTCAAACTTTTCCTACAAAGAAAAGGTTTTCATTTTTAAATTTTTAATTTTTTACCCTTTTGGGTTATAGTTTTTAAATTTTTCCCAAAAACTTTTTTTCCCTAAATTTTAATACAAACCCCAAAAAGGGTAAAAAATTTTGTGTTTTCTCCCAGTTTTAACCCTTAAAAACCTTTACAATCATCATCTTTTAGTTCCCTTTGGAAATAGGCTTTTAAAATTTAAAACAATTTAAAAAAAATTTTTTTAAAACCAATTTTCACAAAATTAATTCTCTTCCTGGTCCCGAACTTTCGAACGTTTATTTTAAATTTCTTTAAAACCCAACCCCATTTTCAATTTCCCAATTCACATTTTTTTTAATTTTTTTTCTACAAATCATTCCAAATTTTTAATTTTGGCCTTTAATTTTTTTATTTAATTAAAATTTTTTCAAAAAACTCAAAATTTTTTTAATATAAATTAAAATCAACATTTAAATTTATTTTTACCGGAATTTATAAAGGGAAAAAACCTTAAAATTTTCCCTTGTTTAGAATTTTAAAAAATAACTTTTTTTTTTTGTTTTAAATAAAATTTTTAATTAGTTGAAATATTTAAATTTTCATTTGTACACAAAATTTCCAAAACCCTTTATTTATTTAAAGTAAATTTCAGATTAAAATCCCAAACTATTTTTTGGAAAAGTTTTTTTTAAAAATTTTAATTAAAAATTCAAAACAAAAAAGAATAAATTTGAATTTTACAAATCACTTTTAAAATAATTTTTTTAATTTAAGATTAAAATTTTTTTTAAAAATCAATTTATTTAAAATTATTAATTTTAAATTTTTGAAAATAACAAATATTATTTATAAAAATAGGGGTAAATTAAAAGGGTCCAAGTCCTTTATTTATTTTATAAAAAAAAATGTTAAATAAGGTATATAAAAATTTACCTTAAAATTTTTTAAATTCGAATTTTTTTTTAAATAAATAAACTTTAATTTTTTATTTTTGTTGTTGAAAATTAAAAGGGTTTGTGGGTTGAAGTTGAAACTTTAAAATTTTGAAAATTTTACAAAAAGCTAAGTGTTTAACAGTAGGTAAGTTAACTTTAAAACTTCTGAACATTTTTAAAAAAATTTTTCAATTTGTGCCCTAAATTTTTTTCCCCGTTTTTTGTTTTTTTTTTTTTTATTTTTTTGTAATTTTAAACCCCCAAATTTTTAAATTTTTGCAAAATTTTAAAAACCCGCATTGTTTAAAATTCCCTTTAAGTTTTTTGGCTTTATGCCTTTGGGTTTTTAAAATAACCTTTTTAAATTTTTAAAATAAAAATTTTCTTTTAAATTCTTAACAAAGGTTTTTTTTCAGGGGGTAAAAGGCTTAAAAAAAATACAAACTGGGTTTTAAATCTTAATTTTCTTTTTGAATAAAATTTGAAAAAATTTTCAGGGTTTTTATAAAAATTAAAATTATCACCTTAAAACCATTTTTAAACCCAAATTTTACAAAATAAAAAAAATTAACCTTTGGAAATTAAATTAATTGAAGTTTCTTTATTTTAAAAAAATTCCTTTTTTAAAATTTTAAATAAAATTTTTTAAATTAAAAAAGGTAATTAATTTTCTTGGGAAATTTAAAAACCCAATTTTTTTTTTAAATTTAATTGAAAATTCCAAATAAAATTTTTAATAAGTAAACGTCTTTAAAATTTAATTTTTTAAAAAAATTTTTAAAATTTTAAATTAATAAGTTTTAAACAAAATAAAGTTTTGAAAGTTTTATACATTGGAAAAAAAATTTTTGTTCTTTCCTTAATTCCGCCCAAACAAAAAAAATTTTTATTTTTTAAATTTTAATCACCCATTTTTTTATTTATTTAAAAATTCAATCTAATTCCAATTTTTATTCAAAAAGGGTTTAAAAAATTATTATTTTTGTATTAAAACCGCCAAATTTTAACAAACTCATTTTGTTTTTTTGGCACCATTATTTTTTAAGGACATTGCTTAATTTGGTTTTTCTTAAATATTTCCTTTAAAATTGTTAAAAGGAAAATTTTTATAAAAAATTTTTTGCAAAAACGTCCCCAATTTATTTTGGGCGTTAAAAGGAATAAAAAAAAATTTAAAAACTGCGTAAATAACTTAAAATTTTTTTCCCTCCCTTTGTAAAACCAACAATTTTAAATTAATGAACCATAACCGAAATAAAATTTTTCTCATTGGGTGTTTTTTCCTTAAATTTTTTAACAAATACCCACCTTTTTTAAAAAGGCTTAAAATTTTATTAGCGAATTTCTTAAAAACAAAAATTTTTAATTTAAAATTTTCTTTTTTCCTTGGGTTTTAAAAATATTTTTATTCAATTTCCCCGGAATTTTATTAAAGGGAAAGGACCCTTTCAATTTAATTTTTACCTATTCTTTTGTAAAGTTTTTTTCCCAAAAAAAATTTTTTTTTTTAATTAAAACCATTTTAATACCCTTTTATAAAAAATTGGAAATTTTTTAAATTTTTTTTTTGAATAAAAATTTTTTTTTGAAAAAATATTTATTAATTAAAAATTATTAATTAAAAAATAAAAAAGAATTATTTCCCGGGCCGAGGAAAAACCCAAATCCGAAAAAAACCGGGAAGTAGTTTTTTACCCCAAATTTTATTTAAAATTTAAACCCAAAAAACCGGAAAATTTAAAATTTTTAAAATTTTTTTAAAATTTTTTAAAATTGGGAAAACAAAAATTTTTTCATTTAAAATTGATAAAATTCAAATTTTTTTTAATTTTTAAAATTTATTTATTTCCAGAAAAATTTCTTTTTAAAAAAAATTTCCATTTTTAACAAATTTTTTATTTAAGAAAAAAACTTATTATTTTTTGGGGGAAATCCGGTTTAAAAAAAAATTTTTGTTTAATAAGCGGGCAAATCAAATAAATTTCTAAATAAAATTTTTTTTAAAATTATTTTGTTTTCCCTAATAGGAACTTCCCTTTTTTGAAAATGGCCCTTTTTTTAATTTTTTTAAAAAAAATTTCTTTTAAATTTTAAAAATTTTAAAGTTTTTAAAATTATTTTTTTTGAAAAATTTTTTTCTTAAAATAAAATTTTAAAACCCCAAAAAATTTTTGCTAAAACAATAAAAATTAATTTTAAAATGCCCAAGCTTGTTTTAATTTCAATTTAACAAATGTTTTAAATTTTAAATTTAAAATTTACAAAAACCTTGAAAATGGAAACCCCTTAAATTTTAAAACCTGGGTTTTTTTTAATTAACAAAAAAATTCATTTCAAAATTTTAAAATTTTTAAAAATTTTAAATAATCAATTTGTTTTTATAAAATTAAATTATTTTTTCCCCGGCCCCTTTTAAAATTTAAATTTTACCCTTTTTATTAAAATTTTTTTTAAATTAAACAAATTTCCTTTTTTATTTAAAAAAAAAATTTTTAAAATTAACTTTTAATTACCCGGGAACCCCAATTTTTCCTTCCCAAATTTTTTTAAATCCAAAATTAAATTTTTGGGTTTAAATTTGGCTTTGTTTTAAAAAAAAATTTTTTTATTTTTTTTTTGGGTTTTTAAAACCATTTTTTTAAAATTTATTTTTTTTAAATAAAAGTTTATGGTAAATTTTTATTAATTTGGGTTTTCAGAAAATTTTTTATTTTTTAAAAAAAAAATTTTATTTTAAAAGCCTTAAATTTCGAGGGTTTAAAGGGCCCAAATTTTTTTTAAAATTTTTTTATTCAAACAAAAATGGGGGGGGAAAAAGGGTTTAAAACTCCCGCCCTTTCCCCTTTTAAATAACCCACCCCATTTTTAAAACCCTAATTTTAAAAGGGTTGGTAAAATAAAAATTAAAGGGGAAAATAAATTCCATAGGGACATTGTTGAATTTTAATTTTGGTTTTTAAAAATTCAATGACCCCAATAAAATTTCCAAATTAATCTTATAAAAATTTTATTTAAAATTTAAAATTCCCAAAAAATAAGAAAAAAAAAACAAAATATTCTTAATTAAAAAAAAAAAAATTCCAAAAAGAAAAAAACTAAAAAAAAAAATTACAAATAAAACGGGGAATTTTTTATATGAAAACAAAATTTTTTTTGGAAAAAAAATAGGGAAAGGGTTTTTTTTTGAAAAAAAATTTTCAAAGGGTTTAATTGAAAGGAAAAAAATTTTTTTTTTAAAAAATTTTCCTTTAAAAGGATTTTATTTTAAAAAAGGGGGGTTAAAAATTTAAAAGGGGTTTTAAAATTCCCTTTCAATTTAAAAAATCTAAAAATGAATATTTTAAAAAATTCCCCTCAAAAAAAATCCTTTAAAAAAATTTCCAAAAATTTTAAAAAAAAAATATGGATTTTAAATTTGGAAATTTTCCCTTAAAAAAAGAATTTTTGAAATATTTTGGGTTAAAAAGGGTTTTTAAAATTTTTCTAAAAGGGGAAATTCAAAAAATTTTTAAAAATATTCCCTTAACCCAATAAAATTTTACTTTTAAAAAAAATTTTTGCCCAATTTTTTAATTTAATAAGGTTTTAAAATTTTTAAAAAAATTTAAAGCCTTTCAAAATTAAAACCCAAAAATTTTTTTTTTAAAGTCTACAAAATTTTATTTTTCTTCCCAATTTATTTTTTTTTTCTATAAAAGAAATAAAACACCCTAAAAAAACCGGAAAAAAATTTTAAAAAATTTCCAAAATTTAAATAAAAAAAATTGTTTTAAAATTTTAAAAAATTAAAAATTTTTAAAAAAATCAAAATTTATTAATTTAAAAAAAATTTTTAAAAATTTAAAAGGGTAAAATTAAATTAAACAAATTTGATTATCCCTTTCAAAACCCTTTAAAAATTTTTTTTAAAAATTTTAAAAATTTAAAATTAAAAGTTTTGATCTTTAAACCAAAAAGGCAATTTAACTTTTTTCCCCGTTTTCTTCCAAAATTTTTTATTTTCTTTAAAATTTTTTTTAAAGTTAAAAACAAAACGGTTTAAAAAAAAAAAATTTTGAAATAAAAATTTTGAAAAAAAGGGCCCTTGGAAAAAATTTTGTTTTTAACAAAATTTCCCTTAAACAAGGCACCCCAAAAATTTTTTCCCAAATTTTTATAAAATTAACCCGGGGGGCCCAGAAAAATTTGGGGTTTTTTAAAATTTAAAATTTCCCTTTATATTTTTAAAAATTAAAATTAAACCCTTTTAAATTTTTTTTTTTCCCATTTAAAAGGGGGAAAGGTAACCCTTTTGTTTTTTTAATTTTAAACGGAAATTTTTTTAAATGGAGCAAAAGGAAAAGGTTTTATTTTTTGGGGGGGTCAATTTTGGGGTTTGGCCCAAATATAAATTCCCAAAACAATTTTTTTAAATTTAACCTTTTTAATTTTAAGGAAAAAAATTTGGTTTCAATTTTCGAAAAAAAGATTTTTTTTTTTTTTAAAAAACTAGTTTTAAATTTTCCCCAAGTTTTCTTTTGGGTGAAAGCCGTTTTTTTTAAAAATAAAAATTTTTTTTTTAAAAAATTTTAAAAATTAAAAAAATTAAAAATTTTTTTTTTATTAATTTAATTTAAAAATTTTGGAAAAACCCAAAAAAAAAAATTTTTAAATAAACATTGTACAGGGTGGTTAACTAAGAATGCGAGGTACTGTATGTGGAAACTATCCATCGTAGAGGCTTGCGCAAAAAAAGTTATTACTAAAACGGCCAATACAAAACCTGCAAAATATTTTCAAGTTTCTGAAATGGCCGCTAGGAAATAACTGCAATCTTGAATCTAAAAAGTGATGTTTTGTGAATTCTGCTATATTAACCTAATAAAAAATAACTGATCTTTGAAGTCGAGGATAATCTGAACTTTTTTGTTTGGCACTTTTTGACGTATTGTAAAAATAAAGTGGTTGAGAGTATTCAAAGGTTTCCTTAAATAACCCCTGTATCTTCGAAACGGTTAAACTTATTTTAACAAACTTGGGCGCGTTGAAATGAGCTATTCTTGGGTTACAAATGTTATAATATTTGAAGTTTTGTTAGTTTCACATATAACCAATGCATTGGTATGACTTTTTTACATGAACAAGTTCGATGAAAACCGCATCTCGATATCTTGTTCCTAACCTAAAATATCGGTCAAAGAAAACTTTATACGAAAATCTCTTACATTTTTATTTTTCTGGAATTGTTTCTATTATGTAAGTTGTGGCCTAAAAGGACCGATTTAAAGGAGGAAGGTTTTAATGCCCCGTAAATGCTCGAAATGCTGACCATCACGCTCTATGCATTGCTGAAGCCTGTCATGACTAGACAAAACTGCAGCTTCAATTTCGGCTCTCGTTATGTTACGTATTGCGTTACGAATCCGGTTTTCATATCTTCTTTAGTAGTAGGTTGAGTCCGAAAACGATGTCCTTTAAGCGCCCCATAAATAAAAATCGAGGTAAGTTAAGTCTGGCTATCGCGGAGGCCATGGAAACAGACTTCCTCTTCCAATCCACCGCTGTTGAAATACTGCATTAATATGCTCTCGCACATTAATAGCAAAATGTGATGGGCAACCATCCAACTGCAAAAATAATTTTGCCTTGTTTCCAGAGGCACATCTTCCAACAACAACGGTAATTGATTGGCCAAAAGTCAAGAAATACATTGCCATTTAGGGTTGCTCGAAAAATATGGCCCAATAATTCTGCCTCCCAGTATGCCACACCATAATTTAAACTCCAACGTCCTTGGCGCTGAACTTCACGCAACCAATAATGCATATTGTGCAGATTGACTCTCCGTCACTACTGAAGGTGGCTTCATCGGTCCAAAGAATTCTCCATTTTCGCGTATCATGCCTAACATCCAATGGCAATAATCTAACCTTCGATCAAAATCTTCTCTTTCAAGGCCTGATGCAAAACGACATGATATGAGTGCATTCTTAAAGTAAATATAAAAAGTTTAAACGAATACCTATATATTTTGATGGCCATTAGAACTTACCTATGGTCCTTCAAAATATTTTGAACCGTTGTCCGTGATATGCCCAACTCAGTGGATAATGTTCTTGTGCTAACATGAGGATTTCCTTCAATATAGCCCAGTACACGGTTAATGTTTTCTTGTGTTCTTCCAATTCTTTGCCGTTGAAACGTAGGCCGAAAACTACCATTGGCTCGTAAGCTCGCCACTAATCGGGGAAAAACTCTTACATCGCAAGGACGCCGATTTGGATATCGAGCCGCGTAAACTCTTTTAGCTACTGCGGCATTGTGAAGACATTAAAAATAAACATCAAGCATATCAACAGCTTCATTATTCGTAAAACGCATTTAGAAAGCACAACAATTGCTCAAAGTAACGCGAAAGTATTGACAACTATTGACAATTTGAGGCTTATGTATGTTTTGTTTAGGTATCTGTTTCCATTGCCTGCTTCTATTAATTGTATTTTTCGTATATATCCACAGTGAATATGCATTTAAACAAACAAAAATAGGCCTTTCGTATAACTTTTAGCATTGCTTACTTGCCCGTAGTAATTTCAAAAGGGTGATTTTATTCTGTGAATAAATTTAAAACATTTAAAATCGCAATTTCTAGGTAACCTATTCAGAGCCGAAATTGAAGCTGCAGTTTTGTCTACCCATAAGAAGCATCAGCAATGCACAGAGTGATGGTCAGCATTTCGAGCATTTACGGGGCATTAAAACCTTCCTCCTTTAAATTGGTCCTTTTAGAACCACAACTTACATAATAGAAACAATTCCAGAAAAATATAGTTAAAAAAAAAATTTAAGGTATTTTCGTATAAAGTTTTCTTTGGCCGATATTTTAGGTTAGGAACAAGATATCGAGATGCGGTTTTCGCGAGCTTGTTTAGCATCATTTAGCTACTTGTTCATGAAAAAGTCATACCAATGCATTTAATTTTTTGCGAAAATTAACCGTTTCTGTCGGAATGTCGAACAAAGCCCTCTAGCGACGACATGTGAAACTAACAAAACTTCAATTATTTTAACATTTGTAGCCCAAGAAATTTCAACGCGCTCAAGTTTGTTAAAATCGGATTAGCCGTTTCGAAGATATGGGGGTGATTTAAGGAAACCTTTGAATACCCCCACCACTTTATTTTTATAGATACGTCAAAAGTGCCAAACAAAAAGTTCAGATTATCCTCGACTTCAAAGATCAGTTATTTTTATTAGGTTAATATAGCAGAATTCACAGAAACATCATATTTTGCAGGTTTTGTATTGACCGTTTTAGTAATAACTTTTTTTGCGCAAGCCTCTACGATGGATAGTTTCCCAGATACAGTACCTCGCATTCTTAGTTGGCCACCCTGTACATAACAGTATTATGGAATAATTAATCCGCACTACACCAATGGTGATGGAAATATAGTGAATATCAACCAATATCAGCGTATGGGCGAGGGTCGTTGTACCCAATACTGAATTTAACTCTAAACGCCAAGAATAAGGTCAAGTAAGGTCAAAAAAGTGTCATCAGTTCCCAGTTTTCTGAATTGAAATGTTGATTCAAATTCGAAACGTAATGAGTCTGTAAACAGTATCTTAAACATCAACGATAAAGTTAATATACCAAGATCAAATTAATAAACTAATCTTAAACTCTCAAACACCAATTAAAATAATTTTTTTTTATCTTCATTTCGAATTAAGTGGTTGTACGGTTGTACACATAAGTACTTAATATATCATGCATTAATTAATATAAATGTGTTTAAAAGCTTTTTTAATTCACTAGTTTCTGAAAATTAACTCTTTATACTTTAACTTCCATTGTCTCAATTAATTAGTTACCATCAGACTTAAATTAATTACCACAAAATTATATTCTAATTTAAATAGGTACTTATATACCAGTAGAAGCGATTTAACCCAAATTTGGAAATACACAATCGTAAACAAATAAGATTTTGCTTTTATTTCGTTTTTTAGGTCAACAGTAATCTTCACTTTGTTTTACTCGTGATGGACGTTATTATTTATATCCAGGCCAGACATGCAGTTGCAGGTCTCCCCTAATGCCTGGACCTGCAATTTTACTCATACTCACAAAACCATAACCATAAAAAGCTTAAAACTTAAAAAAGTTACTTAAAAATCCTATAAATTATAATATAAACGAGAACTTACGTTCACCTAGTAGAGATGTTCCAACAATTTTGAATTTTTTATATAAAACATAAAATAAAGCGCTGTTTCCATCAAAATAATTACTGTAAATTTTGGTAGTGGTCGGTTACTGAACTAATTAATATTGACTTCAATGTAAATTTAAATGTCAATTCTTGTATCACCCATTTTAGGTAAATTATTATAAAGTAAACAGTAATTGATATTTTACATTCCAACTTTCATCTACATATGAAGGTATAGAAGGTTATGTAATCGACGTTTTTTTTACTATCGTTAAGTCGACTTACTAGCTCTTTTGACAAGGTTTTGCCGAAACCAGCCATAATTTCTGCGTGTGTTTATGTGTGTGTGTCGGTGTGGGTGCGTGTATGCCTGCCCACGTGTGTTTGTGCGTGTATGTGTGCGTGGATGAATTTTAGTATCCAATAACTCTAGAACAACAGACACGTACTTATAATTTCGTATTTAAGCTTGCTTTTATTTTTCCTGGAGCTGACTAGATTTTGCGAAAAATTCAGCGACGGAGCGGTTTTTGGTTTATATCAAATATTTCTGAAACATGCATGTTTCAAAGATATAAAAATATCGACATATAAACCTTAAATATATCGATTAATTATGTTCTATGCAATTTTTTGATACAATGCGTAATTTAGCGGCAAAAAATTTCAAGATAGAATTTAATTATTAGCTCAATTTTTTCAATATCTGAATAACAATCAACTTTATAGAAAATGTTTAAACTGTATTATCGATATTTCATGGACTTTGGAACTTTTTTTTCAGTTAGCATCTAGGTGTCTATTACCCTCTATCTTACATGAAGTTTTAAACGTCCATCTGCTTTTGAAATGCTTATATTTGCGTCATGAACATATTAAATAAGAGGTTACATAATTATCCTAAAAAATATTGTTCGTTATTTAATTTCTTTTAATTTACATTTTTTTAAATAATTAATTATAGATAATCTAAGCTAGAAACATTTACAAGGTGTTCCGAAACTGCTGGAACATCAGAAATGCGTGAACCAATTTTAACAAATTCAAAATCTTTATTATTCTTCTACTTCATTATAGAAAATTTAGACGTTTCGGTAACCGGGGCTAGTTGGCGCAGTTTTCAGTTTTT
This sequence comes from Vesta saturnalis, assembly GCA_036346205.1. Taxonomy (NCBI): domain Eukaryota; kingdom Metazoa; phylum Arthropoda; class Insecta; order Coleoptera; family Lampyridae; genus Vesta; species Vesta saturnalis. Next base: position 1,464,375 of record JARFJB010000003.1, read on the forward strand.
AATTTTTGTCTTTGTGGTTTATCCTAAAAAACAAAAAAAATATTGCTGCTTCTAGCCCTACCTATATCTCAGCTATATATGCTCAATACATACATTTTTGTAACTGTAACGGTTATTTAAAAAAATAAGAAAAATTAAGTGTGTCAATTTGATCCTCTGTGGGGTAAGTTGGCGCAAGATCAGGGTACATTGGCGCATGATATAAGTCCTTGAATGTTAAACAAAACGATTTAAATGAGAATGAAAAAAACTTTAATTTTGCTAAGCTAACGCTTAAAGCTTTAAACAAATAAACTACAAAAACTAACATTGAAGCTAAAAAACCGCTGCCAAATTATCTGCCACAATGCTTTCTCATATGTGTAAATAAATAACTGAATTTCATATCGGTGTTTAAACACGATAATCCCCCATTTTTGATCCGCCATTTTGAATTTTTTAATTTTGACAAATGATTTATTCTTAGGGATCTTAGAAACCCCCCATGCTCGACTTTAAAAAAAAAATCGCTTGATAAATCAAAAAATGCACAATTTTGCACCCTAAAAACGGTGCGCCACTGGTTATTATATATTTTTTAATTTTGAAATTATATAAAAAGTATTAGTTTGTTATTTTAATTATGTAACTTTTGAAAATTTGAAGCAATGAATTTCTGATCCTTTAAAAATGCCCCGCCACTGGTTGGATTTTGCTGATCAACGAACTTGACCTAGATTTTATGGCACAGAATTTTTGTACCAAATTTCATATCGATAGCTTTAATGGTTCAAAAGATATCCCTCACACACATTTTAATTTGAAAATTAAAACCGATTACATAGCTTTCTTTTTATACGTACTATATGAGAAAGTAATTAAAAAAATGTTAAACTCATAAAAACTACTGTTTACTCGCTTAAGAGGCGTCGGATGGCTCTATCCTGCCAATGTTAATTTAATCAACTTTATAACTTAACTTAACTTAACCTTCACGCCATTCCCTTGCGGGGTAGGCAAAACAATCCCTGCCCCTTATTTATTTTTCATGCACAATCTTTCACCATGCTTTCCTATCTCCGCATACCTCCCTAGCTTCCGCAAGATTCACACATAGTCTCTAACATGCCCTTTTGTTTTTAAACCTCCTTATCTTTCATTCCCTTATCATAGATTCTACTACATTCAGCCAAGTTTTACGCGGCCTACCAGGCCCGGCCTTTCCCCTAACCTCACCCACATATATTTGTTTCGTTAATCTTGCGTTGTTCATTCTCTCAATGTTACCAAACCAACGTAATGTACAACTTTTATATCTATCCATCATCGTCTTTTCCTCACCACACTCCGTCATTATGCATTCATTTTTTATCTTGTCCCTTCTCGTTTTACCACATGCGCTTCTCAGGAATCTCATACTCACGGCATTTATTTTTCTTTCGTGCCTTTTTTGACATACCCATGTCTCACTTCCATACAGTACTGACGTGACGAATACGCCATTATAGATTGCTCGTTTCGCAGCTAGGCTCATGCCTCCATTTCTCATTATCGTCCACATACTTCCAATCACTTTCCTTCCAGCATTGACTCTTCGTCCAATCTCGCTCTCAATTGTACCATCTGCAGTAAACATTCTACCGAGATATACCAGCTCGTCCACTTGTTCCACAATTTCATCTTGCAGAGTAAATACTCTACTCTCTTTTCCACTTTCTCGATTGAACACCACAATCCTAGTTTTGTTCATATTTACCTTTAGGTCCATGCTCTCACAGACTGTATTAAACTTCCTCAGAGCGGTTTGCAGCTCATCCGCACTGTCACTTAATAAGACTTTGTCATCTGCATTTACCAGAAGTCGTACTTTTACGTCACCAACCATTACACCATTTGTATCGGTACATGCTTGTCTAAGACATTTATCCATGTATACATTGAACAACCACGGTGACATCACACAGCCTTGTCGCACTCCTTGCTCAATATTAAAGTATTCACTCACACCTCCTCTCATCCTAACAGATGCCCGACTACCGTTGTATACTGCCCTTATTCCATTTATTAGACCTTTATTTACGCCATATTAATATAATATTTCCCACGGCTTCTCCCTATTCACTCTGTCGTATGCTTTCTCCAGATCTACAAACGCACAGTACAACTTCCTTTTTACCTTTAAACACTTTTCGATCACCTGGTGGAGAGCAACCATCTGATCGACGCATCCTCTCCCTAGCATGAAGCCAACTTGCACATCCCACATCTTAGTTTGTGTAGTTTCTCGTACTCTATCAATCAATATTCTTCCAAATACTGTACCAGGCACGCTGAGCAACCTTATTCCTCTGTATGTATTTAGGTACCTTTTTATCAGAAACCAAACAAGATATCATTACGACTTTTTTTGTTTTTTTTTCTTAAGACTTTGTTCGGTTTTTTTTTTATTTTATGAAAATTTAGTATGATTTAAGATCTTTTTACAAAATGTGCAAAAAAGAAGTTTTTTTCAAAAATCTGTAATAAAAATATTTTATTCGAGTATTTTGCCAACATTCCGGATCAAATTGTGCGCCTTAACTTCCCCTACAAGCAAAAAAAAAAGAATTTTAAATATATCTTTGGTGGTTCCTGAGAAGAAGGTACATTAAGTGGTAAAAACAATAACTTTTGGGAAATTCCATTATAGTTAAAGCCTAAGCTAAAACAAAAAGATAAACCTACCTCAGTGTATTCTAACCCCATATGATGGGTGAAACCTGACAGCTTACAAAACCGGTTAATACCACCCTCAGAAAACAATGACGGCTTGTGGTGACGGACCATTGAAAAACTTGTTGATTTTATTAGACTCAACAGATTTGAGTGAAATTTGTTTTATAATAGATTTGAATAAATTTAAAACAAATTTCAGCCAAAAACGAAAACTCGAAAATTTTTACCCTGGGGGTCGTCCGACTCTCATTAAGCAATTAAGAGACAAGAGAACGGTGGACATTTTACCAGCACATTCCTCATGTGTCTAACCATGGATAAGTTTCATTTGACTCAGTTTTCTTTGGTAGCACACGGTCATCTTCATCACCGCTGCCGGAGTGTTGATTTATTTTGGTTTTGAGTTTTCCACCATTTTTCCATCCACTTTTTTCTTTTCGATTTATTTCAGAGATTTTTTTTAAATTCAACTTTATTTCTTTTTGGAACTTGTTCTGCTCTTAAAGCTTCTTTAGTGGGTGTATCGGTTAATGTAGCCGTAGCGCCTCTTTCGCCCTTTATTAAAAAAATTATTGCTTACGCTGTAGGTAAGGGCCACATTTGAAATGACGTTATTTCGTTTTTGTATACAGTTATTTCGCCCAGAATATTACGCAAAGGTCCTGGGCATACTTCCTGAATTTCATTTTCACCAGCCTCTAAATCTCTTGGACTTATATAACATTAGGTTGTTGAGGTAAAGCAGTAGGGGCGATGCAGATGCTAGAATGTTTGGTATATCATAAATCGACATTGTAGTTTTTTAGAAGTCCATAGAGCGGCCTATTCAACGGTTGTAACTTGTGTAAACAGTGTGGTGTAAATGAATGAACGGTGACCTCGTTTTCCTTTAGATAGTCCAAGGCTGCAATGGACAGATTAGAATAGGGATTATCTAAAAGCAGTGCACTGGCTGTTCATTTGACCGTCGTACATTCCAAACAAATTTTTCGCTTTCATCCATCGAGAAGGATTAACACTTCCTACCAGTACGGCCATTTAAAACCAAATGCGGCTTAAAGTGGACTTCAGGAAAGATAAAATAAGGAGAGATTCTGTTTTCGGTAGCCCAAACAGCCATTGCAAGGGTAACCAACGTTCCTCGTTCTTGGAAAGTAATCCTTTCGGTTTGCTGAAATCCTCTTTTGGTCACAATTCTATCGGGAGTTTGATAGTTAAAGATGTTTTCTGGCCTAAATTGCAGACGATTTAGTACCGTTTGCAAATTTGTGACAAATTTTCCCAAATTTTCTGTATTGAAGCTTGATGCTCTTGGCAAGCTGGTGGTTTCTGGAGTTCTAATGGAAAGCGTTTTGTGTCGTTTGATAAATGCGGTAAACCAACCTTCGCCTGCTAACTTTTTCTCGATCCAGGAGGCTGGAATGTACAGTTTTAGGGCCACGGCGTATTCAAAAGCGCACACTCTTACTGTTTTTCGACTCAGCCCGTAATAGATATCTGCTGCTTCTAAGGAATACTCTACTAACAGTTCTTCTTGAAGCTCGGAAAAATCTGTCTAAGTTTTGCATATCCTACATATGATGTAGGAAGATCATTGTTTCCATGTAACTCCTCGTCAGTAAATTTCCTTCAAAATCGTCTTAGGAAAGCTTCTGGAGTGCCATAATCTCTGGCTGTCGCTCGTATAGACCTCCCATTGTATTTTGTAGATTGTTATTTTTTTCTTGTAGAACACAGACAGTTAAACCCATCTCATAAACTAGACAGGCCAATCTTCAAATTAATGTTATACCGAGTATCTACAATTGTTAAATGAAAAGTGAGTCTTCTGTCACGTACATCAAAATTATATATTAATGTACTATGTTGACATAGGTTTAGTCGGAAATAACAGTGCGCAAACTTGCCTTGCGCCAATTAGCCCCGGTTTACCCTACAGCAAACGTCACCAATTACAGTGACAGATTCAAAAAATTTTTATTGAAGTGTCAAAACAAGCATGAAAACGCAATGAATAAGCCTATTGTAACAGTTAGTTAAACGTACTTAAGAACCAACTATGGAATCTAAATTTTATTTTAGAAAAGATTAACTATACCTTCAAGAAATTAAAGGGGCAACTCAGAACACCCTCAACGGGCGAAGGCTAACAATGAAAAATACCACAATCTAAAAGTAAATTTAACAAAATCCGAATACTTATATTTTGGGATTTTAAATGGTGTATTTTTATATTTGCTATTAAAAGCAGACTTATATTCGCGCTTTCATCTTTTTCATATTACATAAATTTGTTCTAAAGCAATTTTCACAGATATTACCACTTAGTGAAGACGACAACTTTTGATTGGAAAATCGTAACCAATTTTCGTCTTTTAAAAAAGTTCTCAGTTGATTTATCATTCGATTTAAGATTCTGAAGTTACTTCCCTTGCTCCGCTCCAAGGTAGGGCAGGGTAAAAGTATCGATTAATCGATTATAGTGGATTATAATCAATTAATCAGATTTTGCTAAGTTTTTGAAAATAATAGATTAATCCATTATCTGATTAATAGATTATTTGATTAGTCCATGATTAATCGATAACTTGATTAATCGATTACTTGATTAATCATTAATTGGATTAATGGTTTATTATACTCCAGCTTGGGGTTAGTTGTGACATTAATGGGATTGGTTGTGACAGGTATCGTTTTGTCTTATATGTCTTCGCGCCCGTATTTCTTTTGGACGAGAATTTGTATGTGGTTCTCCGCAGCTAAGACAGAAAGTTTCTGCTTCATCTTCTGAGCTACCGGACGACACCTTTTTTGCCCTAAGTTTAGAAATGTTTCTTTTTGTGCCCGACTCTCAAACTTTTTCCTTGGGCGCTTTCGATTCCTTCAATTTGTTTTCATTTCCTAGTTCCTGCTTGTTTGGCGTGTTAGTCCAGACAACAGCTTGGCCACGTTTTCGTCCCTTACTAGTTGTCACCCGTTTCCCTGCTTTTGGTGTTGGTCGCACATCTTGTGGTGAATAATAGTTGGACAAGCCAGAAGTTCTAGATATTCGAGAGGACTCCACTGCAATAGGTGAATTTCTAGGAGAGATTTTCTCTTCGGCATGGTTCAATTGGTCTTCATTTGAAGTTTGTAAATTATCTTGGCGTGTTTTGTCATTGGCTGAGTTTGAACCCACTTGGAGTGGTTGGTCTAAAGTTCCTTCTGGTGACACTTGACGATTTGGTCGATCAGTAACGGCCGAAGGAAGGAACTCTTCATCTGTAAAGGTATATCTATTGAAGGGATAGACCCCGGTAACTATAAACCCAGTCTGAACATTCCTAGGAGTTGTAGCCAAAGGCCTCCTTTACAATTTTTAGTATGTCGTGAATGGATATTGTTTTTCCCGGATTGTTACGCATCCAGCCGTTACAAGGAGTATTGATATATTTGTTTAGAAGACCGTACACTGACCGATCCAACGGCTGCAGTTTGTGGGAACAGTTGTAACAAACTCTTTACGTTTGTAATAAAATTTACGTTTATTTAGGCAACTTAACATGCATTGCGTGTAGCGTGTGTTGCATTTCATAGTTGCATAAAAACATGCACTTAATTATTTTAATTAGAACGCCTACGCATATCATTTGCACATTCAGTTTGAGATATGTTCATGCCCAAAGACCTTTTGGGAGCGTCGTTTTTTGTGTGATACTGAAAGGTAGTAAAAATCTTTTTTTATTAAAAGTGCTGTAAATTCTACGGTAATTTAAAGTAATTTTACAATGTTCGAAACGTTTGCATTTCAGGCACTTTTACTTTCATGTTTGCTTTTTATTTTTACTTTAATTTCACCTTTAGTGTTACTTTACACACCTACGCAATTCATTATTTTGCCGTTATCTAATTTATGGTATTAGTACGATTAATCAAGAGTGAGATTTATTCATTTGGGAATCACAAAGCATACAAATCCCTGAAGTAATATTACGCAACAGTTTCCAAAACGCTGGAGCCATTTCATTATCTACAGAGTGACCAAGAATAAGGTATTCTGATTCCATTAATTACTCACAATATTAAGTATTCATTAGGTTATAACGTTACTAACATTAAGATATTTCAATTTATAATTAAATATAGGTGGTGTAATAAAATTTGTTATTGTAGAAATTTTCTTTAACTTTATTGTATAATGGTTTACTTGTTTATTCCATATTTAAAACCAAGTTGGTGTCCGAGTATTTAACAATTAGTTTCAGGAAGAAGCAACCCCGATTTTAAAGCGAACATATCTACGTATATGTAAACATTGTTTGGTTAATAAGGCAAATCGATAATTGTATGAACCTGGCCCACTTTACTCTACGATTGAGCGTAAGGCACAAAATCTTCTAGTTATTATCCAAACTGTTAAGTAGCTAAAATTTGTAGCCATGTGTGAAGAAGTAAACTTATAGAACTTAGGGTTTTACAATGTATTCAAAAATATGAAAAAAACGAATAGATGCTTGCTTAAATAATAATGGAGGTCATATAGAGCAAATAATTTAGAACTAAAATGCCAGTTTTACAAATTGAATAATGTTTAATCCATTATACTGTAGCTGTTAAATTATATTATAATATAACTAGCTATAAGTAGCTAAAATTTGTAGTCATGGGTGGAGAAGTATACTTATAGAACTTTAAGGGCTGTACACGTTATTGACAAAATAATCTCTGTAATTTTTCCTTGACAATAAAAACATACCAGGAATTGAGTTTCCACTAGTACTGGTAGCAAAACAAAACGTGACCAAGGTACCCCTCTCCGCGGATATCACAAAACCTACTTGTTTGATTCCCTTTTTGGCAACAATTCTATCTGGACGTTGCACAGTTGTTATATCTATTTCATCGACATTATAAATTTCCTGGTGATCAAATTTGTAGCGATCTAGGACTTCTTGAATATATATATATATATATATATATATATATATATATATATATAAAATTAACTTTTAAAGTACAAACAGTAAAGATCAACTCGAGTGGGACTTGAACCACGACCTCCACTTTGCTAGAGTGGGGCTCTTCCATCTGAGCTATCGAGGAGGCAAGTCACAATCGATTCAAACTTGAACTGTATGTACGTCCCTAGTTACGATGTATTGTAATTATTATACACAAAATGATGGATCACAGTCAACTTTTTGTAAATGTCATGTGAGCCCGCAATTCGCTAAGGTTTCTTACATGACAACACGTGACTGATTGTTAATTTTTATTTGCTGTATGCAACTGTAATAGGTAACTATAGAAATTGGTTTAGTGAACGAACAGAAGTTCAATTTAATAATCATTAATTGTATTTTATTTAAAATTAGTTCATTTTAAATAAAATACAATTTGATAAATGAATTCGTTCACTATCTATATATAATATATATATATATATATATATATATATATATATATATATATATATATATATATTGTTCTGTACGTAAACATTTATATGTTTTTAATCTCTTGAATTGAAAAGAATTGCTCACCTTCACACTCTCGCTTTTGAACTTCTTTACAGTATCTTTGTAGTTCAAAATCAGCAGCAACTGTTCGCAGTGATCTCTTATTGGTCAATACCTCATGTGCTGCTCGTTCAAAAACATCAAGTTAAGTTTTTCCTCCGTCAGCCTTGCGTTTATAAGTTCTCATTATATTTACAAAACGACGTTTTGCTAAGTAAATCGTTGATTATAAATGTGTTTATATCTAGTAATTGCTTATGGGGTAAGTTGTGACACTCACAACCTGCCGCGGATTGTATGTCACAACTGACCCCTAAGAACGTTATGTCTTTTCCCCCCTGCATATTTTCCATAATGGAATACGTAGCTTAATTATAACATGATAATAAGAAAGTACATACCTTTATGAATACGATTTTGTCACAATATAAACTTATACTGTTAGAATGGCTTGCTTATAAAACATCACAGTTAAATGTTAATATTTACTCAAGAATGTTGAAAACAGTCAAATCGATAATACACATGTGACACTGTAGCATTCGAAAGCAAACTGCCAGTAAATACGTCGAATTCGATGCTTCTAATGTTAATGTGTTCGCGATATTGCTGCCATCTATGAAGAAAGATAAAAAGCCTCTGTCACAACCAACCCCTGTCACAACGAACCCCGGTCTCCCTTAAATACTTAAATACATGAATAAATGTAACTTTAACCCAATTATATTTTTAATGCGTTCTCCAATTAATTATCGTTTGATTAATTTATTGCTTGATTAATACGATTAATCCATTATTTGATTATTCGATTATTTGAGTAATTAATTATTTGATTAACCGATTATTTGATTATCGACTAATAAAAAAAATCGAATATATTCAGTACTCGATTATTGAATGTTCACACTTATAATCTCCTACTCCTACTTCAAGGATGCGTCTTATACAGGGTGTCCCTAAAATGTGTGGACATCACTTAACCACAGATTCCTGGTTCGAAAATAAGACGGTTTAACTTTCAAAAAAAGGTTATTTTATCCATAACGACAGAACGCTTGGGTCGATTTGGATAATATTCGGTATTGTACTCCTTACCGATGTAGGTCATCTTTTAAGATGATATTAGTTATTATCAGTGGACCATTAGTGTACGAAACACGTGTAACCCGGCGTAAACCAGTCAAAAACTTTTTAATGTTAAGGCCAGTAACTTTCAAAAAAATAGTTTCAAAAAGAGATGTTAAATAATAATTTTTTTTGTTACTTTTTAATTGATGATATCTGTTAAGGTTTAGACACAAAAAAATCTAATCTGAGGGACCGCGCACTGCGTTTCTTAACCCTTGAGCAGTCGCGTGGGTAATAATAACACCGTTGATCACATGGATGGCAATGGTCATCCATCAATTATTTTTGAGTTTATCAATTTTATTTCTATTACGATATGTAACTTAATGAATTATACACATTTACTAAATGATTTTAAAGTCTCCATTTCAAAATTATTACTGAAAAGGGCAAATAAAGTGTTTACAATACATTTATGATACAATAGCACCATGTTATGAACTAATCATTTATTCAAAGATAGCAAAATGTTCAGTTTAATTTCAAACTAAAAAAATGTCTCACAGTTGTTTTTTATAAACTAAAAATGCAAATAACGTAAAATTATAAATTACTTGTGAAATATTTTAGAGAATATTATACTTCAGCTGTATTATTCATTTGTGTGCTAAAGCTTCCTAAATTTCTTTACTTTTATAATTTTTTGTTCACCAAAACATAAATTAGTAGAATATGTAATTAAAAATTATTATTAATTTTTTTAAATACATAAATAAAAAGTTTACCTCGAGTAGGATTTGAACGTACGACATGTACTTTGCTAGAGTACCGCGCTAACCAACTGCGCTATCGAACTACAAGCCTCAATCGATGTAAATTTTGTCTTTATGTATGTAGAACTGATGTAAATTCTTATTCGTTCATAACAAGAACTCATAACAATAAATTAGTACACATTATTTAATTTAAATTACATACAAATACTAATAATATACTAAAACTACTGTAAACAAACATTTTCCGTAAAAGAGTACATACTTTTACAGTAATAGTCGCGTGGATGACAATTGTCACAAGCTTAAATTTATTGCCTTATTATAGTACCACTTACAATGTTGAAGGTTAAAATATTACTACAACTACAAATGTAATCTAGTAGTCTGGTATTCTAATAAATAAATGACGATATGATGTTTATTAGTGACAAGTAAGTGTACTTTTAATCACAGTAGTTATTGTTTATCAATTGTGAAGTGTCTCAAATTGTTGTTGGTGTTAGCTAGTAATTTTTAACAGTTAATATTCTTCGTTATTTCCGTAATAATGGTTGTAAACTACAGTTACGCTGAGCAAACGGATATGTTGATGGTTTTAGGATATTGCGAAGGAAATTGATGCAGAAGTGTTAGCGTATACAACGAAAGGTTTCTAAATCGTCGCGCCCAATCATAAAACTTTTGCAAACATTGAAAGACGCCTTCGCGAAACGGGAAAATTTGCACCGATCACAGCTGACCGTGGATGTGCTCGTACAATTCGCACCTCCAAGCTAGGGGAGACAATTCTGAAAATAGTAAAAGAATATCCACAAGTAAGTAGTCGCTGCTTAGCATTGCAAGCAGGAGTTTGAAGGAATGTTGCTCATAGCGTTCTTAAAGAACAATTGCTATATCCTTATCATGTACGAAACGTCCAGGAGCTTTCATCAGCGGATACCACCGCGCGTCTTGAATTTTGTAGGATCATTCAAGAAAGAAGAGCTGAGGATGTCAATTTCATAGCAAAATTCTCTGAGGCGTGCTCCACAAGGAGGGGTATGACAAATTTGCACAACGAACATGTGTATGCAAATGAAAATCCAGCAACGCCACTTTCAACATGAGTTTAGAATAAATGTATGGGTAGGGATAATCGGCAGTTTCGTTATAGACCCTGTCATTTTACGAAATCGTTTAAATGGAGAGAATTATTTTGACTTCCTTGTAAATACCTTACCCGATTTATTGGAACACTTGCCGTTAGATCTTAGACGCGACATTTGGTTTTTACACGATGGAGCACCACCTCATTTTACATTGAACGTTCGGAATCGTCTTCATGCACAGTTTACTAACAAATGGAGCAGATGCTACTGGAAAATAGGTACCTCTTTGCGAGATTTAAATATTTGCGGTTCTTTTATGTGGGGAGCTCTAACGAGCAAAGTGTATTCTCGTCCGTCCTATAAACACACAGGACGAACTTTGGGCCAGAATACAGAACGCAGAACTGCCTTATCGTCATTTACTTCTTAGAATACCAGACTGCTACATTTGTTTTAAGAAATGCTGTGCGCGGTGCCTCAGATTTTATTTTTTTGTGTCTAAACCTTAACAGATAAAAGAAACAAAAAAATTACTATTGAATGTCTCTTTCTGAAACTATTTTTTTGAAAGTTATTGGCTTTAACATAAAAAAGTTTTTGACTGGTTTATGCCGGGTTACCCGTGTTTCGTACACTAATGGTCCTCTGATAATAACTGATATCATCTTAAAAGATGGTGTACATCTGTAAGGAGTACAATACCGAATATTATTCAGATCGATACAAGCGCTCTGGCGTTATGGAAAAATAACTTTTTCTTGAAAGAACTTTGTAGGAGAATACTAGCTAAACTAAACGTAATTGCATATAGGTAAGTTTAGTTAAATCGTGTTATTTTCGAACCAGGAATCTGTGGTTAAGTGATGTTCACACATTTTAGGGACACCCAGTATAACATCTTTAGATTTGTTCAAAAGTCACCAGTGAGTGCGTTTCCAGATCCAGACTTTTATTTGATCCTGTATAAATGCATACCGTTGTATACATCGACATTTTCCTCGCCCATTAGCCATGGTCAATCTGTCACTGACACTATTCACTAATTCTTCTTGTTAAAAAGCTATAATTTTACTTTTTGCAATCATGGTTAGTTTTCCAATTACAGAAGAGTAGCTGATAAACAATTTAAAGTGTTCTCATTGCTGAACGGATGGATAAACGAAAAACTATGAACGTATTGTTACTTACTTTAAAATTAACGGACTTGCAAATGCAAGTAAATCCTGAACCAAACGAAGAAGTGCACCAAACAAAAATGTTCCTCCAAAAGCTTTACATAGTGAAGGAAAAATTGATAAATTCCTTTTCGTTGCTGTATTAACAAATTCAATGTGAGTAGAACCTGATTTAAATGCTGCAGTACCATACTCAAAAAAATTTCTAAAATAAATACTTAGCGATAAAATTTAATCGGAAAACACACTTACCTACACTTGAGCCTTCTTTACAGATTTTTCCCAATACTTATTAAATTTATTGTATACTCCATTTGTAAGATCTTCGTATCGTAAATTCCACAAATCATTAATTTTTAACGATTGCCTAAAACCTTGAATTGCCAATATATCGAACCATTGAAAGAATATACGGCACAAAAAACTTGAATCTTCCTCTGGACATGGTTTCTGAAAAAATACGGGGAATTTTTCGAAATTGTAAATTTAGTTTACTTACTGTTAGTTTTTCATACTGACTGTATTGTGCAGCTTTGTCAGCGAAGCAGTTTAAAATTAGCATAACAATTGTGAGAGGGTAATATAATATGTAACCCAAATAGGAATGATGTTCCGAAGTATCTAAATTTACAATTTCCGAGCGAAATTCCGGAATTCCGCACAGTACTGTTAAAAACCAGAAAATGAATTGCACGCCGGATGTACGAATTCCGTATTTACGATTAAAAGCAACAAAAAAACCGGATACTATCTGTAAGTATATGTTACATAAATTGCAAGTTGTAATACAAGTCACTAACCAAAGTAGCGATTTTTATTAGAGGTGCGGATAATTCAACATTATAGACGGATTTCAGTGCAATAATTTTTCTTAACGCTAAAGATTCCATAAATGTTAACGAAATTAGGACCAGTATAATTGTGAGTTTCGATATGTTAAAAAAATTCCACATTATGTTTTTATTTTTGCTCGTTACCATATAATAAATATCGAGAGGTGCAAAAAGCCATAAAAATATACAAGGGATCCATACTAACACAGTCTTTTGGAAACAAACAGTAAAGTCGGGATCAGTAGTATTCCAGCTTAATGAAGAATTCTAAAACGTTAAGACGGTAAGATACATTTATACAATATAATCGAATCGAACTTACCCAAAAAATATTCCCACAAAATTCATCCATTTCACGAAAAAAAGTGAATATTAAAAAAAATACATACAAACAGTAGTAATAGTAAAAAAGCAGTACTTCGAGTTCAATTAAAGAGAAAGTTTGTTAAAAACATTTTATATAAATATTCTTATATTTTGGTTTACATAAACAATAGTTTGAGAGAAATGTTGCAAAACTAGAATGATCTTGAACATTAAAACTTAATTGACCCCTCCACCAAATACATTGCCTGAAGGAGAAGGTGTATAAAAACTGGTATCCGTTAAACGGTTGTAGGTGAAGGACTTTTCTTCAAGTTCAATCATTCTCTTATTACACAACAATATTATATTCTTTAGTAATTTGAATAAAACATTTATATTACAGTAATTTAAGTTTATACAAAATATAGTGAATAATAATGTTAGCTTTGTGACTTTGCGGTTCCTAATGAAGAGATGACCCTAAATACAGTCGCTAATTCTTAGCGTAAAAGGGAGCCAAAAGAGTAGGTAGCTAACACACTTACATCACTACAAGTCAATGATGTAGTCAATAATTTAGTAACCTGTAATTTAAAATCAAATGATTAGCATGTCGGCATAGTTGTGGTCTATTTTAAAATCATAATACATATATTACTCTTTATATTAGAAATAAAAAATTCATATTTTCCACAGAATTGTAAAAAAATGAAATTATGTTTAAAATTGTTAGTGTACCTATTGGCCTCTTTGGAAATCATCCGTTGCGTCTGTAGTATCCGTCACTGACGTAGCATTATTCTGACGAATATGACAATATGACATTGCAAAAATAAAAATCATTACTACGTTCTTATACCAGGCACATCGTTAGGATTTCTGCTTGGGGTGGGCAAAGAGGGGGCGATATATTTTAAATGTTTAATTTGTAATTAGCAACATTAAACAAATTATTATTCAGTATATACATAGGTATTTGAATTTTAATGTAAATACATTTTTTTAACATATACAAAGCATACGTAAGTTTCTTAACACGTTCAACGCTAATTACATTAATAGGTATAGTGTAAGGATCCACTAACTGGCGAATTTCTATTAACGTTTGAAACATCGGTATTGCTCAGAATGAATTGAGTGCTAGTCGACGTGTTTGTTGGAACTTTATATTTAGCAGGTGTATGGTTGGTTGCAGTTAAGAAGCATCCAGTGTTCCTACAATACGGCAGGGCCTGCTCTAGCCTTCATGTCACCCCAGACAAACAGACAATTTGCGGCCAATCTTTTTTAAATAAAATAAAAATTATGTTAAAATCAATTATTTAAAAAAATATATGTAATACATTACATAATAAACATATAAAAAGGGCAAAACTTAGAAGTACTGGTACATATAAGGTGCATTTTATTGCTATACTTATATTCTATTAAGAAAGTACAAAAATATTGCATAACCAAACAGAAATTTTAGATTCTATAAAATATAAAAATATATAAAAATATAAAAAATATAAATTTTATGTTGACACATCGAAATGACCACACGTAAAAGACATCAACAGTCGGTCAAATCCTTTTATACATGCCGCCTTCTCCAGGGTATTAATACATACAATCTCTAATAAGAATTCGAATAGGCCATTATTAAGATGGTCTTGGTCAATTTACTTCCATTACTTCCATTACATGCGTAAATCAACATAAATTTCAGATTAATTAGCTAAACTTAATGTGTATTTCTGATTTTATAATTTTTATATAACTTAGATGTCCTAATATACATGAATTAGGTTTTCAACCGATCAAAGTCGATTATAATATCAATTTATAATTAATTTTGTACCAATTCTTTTAAATGCTCTCTAAGTAGTATCCTTGATCATACAAAATTTTCCGTTGTGCAAGATTGTGTCATTTATAGAAGCAAAAATATAAATACATTTGCTCTACGCTTTCATACAGGATCAACATATCATAAACTCACGCTACAAATTTAACATTTACCGCAATTTTAAACTCTGCATTTCTCAAAATACAGTAGCCAAACACAGAAGTAATCATTATCGTGTCAATAGAGGTGTTACTAAATTCAATTATAATTCAAATGGGAGTTTGGGAGAAAGCGCTCGGACCCGTTGATTTTTAATTTCAATCTAGAACTTTTTACGTAAAAGTGGAATATACAGGGTGTGTCAAGAAAATATATGACGTCATCGGCATTTTTTAAATATTAACCCCATTTTTATTGCAGAATTAGAAAATGCAGATCTTTTACATGCGACAATGTAAATGTGGAAAATAAGAAATATTGAATAAAAATTATCTTAAACATTAAAAATGATAAAATTTCACTGTCAATGTAAGAAAACGTTAAATTGTACATTTTGTATTAAAATTATTTTAATTAATTACACGTTAGCAACTTGTCTTTTGTTTTTTAATAGGCGACAGCATTGTTATCGTGAGTTTATCTACAGTAACCCTGACGATAAATAACACATCAAAACATGCATCACGTGACAGGAATTTCTTTGGTGTTATTGTCAATTTAAAAACTATAAAATAAAGCAACCTAAAAGAAATTCTTCTTTCTAACTTTGATTTCCGTAAATGTTTTTATTACATCTTTTAAGTTAACTTGATCAGCAATTTCATGTTCAATCGCTAAAATGGCCAACTCATTAATACGATTTTGCGTTGTAGTTGAACGTAAAAATTCTTAATTAATTTTAATTTGGAAAACTTCTTTCTCCACTTGCAACAGTTATTGGTATACACAGCAATACTCTTAAGGAAACACTTAGGTTTGGGGCACAATTTAACATTGTTATTAATTGTAGAACAGTGCTTGGGCTTTCTTTTTTGCCCATAAGCCCAGATACTGCACAAATTTTTTCTGTTAATTCTACCCATTAATATCAACAGAATCACCGTGAGTTAAAATACTTTCTAAATCGTTGCAATGTTTTAAAAGATTTTCTTTAGACATGCCCTTTAAATCATATGTATTGTTGATTCAAAATGGGCTTCAACGTCAATTTCATCAGCCAGTTCTCTCGCATCAACAATAGTTTCATTAAAATATTTATCCGATCGAAGATCTTGAAAAACTTTTGCAATTTTGCAAAAGATCAAGTGCAGATGCTAGATCATAATCTTTTGTCTGCAACAATTTGCTTATTGGATTAATACAGTTTAAAATTTTATACCAAAGAACTATTTATTGAACACAAAATTTAAATTGTTTAATACAACTTAATAAACCAGGCTTCGTCCCTTATTAAATTATCAATTTCTTCATTCTCGTAAATGCTTAGCAAAGCATCGTAAAAGCCTCCGATATAAAATCTTAAAGGCTTTAAAGCCTCTATCCTACTCTCCCATCTAGTATCACTTAATGGTTTTAAAGTCAAACCCTAGACATGTTTTAGAAGAATTGCCCAGCGAAAAGTAGATGCTGAAAAAATACATATATTTTTTGAATCATATTAAAGAAATTAGCGCCTTCAAAGATGCTTTTACCATATCGTTAACTATTAGTTTGAGAGTGACTACTACATGGAACGTAGAAAGCTCGGATTTAGGTTCTTAATCCTAGATTGCACTCCTGATTTATCGCCCCGCATATTAGACCCGTTGTTATATCCCTATCCTCTTATATCCTGTAAATTTAAACCCAAATTATTAAATGCTGCAATTATAATTTCAAACATTTGCTTCCTGTAGACCTTTCAACTGGAAGAAAACCCAAAAGCTTTCCTTAATTTTAATTTCAACCTCATCTTGATTGGAATCAGTTTTATTGATTGAAACATACCTGAATACAAGAGTCATTTGTTCCACCTTAGAAA
The DNA here is from genome assembly GCA_036346205.1 of Vesta saturnalis. Lineage (NCBI taxonomy): Eukaryota > Metazoa > Arthropoda > Insecta > Coleoptera > Lampyridae > Vesta > Vesta saturnalis. The sequence goes on from JARFJB010000003.1 coordinate 1,481,664, forward strand.
TATCAGGAGTGCAATCTAAAATTATCGAATAATATTTGGCTTTTTTTATTTCATTAATAATATAAGATTTCACACTTTGATGCAACAAGTCTATTATCTCGTTTTGAATATTTTTCCCAAGATAGTGAGCTTTCGTTTCTTCTTTTTTAAGCACCCTACGTACGTGTTCTTCCATGACGGAATCAAATTCAGATAGCAGCTTAATTATTTTTAAGAAGTTACCGTTATTATGCTCAAACAGCTTGTCGCTTGTACCTTGGAAAGCCAGACAACTTTTACCAAGCATTTTAGTGATTGCTACGATTCTTAAAAGCACTTCTTGCCAATGGTTTATTTCAGCGTTAACAAGTCTTTGGAAATCCGCATCTATTGTTTTACAACACTTTAATCTTAGGTTCAGTTCAAGGGCGTAACCAGGATTTATAACGGGGGGGCCAACCATGGTCCATGGTCGTTCAAAATGTAAAATTTGAGGATAAAAAGAAAAGGCAAATGAAAACAAAACTTTGAGATTTTAATTATACTTAAATTAAACTAATAACATTTTTCTTGGGTTTAAACTAAGTTTATCCAAAACTTTCTTCACTATGCAGTCCTGATTTTCCTTCAAAAATGTTCGATGCACACTCATCAAACACAACCCAGTGAGTCTGTCATCACCCATTGTACTCCTGAGCCAGGTTTTTACCCTTCGCAGAGTACTGAACGATCTTTCCACCGTAGCAGTAGTGGATGGAAAGCACTTAATATTAGCAGTGCGTGCCTTGTTGCAGGAAAAAACATTAGCTTCCTCCAAAAGTGCAGCCACTTCAATGTCCTTTAATTTGTCTTCTGCTAAATTCTTTTTCTTCCACATATTGTACCACAAATCTAATTCTGCAGAGACATCACCCAACTTATAAAATTTCATGAAAGATTCTGCATTATTTTTGAAATCTTTTGAAGCCATTTTGAGCATGATTGAAGGATGAAGATAAGTTAAAGCAAAAACAGGTGTATTTTCGTTGGAGAATCTAGCATTCAAAGACGAAGTTAAAGAATCAAGATAGGGGATGATTATTGACCGCTTCCAGTATTGAACTGCAGACTCAGATGGTGGATTACTTCTGTGTACTTGCTTTTGAGTGGCTCGTGGTACTGACAACTCAACCCCTGCTTTCTTTGCGATATCAAGTGATTTTTTAAATAATTCATAAGAAACATTTTCGACATCTTGTCGATCTTCTTTGATTACATTTAGAATATCATTAATATGTTTCTTCACCATAACCAAATCCATACTTTTACCTTGTAAAACGTTTACAACGGGTTCCAAAATTGCAGAGTATCTTGCAATTATGTTTAAGCCTAAGATGAATATTGGTTTAGTAACTGCACAGTGCAATTGGTAGGCAGATTTTCTTGTTGCATAGTTTCCTTCGACAGATAGATGTTCTAGTGCTTTAACGATGTCAGTGAAGCTTTCTGAAAACTTTTTTATGCTCTTATATTTTTCCTACCATCTGGTTTCACAGAGCCTTGAAAGATTTGGAACCGATTTCCTACGGGCTGGCGATTCACGAAAGAAGGTTATTGTGTCTTTAACCGTTGCAATTGTGTTTCTTATTTCTGGTAGCTTGCTAGTATCATTGGCCACAAGATTTAGTCTGTGGCTGGAGCAATGGAAAAATAAAGATTTAGCGTACTTTTTTTTTAAGAATGGCCTGTACACCACCTTCTTTGCCGGCCATCGTGGAACACCCGTCAAATCCGAATCCCACACAATTATCGGCGGAAAAATTATTATCTTCTAAAAACTTTGAATTGCGTTAGCAATTGTAGAAGCATCTTGACATTTTAACTCAATGTAGCCTACAAATTCCTCCCCGATTATTTTTTGGCTTTCATCATAGAACCTTAATCCAATAGAAAGCTGCTCTTTTCCAGCGATATCTGCTGTTTCATCAGCCATTACAGCATAAGCTTTTGCCCGTTTGCGGTCTTCGATTATTTTTACTTTGATAACTTCACCGCATAATTGTATGATCTCATTTTGAATTGTTGGTGAGGTATAGACTGCGTTTTTTTGACATTCATCCAAGTGGCTCTTTAGCTTCTCATCACCAGAGTCAATCCTCAAATTTAAAAGGTCAAAGAAAACTCCCTCATTTCCTTGTTTTCCTCTAAGCGGCAAATCATGAATTCCACAAAATATTATGCATGAAATAATTGCTGACAATATTTGTTTATTTTCTTCAATCGTCTTATGGTGCCCTATTTGCAACTGGACATGAACATTTTCAAGAAATGTTTTTGCAGCAGCTGTTGAAGATTTGTGGTAGTGGCTGCCAACGTGCTTTCTACAATCTTCATGTATACCCTTAAACTTCATGTAAGGCCTTACCATAAATGACAAATGGCATCAGAAGCAAAATCGTAATTGGATGATGGAACCCAAGGTTTGTCAACAATTCCTTCTTTTTTCAGAAGACGAGTTATTGGCACAACTAACATAACGACCAATGTCATTTTCATGGTAGCCATCGCGTTCTTCAGTTTGTTTAGAGGTCCCAGTTCCAGAGACTGCTTCATGTAGATTTGAAGAACTACTTGAGCCTCCTTCAAAATAGATTCCAATTTTGATGTTCCGACCATTTTATTTTCATCTTCATCACAATCATTGCTTCCACTTCCACTACTGTCATCATGAACTTTTTTCCGTTTTAGAGATTTTTGACCTAAAAATAATAACCTAATATCATTCTTGTTCTTAGTCCCTAGTATAAAACAAAACTACCATGTAATGATAGCTTATAATGTGGATATACTATATCCGATGTTAATATTTTTTCTCTAGATTAAAAACACAAAATGAAATTAATAGCACGTATAAAGTGCTGTTTGATCTTTAATATGTGAAAATTTCAAGTTTTTATATTTAGTCCCATTTGAGATATCAGCTGTCAAAATCGGTGCATTATTGTAATTTTGTTATAATTAGAAGGCAAAAAGTCGGCATCGTAATAATGAAAATATATAAAATTATATTAATAATACACAGAATCTTTTGCCAAAGCTAATAAAAATTGTTTCACAAAGATACAAGCAAAGAGTAAAGAGCAATTGGCAAGTTTGTAAAGGGCTGCAATTGAAATTTTTTCCAAACGTTGCGATACAAATAATTTTGAACAAAATTAACATCGGATATAACATATCTACATTATAAGCTATCATTACATGGTAGTTTTGTTTTATTTGGTGCTGGTCGAGCAACCAATTTTCAAATTTTGGACCATTTCTAATGGAATGACTAAAGTTTTAATTAAAATTTAATTTTCTACTGAAATTATTTAACTTACCTTTTGTAACCAATTTCTTATATCCATATTGTCTTTTCTGTGATTTCTGTCTCTTTATTCTGTGGTAAGACTATTGTTACGGATTTTCTCTCTTGTTTCTCAGGCAATAATTTAACACTGATAACTATTCACACCAACTTTATTTAAAACCAATAAAGTTAACAAAACAACACAAATATTCACTTTCTCAACACTTTTAACTATTCCGCTTTTAAATCTCGCGCCTCGCTTTCTATTCGCCGTATGCAACTTCGTATCCTGCACTATATACTGTACTGTCTGTCTTCGCGCCGGATAGGCAATTTTATATACCCTTTTGAGCCTAGAAATTGCCAGAACATTCGCATCGCCGGTTCTCGTATATTCCTCACTTGTATCTCGATTTTTCTCGAAGAAAACCAGTGGCGTTTCGTTACACTATTAAATAGGACACTGTCGCTAGACAAGAGCACTTACACACCAACTCAATAGTTGTTGCAAAAAATATTGTCCTATGGATTTGGAGCAAGTTGTGTTTTAACCACTTGATAGTTTTGCACGAACTGCACTCGGGCGTGACATTTTTCCGTACACTGACGATCCCGAGTCTCGTTCAGGCAACTTTTGTTTTAACTTGTTGCTGCAGGTCTTACGTACGTTATAAGAGCATTTATTTCCGATTCTGATGTAGGATTGTGTATTGAATGTTTCAAAATATTTCACACTAAAACTACTTATTGAATCAATTTATTTTAATTCATTAATAGGATTAAAAAATGTAGTTAAATGAAAACAAAAAAAAAGTGAAAATTTTTTTAACATTTTTCTCAAAAATTTCCGACTGTTAAGTGGTTGAATCGAACACTAAAAATTGACGTATCCTGAGAGTAAATCGAACACTCGTTTTATCCAATTCTGGTGTGGGACAATTCTGGTGTGCACCAATGCATTAAATGCATAGATCGAAAACGCTATTAATATATATTTAGCACTATGTCAGTTTTTCAAACAGCTTTGTTTTTTGCTGATGAAATATATTTTAGTGACAAAGGACACGCGAATAATTTTATTTATTAGAGCTTATTAATTAATTTTAAAATGTTCATAAAAGCAACCAAACGACCACAACAACAAACAAAATATATAAAACAGATAATAAAAAAAAATATGCAGAACAGAAAAATATGTATATTTTAGATTTAATTTTTTGTTTATTAAAATTTAAAAATTATTTAATTTATTTTTGCTCTTCCAGGGGGGGAGGGGCAGTTGTCCCTCCCTGCCCTTCGCTGGCTACGCCCATGGTTCAGTTCTAGAAAAGATTTTTGGGACTGAATATGATTTTTACAAATTTCGTGGTCTTTTAGAGTTTGATTCAGATGCTTCCAACTTTTAAACCTCTCCTTTGAAAGGGAACTAAGTACACAGCCAAAAATGCTGCAGCAAAAGCAATATACGCAATTTTTTGAGACAGAGTACACTAGCCAGTCTCTTAAAATTTGCTCTCCATTACTTAAAATTCTTTTATAATAATTAGGGGGTAAATTTTCTACCAGTCTCATCGTTTGGAAATCTATAATTGTACAATGGTTTAGGTGGACCTTGCCTTACCAAAAAGATTCTTTCGGCATTTGGTAGTATCATTGGCCAGAGTGCTGGATCTGTACTTAAAAGTTGTTGAGCTCATTTGGCGACGGAGGGCTGCCACTGTCAGTTGCAAGTATTAGTTCAGATATATCGTTCATTTGTTGATCCTCATTTTTCTCAGGTGTGTCTCTGTTGTCAGTGTCTTTCAATGTTGTCTTTTATGTAGAACATTTTGAGTCGTCATTTGTTTTGGTACTGCCCGGCGTACTCTGTAAATAATTTAGTAAAGTGCCAGCTTGTCTTTGCCTTTGCTTGTCCACCCTTCGTTTTGTATATTCGCTACCAGATAGCTTTTGGCGTCCTTCGGACATTCTGGAAGATACACAAAATATCTGAAAGAAAACAAAGCAAATTATAAGGAAATTGTCTTACCATAGACTTAGTTAAATTAGACAAGTACTGCACTTTTTTATGCTCATTTAAGACCTAGGCGAACGATTAAGCAGTTTTATATGTTTTTTATATTTATAAATCATGTAATAGTAGTAAAATAGTAACGAACCTACCACACCTGATACCTTTCAAATTTGAAAAGGTATGAGCACTTGCATTTTACACAATTTTGTTTCAAAATCTTAAATGGTATAAAATAGGGCAATTTTTCTTGTCCAATTTAGTCAGATCATGCATAGATTTATTGTAGAATTCTCAATGTTTAAATGAATATTTTATTTTTATTTTATAAAATACCTAACAAACTTTTGCTATTTTTAAGAAAATTTTATTTATAAAACTAGGTGAAAATATTCGTAGCTTTACTTAAAAGGGATCGCATCCAGTAGTTGATAATAAAAAAAAGAATCAGGTTCTATTGGTCAGTGAAAAAAATCAAGCTTTAGGGTATTCCGTATATTTCATAACCTTTTTTAAGGTATTTGAAAAAGCTCCTTCGCATATGAAAATTAAATTTCTGTTTTGTTCAAAAATCGTTTTCAAAATTCAATTTTCATCTGAGAAGGAGCTTCTTCAAATACCTACCTTGCAAAAGATTATGAAATTTAAATGAAAGTTTGTTTTTAACACGCTTATATTAGCTTCACTTATATGTTTGTTTGCTTGTCTGTCTGTTTGTAACCGCCTTCTTTGAACAAGCATGCGCGCGGTCGGCGATACATACGATACAAGATACGGCGCATTTGGGATCCAATGCCTATCCTCCAGACCGAGTAAGTCTTTCCAATTTTAGCTCCAAATAAACTGTCATGTTATTTTTGCAAGGAAAACCATCTCATTTTGATTGTGCTATTCAAGGCATAGATATTTCAAGTAGAACAAGTCAATTATTTGAAGCTATGTAATAACTGTTTCGATCCTACCCATTCTACAGTTCAATGTAAATAAATATAGTTTAAAATAAAACACCTTTAATGATCAATCGAACTAAAACGAAAAAAATTCTTAATATAGGCAGAAATATAAATAAACGAAAGATTAGTTTATTATGAAAAAAGCGTGTGCTTTGTGCCATATTTTCATTCATCGAGCACCCACGCTTTTTTACATATACTAATCTTTTCGTTTATTTATATTTTCTTATATTAATTATTTTGTTTTACTGATCATAAGACTAATTTCGTAGATTCGTTTAACGGTTAACTTACCTTAAAAATTACAAATCACACTGATTATTGAACCAGAACAGTATATACAATTGAGAGTTGCTACTTGTTATCACCACCGACGAATGAGCAAAATAATGCTATGCTGTAAAGACAGCCCTTTTATAATTAAGACAATAAAAAGTCATTTCTTGTCTATTCCTAATTCAGACAAGTTCATGCATCATGCTGATTTATATATATATGCGATGCGCGGTTATATTAGGTAGTGTATACAATAACACGTGTTCCTTATTTAATAATGAATATTTTCTAATTATACCTATTTTCTTAACATACAGTAGAATCCGGTTATAACGAACCACAAGGGACTTGAAAAATAAGTTTGTTATATCCAAGTTCGTAATAAACGATAAAAGAAAAAGTTACATACATATTTTATTTTACGATACATTAATAAATCACTATATTATACAATATTTACACAATGAGTTAGTTTTGAAAAAGTCTGTAAGTATTGTTTATTATATTTCGTAGACCAAAACAGTTTATCCACAAATTTTCGAATTAATTTTGAAACACCGTGGCTTGAGTGATTTGCTTTCGTTTTTCTGTCCCGGTTAAATTAATCACAAAACTGTTACCCTCTTTGATAATTTGCCGCCTACACATTTTTCACCTTTAAATTTTAGTGTTTTATCTGGGTTCTTTAATTTAAAAATAGCCCAGTTTCGTCGCCATTATCACTAAAATTACCTTATATTAGGCCACTTATTGTTTAACTAGTCTGTTAATTGATTTATTTGATTGACAAGTTGATTAGAAAAACCCTGCGGTCAGCGTACAGTATTGTTAACACATAATTACCCTTTAGGATTAAAGATTTAAACACCAATTAGGAAAGTATTTCTAAGAAAACAGAAACCTTATCTTTGCACATCAAATAATCTACGTACCTGTTATTTATTTTACTGACAGAATACTTGCTTACTTTTGTAAAATTTAACGGATGGAAACAATTTTTCCGAACGTATATCCGAAAGTTCGTTGTTTACGGGTTTATTATAACAAATAATATTTAGGGATCTTAGGATAGTACGTTTATCACCGGAAGTTCGTTATAAGGGTTCGCTATAAGCAGTTGACTTTATATAGATGAAAAACAAGTATTTAACTTTCTTGTAAAATAGTAAGAAATGTTTTACAAATGCTATTATGCTATTATTTATTTTAATTAATATTTTACTTCTGAGAGTAAAATGTCCCCTAAGATTTGCCGACAGACAAATGTCCGTTGTCGGTCTGAGCGGCCCTGAATACGGATAGAGTTCCTATGACAGAGTACCGATTGACGCATTTTAACGGAAAGGGAAATTTGAATTAAGAAAAGGTATTGGTGTCAGATAGTACCGTAATAGTTGTTTATATACATACTATTCATACATAAACAGTGGATTATACTCAAAACTGTCAGGCAAAGAACTTACCATGCTGGTTCAATATAAAGTCTCTTTTCTGACTTTCAAAACGAGTTGTACAAATAATTATTAAAATACAAAGTCAAGTCGTTATTTTTATTTAAAATAAATACCTATTAATATCCTTTACAAGTATAAAACACCACTTCAAATAAACTGGTAGATTTACTTTTAACCTCTTCCTGTTATATATTTTTATGCAAAACTGGTTCTAAAATAAATTTCAGTTTTCTCAATATTAGCAGACAAATACCTACATTAAAACAGGAATGATTTTGTAATGTCTTCATAATGAATCTTTTATGATTGTGGACCTGAACAGGCTAAATTCTATCGTGCTAAAGCACGGATGGATTGCCAATAGATGCCTATGAATTACCTTAAATTTATATCATATATTAGAGAGAGGAAGTGGGATATCATTCCAGAGTTTAGAAGCGTAATAAATGTGATTCGCCATTTGGTACGACAAGTGGAATTGTACTGCATTGATGATGAATGAACCAGTTTTCGCAAAGATACGAGTGGTATCAAAGAATTAATTCAGAACACAATAGCCGTTGTAATAAGATAATACAAAGAAAGAACTGAAACCATCCTTCTATGCTCAAGGATGATGAGATAAGACGCATTATAACTCTAATTCTTTTGAATACGATCAACGATATCGAGAGCTTTTAATGCAAAAACTGAGTTTAAATGAGCAATTTGGCTTTTCCAAGATTAGCAGATAAAGTACCTAGATTGAAAAGCCTATTTACGAGCAGCTGATTTTGGTAATGCAAAGATGTCACCCATGAACATTTGAAGATGTGACCTAACAGGACTGAAATTCTGAACTTACTGTGCTTCATATTACAACTAGGAATGGATTTTTTGCCAATAGTGCCTATTTGACACAATTAACTTAGAATTGTTCCCATATCAGAATGAGCGTTGAAGCTTGTGATGAATCATTCAGTTTAATTTCTGATTTGACATAAAGTGGATTATCCTTGAGGCTGAGATGAACTACAGTGGATGTATTGTCAGCAAAGCAATGGATGGGGTTATGTTGAAGAAATAGTCATTTTGTACACGAAAAAGTGTTATCGCAAAGACTTAGCCCGAATGCTAACTTCTTGAAAAAAAGCCATCACTACGACAGTATTCGTCTTAATAAGGATAACTAGCAAAGATAAGAATTGACCCAACGAGGTGCAGTCTTGCACTATGCCAAACTGTAATGTTTGAGATATCACCGGACGTTTCACTGTATTAAGTTCCATAATGTCTCATTTTGAAAGAAGATCACACGTATGAACGACTTGCCTAAACCCATATGGTGGTTAGAGTTATTTCAAGGAGTGACATTGATTGAGGCTTTCCATGATTAGACAAAATGGAAGTTGCAATTGAAAGTATCTTGAGATCTGTACTTAAAGCCTATTTTACGAGTTGAACACTGTACTTATGGTAAGCGAATTCAGAAGAATGGTCGGAAGCTAATAGGAGACAGTTGGTGGAAGATTTTTACAATAGCTATATCTGCCACATTGAGATAATTAGAGATCGATTCAAACTTTAAGAAATGAATGATTCATACGTTGACAGAAGAAATGATCACATCTTTGCAGACACTGAGACACTGAGTTTGTGCATTAAATCTAACTAACGGCCAAACCAACTGAGGTACTTGTCTATACACGAACTCTAAATACGGATAAAGTCCTTAGATATAGAAAGTAACGCAATTGGTTTCTCGAATGTTATTGTAGCCAAAATGGCGGCAATTTGGTAACTTTTGGGGAATTAGGTAACTTTATGTTGTTAGTAGGGATATAAGGGGTTAGGGTTTCGAGCGTTTCACCAGAGTGTATCGTTTGTTGCATATTTGTTGTGTGCTTTGTATGCGAAACTATGCCCAGCTATTCTTTAACGGGGTGCCAAAACCGTAGTGAAAATGGATTTCGACTATTCAGAATACCTACAGGTAAAAGTGATGGCCAACGGAGAAAAGCATGGGATGTATTTATCGACCGAAAAGACTTGCCTGAACGAGCTTCATTGCGTGAGGTAAATATCCTACACTGACTCAATTCTTATATGTTAGTTAACCTTCTTAGAGCATTACTTGATGTTAACATTTGTTTCTTTTATATTCTCAGACACATTTTGAGGTTGACCAATTTGAGCTAAGTCGGTTGGATAACAGAAAACTGCTCAAAAAGAGTGCAGTTCCAACTCTTAGGGCTCCAGAGTTTTCGCAAAAGCAGGGAATTAAACGAAAGATATCAGGTATATTAATTGTTATGTTATTTCAATACCAAACATTATAAAGTAGCAAATGTTCCAGATATGCCAACCTCCTCAATTTTTGCAACCGAAGAACAGTCAGAAACAACTTCCACACCAAATTTTGGTTAGTAAAATATAATACTATTATCCAATTAATTATAAAATTTATTAAAAATGAAAAGTTTTTATCAATATATGTAGTATTGCAACTTATTAATATTATATTATGCAATTTATGTAGGAACGAATATTATGAAATTACGATTACAGTTGTTTTTGGATTGTAAGACCCGTTGGAACTCGTTGCTTGATATTGTAATGTTTGGCTACTTTTACTTTCGTTCTTGTTTAACGTTTAGGTGCTATATTTATATTGCGCCCTTCTGGTTTGGTAACCCAACGCGGTTTTACTATGCCTCGGCTTTGCTCAGTCGGGTTTATTTTATAAACGGGGTGTGGTTCGTATTAAGTACTGGATGGGCTTAACACTGTCACCTTAAATAAATACCTTAAAGCGTTTTAAAATGTATATTAAATAAAATAACAATAAATAAAAAGGTAATTAACAAAAAAACGTATGGGGACTTCTTGTTCCGGGTCCTGGCGGCTCGTTCTCCTGGTTGGCGGCCGATCACTGTGTGCGTAGTCGCTTCTGTGAACAGAGATAGTCTTTTTAATCTATTCCTTACCTAAGAGGTAAAATTTAGGTTACGGTCCTGTATGTACAGTAGCGAGAGCGTTATCCTTGATACCGTTATTGGTCGGGGCGCCAGCGCAATGAACTCGAGTCGTTGTGGGGATTGAGAAAATCGATACCGTGCTTATACTGCAGTAACTCTGGAGCGCTGAAGTGAGTATGTCCTACTCCCCGGAACTAATACACGCGAAATGCGCGTATGCAAAGGCGAGATCTCGGTGCTGTCTTTCTTTAATTATAACCGGTTTAATTTAGGCAATTAGATTATTTATCTAACAAAATTAATTACGGATCTCTATACTAAGTCTAATTATTTATAATTAATCAAGGGAACAAAATACTTAATATTAAAAACTGTTACCCGCTCTTTTGATAATTTGCCGCCACAATTTTTCACCTTTAAATTTTAGTGTTTTATCTGGGTTCTTTAATTTAAAAAAATGGTTTCGTCGCCATTATCACTAAAATTACCTTAATATTAGGCCACTTTTGTTTAACTATCTGTTAATTGATTTATTTGATTGACAAGTTGATTAGGAAAAACCCTGCAAGGTCAGCGTGTACAGTATTGTTAAATACATTACCCTTTAGGATTAAAGATTTAAACACCAATTAGGAAAGTATTTCTAAGAAAAATTACAGAAACCTTATCTTTGCACATCAAATAATCTACGTACCTGTTATTTATTTTACTGGCAGAATACTTGCTTACTTTTGTGTAAAATTTAACGGATGGAAACAATTTTTCCGAACGTTATATCCGAAAGTTCGTTGTTTACGGGTTTATTATAACAAATAATATTTTAAGGGATCTTAGGATAGTTACGTTATATCCGGAAGTTCGTTATAAGCGGGTTCGCGTTCGCTATAAGCAGTTGACTTTATATAGATGAAAAACAAGTATTTAACTTTCTTGTAAAAATAGTGATAAGAAATGTTTTTACAAATGCTATTATGCTATTATTATTATTTTAATTTTAATATTTTCTCACATTCTGAGAGTAAAAATGTCGCCCCTAAGATTTGCCGCCCCGGACAAATGTCCGGGTTGTCCGGTCTTGGAGCGGGCCCTGAATACGGATAGAGTTCCTATATAGACAGATTACCGCATTTGACGTCATTTTTACAACGGAAACGGGCGGGAAATTTGAATTGAAGAAAAGGTATTGGTGTCAGATAGTACCGTAATACTTAGTATTGTTTACATACATATTATTCATACATAAACAATGGGATTATACACAAAACTGTCAGGCAAAGAAATGCTTACCCATGCTGGTTCAATATAAAGTCTCTTTTTTCTGACTTTCAAAACGAGTTGTACAAATAATTATTAAAATACAAAGTCAAGTCGTTATTTTTTATTTAAAAAATACAAGCTACCTATTTAATATCCTTCACAAGTGTACGCATAGCAACACTTGCTACTTCAAACAAACTCGGTAGATTTAACTTTTTTAACCTCTTCCTTGTTATATATTTTTAATGCAAAAAAAAACTGGTTCTAAAAAATAAATTTGCAAGTTTTTCTCCAATATTAGCATGACAAATACCTACATTAAAAGCACAGTGCAATGATTTTGTAATGTCTTCATAATGAATCTTTTTTTTTATGATTGTGGACCTGAACAGGCTAAATTTGGCCTATCGGGCTAAAGCACTCCGGAACACTTAGGAGGATGGATTGCCAATAGATGCCTATGAACAGCTATCTTAAATTTTCTCATATCATAAGTGAGAGGAAAGCAGGAACTAGGGAGATCATTCCAGAGTTTAGAAGCCGTGTAGAAAAATGTGGATTGCGCCCGTTTGGTACGACAAGTGGAGATTTGTACTGGGTACTAATGATGTGAATGAGCGAACCGAGTGTTTCTCGCAAAGATAGCCCGAAATGGTATCAAAGAATATAATTCAGCAGCACAATAGCCGTTGTAATAACGATAATACAAAGAAAGAACTGAAACCATCCTTCTATGGTCAAGGGACTGTATGTTAAGGACGGGTCATTTATAAGCCTAATCGCTCTCTTTTGAATACGATCAACGATATCGAGAGCGTATTGGGAGCACTAACCCAGAGGTGAGAATTATATTCAGATGAGGCCGAATTTGGGCTTTATACAGCAGAAGGAGTTGTCGAGGTAAAGTACTGCTTAGATCTGTACAAAAGCCTATTTTACGAGCAGCTGTTTTGGTAGCTGACAGAAGATGGTCAACCCATGAGACATTTGAAGATACAGTCATACCCAACAGAGTAATGAGTCTGAAAACTTAAGAACTGGCCATTCATACTTACAACAGGAAATGATCGATCTTTTTGCAACAACAACACTGAGTTTTGTTAGCATTAAATTTAACTAGATTATTGCTTCCCCATTCGAGAATACGTTGAATGTCTTTGTTGATTGAATTTGCCATTTCAGCTTTAATTTCTTGATTTGACATAGAAGGTGGATTATCACTATGAGTAAACTGAGATGAACTACAGTGAAGAGTGCTATCGTCAGTAAAGCAATGGATGGGGTTAGTTGTTGAAGAGATAAGGTCATTTATGTACAGCAGAAAAAGTGTAGCGCTATAACGGATCCCTGTGGTACGCCCGCGTTAATGCTAACTTCTTTTGAAAAAAGCCATCGACTACGACAGTATTCGTCTTTTATCAAGGAACTAGAAACCCAGTTGATGAGCGTATCATTTAACCCAAACGAGGTGAGTTTGGCAAGTAACACTTATCAAACTTGAATGCCTTTGAGATATCACCGGACTGCTCTACTGTATTGTTCCAAACTTGGGTCACATATGAAAGAAGATCACCTGTTGAACGACTTTGCCTAAACCCATATTGGTGGTCACTAAGGAGTTTGTTAGTTCAAGGAACGTGAGCAGTTGCTGATTGATGGCTTTTTCCATGATTTTAGACAAAATGGAAGTGATGGCAATTGGTCGGTAGTTTGAGGATCAGTCTTATCGCCTTTTTGGGATAGGTTGAACACTTGCTAACTTCCATGATGAAAATTCCCAGAAGACATAGAGATCGGATGGTGCTTAGATAGGACTGGTACTAGTTCGGAACATTTCTTTAAGACAATAGCTGGGATACCGTCTGGGCCAGTCCTTATTGAGATCAATTACTGATGATCGATTCAAACTTGTACCGAAAATGAATTGGTTTCATAGCGTATGGAAGAATTGCTATACATCTTTTCCAGAATCATTGAGACACGAGTTTGATGCAAACAAATCACAAAACATTGGCTTTGTCTACAGAATCAGCAACTACCGATCCGTCAATAGATGTCAAGAAATGAAGATGTTCCAAAGTTTTTACTAATGGCTTTAGCTAAAGACTAAAATTTACGACTGCCTAAAGGAGATGTAGCTAGTTCATTGCATTTTCGTTGTTCCAACAACTTTTTAGTTTTAGTGATGACACTTTTGCAGATATTTCTAGCACCAACGTATTCTATATGACTGTCAACCGATTTATTAAATTTCCATTTAATGTAACATTTATTTTTAAAGATATTGCATCAGAACAAGCCTTATTGAACCAGGGTTGGGAACGTGAATGACCTACACGGTACTGTTTTTCGGAATGTATAACTCCATTCCCATGAGGATGACTTCAGATACTGAAAGAGCGATGTCCGAAGAAGAGGACGACTTAAAACAATATTCACGCCATGGAAAGGTTGCAAAGAAATCCCGTAAATTACTCCATCGAACTGACTTAAAACACTGCAAGGTTCTATCGGTTTTGCGAACAACAGTGGACTTAGGTACAGCAGAAAAAATTGCTATTAGACAATGGTCGGAAAGACCTAAAGGCAAAAGAACGGAAGTGGAAGAATCTTATTACCTAATTAGTCTAATTTGAATTGGGATAAATTAAAACATTCTCCTTATAACTTTTCAAATTCTGAAAATTCAATCAGATTGAAATAAATATCAATTCGTTCGCACAGAAAAATTATCACAACTGACAGCCGACAACTAAGAGATCATGACGTCACTAGTCGCCATTTTAACTCTAAAGTAACGGCCAAACCAATTGAGGTACTCTGTCTATGTAGAACTCTAAATACGGACAAAGTCCCTAGATATAGAAAGTACTGCAACTGGTTTGTCCAATGTTATTGGTGCCAAAATGGCGGAAATTTGGTAACTTTTGGAAATCCAGTAACTTTATGTTGTTAGTAGGGATATAAGAGGTTAGGGTTTAGCGTGTCACCTGAGTGTCTCACTTGTTGCATACTTGTGTGTGCTTTGTATGCGAAACTATGCCTAGCTGTTCTTTAACGGGGTGCCAAAACCGTAGTGAAAATGTTCGACTATTCAGAATACCTACAGGAAAGTGATGGCCAACAAAAAGCATGGGATGTATGTATCGACCGAATAGACTTCCTGAACGAGCTTCATTGCGTGAGGTAAATATCCTACACTGACTCAATTCGTATATGTTAGTTAACCTTCTTAGAGCATTACTTGATGTTAACATTTGTTTCTTTTATATTCTCAGACACATTTTGAGGCTGACCAATTTGAACTAAGTCGGTTGGATAACAGAAAACTGCTCAAAAGAGTGCAGTTCAACTTTAGGCTCCTGAGTTTTCAAAAGCAGGAATTGAACGAAAGATATCAGGTATATTAAATGTTATGTTATTTCAATACCAAACATTATAAAGTATCAAATGTTCCAGATATAACCTCCTCAATTTTTGCAACCGAAGAACAGTCAGAAACAACTTCACAAATTTTGGTTAGTAAAATGTAATACTATTATCCAATTAATTATAAAATTTATTAAAAATGAAAAGCTTTTATCAATATTTGTAGTATTGCAACTTATTAATATTATGTTATGTAATTTATGTAGGAACGAATATTATGAAATTATGATTTATCGGACAGTACGAAAAACCGAAGGTTATGATCAACAAGATGGGTTAGAATGACTATGGATGAAACTGGCATTAAGAAATAGGTAGTTTCAAGTCAAATAAGTACGAAAACTTTTCAGGAAGTCGCGTAAAAATAACACAATATTACAAAAATATGCCCAGGAAGAGTATGACAAACAGTTACAGTTGTTTTTGGATTGTAAGACCCGTTGAACTCGTTGCTTGATGTGCTCGAACTTTTTTACACATTAAGACTGTGCATCAGCAAAGCGTTAATTAACTTGAAATCAGACACCCGATTCAGTGATGAAGAATGGACTGCCATCAATGACCTAAAGTGTTCCCTCCAATAAAACTTGGCGTGGAAGCTTTGTGTAAAGAGATGCCACTCTAATAACTGCAGAAACAATACTACGATGTATCTTGACTAAGCTTGAGGAACAGTCAACTGCATTATGCACTGATCTTGCTGGTGCCCTGCCGGAAGGAATTGCTCAACGTCGTCAAACCAACAGTTATACTCAATGAAATAAAAAAAAAACTGATTGCAAAGAGTAAAAAGACAGAGAGTAGAGGATAATGACGACCATCCAACGACGTCTGGTATTGTTGATCATCTTTCAATAACCCCCCTCGAGCATCATTCCAAATGAAGCGAAGATGAGCAGCATCAGATTCATCTTCAGCATTCTCTGAAAGAAGAACTAGAGCGCAAACTTAAAAAGGAGTATTCTGAATTGACCCAGTCAGAAGAAAGTGCATCCAAAAATATTGATGGCGTCTTAAAAAGAGAAATTGCCGTTTTTGAAAGCAATGGAACCCCAGGAAAACACCTCCGTTTGGCATATGACTATCGGATGTCAATTTCGTCGACAAGCGTAGTCATAACGTTTTTTTTTTCTGATGCTGGGTATCTCTATAGTAATTTAAAATCTAATCTCCGCGATAACTTCATTAGCAGTGTGTGCCTTCTGCGATCTTACTCCCAAAGGTTCCGTTAGTGTATTTACCGATAGTTGGGTGCGTTTATCTAAGGTGTCATCCTTTATGACGGTCAGTGCCTTGTCGGTGGGTACATTTATGAATGGACTCACAATGTCAAAGCTTACCAGTATTTTTTCGTAGTTAGCTTGGACGTTGATGATTTCCACGAACGGGGTTATGATGTCCAGCAGATAGTGTGCTAATGGATGACAAGGGGAATTTCTCTAGCTCACAATTAGTCTCAGAGGAATTTCTTCCCGGTGAATATTTTGTAGGTCGCATCCTTATGTTTTTTCCATCGTTCAGTATAGGCGTTTTTCGATTGATGGTGGGTGGTCTTTGGGTATTGGTTATTGATTGATGTGTTATTCTTAAGGGAAATGATCACTCTCCGTTTTATTTTAAAATACAGAAGTAAGGTTATGTCAACCCTAGATTCATCTAGGTGAACCAAACCTGACCTGTCAAACCTAGAAAGGAGAGAGGCTATTTCCCTTAAGATTTGCCCATATTGTTGTGAGTAGAATGAGACCTGCTGAGGGCCCACGACGCCCGCCGTCGCGACACCCGAGATTCGTGTAATCGCCGAGGGGCGTCGGCACTCCCACGTGGCCGTGACAATTTCCCATCCCCATGGCTTCTTTTCGGGGGCGTTTTTCAACACCTAGACTGAATATTCAACCCCTTGATGGCATTTTCACCCCCTTGAAGACATTTTTACCCCTAATTAGAGCTCTTTTGGTTGGCTTCTTTTCGGGGGCGATTTTCAACCCCTTTGAATTTTCATCCCTAATTATGGCCTCAGCCACTGGAGGGTAGGCAAATGCGCGGGCAGGGGACGGGTGAGGGTTGTCGCTAAGACTAGATAAGGTCCTTATGGCTTTAATGAAGCGGGGGGTAAGTCTAGGTCACACCCACTCCTTTACCTGATTGGCTGTACGCGTATTAAGGCGAGACTAAGACTAGGCTGCACCCATCCTTTTACCTGATTTGTTGTACGTGTGGTCCGCCTTGTGACTTCTGATTGGGCCTATGCCCCATCACCTAGTCTCGGTGCTCTGATTGGAGGATTAAATCTCTGCATTGGTTATGACGGAAAATCTGAATCTGTATTCCAATAAGCTCTAATGCTAGCTTATAGGCTGCTCCCCTGAGTCTTAACTGAAAATATTCGAGGCCTTCGTACATTGTCGTGAACCTTTGGGGAAATTTGAATTTACATTCTAATAAAGGGATGCTAACTTGTAAGAAAGCGTAGGTCTTTGCAACTTACTCTCGTGGCTTCGCACCCATGTCCTGACCTTGGTGGAAAATTTGAAATTGTATTTAAGTCCCTGCATTTCTACTTGGTTGTGGCGGGGATTTGAATTTGGGGACTAATGCTAACTTGTAAGACAAGTGTAGGGTTTTGCAACTTGCTCTCGGGCTTCGCCCCACTTATCGTAATCGGAACTTGTTCGGGGCTTTCGCATATTGTCGTAATCCCTTGGATGGAAATTTGAGTTTTATTCTAAGAAGGGAATGCTAACTTGTAAAGATTGATAGGGTTTCGCAACTTACTCTTGGGCCTTCCCCTACTTGTCGTGCCCCAGAAGATTTGAATTTGTTAATAGCGTTATCTACTTGTGTAGACTAATGAATGTTTTCTGTAATATAGCTGACGCCACCTAGCGGTATATTTTAAAAGTACATACAGGTCCCTGTAATCGTTACTGGTGGGAAATTCGAAATACGGGATCTAAACTAACTTTTAAGGTAAGACGTATGCATCTGCGCCTCAACCCACCGATCAACTGGCGGTAAATTTGAATTTGTATTCTAATAAGCGGTTCTAATGCTAACTTGTAACACTGCTTAAATAAAGTTTGCCGCGAGTAGGATTTGAACCTACGACTTTTCTAATAAGGGGCTTCACAACTTGCTCACGGGCCTTCGCCTCTTCTCGTGACCCCGGAGCTCAAAATTTTAATTTGTTAGTGTAAAACTCATGAATGTTTTCTGTAATAGGGCTGACGTTATTGTAAATGGAAAAATCAAACAATCAGATTAAAGCAATTAACCAAATCAGTCAAATCAAACAAGAAGCTGAGCTAACAATTCTTCACAAGCTTCAGGTAAGCATTCTCCCACTGTATATACCTAGCTCCTATGAACGACCGCTTACTTTGTATATAAGGCTAACCGATACTTAGAGCTGATACTCTCCCTAAACGCGAGGGACAGCTGTGGGAAAACATTCGATCATCCGCAAATCAATGTCAATAATCAAATCATAACTTAAGCCTCCAAAAACAGGTTACAATTCAAAATACTGGTTTGACTATTTATTACCGTTGTTAAAATACGTTTTAAATAAACAAGCTGACTTTCATTTTCAATTTTGCTAATACATCGATTTTGTTTCTGTAAGGCAATTATAGGTGTCTGTGTTTTATTTTACACAACGGTTATCATTGTCATTAGATAGCCACAATAATACCACTTAAATTCGGAAATACCTCTGATAAAAGGGCCCTAGATTTATAAACAAACATGAACGTACTATTTCGTTTTTATTACACACAAGCTTTTAAACTAGAATCGAATTCACTTGTAAGAGTTCTTTAAACTATCACCGTTTTCACGTAAGGCAGCTACAGGACGCTGTTTTATTTTAACAACGCTCATCATTATCATTAGACAACCATAATAACGATAATATCCCGCAAATTAACTTGTACACTATTATCGAGTGTTGCATACAGTGATAAAAATACGTTTTACGGTTAAATGCCTATACAGCAGCAAATATAAACAAACTTAAAACCAGATCCCTAGCAATTAAATAAAGTAAATAAAACAAGGGTAAAGTTGAAATAAAAACGAGTACTTACCAGGTTTTACATGGTAAACACCTAACACAACAGATTTACTCTAGCCGTCTTGCTTGTAACTGAATAATATAAAGTACTTAGGTCCTTCAGGTCATCATTAATATAAAGTAATTATTTTCTGATTTCGCCAGTTATGTAAGCACAATAACAGCCTTTCACTATTCAAGTACATCTAAAAACTCTAATTAGCTAATTATGCGAAAGTTGGACTGCCCTTGAAAATGGAAATATAATGTTCACGTTCTTTGTGCGTGTGATTACACTTATTTTTAAAAGCAGACTTGTTTGTAACGTCATCATGGTGCATTTTTAAACTAACGCATGTTTTCTGTAATGGAAGTTGACCATGGCTTTACTTAGTTGTGTATTTTTAAAGGTAGATTTGCATCGATGTCTAGTGAGGTATTTTTAAACTAGCGAATATTTTCTTCGTCTCTCTCGTCTCCTTGCATCTCTCGGTTCCCACGTTTCTCTCTCACTTCTCACGTCTCTATTGTCTCTCCAGCATCTCTTTAGTCTACTCGTCCCCTCGTCTCTCTCTCTCTCCCATCTCCCTCGTTTCTCACGTCTCTCCCTCCTCTCTCGCTTCTCAGGGTTCTCACTACCTCTCTCTTCGCCAACCACGCCTCCCCCTCTCTATCTCTCTTTCGTCATCCACGGCTCCCTCGCCACTCCTTAGTTCCCTCGTTTCTTGCGCTTAGGTTAGATCAATACACGTGAAATATTAGGGTTCATTAATAAAAACTTTTTATCAAATTGTAAATTGTCTTACGAAATGAATTCGATTCTAGTTTAAAACGCAAAATTGTAAATGAAAGTGAGCTTGTTTAATTTATCCCTGGGGCTATTTGCCCTGTTTTCAAAAACGAAATAGTACCTCCAAGTTTGTTTATAAATCTAGGTCCCTTTATCAGACGTATTTCGGAATTTAAGTGATATTATTATTATTATTATTATTATTATTATTATTATTATTATTATTATTATTATAGGCTATCTAATGATAATGTGTAAATAAAACACAGACTCCTATAATTGCCTTTGCAAAATCGGTGTATCGGCAAATTTGAAAATACAAGTCAGCTTGTTTATGTAAAACGTATTTTCAACACCGGTATAAACCGGTACTAGTTTTACAAGACGATTACGTGTCGTAGTTGATTGCTTTTTTCAAAAGAAGTTAGCATTAACGCGGGCGTACCACAGGGATCCGTTATAGCGCCTACACTTTTCTGCTGTACATAAATGACCTTATTTCTTTAACAACTAACCCCATCCATTGCTTTGCTGACGATAGCACTCTTCACTGTAGTTCATCTCAGTCTACTCATAGTGATAATCTACCTTCTATGTCAAATCAAGAAATTAAAGCTGAAATGGTAAATTCAATCAACAAAGACATTCAACGTATTCTCGAATGGGGAAGCAATAATCTAATTAAATTTAATGCTAACAAAACTCAGTGTTGCCTTGTGTCCGCCAAAAGATCGATCATTTCCTGTTGTAAGTATGAATGGCTCAGTTCTTAAGTTTTCGGACTCTATTACTCTGTTGGGCATGGCTGTATCTTCAAATCTCTCATGAGTTGACCATCTTCTGTCAGCTACCAAAACAGCTGCTCGTAAAATAGGCTTTTGTACAGATCTAAGCAGT
This sequence comes from Vesta saturnalis, assembly GCA_036346205.1. NCBI lineage: Eukaryota > Metazoa > Arthropoda > Insecta > Coleoptera > Lampyridae > Vesta > Vesta saturnalis. The sequence goes on from JARFJB010000003.1 coordinate 1,503,049, forward strand.
ACTTTACTCTCGACAACTCCTTCTGTTGTATAAGGCCCAAATTCGATATCGTTGATCGTATTCAAAAAGAGCGATTAGGCTTATAAATGACCCGTCCTTAACTTCTCACATACAGTCCCTTGAGCATAGAAGGATGGTTTCAGTTCTTTCTTTGTATTATCGTTATTACAACGGCTATTGTGCTGCTGAATTATATTCTTTGATACCATTTCGGCTATCTTTGCGACAAACACTCGGTTCGCTCATTCACATCATCAGTATGCAGTACAAATCTCCACTTGTCGTACCAAACGGGCGCAATCCACATTTTTCTAAACGGCTTCTAAACTCTGGAATGATCTCTAGTTCCTGTTTTCCTCTCACTTATATGTGACAAAATTTAAGGTAGCTGTTCATAGGCATCTATTGGCAATTCATTATCCCTCTATCCATCCTCCTAAGTGTTCCTGAGTGCTTTAGCACGATAGGCCAAATTTAGCCTGTTCAGGGCCACAATCATAAAAAAAATTGATGTTCGTATATTGACAGCAGTAAGTCAAACTAGTTATTTTGAATTGTAATTTGTTTTTGAAGGCTGTAAGTTATGATTTGATTGATTGAGATTGAATTGATTGAGATTATTTGTGGATGATCGACTGTTTTCCCACACGGTGCCCTCTCGTTTAGGAGAGTATCAGTTCTGAGTGTCGGTTAGCCTTATCTACAAGTAAGCGGTCGTTTATAAGAGCTAGGTATATACAGTGGGAGAATTGTTTCGTTACCTGAAGCTTATGAAAATTGTTAGCTCAGCTTCTTGTTTGATTTGATTGAAGTTGATTGATTTGACTGATTTGGTTAATGGCTTTTATTGATTGTGGTTGATCTGATTGTTTGATTTTTCCATTTCCAATAACGCCAACCCGTACTATAGAAAACATTAATAATCCAAATTTTGAGCTCGAGGCCAAGAGAAGAGGCGAAGGCCCGAGAGCAAGTTGAGAAGCTCTATAACTGTCCTAAAAGTTAGCGTTAGGTCCCCTTATTAGAATAGTCACAGGTTCAAATCTTACTCGCGGCAAACTATATTTATGTAGTCTTACAAGTTAGCATTAGAATCCCTTATTAGAATAGAAGTTCAAATTTCCAAGGGCGAAGCCCCGTTGTTTGATTTGATCGAAGTTGATCCGTGGGTTGAGGCCCAGATGCATACGTCTTACCTTAAAAGTTAGTGTTAGAACCCTTATTTCAAATTTCTCCACCACAACTATTACAGGGACATGTATGTACTTTTAAAATATACCGCTAGATGGCGCCAGCTATATTATAGAAAACATTAATTAATCTATAGACATTTAGATGGCGCTATTAACAAATTCCAAATTCGAGCTCGTGGAGCACGACAAGGGGGCGAAGCTCTGAGAGCAAGTTGCGAAATCCTATACATGCTTATTAGAATACAAACTCAAGTTTCCCGCCAAGGGTTCACGACGCTGTAGGAAGGCCTCGAACATATTTCCAGCCAAGATCCAGGGCACAGCCCTCAAAAAGTTCTGACCTGTCTCATAAGCTACCATTAGGGCCCCTTATTAGAATACATATTCAAATTTCCCGCCATAACCAATGCAGACTTAATCCTCTAATCAGAGCACCGAGACTAGGTGATGGGGCATAGACCAATCAGACCTAGTCTTAGTCCCGCCTTAATACGCGTACAGTCAATCAGGTAAAAGAAATGGGTGTGGTCTAGTCTTACCCGCTTTGATGAAGCCATAAGGGCCTTATCTAGTCTTAGCGACAACCCCACCCGTCCCCTGCGCGCGCATTTGCCTGCCTTCCAGTGGCTGAGGCCATAATTAGGGGTGAAAATTCAATCAAGGGTTGAAAATCCCCCGAAAAGAAGCCGTACCCCAGTCAAAAGGTTCAAATTAAGGGTCAAAATGTCTTCAAGGGTGTAAAAATACGATCAAGGGGTTGAAAATTCAGCTTAGGGGTTGATAAACGCCCCGAAAAGAAGCCATGGGGTGGTAATGGTCACGGCCACGTGGCAGTGCCGATGTCCCTCGGCGATTACATGAATCTTGGGCGTCGCGACGGCGGGCGTTGTTGGCCCTCAGCTGGCCCCATTCTACTGTTGTGTATTGCTGTTAATTTACAATTAATTAGTATTATACTAATTTTGAGTAAGTAACCTTATGCGTCAATTATAGCATATAAGGGTTGTTCAAAGTACTATGCTAATTCTGAAAGTTACAAAGTTCCACGTTACGTGCCAATTTGTAGGTTTTGTTTTTATGCATTGTAATATTTAATTAACGATATAACAGCCGGATTGTATGTTAAATTGTAACGTTTATCTTTATTAAAAAAATGGTTACTCACCTTGTTGATTAAAATAATTGACCGATTAACCTCTTTAGGTACCTTACAAGATTTTGTTACAAATAATAGGTGCCCCTGACATGGAAACTCTCTTTGCTCAGAGGTTTGATGGTTGAATATAATGCAAAATTGATAACATATGAGTTTATTGTACAAACTAAAATGGATTCATCTAACATACAAATGCGATAAGAATTTTTAGAATACTTAATTGTTCTTTTATTTTCTAAAATAAAAATTTAACTACTAAATTCTACAAATAATAATCACACAGCTAAATCTATATATGTTAACATCAAATATACAGAATGCGTCGGAATTAAAACAAGTAAAACTTTATACTAACAATAATCTAATTTGAAATTGAAACCCAAAAGTTCATACGTTACAGTAGGTCGTTTTTACCACTTTTTCAGTTTTTACTTCTGCTCATTTCGATTCTTTGTTTTCAACAAAAATTTGTGGCGTTCTGATTGAGCTGACTGTCAGTGTTAAGTGCAATTAAATATAATACTCCCCATTCAACCAAGTGTTCTTTACTTTTGTATCACTGAGCTGTTAGCATACTCTCAACGGACTATAACCCCTTCAGCTGCATTTCTTGCCTGCGAGTGGTGTCATGCAGAATTTTTCTAATGACGCGTTATCTCACATGTTGAAGTAGTTCTTGACAACCACTTGCTTATAACGACATTCGCAACACCACGTCCTCTTGTTAGATTACCCCTGCTCTTGAAGCTTCGAATTAATTTTCTCTCAATTGTCATACCTGACCACACCCATTTCTGAAAACGATTTGCCCTACGAATAGTAAACTAAGCGCTAGCGACCAGTTGCATGAAAGTGCAGAATTATTTTCTTTACACAATCTGCGCTTTGCCTGGATCTAGCTTTTACAAGACTGATTGTTTGGAATCACAGCTTGGATTTTCGACCATTTTCAGTTATTCGTTCGTGTTTGTACGATTTAATATTCGATGACATGGAAGGTGTGAAAAATGAATCCTCTACAGAATTTGACGTAGCTTTCATATCCGCTATTAGTTTTCTGTTTCTAATTGTTTTCGAAAATTTGGTTTCTAAATTTTTAGATCTATTGTAAATAATACGATAAGTAAAAATTATCTATTAATGTGAAAAACTTACAAGACCTTCAATCAACTAAGTGTGTTTAAGACTCTATTACTACATTGGAGTGACATATGTGTATCGGAAAAAATATTTGCTGTCATTTTGTTAAACATGAATGTACATTACATTAAGGTGCGCTTAAAAGTAATAAATCTAATATATTAAGAACACAATTTCTAAGATTAGTACTATTAGTTTAAGACAGTGGCACAGTAAATGAACTACTTTTTACTTAAGTATGCATATATAAAACAAGATTGTCTATTACATAAAAATTATACTAAACCTGTATCTTTAGCCATACCATAAAATATGGAATGCCTATTTTGTAGTAGATTATTAGGACTATCAAACTCTACAATACCACCTTTATCTAACACAATAACCCTATCAGAATCCATAATTGTATTTAATCGATGAGCTATTGTAAGTACGGTACAATCCTTAAATTCGTTTCTAATTGTTCTTTGTATTAAATCATCTGTTTCAAATCAACAGCCGCAGTTGCCTCATCAAGAATCAATAATTTTGTTTTACGAAGCAATGCTCTACTTAAACAAATCAGCTGTCTTTGACCAACTGACAAATTTTCTCCACCTCCGAAACTTCGTGGTTTAGGCCTAATGGTAAACCTAGAAATAGAAGTATTTTAAAATCCGTTTAATATATATATATATATATATATATATATATATATATATATATATATATATATATACACACATATATATATATATATATATATATATATATATATATATAGTTTATTATTATTTTAAAATGTTTTTAGGTTAAATTTAGTGTTCATTGCATTTGTTTGAAGTTACCTCTTTGTGAGGTGGGTGTGATGGTTTAGTTACTTGTAGACCATTTTGATAGTGTTAGAAAGATGTTCCGTTGTGTAATTTTATTGATTCAGTTAAAAAAATTCTTTTTGATTCCATAAGTAAAATTACCAAAGTTGGGTATACTTTCAGGTCCCCATTATTTTAGTTAATGTAGATGAACCAAAATTACCGAATCACTATAGTTTAAATATCGAAAATCGCCAATAAGTAAATTTACTATGCCTTAAGATTGCATTGTTCATAAACGGGGTGGGTGGGTGTGGTAAGTGTGTGTGGCAGTGAGAGTTAAGTGAATGTTTCACCTTACTCTGAACGACGTGTTGGAGTGTGAAAATACCATGCAACGGGAGTGGTAGCGGATGAAGGGTCAAAATCGTTTAATAATTTTTCAGAAAGTGAAATGGCAGAGGTAAATAGTGTTGGGTTACAAATAAAGATACCGTGTGTGCAAATGGAATGGCAATCGAAAGTAATGATATAACCGGGGCAACGCTGCGAGTTAGTGAGTGCAGGACAGTCTCGGATACAGTGAAACTAAAAAGGGGCAGTAAATAATAGTGTTGTAATGTTTGGAAATAACAGTTTGAAGCTAATAAAAATCTTTAAACTACAATATCTCAAATGTATACAGAACTAATTGCAAAATTTCTGAAAAGAACAAAATATGACAAAGGAATAGCCAACCAGGTAAAATGCAATAGATAACAAGCAAGGGAGACTTAAATGGATACGTGTAATGCCAAGAAACTTAGAATATAAATGAATACAACAGATCCACAACTAATTCATACATATCATTTATTATACACTGGAGGTATTCCTGACCTGGATACAAAAAATTTACTACCTTCACATATGACAATTCTATCAGTCAGACACAATCATCAAGAAGTAGTACAAAAAGTACAAACTTCTAACAAATACCGTACAAAAACGTTGCAAAATACCTGGATGTCACAGTTGTTAGAAAGCACACGTAAAAAATGGCTAGAACTACGAATCAAACAAAAAAAAATTCGATGGTTACTAGGACAGGGATCCTGAACAACAAGAATCAAATTAGACGACTGAATGGGATCAAGCCTCGAGAGTTAGTTTAGTTTACAGATGGCAATACTAATCCGAAAAAAAATATGTGAATTTAAATGCACTAAATACAGAAATCACCTTTAAGTATGGTTGTGAGTGCAAGTTTGATTGGATGATTAATTTACGTGTTTTACTATTTTTTTATGATGTTATATAAATCAGATTGTCGTTATTTCCTTCATAAAAGCTTTATCATACAATATACGAACTTAAAATAATTATAATTCATTATTGCAATACATTGACACTCGACCTCGCAGGCTGGAAATGCTATTCTATACTGATCATTTAAACATAAAGTAAGCAGTTTAATTCAGCAATTACAATGAATGTTAATTTCGCAATTGCTGAACATTATTTTTACCCTTTTGCGTGACAGTGGTTACTTAATTTAATGAAAAAACAGGAAACTTCAATTATTTTAAAAACAAATTTTTAAGTTTATACTTTGGTTATAGATTTACTTTGTTTAATTAATTTATTTCTACAATAAAGTTTTGTTATTTTTTAGTGGTCACATAAATCAAAATACGTTTGCCCCCCCTTAAAACTTCAATTGCCCCTTCTGAAATCAAAACCTGGGTACAGGACTGCATCGCTCACGATAAACCAATCAACGTTGTTGAAGTCATTATAGTTGCCATAATCGACCACGCCGCGATTAAATATATCGTGCCTAACCTGCTGCCGCTTAAGATACGATTAAGATACGATCTGCACCAAACTGTTTAACATCACCTGTACAAATACAGGACCGCTTGCCTTACGTCATTTCCTTCTACCGTCGGACAGAAAGATCCAATTCTCATTCTACCGTAGTATTACCAGGAGATTAACGAGACGAGTGCCCTCGTCTGCTACAAAATATAATTATAGATAGCCCCCCGTATACGCACACACATTAACACGCCGCCGAACATAAACTAGACGTGCAGAAGATTGTCATGTTTACAACTCAAACAAGGTCAAGATTTAGATGTGTATTTTCTATCACTAAATCCAGTTTTAGCCTTACCACCATGCCAGAGGTAAATACCACCAATATTTACTTAAAGCAATTACATAAAAACCTGTAGAGCTTTGTTACGTCAGAATCCCCGCCAATCTACCCACCATCACGGCATTCGAAGCCCGACCAGAAGCCGCATCCGCCCTCCATGGATTCTAAATAAAATCGCAAGACGCGCTACACACGCTTTCATTCCGTTGGGTCAACTCGAATCCCACCTACACACCGCACACCGACTCACAAACACATCTACACTAGGCAAAATAATTAAAACCCGAAGTGCAGGAAGCCGACAGGTTGAAAGCAGCAAGCCGCCCGCAATTAGACCATATTCCGGTCACCCAGCTTCGTAAACTACGAACCCAGTATGTAGCAGTAAGTATTACATCTCAATCTCGCTAAACGTAATAAACCGCTTTCCTACCCGCTCACTTATCCTGAGATATCCAGCGGATAAGCAATATCCTGATTTAACATCTTTGTTAAATGCCGTCAGTCTGTTTATTTAACAGTGCTGAATACCGAAAGGTCCCGAAGATTTTAACGTCTTACGCAGTCCCCAGGCTAAGAGAAAACCTTACTTCTTAATGGTCCTGTACCTGTGTCCGATCCAGATCGCTTATCGTGATAACCCAGACTTGAAAGAGAAACCCACTTCTAGTCTCCGGTACATGTAAAACGTTTAGTTCATCCTGTACCTGAAAATCTTTAATCGTTCCGGAAGGTTTGAATACCTTATCATTGTCATTACTAAAACCGGTCCTGACCTAAAGCCACCGCAGGTAACTACTTTTGACGCTGTCGAACCCAGAAGCGCAAGGAGCTACTAAGCGTCTCCGCAGCCCGCGCTCAGAATACAATACGATATTATTCATTTTCAATTCCAACGAGTTTAGTCGCTTGTAAATACTACCAAATCTTTTTGTCTAAAACTTCCGCTAATTACTAAGAGTAATTAAAAATATACTGTTCCCTCAGTAATTAATGTAAATAGATCGTTAGTTAATCAACAAAAACCCTGTACAAATTAATTAGTTTCTTTTAATTCTACATTTGGCACACCTGCCATCCCCGTTATAACTATAAATAATTCGGCCACCGATAGCTACCCGACAGGACCGTATTTAAAAATAATTATTTATTTTAAATAAATTTGTTCACTGATTAATATATTTTTATGTGTACATATTACACGTAAGTTTTATATATAAATTATTGATTTTAGAAAACCTTAATCGAGTTAATACCGGGTATCGACCCTTTTTAGTTTGTAACATTCAAAGAACCTAGCGGTAAAGAAATTCTCTTTTAAAAATTTAAAGAATTAAACTAAAATTCCGTTCATCAATATTTAGTATTATAAATGGCATTGTATGTAGAATAGGTAATACAAGTATTATACTATTTTATTCTTTATCCATCGGTGAGAAAAGGCAGCTATAAATATTAAAGAATCCTTATCCATTTTTTGATTAGAGCAAAAAGCTGTGGCAAATAAAGAGAAATTGCATATTTAATTAAATAAATGATTAAACCACCGTACCAAAAATGCTACTTTACAATCGCAAGTGTGCTACCTAATATTATTTCGGTGCTTTACTATACAATTTCCTACCTCCTCCGTCATCGAATATTTCTATCGTTGAAAAGATAATATTAACTATTAACGTGAGCACTAATCTCACTGTTCTCTTTCGTTATTTTTTAAAAAACGTTTTAACTCAAATGTAATGTCTATCAAGCACCATACAACTAAACTGACCCCTTACCAATAGCTTACATCCGCATTGATTAGAATACGGACACCCACCTCCATTTGTATACTTGAACCACTTAGCTCAGTTAACGTTTGTAATTAAACGTAGGATCTCCTATCTGATTAGGTTTAGCTCTCATAGAAGGGATTTTACAGGTTTAATTAATATTATATTAACCTTTCACAAAATCCTTAAGATAAGCATGTTCTAATGATCTCCACAAATCATCATCATGATGAGTATTAAATGGATCCAGGTTCATTCGTAGAGTACCCGAAAATAAAACAGCATCTTGCGGTATAATAGTGAGACGAGATCTTAAGGCATGAAGTCCAATTTTTGAGATATTCACTTTATCAATTACAATGTTTCCTTCGGCAGCTTCAATAATTCTAAAAATAGAACTATTACACATCTGGTTTATATAAAATTAATTACCTGAATAATGAAAGTGTTAAGCTTGATTTTCCTGCTCCTGTACGTCCAACAATTCCCACTTTCTCACCTCCCTTTACAGTGAAGTTAACGTTCTTAAGTACCAATTCTAAACCTGGCCTATAACGTACTGCAAAATTTTGAAACGTCACTTCACCAATATTTGGCCAGGATTCGGCGGGTTTTGTGTTGGGAATATCCCATGGGGCTTCCTGAGGTGTTTCTTCGTATTCTTTAATACGTTCAACCGATACAATGTTTGTTTCCATGACTGAGGTGGTACGCACTAACCCATTCAATGTTTGCGTAATCTGTAAGTTATTATTAATTGCATAAAAGTACACGTAGTAGGTAAGTGAATGTACCTACCTGAAGTGCATATGTGACGGATAAACCAACTAAACCTGAATTTTGATCTTTATTTAAAACGGAAAATAAAGCAGCGAAAAGTATTATAAGACTTCCCAACGTTTCTAATCGTATAGCTAACCATCTATTAGCTGTAACACTTGGAAAAAAACAAACTTGATTAAAATCAACTCTATCTTCGGATTCGTTGACGAATCTATTAACTTGTCCATATGCTCTAATAGCTGAGGCACCGGTAAGCGTTTCTCCAAAATGTGAATAAATTGGTGAACGAGAAACCGATTCTAATCGCTTTAACTGCCGTGATGTAGCTACGTAAAATTCCTGCACTAAATAATAAATAACTCCAACTGGTATTATTACAGCAATGAATATAGGAGTCGTGTAACTGATTACGAAAAGAGTCGCTAGTACCTACAAAAATGATAAGATGCATAAACAAGTCATATAATGCAAACATATGAGCAGTTTTAATAATAGTACTATATCACATTCGTTACTATTCCTAGTCCGGTAATGGATTAACCCCACCAAATCTGGATTAACGTTTTTTAACTTCGTTATTTCTAAAATACGCTTCCCTTTCATTATGTATCTATGGTGGAATATTTAAGGCGCTGTTATCCAATCTTAAGGTAAATATCTGTTTTCAATTTTTTTAGAAAGTGATTTGATTATTTGCAGTGTGTGAAAGGTAATAATTCGCGTTTTCAGCTTTATGGTAATGCCATATGTTATGGCGGCTCTATACAGGATGGGTGTCTACTCCGTGGACGGAGGATTTCTCCTTAACTATTACACATATCAAAACCAATTTTGGTGTAGTAATACACGATCATTGGACCTACATTCTAAAAATATTTTGGTATATACAGGGTGATTGACAAAAAGATGCCAACACAAACCTGTTTTTTAAAATGGAACACCCTGTATGTTTTGCATTTTTGGATTCACTGTTACATTTAGGATAAAAGTATAGAAATTTGTATCTGTATCACTAACTGTTCTGCATATATCGTCACTTTAGTACCAAACTACTTTGGAACCACGATTTTGTAAATCTGTTAATACCGCCAACTATTAATGATAGGGACTAACAATCAAACTGGAAAATTTTTCGAAAACATGTAAAACTATACAGAATGATTAACTTACGCGAAATGTAATCTTTCTCAATTTTTTCAAATGCAACACCCTGTATATTTTTTCACATTCCGATTCCCCGTGAAAAGTAGATACTAATTGATAGTAGGTTTCCTAGCTATAAGACGGACCCTTCTTGAGATATTGACGCTTTATTTGAAAATATTGATATACAGAAGAACAAATAAAACGAAATCCAGAGCAAATAAGAAAATACGAATGGAAAATAAATTCTTTAACTGATAGGAAAACTTAATTAATAACTAAATAATTCTCTACACCTAAAAATAAGTTGAACAAGTAAACATAAACGAATAAAATGATAAATTAAATTAGATGTTCAAAATGCTGACCACGCCTAGCCAAACGTTTTGCAATTCGCTCGGTAAACGAAAGATTCACTTGCAACAACATTAGAGGCGAAATGGATTGAAACACAGGTCTAATTCTATTTTCATATCTTCGCTTGTGGTGGGAGGATGTTGGTAAACTTTTCTTTAAGGTAGCCCCAAAGGAAGAAATCAAGGGGCATAAGATCCGGTGATCTGGCTGGCCAGTTTAGCACACCACCTCGTCCTATCCATCTGATCGAATAATTTCTATCGAGATATTTCCTAACGTTGATTGCATAGTGTGGAAGGGCGCCATCCACTTGAAACCACATTACGAATATTATCTACCTCGACATTTTCCAATAGGTATGAAACATATTATCAATTAGTATCACTTTTCATGGGGAATCGAAATCGAAATATACAGGGTGTTGCATTTGTAAAAATTGAGAAAAATTACATTTCGCGCAAGTTAATCATTCTGTATAGTTTTTACATATTTTCGAAAAATTTCCCAGTTTGTTTGTTAGTAGACTATTATTAATAGTCCATGATACAAACAGATTTACAAAATCGTGGTGACAACGCTCGCATCGTGATTCCAAAGCTAACTCTATTGTGGTACTAAAGTGACGATATCTGCAAACCGGTTAGTGATACAGATACAAATGTCTACACCTTTATTCTAAATGTAACAGTGAATCCAAAAATGCAAAAATATACAGGGTGTTCCATTTAAAAAACATAAGTTTGGGTTCGCATATTTTTGTGAATCGCCCTGTATATACCTAAATAGTTTTAGAATGTAGGTCCAATGATCGTGTATTACCACACCAAAATTGGAAATTTCCGAATTAATTGAAATGACGAACTTGAACACTTTTTTTTAAATTGTTTTGACTTAAATTCTAGTAAAATTTAAACATTGACATTAGGTTTCCGGATTGAAAAATATGCACATTAGACGGAAAAAACAACTATACTGTAAATATTATGTAAAATGGGGAATATAAATGAATGTGGTGTACGACAGCGTTTGGGAATCATTTCCTTTCGTGCACCGCTTTTCTTACAAAATGATATATAAAATTAAAAATACCATTATGCTGATATTTGTTTATATTCGATTATAGATATTTTAGAGTTGTATCTGTTAAAACTTAGTAATTTAAGTTTAATGTAGTGCATTTTTTTTGAAATATTAATTTAGTTTACTTTATTTTCAAAACAGTTTTCAATTGAAATGAAATTAATACTTTTACTAATATTTAAATGTCAGCCAGGCGCCACGTAAAGCCATTAAGTTAAACGCTAAGAAATTCTGGTATTTCTGCCAAGACGATTCCTTTTTCGGCGACCACCACTCCAAACTTCTCCGAAGATAACCGATCCTATTCCAACAATGACGAGTGCGTCCGCGCATAAGACCGAAAGCCAGCAACATTGTCGTTTCTCGCGTTTCGCTTTTTAAAGTGTAACCACAATCGAGTGAGTATTATTATAATGTATTCTCCTGTTTATGAGTCAACATCAGCGTATCAGATTTTACTGACTTGTTAATAAATTATTGCAACATAACCGTTCAAGATAATGATGATGAAAACGATGAAGTTCATGAGCTGAATGTATCTCAAATCTAGGATGATTCATAGAAGAAGAGCGATGAGGTAGAGGAGAAGGACGCATCTCAAAACCATGATTATGATAGCGGCGAATCACGGCCGGAGAAGAAAACGGATACAAAATGTGATTATATAAATGATGTAATGTTATTTATAATATATTTTCAAACGCTAAGCTTCCCTTCAATTTTTTATTAATAATCTTGTTTTCCTAACGGACATTCGAACCTGCACTAACAATGCTACAGTTAATGCGAAAGGACGGTTAGATGGGGAATTACAATAAGTGTGAGACTGGTTTTTTTGCACACTGTAAGTTAAATCATACTGTTTTTAATTGAGAGCTGTTTTTGCATGATTAAGTTAAATCACAAAATCAATTAAGCTTATCAATCTCAACCAAACAAATCATGCTTGATCAAATCAACGTCAGATCAATCTCAATCATTCAATCAATCAACTATACAGCACCACTGGCGCGGTAAACAGCACCGGTAAACAATTGGATGTACTCGCTTTTCTCACAAGTGGAGGTTTACTTAAATCAGAAGATGGTGTCACAACCAAACAACACCTACGCCTACCGCTCATATATCGAAACGTTGTTAAATTATGGAGAGGAAGCCAAGAGTTCATATCTAGGTTATACCTTATGACACAATGATACAGATGGGCAGATGAATACACTGGGACACGCAAATAACAGTTTCTCGAAACGTCAAGTACTTGCAGCCACCATCAAACAGGTTGAGATTATTGGTCACGTGCATTTGTTTAATCAGGAAAAGTTTTTCATAAGTGGTGTTCAATTAAAAGCTAAATTTGTACGATCAAGAGATACCTTTAGTCTAATAGCGGCATACAGCGAAAATCATTGGATAATATCTTCTTGGGTCAGTTATCTAAACGATGTGTCGTAGGTTTTGTCGCAAATAAAGCCTTCAACGGTGATTACTCCTCAAATCCATTCAATTTTCATCACAACAATATTAACTACATGTCGTTATATATTGACGGCCAACAAATTCCATCGAATGCCTTACAACCAGACTTTACAGCTAATGGTTTATACGTAAGGGCATATCATACCTTATTCTCCGGTACGGGTATTATATTTATTTTTTGAATGAGGGCAACGATATATCTAGAAGCAATTACCCCAACGGCTACTGTTTAATACCCTTCGACCTAACCCCTGGTTTGTCTACAAACGCTAGTAGGCACTGGAATTTAGTTAGAAACGGTTCCCTGCGCCTAGACGTCGGCTTTGAAGAAGCGCTTGTAGAAACCATTAACTGTTTGGTGTACGTCGAATTCGATAACGTGATCGAGATCGATAAATATCGGAACGTGGTCGTGGATTTCACCTGTTAAAAGGGACAACTCTAGATCACAAGCTTTAGTGTACAACATCAGCTGAAAGAAGATGGACGCATACTTGCACGTACAAGGGTTTAGAGGTGTTAATAACGAATTTATACCGAAAGAAATTGCCGTGGTTACAGATCATAGAGCTTTATACTTGATACTAATAAAGCCACCTCAAGTCAGATAAGGGATTTAGAGAAGAAGAAGAAATATCATGAACTGAAATGGCAGTCGGGTCATGTAGTCCACAACGATTTCAAACAGGAGTTGATAAGAACACTGCTGTCGTTTAACAAAATTCACGTTAAGGGCAGTGAAAAACAACGGTTTTTAAGATACGAAACTTGGACGAGATTGGTTGTCCGTCGATTAAAAAATTGAAAATTGAAAAAGGCGTATAGTTGTTTAAATCGTGACATCTAAAAGCCTATGTGTGCACTGGAAAACGCATTTCTATTGCGAAACTCCAAAGATGTTTGAAATCGATCTCCAGAAATAAAAATGTGTTTCGACTTGTATGTGCTTCTAATCAGCTACCGAGGCATGCACCTACACCTTGTGCAATTATTGTGAACACGGATCCTGCAAACAAACCAGGTCAGCATTGGACCGCTATCTACACTGACGAGAATGCTAACGGGGGATATTTTGATTCCTTTGGGCTACCCCCGCTGTGTTACCATTTATTTTTCCTTGAGAAGAATTCTAGATGGTTCCGTTACAACAACAAAACGACGCTGCAGGATTACCATTAGAATGTGTGTGGACTTTATACGATAATGTTTTCGTATGTTATAATAAATAATTTACCAGTGGTAGATTTTGTATATAACGTTTTCACTGCATGTTTAGTTATAACTGATGGGATAATCAAATTATAATGCTTCTTTTTCAACCATTCTACTCTGATAAATAAAGTCATTTTTAGTAGTTTAGCTAGATGGCGCCACAAATTCAAAAATTTCACGCCAAAGGGGCCCACGACAAGGGGCTCAGACCCTAGAGCAAGTTCATATACTTGTCTTATCAGATAGCATTAGACCCTCTTTACTATAACACTATTTCCTTTTTATTTATTTATGTATTTAATAAAATTAATAATAATTTTTAATTACATATTTACCTTTGAACTTATTAGTTCATAACAAAAACTTATAATAATTAATCACAAGTATTTTGAATTTGAATTAACATGTTTCATCCCTAATTTACTATAAATTGTACTTGAAAACTGTTTAAAGAAATCAAATAAGTATTATGTGCCAATTTAAAAATGTTAATTAGTTTAGTAGATTCTCTAAAGTACTGCTTTTAATTTTAACTCTTAAGAACCCCAGAAAGTTTATTCAAATTAGATTAGATTAGATTAATTTCTATTGGAGCAATCTATAACACACTTCTACCCTTTCGCGATTTTTAAACCTCATACATTTTTTGCCTATGACTAACATTTCTTAAAAGTACTAAATTTTACAAAAGATATTTACATAGCCATTTAATGTATCAAAGAAAATTTATCAGTCTCGACAATTTTAAATCTTTCACAAGAAGAAACACTTTGGAAGCTTGACGACACTTAAAAACATTAGTCACGTTAGTGAAGTACAAATACACACAAGATCATATGTAAGTGTTTTTTGTGTGCTAAATTTAGATTTTATTGTTGTAATTTATTAAATAGGGAAAATGGAATTTTGTAAAGTTCTGAAGAGAAAATTAGTTAAAAAAAGAACAAATAAAATGTCAAGAGCCTAAGAAGTATATCTAAGCAGAACGAAAGCCCAATATGTGAATAAAACTCAAAAATATACAGAGAAGGTATTTTCAAGTAGAATCGAATACTAATCCGTGGTTGTTGATAGTTGATGAGACGGAGGGACAAGCCGAAGAAGAAACTACACTAATAATTCAAATAGATCATGCGATGGCTGTAATGCTATTACAGAATGTAAGTAAACAAATGGTCAAGCAGTGAAAGAGGCGGGAAATTAGGTAGAAACAGACTTCGGCAGAACCCAATGAAAACTGCACAAACGAGCCCAGAAATTGGATGAAAAGTTAAAAAAGATGAAACGATGCTATATGAACAAAATAGATAAGAAATTCAAAAGACAGTTGAACACATGAATTCACAAATTTCAAAAAATAGGATGGATGAGAGATCAAAGAAGATCGGAACATTGATGTATGATAGAACCAAAAGTGTATTCAATAGTAGACCTAGTAGAAAAGAATCGCGGGATAAACATCTCCGAAGTGTCATCGAAAATAAGATAGAAATGAAAAAAAAATAAATAAAAGATACGAAAGAATTAAGTTTTAGAGATACTGAGGAACTAAGGATAAATTTCAAAAAACACATGAAAGGGGGGGAGGAATATGTAAGCATTTTGACTGATGTTGAAGAGAGATTGAAGAAAAACGAAGGGAAAAAGACATCTAGAATTTAAAGGAGAGCGGCAACCTATTAGCTTCCTGTATAAAAAGCGAATTTTCTATTTTACAAGATACTTTATCGTAACGTGTTGCAGAATGTAGTCTGCGTGATGGTAGGAGAAATTCATCTTAAGCAACACTCTGTGCGTAAATTACCCACCATAGATATTATGTAGTTGTTACATTTAATTCGAACTAGGAATAATGAATATACTATAGTAATAACAAAATAATAATAATTTCAGTCCCCAATGCAATTACATTAATATACATAAAACATCTGAAGATAAAAGAAAATTATATACAGAGCTCGCAGAGGAAATGAAATAATTATATATGTGGATCCAAAGAATGACTGAAACTTAATTTTACTTTTCAACGAGTACATAACATTAAGCTCAAAAATCTAATTTTAAATGTGAGGGTCACGCGTTTAGCGAACAAAACAGCCTGTACAGACAATAATAGAACACAATGATAATAAATTAATGTTTTTAAATGCCATTACAAATAGTTAGGATGTCACTAACATGTTTACAAATACTGCATATGCAAGTGCATTCATTTAATGGACAACAGTATGCAATAAGAAAAACTCACAGTTTAATTACTTATTCAATAGTCGTTATATTTATTTATAAGAAGACGATTTACCAATGGGTAGGCTAATTTAGCGAATACATATATTGCCACCTCAAGATGACCTACACTCAGACACGCAATCACACACGCACCTACACACCCACACACACGCGCGCATGCACGCACGCATGTAAAAGTTGTCCACAGTTATAAACTACACGTTTTAAAATTATTTTCAGAAATGGAGGACTTCCGGTTATACAGGAAACTCATGCCAATTTCGTATTTTAAATAGAACAACCTATATATTAACATTTTTGAATTCCTCGTTGAATTTAAAGGTCACTTTAATAACCATACTATGGGTCTACGTCGCATTGCTTCTGAGTTATTTGACATTTTGTAGAAAAAATGACGTTTGCAGTGCCTCCGAAAACTTTTAATATCTCGAAGACGGATACCGGTAGAGAGATGTGGCTTTCGTTTTTTACTTCCGAAAAGGGTACCGCATCAAAAATCTTGCTTTTAGAATTCAATAATTTCTATCGCTCCGAAAATAATTTTTTTCAAACATGGATAACTTGATTTTTTAAAATGGAACCACCCATATTTTCTTACATCAGCGGATAGGAAATTAAATTTCCTTTCCATTGATGTAACATTATCGATATCTTGGAGTAATAGTTTTCGAGATATTCACATTTTTATCTAATTTCAGTTTTTATTGCACATTGCCGCGGTGCTTTGGAAAACGTTTGTCAATTGTTTTAAACAACTGATAAGAAACGTCAGTTTCTCGAGCTTCTGTTGTGCTTTGCAGTCTTGTGTATCAGTTTAAGTGTTTCTACAAGACATTTCCATTAAAATGTTGTTGTCCGACGCAGAGTTGATCGACATGACTTTCATTCTTGGAGAACGCCAAAGAAATGCGTTACTGGCGTCAAGGATTTATGGGGTACGGTATCCTGAACGAAGACTTCCCCGAGAAACAGCCTTTCAACGTCTTGCAACGTCTTGTTTTTAGAATTCAATAATTTCTATCGCTCCGAAAATAACTTTTTTCAAACATGGACAACTTGATTTTTTTAATGCACAATAGAGAAGAAATGCACAAGAAATACACAATAAATACATAAGGAACGATCAATAAATACATAAGGACAATTACTTAACGATTACAGAAGATATACAAAAGGAACGCACAAGAAATACAGGTTACCCTGTTGACACGTTCCCTCGTTTGATACTGCACGCGTCCGGTGTTTGTAAAACGTTGTAATAACTTTTGAAAGGCTGTTTCTCGGGGAAGTCTTCGTTCAGGATACCGTACCGCATAAATCCTTAACGATAGTAACGCATTTCTTTGGCATTCTCTAAGAATGAAAGTCATGTCGATCAACCCTGCGTCGGAGTGTCGGACAACAACATTTTAATGGAAATGTCTTGTAGAAACACTTAAACTGATACATAAGACAGCAAAGTACAACAGAAGCTCGAGAAACTGATGTTTCTTATCAGTTGTTTAAAACAATTGACAAACGTTTTCCAAAGCACCGCACCAATGCGCAATAAAAACTGAAATTAGATAAAAATGTGAATATCTCGAAAACTATCACCCCAGGAAAACACCTCCGTTTGGCATATGACTATCGGATGTCAATTTCGTCGACAAGCGTAGTCATAACGTTTTTTTTTTCTGATGCTGGGTATCTCTATAGTAATTTAAAATCTAATCTCCGCGATAACTTCATTAGCAGTGTGTGCCTTCTGCGATCTTACTCCCAAAGGTTCCGTTAGTGTATTTACCGATAGTTGGGTGCGTTTATCTAAGGTGTCATCCTTTATGACGGTCAGTGCCTTGTCGGTGGGTACATTTATGAATGGACTCACAATGTCAAAGCTTACCAGTATTTTTTCGTAGTTAGCTTGGACGTTGATGATTTCCACGAACGGGGTTATGATGTCCAGCAGATAGTGTGCTAATGGATGACAAGGGGAATTTCTCTAGCTCACAATTAGTCTCAGAGGAATTTCTTCCCGGTGAATATTTTGTAGGTCGCATCCTTATGTTTTTTCCATCGTTCAGTATAGGCGTTTTTCGATTGATGGTGGGTGGTCTTTGGGTATTGGTTATTGATTGATGTGTTATTCTTAAGGGAAATGATCACTCTCCGTTTTATTTTAAAATACAGAAGTAAGGTTATGTCAACCCTAGATTCATCTAGGTGAACCAAACCTGACCTGTCAAACCTAGAAAGGAGAGAGGCTATTTCCTTAAGATTTGCCCATATTGTTGTGAGTAGAATGAGACCTGCTGAGGGCCCACGACGCCCGCCGTCGCGGCACCGAGATTCGTGTAATCGCCGAGGGGCGTCGGCACTCCCACGTGGCCGTGACAATTTCCCATCCCCATGGCTTCTTTTCGGGGGCGTTTTTCAACACCTAGACTGAATATTCAACCCCTTGATGGCATTTTCACCCCCTTGAAGACATTTTTACCCCTAATTAGAGCTCTTTTGGTTGGCTTCTTTTCGGGGGCGATTTTCAACCCCTTTGAATTTTCATCCCTAATTATGGCCTCAGCCACTGGAGGGTAGGCAAATGCGCGGGCAGGGGACGGGTGAGGGTTGTCGCTAAGACTAGATAAGGTCCTTATGGCTTTAATGAAGCGGGGGTAAGTCTAGGTCACACCCACTCCTTTACCTGATTGGCTGTACGCGTATTAAGGCGAGACTAAGACTAGGCTGCACCCATCCTTTTACCTGATTTGTTGTACGTGTGGTCCGCCTTGTGACTTCTGATTGGGCCTATGCCCCATCACCTAGTCTCGGTGCTCTGATTGGAGGATTAAATCTCTGCATTGGTTATGACGGAAAATCTGAATCTGTATTCCAATAATGCTAGCTTATAAGACAGGTCTTCGGAACTTTTTTGAAGGCTGCGCCCCCTGAGTCTTAACTGAAAATATGTTCGAGGCCTTCGTACATTGTCGTGAACCTTTGGCGGGAAATTTGAATTTACATTCTAATAAAGGGGATGCTAACTTGTAAGAAAAGCGTAGGTCTTTGCAACTTACTCTCGTGGCTTCGCACCCATGTCCTGACCTTTGGTGGAAAATTTGAAATTGTATTTAAGTCCCTGCATTTCTACTTGGTTATGGCGGGGGATTTGAATTTGGGGGACTAATGCTAACTTGTAAGACAAGTGTAGGGTTTTGCAACTTGCTCTCGGGGCTTCGCCCCACTTGTCGTGATCGGAACTTGTTCGGGGCCTTCGCATATTGTCGTAATCCCCTTGGATGGAAATTTGAGTTTTTATTCTAAGAAGGGAATGCTAACTTGTAAGAGATGCATAGGGTTTCGCAACTTACTCTCGGGCCTTCGCCCCACTTGTCGTGCCCCAGGAGCTCAAATTTGGAATTTGTTAATAGCACTATCTACTTGTGTAGACTAATGAATGTTTTCTGTAATATAGCTGACGCCACCTAGCGGTATATTTTAAAAGTACATACAGGTCCCTGTAATCGTTATGGTGGGAAATTCGAAATAAGGGATCTAATACTAACTTTTAAGGTAAGACGTATGCATCTGCGCCTCAACCGACCGATCAACTTCGACCAAATCAAGCAACGGGGCTTCGCCCCTTATCCTAGTCCCTCGGCGGTAAATTTGAATTTGTATTCTAATAAGGGGTTCTAATGCTAACTTGTAACACTGCTTAAATAAAGTTTGCCGCGAGTAGGATTTGAACCTACGACTTTTCTAATAAGGGGGCTTCACAACTTGCTCTCGGGCCTTCGCCTCTTCTCGTGACCCCGGAGCTCAAAATTTTAATTTGTTAGTGTAAAACTCATGAATGTTTTCTGTAATAGGGGCTGACGTTATTGTAAATGGAAAAATCAAACAATCAGATTAAAGCAATTAACTAAATCAGTCAAATCAATCAAATCAAACAAGAAGCTGAGCTAACAATTCTTCACAAGCTTCAGGTAAGCATTCTCCCACTGTATATACCTAGCTCCTATGAACGACCGCTTACTTTGTATATAAGGCTAACCGATACTCAGAGCTGATACTCTCCCTAAACGCGAGGGTACAGCTGTGGGAAAACATTCGATCATCCGCAAATCAATGTCAATTAATCAAATCATAACTTACAGCCTCCAAAAACAGGTTACAATTCAAAATACTGGTTTGACTATTTATTACCGTTGTTAAAAATACGTTTTAAATAAACAAGCTGACTTTCATTTTCAATTTTGCTAATACATCGATTTTGTTTCGTAAGGCAATTACAGGTGTCTGTGTTTTATTTTACACAACGGTTATCATTGTCATTAGATAGCCACAATAATACCACTTAAATGCGGAAATACCTCTGATAAAAAGGGCCCTAGATTTATAAACAAACATGAACGTACTATTTCGTTTTTTATTACACACAAGCGTTTTTAAACTAGAATCGAATTCACTCCGTAAGAGTTCTTGAAACTATCACCGTTTTCACGTAAGGCAGCTACAGGACGCTGTTTTATTTTAACAACGCTCATCATTATCATTAGACAACCATAATAACGATAATATCCCGCAAATTAACTTGTACACTATTATCGAGTGTTGCATACAGTGATAAAAATACGTTTTACGGTTAAATGCCTATACAGCAGCAAATATAAACAAACTTAAAACCAGATCCCTAGCAATTAAATAAAGTAAATAAAACAAGGGTAAAGTTGAAATAAAAAACGAGTACTTACCAGGTTTTACATGGTAAACACCTACACACAACAGATTCACTCTAGCCGTCTTGCTTGTAACTGAATAATATAAAGTAATTAGGTCCTTCAGGTCATCATTAATATAAAGTAATTATTTTCTGATTTCGCCAGTTATGTAAGCACAATAACAGCCTTTTACTATTCAAGTACATCTAAAAACCCTAATTAGCTAATTATGCGAAAGTTGGACTGCCCTTGAAAAATGGAAATATAATGTTCACGTTCTTTGTGCGTGTGATTACACTTATTTTTAAAAGCAGACTTGTTTGTAACGTCATCATGGTGCATTTTTAAACTAACGCATGTTTTCTGTAATGGAAGTTGACCATGGCTTTACTTAGTTGTGTATTTTTAAAGGTAGATTTGCATCGATGTCTAGTGAGGTATTTTTAAACTAGCGAATATTTTCTTCGTCTCTCTCGTCTCCCTTGCATCTCTCGGTTCCCACGTTTCTCTCTCACTTCTCACGTCTCTATTGTCTCTCCAGCATCTCTTTAGTCTACTCGTCCCCTCGTCTCTCTCTTCTTTCCCATCTCCCTCGTTTCTCACGTCTCTCCCGCCTCTCTCACCTCTCTCGCTTCTCAGGGTTCTCACTACCTCTCCCTTTCGCCAACCACGCCTCCCCCCTCTCTATCTCTCTCTTTCGTCATCCACGGCTCCCTCGCCACTCCTTAGTTCCCTCGTTTCTTGCGCTTAGGTTAGATCAATACACGTGAAATATTAGGGTTCATTAATAAAAACTGTTTTATCAAATTGTAAATTGTCTTACGAAATGAATTCGATTCTAGTTTAAAAACGCAAAATTGTAAATGAAAGTGAGCTTGTTTAATTTATCCCCTGGGGCATTTGCCCTGTTTTCAAAAACGAAATAGTACCTCCAAGTTTGTTTATAAATCTAGGTCCCTTTTTATCAGACGTATTTCGGAATTTAAGTGATATTATTATTATTATTATTATTATTATGGCTATCTAATGATAATGTGTAAAATAAAACACAGACTCCTATAATTGCCTTATGAAATCGGTGTATCGGCAAATTTGAAAATACAAGTCAGCTTGTTTATGTAAAACGTATTTTCAACACCGTATAAACCGGTACTAGTTTTACAAGACGATTACGTGTCGTAGTTGATTGCTTTTTTTCAAAAGAAGTTAGCATTAACGCGGGTGTACCACAGGGATCCGTTATAGCGCCTACACTTTTTCTGCTGTACATAAATGACCTTATTTCTTCAACAACTAACCCCATCCATTGCTTTGCTGACGATAGCACTCTTCACTGTAGTTCATCTCAGTCTACTCATAGTGATAATCTACCTTCTATGTCAAATCAAGAAATTAAAGCTGAAATGGCAAATTCAATCAACAAAGACATTCAACGTATTCTCGAATGGGGAAGCAATAATCTAATTAAATTTAATGCTAACAAAACTCAGTGTTGCCTTGTGTCCGCCAAAAAAGATCGATCATTTCCTGTTGTAAGTATGAATGGCTCAGTTCTTAAGTTTTCGGACTCTATTACTCTGTTGGGCATGGCTGTATCTTCAAATCTCTCATGAGTTGACCATCTTCTGTCAGCTACCAAAACAGCTGCTCGTAAAATAGGCTTTTTGTACAGATCTAAGCAGTACGTTACCTCTCGACAACTCCTTCTGTTGTATAAGGCCCAAATTCGATATCGTTGATCGTATTCAAAAAAGAGCGATTAGGCTTATAAATGACCCGTCCTTAACTTCTCACATACAGTCCCTTGAGCATAGAAGGATGGTTTCAGTTCTTTCTTTGTATTATCGTTATTACAACGGCTATTGTGCTGCTGAATTATATTCTTTGATACCATTTCGGGCTATCTTTGCGAGAAATACACGGTTCGCTCATTCACATCATCAGTATGCAGTACAAATCTCCACTTGTCGTACCAAACGGGCGCAATCCACATTTTCTAAACGGCTTCTAAACTCTGGAATGATCTCTCTAGTTCCTGTTTTCCTCTCACTTATGATGTGACAAAATTTAAGGTAGCTGTTCATAGGCGTCTATTGGCAATTCATTATCCCTCTATCTGTCCTCCTAAGTGTTCCTGAGTGCTTTAGCACGATAGGCCAAATTTAGCCTGTTCAGGGCCACAATCAAAAAAAAAATTGATGTTCGTATATTGACAGCAGTAAGTCAAACTAGTTATTTTGAATTGTAATTTGTTTTTGGAGGCTGTAAGTTGTGATTTGATTGATTGAGATTGAATTGATTGAGATTTATTTGTGGATGATCGACTGTTTTCCCACACGGGTGCCCTCACGTTTAGGGAGAGTATCAGCTCTGAGTGTCGGTTAGCCTTATCTACAAAGTAAGCGGTCGTTTATAAGAGCTAGGTATATACAGTGGGAGAATTGTTTGTTACCTGAAGCTTATGAAAAATTGTTAGCTCAGCTTCTTGTTTGATTTGATTGAAGTTGATTGATTTGACTGATTTGGTTAATGGCTTTTATTGATTGTGGTTGATCTGATTGTTTGATTTTTCCATTTCCAATAACGCCAACCCCTACTATAGAAAACATTAATGAGTTTTACACTAACAAATTTTGAGCTCCGAGGCCAAGAGAAGAAGGTGAAGGCCCGAGAGCAAGTTGAGAAGCTCTATAACTGTCCTAAAAGTTAGCGTTAGGTCCCCTTATTAGAATAGTCACAGGTTCAAATCTTACTCGCGGCAAACTATATTTATGTAGTCTTACAAGTTAGCATTAGAATCCCTTATTAGAATAGAAGTTCAAATTTACCGCCAAGGGGCGAAGCCCCGTTGTTTGATTTGATCGAAGTTGATCCGTGGGTTGAGGCCCAGATGCATACGTCTTACCTTAAAAGTTAGTGTTAGAACCCTTATTTCAAATTTCTCCACCACAACTATTACAGGGACATGTATGTACTTTTAAAATATACCGCTAGATGGCGCCAGCTATATTATAGAAAACATTAATTAATCTATAGACATTTAGATGGCGCTATTAACAAATTCCAAATTCGAGCTCGTGGAGCACGACAAGGGGGCGAAGCTCTGAGAGCAAGTTGCGAAATCCTATACATGCTTATTAGAATACAAACTCAAGTTTCCCGCCAAGGGTTCACGACGCTGTAGGAAGGCCTCGAACATATTTCCAGCCAAGATCCAGGGGCACAGCCCTCAAAAAAGTTCTGACCTGTCTCATAAGCTACCATTAGGGCCCCTTATTAGAATACATATTCAAATTTCCCGCCATAACCAATGCAGAGACTTAATCCTCTAATCAGAGCACCGAGACTAGGTGATGGGGCATAGGGCCAATCAGACCTAGTCTTAGCCCCGCCTTAATACGCGTACAGTCAATCAGGTAAAAGAAATGGGTGTGGTCTAGTCTTACCCCCGCTTTGATGAAGCCATAAGGGCCTTATCTAGTCTTAGCGACAACCCCCACCCGTCCCCTGCGCGCGCATTTGCGTACCTTCCAGTGGCTGAGGCCATAATTAGGGGTGAAAATTCAATCAAGGGGTTGAAAATCACCCCCGAAAAGAAGCCGTACCCCAGTCAAAAGGGTTCTAATTAAGGGTCAAAATGTCTTCAAGGGTGTAAAAATACGATCAAGGGGTTGAAAATTCAGCTTAGGGGTTGATAAACGCCCCCGAAAAGAAGCCATGGGGGTGGTAATGGTCACGGCCACGTGGCAGTGCCGATGTCCCTCGGCGATTACATGAATCTTGGGCGTCGCGACGGCGGGCGTTGTTGGCCCTCAGCTGGCCCCATTCTACTGTTGTGTATTGCTGTTAATTTACAATTAATTAGTATTATACTAATTTTGAGTAAGTAACCTTATGCGTCAATTATAGCATATAAGGGTTGTTCAAAGTACTATGCTAATTCTGAAAGTTACAAAGTTCCACGTTACGTGCCAATTTGTAGGTTTTGTTTTTATGCATTGTAATATTTAATTAACGATATAACAGCCGGATTGTATGTTAAATTGTAACGTTTATCTTTATTAAAAAAAATGGTTACTCACCTTGTTGATTAAAATAATTGACCGATTAACCTCTTTAGGCACCTTACAAGATTTTGTTACAAATAATAGGTGCCCCGACATGGAAACTCTCTTTGCTCAGAGGTTTGATGGTTGAATATAATGCAAAAATTGATAACATATGAGTTTATTGTACAAACTAAAATGGATTCATCTAACATACAAATGCGATAAGAATGTTTTAGAATACTTAATTGTTCTTTTATTTTCTAAAATAAAAATTTAACTACTAAATTCTACAAATAATAATCACACAGCTAAATCTATATATGTTAACATCAAATATACAGAATGCGTCGGAATTAAAACAAGTAAAACTTTATACTAACAATAATCTAATTTGAAATTGAAACCCAAAAAGTTCATACGTTACAGTAGGTGCGTCTTTACCACTTTTTACTTCTGCTCATTTCGATTCTTTGTTTTCAACAAAAATTTGTGGCGTTCTGATTACTCCCCATTCAACCAAGTGTTCTTTACTTTTGTATCACTGAGCTGTTAGCATACTCTCAACGGACTATAACCCCTTCAGCTGCATTTCTTGCCTGCGAGTGGTGTCATGCAGAATTTTTCTAATGACGCGTTATCTCACATGTTGAAGTAGTTCTTGACAACCACTTGCTTATAACGACATTCGCAACACCACGTCCTCTTGTTAGATTACCCCTGCTCTTGAAGCTTCGAATTAATTTTCTCTCAATTGTCACACCTGACCACACCCATTTCTGAAAACGATTTGCCCTACGAATAGTAAACTAAGCGCTAGCGACAATTTTCTTGTGCGGGAAGTAACCAGCTGCATGAAAGTGCAGAATTATTTTCTTTACACAATCTGCGCTTTGCCTGGATCTAGCTTTTACAAGACTGATTGTTTGGAATCACAGCTTGGATTTTCGACCATTTTCAGTTATTCGTTCGTGTTTGTACGATTTAATATTCGATGACATGGAAGGTGTGAAAAATGAATCCTCTACAGAATTTGACGTAGCTTTCATATCCGCTATTAGTTTTCTGTTTCTAATTGTTTTCGAAAATTTGGTTTCTAAATTTTTAGATCTATTGTAAATAATACGATAAGTAAAAATTATCTATTAATGTGAAAAACTTACAAGACCTTCAATCAACTAAGTGTGTTTAAGACTCTATTACTACATTGGAGTGACATATGTGTATCGGAAAAAAACATTTGCTGTCATTTTGTTAAACATGAATGTACATTACATTAAGGTGCACTTAAAAGTAATAAATCTAATATATTAAGAACACAATTTCTAAGATTAGTACTATTAGTTTAAGACAGTGGCACAGTAAATGAACTACTTTTTACTTAAGTATGCATATATAAAACAAGATTGTCTATTACATAAAAATTATACTAAACCTGTATCTTTAGCCATACCATAAAATATGGAATGCCTATTTTGTAGTAGATTATTAGGACTATCAAACTCTACAATACCACCTTTATCTAACACAATAACCCTATCAGAATCCATAATTGTATTTAATCGATGAGCTATTGTAAGTACGGTGCAATCCTTAAATTCGTTTCTAATTGTTCTTTGTATTAAATCATCTGTTTCCAAATCAACAGCCGCAGTTGCCTCATCAAGAATCAATAATTTTGTTTTACGAAGCAATGCTCTACTTAAACAAATCAGCTGTCTTTGACCAACTGACAAATTTTCTCCACCCTCCGAAACTTCGTGGTTTAGGCCTAATGGTAAACCTAGAAATAGAAGTATTTTAAAAATCCGTTTAATATATATATATATATATATATATATATATATATATATATATATATATATATATATATATATATATAGTTTAGAAAGGTTACAACGTGTCTGTGGTTTGCAGTGTCATTTATTGGAGCAAAGATGGCATTTCTTCGTGAAAGGAAGGTTGCAGTATGGTGGACAAACGAGGGCAGAGGTCAGTAGTATTAATTGATTTGATGTTATTTTACTTTCATCCAGTCATTTTAAAATGTTTTAGGTTAAATTTAGTGTTTATTCAATCAATGCGGATGTAAGGTATTGGTAAGGGGCCAGTTTAGTTGTATGGTGCTTGATCGACATTACATTTGAATTAAACCATTTTTTAAAAAATGACGAAAGAGAACAGTGAGATTAGTGCTCACGTTAATAGTTAATATTATCTTTTCAACGATACAAATATTCTATGACGGAGGAGGTAGGAAACTGTACAGTAAAGCACCGAAATAATATTAGGTAGTACACTTGCGATTGTAAAGTAGAATTTTTGGTACGGTGGTTTAATCATTTATTAAATTAAATACGCAATTTCTTGAATTACTTTATTTGCCACAGCTTTTGCTCTAATCCAGAGATGGATAAGGGTTCTTTAATATTTATAGCTACCTTTTCTGACCGATGGATAAAGAATAAAATAGTGTAATACTCGTATTACCTGTTCTACATACAATGCCATTTATAATACTAAATATTGATGAACGGAATTTTAGTTTAATTCTTTAAATTTTTAAAGAGAATTTCTTTACCGCTCGGTTCTTTGAATGTTACAAACTAGAAAGGGTCGATACCCGGTATTAACTCGATTAAGGTTTTCTAAAATCAATAATTTATATATAAAACTTACGTGTAATATGTACACATAAAAATATATTAATCAGTGAACACACTTATTTAAAATAAATAAATAATTTAAATACGGTCCTGTCGGGCAGCTATCGATGACCGAATTATTTACAGTTATAACGGGAATGGCAGGTGTGCCAAATGTAGAATTAAAAAACTAACTAATTTGTACAAGGTTTTGTTGATTAACTAATGATCTATTTACATTAATTATTGAGGAACAGTATATTTTAATTACTCTTAGTAATTAGCTGAAGTTTTAGTCAAAAGATTTGGTAGTGTTTACGAGTGACTAAACTCGTTGGAATTGAAAATGAATAATTTCGTATTGTATTCTGAGTGCGGGCTGCGGACACGCTTATTAGCTCCTTGCGCTTCTGGGTTCGACAGCATCAAAAGTAGTTACCTGGGGTGGCTTTAGGTCGGGACCTGTTTTAATAATGACAATGATAAGGTATTTAAACCTTCCGGAACGATTCAAGATTTTCATGTGCAGGATAAACTAAACGTTTTACAGGTACCGGAGACTGGAAAACGGGTTTCTCTTCAAGTCTAGGTTATCGCGATAAGCGATCAGAATCGGACACAGGTACAGAACCGTTAAGAAGTAAAATTTTCTCTTAGCCTGGGGACAGCGTAAGACCTTAAAACTTCGGGACCTTTCGCAGTTAAATAAACAGGCTGACGGTATTTAACAAAGATGTTAAATCAGGATATTGCTTATCCTCTGGATATCTTACGATAAGTGAGCGGGTAGGAAAGCGATTTATTACATTTAGTGAGATTGAGATGTAATACTCACTGCTACATACTGGGTTCGTAATTTACGAAGCTGGGTTTTAATTATTAATTTAGTTAATTTAATTATTATTATTAGTGTAGGCGTGTTTGTGTGAGTCGGTGTGTGTGTAGGTGGGGTATCAATTACAAGAATCTGGGCAAATACCCGTTGCGCTGTTTAATTGATACCCCGGAGACTGGCAGAACTGAGGCGAGAACTTCTCTATCCAATGGAATAACTAAAAGACTACGTTGGGTGTTTTGCCCAACGTGAAGTCGTTCACTGGTGTAAGTGTAGTGTTGTATATTTAACTTTCATGTAGGTGACAGCAGGTTGAGGCAGTAATAAACCCTGGTGTATAAGATAAGAGAATGAACAGGTCTCAGTCTCCCGGAGGAATGATTCGAGTTGACCCAACGGAATGAGAGCTGTGTAGCGCGTCTTGCGATTTTATTTAGAATCCATAGATGGCGGATGCGGCTTCTGGTCGGGATTCTAATGCCGTGATTGGTGGATAGACTGGCGGGAACTCTGACGTAACAAAACTCTAAACGTTTTTATGTAATTGCTTTAAATAAATATTGGTGGTATTTTCCTCTGGCACGGTGGTTAGGCTGAAAATTGGTTTTGTGATAGAAAATACATATCTAAATCTTGACCTTGTTTGAGTTGTAAACATAAACATGACAACCTTCTGCACGTCTAGTTTATGTGCGGCGGCGTGTTACTGTGTGTGCGTATGGGAGGCTATCCATAATTATATTTTGTAGCAGACGAGGGCACTCGTCTCGTTAATCTCTTGGTAATACTACGGTAGAATGAGAAATGGATCTTTCTGTCCGACGGTAGAAGGAAATGACGTAGGGCAAGCGGTCCTGTATTTCTACAGGTGATGTTAAACAGTTTGGTGCAGATCGTATCTTAATCGTATTTTAAGCGGCAGAAGGTTATGCACGATATATTTAATCGCGACTTGGTCGATTATGGCAACTATAATGACTTCAACATCGGTGATTGGGTTATCGTGAGTGATGCAGTCCTGTAGCCAGGTTTTGATTTCAGAGGAGGCAATTGAAGTTTTAAGGAGGGCAAACGTATTTTGATTTATGTGACCACTAAAGAATAAAAACTTTATTGTAGAAATAAAATAGCTAAACAAAGTAAATCTAGAATCAAACTCTAAGTATAAACTTAAAATTTGTTTTAAAATAATTGAAGTTTCCTGTTTTTCAATCATTAAATTTGTGCTAGAGTACATCAAAGTTTACGGATTTTGTTTGTTTGCTGCTCGCTGAGAGTTTAGTTATTTTAAAAGCTTTCTTAGAATAAAACTATAAGTTTGTTGATTTGTTAACTAACTTAATAAATATATTATTATAAATATAAACTGCAATCACAGTGTAGTATGAATGCATAATTTAAGCTCTTATATAATTATTGTTTTAAAATCAAGACAACTGTAACTATAAAGACGTGCTACGCACGCTATCATTCCTTAAGTCAACTCGAATCATTCCCGGTCTCTTTGGAGACTGAGGCATGTTTCTGCTCTTATCTTATACACCAGGGTTTATTACTGCCTCAACCTGCTGTAAGTTAAATATACAACACTACACTTACACCAGTGAACGACTTCACGTTGGGCAAAAGACCCAACGTAGTCTTTTAGTTATTCCATTGGACAGAAAGGTTGTCACCTCAATTCTGTCAATCTCCGGGTATCAATTAAACAGCGCAACGGGTATTTGCCCAGATTCTTGTAATTGATAACCCACCTACACACCGCACACCGACTCACAAACACGCCTACACTAAGCAAAATAATTAAAACCCGAAGTGCAGGAAGCCGAAATGTTGAAAGCAGCAAACCGCCCGCAATTAGACCATATTCCAGTCACTCAGCTTTGTAAATCACGAACCCAGTATGTAGCAGTAAGCATTACATCTCAATCTCGCTAAACGTAATAAACCGCTTTCCTACCCGCTCACTTATCGTGAGATATCCAGAGGATAAGCAATATTCTGATTTAACATCTTTGTTAAATGCCGTCAGTCTGTTTATTTAACAGTGCTGAATACCGAAAGGTCCGAAGATTTTAAGGTCTTACGCAGTCCCCAGGCTAAGAGAAAATTTTACTTCTTAATGATCCTGCACCTCTGTCCGATCCAGATCGCTTATCGTGATAACCCAGACTTGAAGAGAAACCCGCTTCCAGTCTCCGGTACATGTAAAACGTTTAATTCATCCTGTACCTGAAAATCTTTAATCGTTCCGGAAGGTTTGAATACCTTATCATTGTCATTATTAAAACCGGTCCTGACCTAAAGCCACCTCAGGTAACTACTTTTGACGCTGTCGAACCCAGAAGCGCAAGGAGCTACTAAGTGTGTCCTCAGCCCGCCTCAGAATACAATACGAAATTATTCATTTTCAATTCCAACGAGTTTAGTCACTGTAAACGCTACCAAATCTTTTTGTCTAAAACTTCCGCTAATTACTAAGAGTAATTAAAATATACTGTTCCTCAGTAATTAATGTAAATAGAACGTTAGTTAATCAACAAAACCCTGTACAAATTAATTAATTCCTTTTAATTCTACATTTGGCACACCTGCCATCCCCGTTATAACTGTAAATAATTCGGCCACCGATAGCTACCCGACAGGACCGTATTTAAAAATATTTATTTATTTTAAATAAATTTGTTCACTGATTAATATATTCTTATGTGTACATATTACACGTATGTTTTATAAATTATTGATTTTAGAAAACCTTAACCGAGTTAATACCGGTATCGACCCTTTCTAGTTTGTAACATTTAAAGAACTTAGCGGTAAAGAAATTCTCTTTTAAAAATTTAAAGAATTAAACTAAAATTCCGTTCATCAATATTTAGTATTATAAATGGCATTGTATGTAGAATAGGAAATACAAGTATTACACTATTTCATTCTTTATCCATCGGTGAGAAACAGTAGCTATAAATATTAAAGAACCCTTATCCATCTCTGGATTAGAGCAAAAAGCTGTGGCAAATAAAGTAATTAGAGAAATTTCATATTTAATTAAATAAATGATTAAACCACCGTACCAAAATGCTACTTTACAATCGCAAGTGTGCTACCTAATATTATTTCGGTGCGTTACTGTACAGTTTCCTACTTCCTCCGTCATCGAATATTTGTATCGTTGAAAAGCTAATATTAACTATTAACGTGAGCACTAATCTCACTGTTCTTTTTATCATTTTTAACAAACGTTTTAACTCAAATGTAATGTCGATCAAGCACCATACAACTAAACTGGCCCCTTACCAATAGCTTACATCCGCATTGATTAGAATACGGACAGCCACCCCGTTTGTACACTTGAACCGCTTAGGTCAGTTAACGTTTGTAATTAAACGTAAGATCTCCTATTTGATTAGGTTTAGCTCTCGTAGAAGGGTTTTACAGGTTTAATTAATATTATATTAACCTTTCACAAAATCCTTAAGATAAGCATGTTCTAATGATCTCCACAAATCATCATCATGATGAGTGTTAAATGGATCCAGGTTCATTCGTAGAGTACCCGAAAATAAAACAGCATCTTGCGGTATAATAGTGAGACGAGATCGTAAGGCATGGAGTCCAATTTTGAGATATTCACTTTATCGATTACAATGTTTCCTTCGGCAGCTTCAATAATTCTAAAATAGAACTATTACACATCTGGTTTATATAAAATTAATTACCTGAATAATGAAAGTGTTAAGCTTGATTTTCCTGCTCCTGTACGTCCAACAATTCCTACTTTCTCACCTCCCTTTACAGTGAAGTTAACGTTCTTAAGTACTAATTCTAAACCTGGTCTATAACGTACTGCAAAATTTTGAAACGTCACTTCACCAACATTTGGCCAGGATTCGGCGGGTTTTGTGTTGGGAATATCCCATGGGGCTTCCTGAGGTGTTTCTTCGTATTCTTTAATACGTTCAACCGATACAATGTTTGTTTCCATGACTGAGGTGGTACGCACTAACCCATTCAATGTTTGCGTAATCTGCAAGTTATTATTAATTGCGTAAAAGTACTCGTAGTAGGTAAGTGAATGTACCTACCTGAAGTGCATATGTGACGGATAAACCAACTAAACCTGAATTTTGATCTTTATTTAAAACGGAAAATAAAGCAGCGAAAAGTATTATAAGACTTCCCAGAGTTTCTAATCGTATAGCTAACCATCTATTAGCTGTAACACTTGGAAAAAACAAACTTGATTAAAATCAACTCTATCTTCGGATTCGTTGACGAATCTATTAACTTGTCCATATGCTCTAATAGCTGAGGCACCGGTAAGCGTTTCTCCAAAATGTGAATAAATTGGTGAACGAGAAACGGATTCTAATCGCTTTAACTGTCGTGAAGTAGCTACGTAAAATTCCTGTACTAAATAATAAATAACCCCAACTGGTATTATTACGGCAATGAATATAGGAGTCGTGTAACTGATTACGAAAAGAGTTGCTAGTACCTACAAAAATGATAACATGTATAAACAAGTCATATAATGCAAACATATGAGCAGTTTTAATAATAGTACTATATCACATTCGTTACTATTCCTAGTCCGGTAATGGATTAACCCTACCAAATCTGGATTAACGTTTTTAACTTCGTTATTTCTAAAATACGCTTCCCTTTCATTATGTATCTATGGTGGAATATTTAAGGCGCTGTTATCCAATCTTAAGGTAAATATCTGTTTTCAATTTTTTAGAAAGTGATTTGATTATTTGCAGTGTGTGAAAGGTAATAATTCGCGTTTTCAGCTTTATGGTAATGCATATGTTATGGCGGCTCTATACAGGATGGGTGTCTACTCCGTGGACGGAGGATTTCTCCTTAACTATTACACATATCAAAACCAATTTTGGTGTAGTAATACACGATCATTGGACCTACATTCTAAAAATATTTTGGTATATACAGGGTGATTGACAAAAAGATGCCAACACAAACCTGTTTTTTAAAATGGAACACCCTGTATGTTTTGCATTTTTGGATTCACTGTTACATTTAGGATAAAAGTATAGAAATTTGTATCTGTATCACTAACTGTTCTGCATATATCGTCACTTTAGTACCAAACTACTTTGGAACCACGATTTTGTAAATCTGTTAATACCGCCAACTATTAATGATAGGGACTAACAATCAAACTGGAAAATTTTTCGAAAACATGTAAAACTATACAGAATGATTAACTTACGCGAAATGTAATCTTTCTCAATTTTTTCAAATGCAACACCCTGTATATTTTTTCACATTCCGATTCCCCGTGAAAAGTAGATACTAATTGATAGTAGGTTTCCTAGCTATAAGACGGACCCTTCTTGAGATATTGACGCTTTATTTGAAAATATTGATATACAGAAGAACAAATAAAACGAAATCCAGAGCAAATAAGAAAATACGAATGGAAAATAAATTCTTTAACTGATAGGAAAACTTAATTAATAACTAAATAATTCTCTACACCTAAAAATAAGTTGAACAAGTAAACATAAACGAATAAAATGATAAATTAAATTAGATGTTCAAAATGCTGACCACGCCTAGCCAAACGTTTTGCAATTCGCTCGGTAAACGAAAGATTCACTTGCAACAACATTAGAGGCGAAATGGATTGAAACACAGGTCTAATTCTATTTTTCATATCTTCGCTTGTGGTGGGAGGATGTTGGTAAACTTTTTCTTTAAGGTAGCCCCAAAGGAAGAAATCAAGGGGCATAAGATCCGGTGATCTGGCTGGCCAGTTTAGCACACCACCTCGTCCTATCCATCTGATCGAATAATTTCTATCGAGATATTTCCTAACGTTGATTGCATAGTGTGGAAGGGCGCCATCCACTTGAAACCACATTACGAATATTATCTACCTCGACATTTTCCAATAGGTATGAAACATATTATCAATTAGTATCACTTTTCATGGGGAATCGAAATCGAAATATACAGGGTGTTGCATTTGTAAAAATTGAGAAAAATTACATTTCGCGCAAGTTAATCATTCTGTATAGTTTTACATATTTTCGAAAAATTTCCCAGTTTGTTTGTTAGTAGACTATTATTAATAGTCCATGATACAAACAGATTTACAAAATCGTGGTGACAACGCTCGCATCGTGATTCCAAAGCTAACTCTATTGTGGTACTAAAGTGACGATATCTGCAAACCGGTTAGTGATACAGATACAAATGTCTACACCTTTATTCTAAATGTAACAGTGAATCCAAAATGCAAAAATATACAGGGTGTTCCATTTAAAAACATAAGTTTGGGTTCGCATATTTTGTGAATCGCCCTGTATATACCTAAATAGTTTTAGAATGTAGGTCCAATGATCGTGTATTACCACACCAAAATTGGAAATTTCCGAATTAATTGAAATGACGAACTTGAACACTTTTTTTTAAATTGTTTTGACTTAAATTCTAGTAAAATTTAAACATTGACATTAGGTTTCCGGATTGAAAAATATGCACATTAGACGGAAAAAACAACTATACTGTAAATATTATGTAAAATGGGGAATATAAATGAATGTGGTGTACGACAGCGTTTGGGAATCATTTCCTTTCGTGCACCGCTTTTCTTACAAAATGATATATAAAATTAAAAATACCATTATGCTGATATTTGTTTATATTCGATTATAGATATTTTAGAGTTGTATCTGTTAAAACTTAGTAATTTAAGTTTAATGTAGTGCATTTTTTTTGAAATATTAATTTAGTTTACTTTATTTTCAAAACAGTTTTCAATTGAAATGAAATTAATACTTTTACTAATATTTAAATGTCAGCCAGGCGCCACGTAAAGCCATTAAGTTAAACGCTAAGAAATTCTGGTATTTCTGCCAAGACGATTCCTTTTTCGGCGACCACCACTCCAAACTTCTCCGAAGATAACCGATCCTATTCCAACAATGACGAGTGCGTCCGCATAAGACCGAAAGCCAGCAACATTGTCGTTTCTCGCGTTTCGCTTTTAAAGTGTAACCACAATCGAGTGAGTATTATTATAATGTATTCTCCTGTTTATGAGTCAACATCAGCGTATCAGATTTTACTGACTTGTTAATAAATTATTGCAACATAACCGTTCAAGATAATGATGATGAAAACGATGAAGTTCATGAGCTGAATGTATCTCAAATCTAGGATGATTCATAGAAGAAGAGCGATGAGGTAGAGGAGAAGGACGCATCTCAAAACCATGATTATGATAGCGGCGAATCACGGCCGGAGAAGAAAACGGATACAAAATGTGATTATATAAATGATGTAATGTTATTTATAATATATTTTCAAACGCTAAGCTTCCCTTCAATTTTTTATTAATAATCTTGTTTTCCTAACGGACATTCGAACCTGCACTAACAATGCTACAGTTAATGCGAAAGGACGGTTAGATGGGGAATTACAATAAGTGTGAGACTGGTTTTTTTGCACACTGTAAGTTAAATCATACTGTTTTTAATTGAGAGCTGTTTTTGCATGATTAAGTTAAATCACAAAATCAATTAAGCTTATCAATCTCAACCAAACAAATCATGCTTGATCAAATCAACGTCAGATCAATCTCAATCATTCAATCAATCAACTATACAGCACCACTGGCGCGGTAAACAGCACCGGTAAACAATTGGATGTACTCGCTTTTCTCACAAGTGGAGGTTTACTTAAATCAGAAGATGGTGTCACAACCAAACAACACCTACGCCTACCGCTCATATATCGAAACGTTGTTAAATTATGGAGAGGAAGCCAAGAGTTCATATCTAGGTTATACCTTATGACACAATGATACAGATGGGCAGATGAATACACTGGGACACGCAAATAACAGTTTCTCGAAACGTCAAGTACTTGCAGCCACCATCAAACAGGTTGAGATTATTGGTCACGTGCATTTGTTTAATCAGGAAAAGTTTTTCATAAGTGGTGTTCAATTAAAAGCTAAATTTGTACGATCAAGAGATACCTTTAGTCTAATAGCGGCATACAGCGAAAATCATTGGATAATATCTTCTTGGGTCAGTTATCTAAACGATGTGTCGTAGGTTTTGTCGCAAATAAAGCCTTCAACGGTGATTACTCCTCAAATCCATTCAATTTTCATCACAACAATATTAACTACATGTCGTTATATATTGACGGCCAACAAATTCCATCGAATGCCTTACAACCAGACTTTACAGCTAATGGTTTATACGTAAGGGCATATCATACCTTATTCTCCGGTACGGGTATTATATTTATTTTTTGAATGAGGGCAACGATATATCTAGAAGCAATTACCCCAACGGCTACTGTTTAATACCCTTCGACCTAACCCCTGGTTTGTCTACAAACGCTAGTAGGCACTGGAATTTAGTTAGAAACGGTTCCCTGCGCCTAGACGTCGGCTTTGAAGAAGCGCTTGTAGAAACCATTAACTGTTTGGTGTACGTCGAATTCGATAACGTGATCGAGATCGATAAATATCGGAACGTGGTCGTGGATTTCACCTGTTAAAAGGGACAACTCTAGATCACAAGCTTTAGTGTACAACATCAGCTGAAAGAAGATGGACGCATACTTGCACGTACAAGGGTTTAGAGGTGTTAATAACGAATTTATACCGAAAGAAATTGCCGTGGTTACAGATCATAGAGCTTTATACTTGATACTAATAAAGCCACCTCAAGTCAGATAAGGGATTTAGAGAAGAAGAAGAAATATCATGAACTGAAATGGCAGTCGGGTCATGTAGTCCACAACGATTTCAAACAGGAGTTGATAAGAACACTGCTGTCGTTTAACAAAATTCACGTTAAGGGCAGTGAAAAACAACGGTTTTTAAGATACGAAACTTGGACGAGATTGGTTGTCCGTCGATTAAAAAATTGAAAATTGAAAAAGGCGTATAGTTGTTTAAATCGTGACATCTAAAAGCCTATGTGTGCACTGGAAAACGCATTTCTATTGCGAAACTCCAAAGATGTTTGAAATCGATCTCCAGAAATAATAATGTGTTTCGACTTGTATGTGCTTCTAATCAGCTACCGAGGCATGCACCTACACCTTGTGCAATTATTGTGAACACGGATCCTGCAAACAAACCAGGTCAGCATTGGACCGCTATCTACACTGACGAGAATGCTAACGGGGGATATTTTGATTCCTTTGGGCTACCCCCGCTGTGTTACCATTTATTTTTCCTTGAGAAGAATTCTAGATGGTTCCGTTACAACAACAAAACGACGCTGCAGGATTACCATTAGAATGTGTGTGGACTTTATACGATAATGTTTTCGTATGTTATAATAAATAATTTACCAGTGGTAGATTTTGTATATAACGTTTTCACTGCATGTTTAGTTATAACTGATGGGATAATCAAATTATAATGCTTCTTTTTCAACCATTCTACTCTGATAAATAAAGTCATTTTTAGTAGTTTAGCTAGATGGCGCCACAAATTCAAAATTTCACGCCAAAGGGGCCCACGACAAGGGCTCAGACCCTACAGCAAGTTCATATACTTGTCTTATCAGATAGCATTAGACCCTCCTTACTATAACACTATTTCCAGCCAATGAGGCCACGACAAGAGGGCGCAAGTTCTTATAGCTGTCTTAGAAGACTAGTGCCCCTTATTAGACAATTTCAAATTTCCCGCCATAACCAATCAGAACGCAGAGCCTTAGGTCTCCAATCAGAACTCAGGGGCTAGGTGGGGACTATGGTACAATCAACAACCAATCAGAAAAAGGAGATGTCCTTAGGACCAGCAATCAGAATACTATGCGCACGCATTTGCTACCCTCCAGGAGTTGAACTGCCAAAAGGCTCTTAATATAACCAAAAGGTCCCTAACTAGTGATTAAAATTTCATCAAGGGGTTGAAAATGGCCCTCAAAAGGAGCCGTCGAAAAGGGGCGGAAATGGGCGGGTGAAAGTGGCCCTGGCCTATGACCTGGCTTATAAGAAACAAAATGGCGGCGCAAATGTCCCTGTTCTAATTTCATAGAGCTTTCATTTGGTATTATTTGTTTTAATTAAAACATTAATCACAAGTAATTAAAATTATTATTAATTTTACTAATACATAAATAAAAGTTTACCTCGAGTAGGATTTAAACTTACGACCTGTCTTTGCTAGAGTACTGCGTAACCAACTGCGCCATCAAGGTTCAAGCAATCGATGTAAATTTTGTATTTATGTCTGTAGAACTGATATATTTAGAATTTATATCAGTTCTACATACATAAAGACAAAATTTACATCGATTTTGAAATATCGCAGTTGTTACCAGTACTAAAAACATTCGTAGGTTCAAATCCTACTCGAGGTAAACTTTTATTTATGTATTTAATAAAATTAATAATAATTTTAATTACATATTTACCTTTGAACTTATTAGTTCATAACAAAAACTTATAATAATTAATCACAAGTATTTTGAATTTGAATTAACATGTTTCATCCCTAATTTACTATAAATTGTACTTGAAAACTGTTTAAAGAAATCAAATAAGTATTATGTGCCAATTTAAAAATGTTAATTAGTTTAGTAGATTCTCTAAAGTACTGCTTTTAATTTTAAAATGGCAGTAATACTCTTAAGAACCCCAGAAAGTTTATTCAAATTAGATTAGATTAGATTAATTTCTATTGGAGCAATCTATAACACACTTCTACCCTTTCAGCGATTTTAAACCCCATACATTTTTGCCTATGACTAACATTTCTTAAAAGTACTAAATTTTACAAAAGATATTTACATAGCCATTTAATGTATCAAAGAAAATTCATCAGTCTCGACAATTTTAAAACTTTCACAAGAAGAAATACTTTGGAAGTTTGGCGTCACTTAAAACATTAGTCACGTTAGTGAAGTACAAATACACATAAGATCATATGCAAGTGTTTTTGTGTGCTAAATTTAGACTTTATTGTTATAATTTCTCAAAAATATACAGAGAGGGTCTTTTCAAGTAGAATCGAATACCAATCTGTGGTTGTTGATAGTTGATGAGACGGAGGCACAAACCTAATAAGAAACGACACTAATAATTCAAATAGATCATGCGATGGCTGTAATGCTATTAGAGAATATAAGTAAACAAATGGAGAAACAGAGAAAGATACGGAAAATTAGGTAGAAACAGACTTCGGCAGAACCCAATGAAAACAGCACAAACGAGCCCAGAAATTGGACGAAAAGTTAAAAGGATGAAACGATGCTATTGGAGCAAAATAGATAAGAAATTCAAAAGACAGTTGAACACATGAATTCACAAATTTCAAAAAATAGGATGGATGAGAGATCAAAGAAGATCGGAACATTGATGTATGATAGAACCAAAAGTGTATTCAATAGTAGACCTAGTAGAAAAGAATCGCGGGATAAACATCTCCGAAGTGTCATCGAAAATAAGATAGAAATGAAAAAAAAATAAATAAAAGATACGAAAGAATTAAGTTTTAGAGATACTGAGGAACTAAGGATAAATTTCAAAAAACACATGAAAGGGGGGGAGGAATATGTAAGCATTTTGACTGATGTTGAAGAGAGATTGAAGAAAAACGAAGGGAAAAAGGACATCTAGAATTTAAAGGAGAGCGGCAACCTATTAGCTTCCTGTATAAAAAGCGAATTTTCT
This sequence comes from Vesta saturnalis, assembly GCA_036346205.1. Taxonomy (NCBI): domain Eukaryota; kingdom Metazoa; phylum Arthropoda; class Insecta; order Coleoptera; family Lampyridae; genus Vesta; species Vesta saturnalis. Next base: position 1,543,459 of record JARFJB010000003.1, read on the forward strand.
ATTTTACAAGATACTTTATCGTAACGTGTTGCAGAATGTAGTCTGCGTGATGGTAGGAGAAATTCATCTTAAGCAACACTCTGTGCGTAAATTACCCACCATAGATATTATGTAGTTGTTACATTTAATTCGAACTAGGAATAATGAATATACTATAGTAATAACAAAATAATAATAATTTCAGTCCCCAATGCAATTACATTAATATACATAAAACATCTGAAGATAAAACAGAAAATTATATACAGAGCTCGCAGCGTAAATGAAATAATTATATATGTGGATCCAAAAGAATGACTGAAACTTAATTTTACTTTTCAACGAGTACATAACATTAAGCTCAAAAATCTAATTTTAAATGTGAGGGTCACGCGTTTAGCGAACAAAACAGCCTGTACAGACAATAATAGAACACAATGATAATAAATTAATGTTTTTAAATGCCATTACAAATAGTTAGGATGTCACTAACATGTTTACAAATACTGCATATGCAAGTGCATTCATTTAATGGACAACAGTATGCAATAAGAAAAACTCACAGTTTAATTACTTATTCAATAGTCGTTATATTTATTTATAAGAAGACGATTTACCAATGGGTAGGCTAATTTAGCGAATACATATATTGCCACCTCAAGATGACCTACACTCAGACACGCAAGCACACACGCACCTACACACCCACACACACGCGCGCATGCACGCACGCATGTAAAAGTTGTCCACAGTTATAAACTACACGTTTTAAAATTATTTTCAGAAATGGAGGACTTCCGGTTATACAGGAAACTCATGCCAATTTCGTATTTTAAATAGAACAACCTATATATTATTACATTTTGAATTCCTCGTTGAATTTAAAGGTCACTTTAATAACCATACTATGGGTCTACGTCGCATTGCTTCTGAGTTATTTGACATTTTGTAGAAAAAATGACGTTTGCAGTGCCTCCGAAAACTTTCAATATCTCGAAGACGGATACCGGAAGAGATGTGGCTTTCGTTTTTTACTTCCGAAAAGGGTACCGCACCATTCTCATTCATTGCCAAAAATCTTGCTTTTAGAATTCAATAATTTCTATCGCTCCGAAAATAATTTTTTTCAAACGTGGATAACTTGATTTTTAAAATGGAACCACCATATTTTCTTACATCAGCGGATAGGAAATTAAATTTCCTTTCCATTGATGTAACATTATCGATATCTTGGAGTAATAGTTTTCGAGATATTCACATTTTATCTAATTTCAGTTTTTATTGCATTGCCGCGGTGCTTTGGAAAACGTTTGTCAATTGTTTTAAACAACTGATAAGAAACGTCAGTTTCTCGAGCTTCTGTTGTGCTTTGCAGTCTTGTGTATCAGTTTAAGTGTTTCTACAAGACATTTCCATTAAAATGTTGTTGTCCGATGCAGAGTTGATCGACATGACTTTCATTCTTGGAGAATGCCAAAGAAATGCGTTACTGGCGTCAAGGATTTATTTATTTATTTATTTCAACGTCTTGCAACGTCTTGTTTTAGAATTCAATCATTTCTATCGCTCCGAAAATAACTTTTTCAAACATGGATTTTTTAATGCACAAGAAATAAACAATAAATACTCAAGAATTAAGAACACAAAACTCAAAAGAAATACGCAAGAAATACATAAGGAATGAACAATAAATACATAGGGATTGCACAAGTAATACAAAATAATTACTTAAGGCTTACACAAGAAATAGAGAAGAAATGCACAAGAAATACACAATAAATACATAAGGAACGATCAATAAATACATAAGGACAATTACTTAACGATTACAGAAGATATACAAAAGGAATGCACAAGAAATACAGGTTATCCTGTTGACACGTTCCCTCGTTTGATACTGCACGAGTCCGGTGTTTGTAAAACGTTGTAACAACTTTTGAAAGGCTGTTTCTCGGGAAGTCTTCGTTCAGGATACCGTATCGCACAAATCCTTAACGACTGTAACGCATTTCTTTGGCATTCTCCAAGAATGAAAGTCATGTCGATCAACTCTGCGTCGGAGTGTCGGACAACAACATTTTAATGGAAATGTCTTGTAGAAACACTTAAACTGATACATAAGACAGCAAAGTACAACAGAAGCTCGAGAAACTGATGTTTCTTATCAGTTGTTTAAAACAATTGACAAACGTTTTCCAAAGCACCGCACCAATGCGCAATAAAAACTGAAATTAGATAAAAATGTGAATATCTCGAAAACTATCACTCCAAAATATCGATAATGTTACATCAGTGAAAAGGAAATTTAGTTTCCTATCCGCTGATGTAAGAAAATATGGGTGGTTCCATTAAAAAATCAAGTTATCCATGTTTGAAAAAATATTTTCAGCGATAGAAATGATTGAATTCTAAAACCAAGATTTTTGGATTTTCGGAAGTAAAAACGAAAGCCGGTGTCCATCTTCGAGATATTGAAAGTTTTTGGAGGCACTGCAAACGTCATTTTTTCTACAAAATGTCAAATAACTCAGAAGCAATGCGACGTAGACCCATAGTATGGTTATTAAAGTGATCTTTAAATTCAACGAGGAATTCAAAAATGTAATAATATATAGGTTGATCTATTTAAAATAACGAAGTTGGAATGAGTTTGCGGTATAACCGGAAGTCCGCCATTTCTGAAAATAATTTTAAAACGTGTAGTTTATGACTGTGGGCAACTTTTATATAAGACATTTTTTCGTATTTGTAATAGTAAGGGAATTATGGAGCAATCCGCTTAATATATATATATATATATATATATATATATATATATATATATATATATATATATATATATATATATAACAATGACTGGCAAAAGTGCAACAAATGGAACAATATTATTAAGATTTCAAAAATAATGTTACTTGCGATCGGTTCAGTATACCCAATAACAAAAAAAATTACTTTGACATATGTCAGTTGGCCACTGTCATGGCGGTAAATAAAAAAAAATCGCCTTAAATATGTAAAAAGTGGGGTTAGATGACAAAATATCGAAAAATTGTTCAAAATCCGATTTTACATGTGTCAATTTTCAAAAAAATTAAAGCACGTTTGAAAAATAATCAGTTTTTTGGCCTGTTTTCTGAAAATTAAGAAAAAATTTTTTCGCTTAGTTTACAGAAAACAGAGTGAAAGTCTCGCAAACAATTGGAAAAAAACTAAAAACATTAATTTTCAGAAATCTGACCTTGCAATCATCTATAGTTTTACAACAGCTTTGAGTAAGAAATCTAGAATTATTTTTAATTCCTTCTAAATGACCCATTCTTATATTCTAAATTTAACGAAGACAATATTTTTTTGAATTTGCTTGAACAACAAATACAAATTTTATAGAAAAAATAATGCCAGTGTATTTTATACAAGATTTTCATACTTTCATCCTTATTGCAATCATTAATTTATCTAGGCGGCAAGGAACATCTTAAATAAAAAACAACTGCAACGATCATAACTGTACATAGTTGCATCAAACTAGTATTCTTCATGTTATTATTAAATCCTGTCAATATTGCTATTTTTACTCTTACATTTTTGCTGTTGCCAGAGAGGGAGCATAAGTATTCAACACAAGACATCCAGACAAAATGGTACATTATTCCACAGTGTCGCGCATAATAACAAAATTAAAACAAACAGGCTCTGTAAAAATCGATACAAAATTTCTCATGAAAAGCCGGTAACTGGGGACGAAAGTACTGTAGATGTACTTTTACCAGTTTTAGAAACGTCACATATATCTGTGAGTGGTATGCCCGTTTGGGTTTTTGTGCATGGTTTCACGGAATAGTTGAGGAGGATGCAGGTTTTCCAAAAAAGGTAATATTCTCTGACAAAGATACGTTTTCTTCCAACGGGACTGTTAGCTCGCAGAACTGTCGTTGTTGAGTCACTGAAAATCCGGAATTTGTAATAGAAAGTAAAGATCAATGCAGTTGTAAAGTGAATGTATAGTGCGGTATCTACAACTTTTCGATAATAGGACCATTCTTTTTTCATGAAAATTTAAATTCGGAAAGATATTTGCAATTTCCGCAGACAAGCACTCTCAAATGCTTTTGACAATATGCCATTACCGCAAAGAAGAGATCTGTACTTGCAACAAGACGGAGCAAATATTCATTCTACACTGGGTATAAGAACATGATTAGATCAAACGTTTTACCAAAGGTGGATAGGTCGTTTTTCTCAAAATACTTGGTTGGCTAGGTCGCTCTATCTTACGTCGTTATATTTTTTTATAGGGAGTATTTAAAAAATATGATATACAAACATTGGCCATTCAGAAATGTTGAAATATTACGAAATATCATTCGGGATTTCATAGCTCAAATAATTCCGCAAATGTTCAGAAGCATGTATAAAGAACTGTGCAGAAGAACAATGTTATGTATGGAACGGAACAGGGGACATATAGAGTTTAATTAAGTTCAAGTAAACTACTTACTACTTGCTTTCTGTGTTTTATTGTGTTTGCAATGTTTCTTAGTGATATTTTGTAGTTTTAGTATTCTTCATCCTAATTAATTAAGTTATGGTTGCTACCATTTTAAAAGGCTTGGATGAAAGAACGAAAATCCTTATAAAATACACTGATTTTTATTTCAAAAAATTGATTCTGAACAATTTTTCTCTTTAAAACTTTTCGATATTTTGTCGTTTAACCACACTTTTTACGTATTTAAGGCAAATTTTTTAATTTTACCGCCATGACAGTGGTCAAGTGATATACGTCAAAGTATTTTTTTTTTGTTATTGGGTATGCTGAAACGATCCCAAGTAACATTTTTTTTGAAATCTTAATAATAAAATATTTTTCCATTATATATATATATATATATATATATATATATATATATATATATATATATATATAAATTCATTATTTTCGACATCGTTAATTTGTGGTCAAAATCCTGCGACACGTCGATTTTTTATTTTGATTCCGGACTTTATGTTGTGTCGCACATGTAGATGGCGCTGCGCACTTCCCGGATATGACGTCAAAGTTCATATTTTTAAATGGCAACCATGTACGTTCTTAGCGGAAAACGATGTAATTCTTTCTCCTGAGTTCAAAAATGCCTTATTTATTGGGATTACCTCCGCTGGATTATTTTCTAAGGGGCTATTTAAAATTCAAAGTTTATCAAAATCCCACAGATGATATTAATGTTCTTAAGAACAGAATCCGTGAAGAGTATAAGCAAATCAGACCCGATACGATTACAAATGTAACCAATAAATTCAGTTGCATATTGCCAGGTAGAACAGGGAAGGCATTTTGAACATTTACGTTAAATTGTGAATTACTGTTTATTGTGATTTTATGTTTTTGTTTACATTTATTATGTTTAAGTCTTATTTTATGTTTGTTGTTCAGTTTATGTTTATTTTAATAAATGCTGTGCACTATTTAGTACCCAGATTCTTAATTTAACGCAAATATTGACAACACTAACACCGCATCACTTTTCGAATTATGCCACATTTAATAATTAATATCGCACATACTGTTTCAAATAATCCCAATAAATAGGGCATTTTTGAGTTCAGGAGATAGAGTTGCATCGATTTCCGCGAAGAACATACAGGGTTGCCATTTAAAAATAAAATATGAACTTTGACGTCATATCCGGAAAGTGCGCAGCGCCATCTACATGTGCGATACAGCATAAAGTCCGGAATTAAAATAAATCGCAAATAAGTCGCAGGATTTTGACCACAAATTAACGATTTCGAAAATAGTGAATTTCTGAGCGCATTGTAAATATATATATATATATATATATATATATATATATATATATATATATATATATATATATATATATATATATATATATATATATAATTTTAATCAAACTATTTTATGCTATTACAAGCTTTCGAAAATTTATTATTTTTTTTATCAACGCTAAATTAAAATAACAGAAATATAAATTGAACGAGAAAATTAAACTTACATGCAAATTAAGTTTAAACATAACCATAAATACAAATTCAATTAAAATCATATTATTAAAAAACTTTAACAAACGGGAAAGGCAGACAGATTTGTCAAATTTATAAATTTATATTTCATTTGTTAATTATTGTTTATGTCAAGAGTAATTTAAAAATAAGTTTTATGTAGTAGGTTAAAAAAGTGTCATGAGAGAAATTTTAGGTTAACATATAATTTAATAAAATAGGTTAAAAAATGAAATATATCAAGAGACTTGGTAGTAAAAAATAAAGTAGTTATGTTAAAAATCAAATTTTGTTCCCAAAACTAAGTAAATATGTGTACCTATTAATAAATTGTTGAAATTTACGTTTCTTATTGATAGAATTTTTATTTTTAATTATTTCAAACATTTCTAAAATTAAACGTTGATGATAATTATTTTCTAATTTTAAAATTTTAATTTATGCAAAATTTGGATAATGAATTTTTTCAATAGAGTGAAGTGCACATGAAATTTTGTTTAATTTGATGTCACTTTTATGTTGTGTTAAGCAATCTTTAAGAATTCGACAAGTTTGTCCAATGTATTCCTTATTACAATTTAAACAGGGAATTTTATATACAACACAAGAAATTTTTAATCTGTTAATTTTATCTTTTGTTTTACTAAATATTGTTTTGATGTTATTATTATATTTGTAAGCAAATTGTAATTGTTTTTCTTTTCTAAATACATTAAATATTTTGTTGGATAAGTTTTTTATATAAGGTAAAGAAACGAAACTAAAATTTTGATTATAAGTAGCTGTCGGTGTAAAAGGTATTATTAGAGTATTATTTTTATTAATTTCATGATTTGGAGTATTAAATAAAAGTTTTTTTTTTTAATTTAGAGGGATATGAATTTTCAATTAATAAATAATATAATTCTCTAATATTTTTATAAGAAAAGGAAGGATTGCTAATGTGTTTTATTTTACTTTTTAAATCTAATATCTTGTTAATTTTGATTTTTGTAGTGTGGTCAGAGAAATAATTTATGTACCTACCAGAATGTGTAGGTTTTCTATACCAATCTAAAATTATTAAATTATTATTGGTGTCTAAAAATGGAATGCTATTATTAATTTCATTTTCTACTGTAAATTGGATAAAATAATTATATGAGTTAAAAGTATTTAATATTTGGTTTGAAGAATTTTTAGGACTTGCACAAATAATGTCATCCACGTATTTTTTTATAAAAGGTAAATTAAAACTTAATGTTGGAATGCATCTATTTAAAAGGTCGTCCATGACATATTGTACTATCATTGGAGATATGCAAGAACCCATTGGAGTACCAAAAATTTGTCTATAATAAATATTATTAAATAAAAAATAACTGTTGTCAAAAATAAATTTAAATATGTTAATGAAATTAGACATTGGAATGTTAGTATGGTATATTATTCCACATTTTTTCAACTCTTTGAATGAATAAAAGGATTGGAATGTTGGTAAATAAGGAAATAACATTAAGAATTATTAATACGTAATTTTTTGGTATTTTTTTGTTAATTATAAAATCAGCAAAAATTAAAGAATCTGAAACATAATAATCAATTTTAAAATCATACGATTTTGTTAAAATATCTGTAATAAATTTTGTTAATTTACTAACAGGGGAATTAATAGAAGATATAATAGGTCTTAAAGATAAAATACTTTTGTGTACTTTTGGTAAACCATAAAAAAATCTGCGTGTTACTTGATTATATATTTTTAAACTGTTTGCTAATTCATCTGTAATAAATTTACATTTTTTTAAATTAGAAATAATTTTATTAGAATTTTGTTGAAACTGGATCTTTTTGAAGTTTTTTGTAATAGAAATTATTTGAAAGGTCTAAATGTTGTTGTGTATTATATAATTCAGGGTGTTCTAAGTGAACACTATTGAAAAAATTCATTATCAAAATTTTGCAGAAATTAAAATTTTACAATTAGAAAATAATTATCATAAACGTTTAATTTTAGAAATGTTTGAAATAATTAAAAATAAAAATTCTATTAATAAGAAACGTGAATTTCAACAATGAATGCTTTTCGAGATACAGTGCGTTAAAGTAAATTTCCGAAATCAGTTTATTTTTTTCTCAAGAACAGTTAGAGATGCTAAATTGAAATATTAAACATAAACTCGAAATAGTGCCGTGCACTATGTAACGTAGTTAAAAATTGAAATTTCTTTCCACTAGCATACCTACAGGGTAGGGTCAAGTATTTTGATCATCATTTTCTTTGTAATACCCTGTAAAACATTTTTGCACCAAAATATCAGACCTTTCAAAAACAAGCAAACAAGTGTTCTAGGTATTTTTCTGTTTAACCTACAAGTAAAATAGGAGAATCTTAAAATATGAAAATTATTCTTCAGTCACCAGCGCGGCGTATTTTTTCCATTATTCTTCCAAACTTGCTTGCAGATTATTTTTTTAGTTTTAACTATCATATTTAATCTAAACAATTTACTCAACAAGTAAAATTTAATACTATTTTTACATGACAACACAACTACGCATAATTTCTAATTAGATATGTAACGGTACAATACTTAAAACAAGGATTGTAACAATAGGATTTGCAATTCCCAAAGATAAGGTACACTACAACAAAAATGTTCAAAATGACCATCTTTCCAGTTTATGTTTACGCTTAAAATTTCAATTTAATATCTAAGAAATAGAAAATAAATTGATTTCTGAAATTTACTTTAAAACACTGTGTATCGAAAAGTGTGCATTTTCGGATCTATGTTTACCTACAGGAACAAATTTTATGAGAAGAATCACCCACTACAATATGCAATTTTTGAATACATATATATATATATATATATATATATATATATATATATATATACAGTGTGGGTGATTTTGCATTACACACCCCGTAAGTGTCTAAATATCAAGAAATTTAAATCTTTCAAAAAGTATTTTTAAATAATTTTTTCCGCTCTTTTCAATGCTCTTACTTAAAATGCTCCCATGAAAAAACAAAAGAGCAGCAAAAACTAAAGTGATTTTTTTAAATGGTACACCCTGTTATTTTTTATTATCTGAAATTCTATTAAATTCTACATATGACACCATTTTTATTTTTTCTTAAAATCGATAGTTAGTTAGGAACAACAAAAGAAATTGCCGGTAGTTGGTCATTCTTGCGGCCATAAATGGGGTCCCCTGTTTCCAAACTACTTATTACCAAATTCTCCATTTAAAAAATTTGTCACTGGTTGTGCATTATGTGGCATTATTATTATTATGCATTATTATCCTTAAATTATGTGGATTTTGCAAAAAAATTGTCGCTAGTAGGCCACATTTGCGGTAGTTATGGAAATAACTTAAATGTCACTTTGTTGTCAAAATTTCCAGAAATTAGTTTAATACATTAATAAGTAAATTTGTTCCGTTAGTCGTACGTGTTTTTGTGAGTTGCAAAAAAAGAAATGGCATTTACAAACGTAGAAAAAACAGATATGTTGCGCTGTTTCTACTTATCAAATGAAAACTGTCGCCAAGCATTTCTATAATAATCAATATCCTGATAGAAGACAACCTCATTACAGAACTTTTTTAAATTTGCACGTCTCATTAACAAGATTTGGGAGTTTTGAAAAACCACGTAATTTAAGGATTAGAAATGTAGATAGGAATGAGGACGAGGAAATAGTCATTTTAGCTTATTTTAGAGCTTTTCCGACCTCATCTACACGGGATGCAACTCGTGAGCTACAAATTTCAAGAAACAAAATACGGAAAACTTTAAAAGCATATGCTATGAAGCCCTTTAAAGTACAACTTGTACAAAATCTACAGCCACGTGATTCTCAAAATCGAATAAATTTTTGCAATTGGGTATTAAATGAGGGAAGACAGTATTTGCCTTTTATTTTGTGGACCGATGAGTCAAATTTTCATCGGAATGGTGTTTTTAATAAACATAATAAACATTTTTGGGATGATGTAAACCCTCATAAAGTTCGCGAAGCAAGGAATCAAGTTCGTTTTTATACGAATGTATGGATAGGTGTAGTTGGCGATCATTTATTAGGACCATATTTTTATAACGGAACACTTAATCAACATCGCTACTTAAACTTTCTTCAAAATGTACTTCAAGATTACTTAGATAATCTCCCTTTAAATCTTCTGACTCAAATATGGTTTCAACATGATGGTGCACCGCCGCATAATGCACAACCAGTGACAAATTTTTTAAATGGAGAATTTGGTGATAGGTGGTTTGGAAACAGGGGACCCCATTTATGGCCGCCCAGATCACCTGATTTAACTGTACACGATTTTTTTGTTTGGGGATTCTTAAAGAATAAACTGTACAGTACCAATTCTCAAACTTTGGAAGAGCTGAAAAATAAAATAAGAATGGCAGCCCAGCAAATAACACCCGAAATGTTACGCAAATGTCAACAGAATTTATTCAGAAGAGCACAGCTATGCCTTAATAAAAATGGTGGACATATTGAACAATTAATGCATTAATATTTTTCTTCGTCTTCGTTATTCATTTTAGTTTTTTTAAATAAATTAATGTTTTCACCGACATTTGAATGTTTGTATGACTACCGCAAGCATGGCCAACTACCGGAAATTTCTTTGGTTGTTCCTAACTAACTTATTTATTTGATTTTAAGAAAAAATAAAAATGGTGTCATATGTAGAATTTAATAGAATTTCAGATAATAAAAAATAACAGGGTGTTCCATTTAAAAAAATCACTTTAGTTTTTGCTGCTTTTTTGTTTTTTTTTCATGGGGGCATTTTAAGTAAGAGCATTGAAAAGAGCGGAAAAAATTATTTAGAAATACTTTTTGAAAGATGTAAATATCTTGATATTTAGAAACTTACCGGGTGTGTAATGCAAACTCACCCACACTGTATATATATATATATATATATATATATATATATATATATATATATATATATATATAGTACGCACGGAGAAAGATTGCCCCAAGGACGGATGCTTACTCGTATAATTATAAATTTTCCAAGCTTGGCAATCAGGTGAAACCACTGGTGTCGCCGCTAAATTGATGTTTTAATTTTTAAAAAATTGATGATGTGTAGGGTAATTAAAAACCACTAAAATGCTATTCAATAATATTATGAATTCCGATATGACTGCACTTACGCACTTTCTCTAATAATTGAATGCATTCCAAAATAATTATTTACGAAACGAAATAATTATTAACGTACAAAGCGGGGAATGATTCAGAAGGCGAAAGCGACTTGTTTAGTTACGAGTGAATTGCATAAATTTGATTTTGTTAATGTAACTTTAATATTTTTAATTAGGATATGTGATTTAATTTTACATACTGTACACGTATTTTTTCATTAATTTCTTACTTGTTACTAATAGAATATAAATTTAAAAACACTGCGAGTTTTATTTCCTCATAAAAATCGACGCCACTGTTAAACGTGAGAAAAACAGTGTACAGGTTGTCCCATTTTCGTATGTTTTACGGGGTATCTCGCTTATTTTTTAGGTTAGAACCTTGCGGTTTTCTCGACACCCTGCTATTTTTAATGAAACCAAAGATGCACTAATCATATTTGCCATAGCCATCTTAGTTTGTGTGCTACAGAGTGATTTTGGAAAAATTGCACTTTCAGTCATCCCCTGTAACTCTGTTATTGTCAGACATATTAAAAAAGTAAAAACTGATATTTGTAGATTTTTTTACGTAGAATCCAGTGGCGTACTCAGGTTTTCTTTAGAGATCACAGTTTTTGAGATATTGACATAACCTTTTTTTTTATGGGACACCCTATATATTTTTTTAAAGTCTTTTCCCCTTGCCAAGAGCTTTTCAAAAACATAGCATAGTCTATATTTATTTTTATAAATAACGTGACAAAATGATTTTTTTCTATAATTTACATTGATAATAGTGGATAGCCGTGGGTAACCATGGTAACGCAAAAACCAAAATAATTAACGTTCTGCCATTACTCAGGTATTTGATTTTTGAAGTTTCTGCTTCTTTCAAATTATTCTTGGTTACATTTTCCCAAATTTAGTGCTGATATTTATTGTTATTCGTTGTTTTTGTTTATTGTTATCGTTCTTGTTGTTGTTGTTGTTGTTTAATTATTTTTTAATATGGCTCGAAACTAAAAATTTGAAAACTTTGAGAAATATGATATGAATACCTGCTTCATATTATCTAATGAAAACGCAGACCAGGCCTTAGAATACTATCTGAACAGGTCAGTTAATCTTTACCTTAGAATTTGTATTTATTTTATATACCTATTTTGTCATATAGATATCCCGAAAGAAGACAACCCGACAGAAGAATATTTCAAAAATTAAAATTTAATCTTTGCCAACATGGATGTTTTGACAAACATCGACCCCGAGTTTACAACAAAGAGAACGAGGAATAAGAGATCAACGTTTTAGCAGTTGTTCAAACCACTCCTGAAACCTCGTGCAGGAAAATAGATGAAGAGACCGGTGTGTCTAAAACAACAGTGCAAAGGATTAAAAAAAAACATAAATTCAAACCCTACAAGTATAAACTTGTTCACCATCTGCACCCTGGTGATGCTGAACGTAGATTGGAGTTCTGAAATTGGTTTATAAATATGAAAACTCAGGACAATAATTTTGAAAAAAAAAATGATTTGGTCAGACAAGTTCGGGAATTCTTAATAGACACAACTCGGGGTTTTGGAGTCAAGAAAACACCCACGTGATTTTTCCTAGAGAGCGTCAAGGCAGGTTCGGATTTAATGCCTCCTGCTTTATTTCTAACCGAAAAATAGTTTACAAGATTTATGAAGAAAACCTAAACTCTAATGGGTACTTACAAATTCTACAAGAAAAAACTATGAACATTTTAGAAGATATTCCACTGGCTCAACTGAACGATATATTCTTCTAGCAGGATGGGGCTCCAGCCCACAATGCTAGAATAATACAAAACTGGCTAAATGAACGTTTTCCCAGGAGATGGATTGGAACAAATGGACCTGTTCAATGGTCACCACGATCACCGGATCTCTCGGTTTTGGATTTTTTGTGGGGGTATTTAAAGAATAAAATTTATTCAAGGCAATATGCCAACATGCAACAATTAAAAATTGTAACGGAAAATGCTTTTGCAGAATTATGAAGACAATCATTTATTTTGGAAAATGCTATTAAAAGAATTTATAAACTTTGTGAAACTTGTAGGAGACATAATGGTCTGCAATTTGAACAATATATGTGATTAATTAATTATTTTGTTTTTATCAATGTAAATTATAATAAAAAATCATTTTGTCACGTTATTTATAAAAATAAACATAGACTATGCTATATTTTTGAAAAGCTCTTGGCAAGGGGAAAAAGATTTTAAAAAAATATATAGGGTGTCCCATTAAAAAAATAGTAGGTTATGTCAATATCTCAAAAACTGTGACCTCTAAAGAAAATCTGAGTATCGCGACTGGATTCTACGTAAAAAATCTACAAATATTTGCAGGGGATGACTGAAAATGCAATTTTTCCAAAATCACCCTGTAGCACAAAAACTAAGATGGCTATAGCAAATTTGATTAGTGCACCTTTGGTTTCATTAAAAAGTACCACGGTGTCTCGAAAACCACAAGGTTCTAACCTAAAAAATAAGCGAGATACCCCGTAAAACATACAAGAATGGGACAACCTGTACATGCTGATCGCTTCCGAATGCACGAACTTTACATGCCCATCCGAATCTTTCTTCGTACTATATATATATATATATATATATATATATATATATATATATATATATATATATATATATATATATATATATATACACTCCATCTTGAAGCCGAAATTTTTAGGAGGTTTGACCTCCAAAAGTATTATTTTCAATAATTGCTTTATTCGCAAAAACATCACTTTTGTTCCCTTGTATCATCCTTTTGACATATTTACTTATAACGTTCTGTATACTAACACTAACATGATTAAAAAAAATTAAGTAAAAAAGAAATCAGGGAAGGAAGGAAGAAGCTAACTAATGTAGTACCCCTTGTTATTTATGTTATTAAATGTTTTACCGATGTTGCCATTTGTAAAGCCATATATAGCATTTGTGGTAAAACTGTATCCACAACTGTCACATCACTAGAAAATCTATTTAATAAACGACCCAATGGTGTCACATCAAAAACTGTTAGAGGCAGTCGCATTATATTTGTTAATAATTCATAATGAATTTTTCTTGCCGCATTAATAGTTCCTATAGCATTAGATAAAGATGCACAAAATACTGAAATACCTATAATAAGTAAAAAAATATATTAAACTGTTTGGATATACAGGACTGTTTTAACTCTAAATTCTTTATGAAAGCAGAACATACAAACAATTTTCAAAAATTAAACAAACTGTATTTGTGTATATTAATGTTTAATAAAGAATCATAGTTCACAGCAGCGTCCTGTATATATGGTGGACACAAATTGCTGAAAAACGTTTAAGTCAGAAGTCTTCTCGAAAATTGAAATTAAAAACCATTATAAGAAAATGTAGAATATTAATAACCCCACGAGGCCTTCACAGTTGACGATTTTAAAATGGCGATTCTTTCTAAAATATGTTATAAAATACGTGTTTTCGCATAAAAATTTTAGTTTGCAATAAAGAAGGCCTCTGCTTTAATATTTTTCAGCAAAGTTTGTCCACCTTGTTTATGATTATGAGATTAGTGCCTTTAAGATAATTGAGACTTTTTAAATTAAAATCTACAACGTTCTACTATCAATTTCATTCATTATTTTTACTTAAAAAATAAAAACCAGTTCAACTATATGCAAGCGTTTAACTTGATTACATACACAAGTACACAGTTCAAACTAAGTTCTAATCCAATATCTGGGTTTTAGACACAGTCTCATACGACGATGTGCAGTAGCTGTACTTTACGTTTCCCATAGTGTTGTGAGATACATCACGACATCAGTAGATTATCTTAGAACCCTGTGGAACACCGTATCCAAAATAATGTGCTTGTCATAGTACTCCATTCCGGGCAGTCAATTGCGTGCCATAAGTTAGGAACGCAGCTGTGTTACTGCTATCTACTTCCCCGTTTTCCCAGGATATGTCCATATGGGATAGTAGTCATTGCTTACATCAATTGCCAATATGGACACTTTATGTTGTTGTATGACAACTGTATTTACACCGTTTATCACTTGCAATAATGCAAAGCGTGTTAAATGTCCTTACTTTTTCAGTAGGCAAGTATGCTTCTGCGATCTATATTTGGAGATATAAAGATTAGTAAAGTGAAAGTTACATGAAAGTAAATTGGGTAAAATTCGAAGGTGAAAAAAAAATTATGTGCGAAGCCGCGTTCTCAGGAGTTTTATTATGGAAATATGACACTTTTTCAGTAAACAAAAGTAACGAACGTTAAAGGTAAAATTTTTAAGACAAGATTCGGTAAGAATGTTGAAGTAAAAGAAATGAGAGCATTATCATACGTGTACTGCCACTATTGATACAAAACCTTGAATTAAAGTTCTAAATAAAATTAATGTAACTGTTTCGTTATTTAAAGATTAAGAACATTTTTGTATGAAATAAATTAGTGACATAGATTAACAACAACGTCCTTATACTAAACCAATGTTGTGCATAAGACCAATTGATGTAAAGCCAATTAAGTGCAAAATACCGTTATTAGCAGTTATATCATAGAAATACTACACTTTTTCAGTGGTGATAGGAGTTGCAACAAATAAAGACAAAATTCAGAAAAGAATTTTGAAGTAAATTAAAATTAAATTAAAATCATACGTTTAATGTGAGTATTGATTAAACATTTTGAATTAAAGTTTAAATAACGTTAAAGGGATTTTTGTTATTTAAGGAGTAAAGAACATTATTGTATGAAATAATTTAGTGACAATGACGTCACTTTTTGATAAGTGTAGTGTATGAGACGAACTACTGCAAAGACAAATTAAGTGCAAAGTGACCTTATTAGCAGTTCTATTATGGAATTCGGACGCTTTGGCAGTACCCAAAGGAGTTACGTACTTAAATCAAGTTAAAAAAAATCGTTATTTAAAGATTAAAGCACATATTTGTTTAAATAAATTAGTGACTAGGGTAAAGAATGACGTGCTTGATTTTTACACTAATAAAAATGCTTCTTTGTTAATATAGTGTATAAGGCAGACTACAGTAAAGTAAATTGATATGCAAAGTACCGTTATTAGCAGTTCTATTATGAAAATAGCTCGTCCCTCCAGTGGACATAAAAATTACCTGCATTACAGTAAGGTTTTGAACTTTTGTTTGATTTGGATAATTGCTTTTAAAATTAATGTGTAGGATTATGTCAAAACCATAGTGTCCTTCAGTTTAAACCATAGTGTCCTCCTCGTTAAGTTTACGACTGCAGGCTTTATGCACTCTGTGTTTGTTTTTCATACGTACAACAATATGACAGTTTATAATTACATTTTGATGCGAAGTTGCCAACGTACCTATTAATTTATACTATTTATTTTCAATACAGGTAGTTTCAGTAAGTTTTGGTGTTCCTTAATTTTATCTATGGCCTACGCTCAAAGCAGGTATAACGTATTATTTTAATTGCCAGGTGTAGTAGTACAGTAATTTAAATCGAGAGCTTCTCTTTTGAGGTAAACTCCTGTAGACTATAAATAAATTTCGTTATTTATTTTTGAAGATATTATGTGGAAATTTTAGATGCAGTAAAGATTTAAAAGTGATTTTATTTTGTAGTTAGATACGCGTTTCATGATGAATTGTTGAAATTATGTTTGTAGTAAGTTTACATGTTGAGTAAGTTAAATATGAGTGAGTGTGCAGTAGGAGTAGTGAATTTTATGGGTAAGTCTTATAAACGTTTTACACGAAGGTAATGCAGTTGTTTTTAGTTTAATCAGTATCCATATTGCATGTTGAGTATTTAATGTCTGCATCACTAGATTAGAATAGATTCTCTCTTTTCCGCCTAAATGTGCTGCAAGCAGATTTGCCTAAAATTATTATAAGTGCGTAGAATGAGGTGTAAATCATAAAATGCTTTTGGAAGTTTTAGTTAACTTCAACTGCGTTTCTAGGGGCGATGCATTTATTACCAATCCGTCACTAGTGGTCTATACTTGCTTCAAACTTCTCGATTTTATTCTGTATAATTGATGATTTCTTCCTCGTATTATTTTTCAGTACGTATTGTTTATTTTTTTAGTTTATAGGCAGACACGTAGATATGAAACTCTCTTTATTGAATCCTTCCAAGCAAGAATACTACGGATTCGTAATCAGCATGAAATTCTACATCACCGCACATACACGCAGGAGACCATGCAACCGAACCACACCACACACACAATACACACACACACACACGCACGCACGCACGTACATACTCACACATATTTGAGAAAAATTGCTTAGGCTTGAGTTCTATTTATAATCTTACATATGATCACCTAACTTTAAGGATGTGTAGTAGTATATGAAAAATCGCAAACTAGTGGTATTCTTGACTAAATTTCCTTTCTGCACTTGAGCAAGAACTTTAGATTCTCGTTTTGAGCAATGAAGGAGCAGATCGACTGAGTCAGCATTGATACCTCTAGGTGTACAACTTAGTACCTATCAATACTGTGGGCACCTCCCTTAGAATCCGAATACAGTGGGCATCTTTCAGTATCAGAGAAGCACTGCTGGAGTATAAGAGTATAATAGCATTCTGTATCACACCTAGCAGAATTGCTGAAAGTGGTAACAATCTCTGAGAGATCTTCGAAGGATGCTTAATTATTTGTGTTGTAATTTTATAGTTAATACTTAGTTTATTGTCTAATCTGTAGCTATTTTTATTTTGTATTTGTATTGTGCGTATGCTTATCAAGTACTTTAGCTGTTAATACTTTTACAACTGAACTAGATGTGAATTCAGATATAGCAAGTGGTATTAGAATTAAGTTACAGTTAATATCATTTGTACTGAATAAATTTAGAAATATTTTTTAGTTATTTTCAAGATAAAGCAGCTAATTGGAAGCTATTTAATTAAGGTTAGTGTGTGGTTAGTAAGTTCTTGTTATCATCAGAAGTAAGTTGATTATGGAGAGACCGTGTAAATATAAGTAATGGCAAGGTGTCAACAAGCTCAGCGGTATGGGCGTGGGTATTTACTTAAAGGTAATCGTCAAATTAATCAAACCGTCAATAGAGCACCACCTTTCAATTTATTTAAGATAAACCATAAACAAAAGATCTAAATCCGGTCGTCATAATAACCCACTTATGGTAAAACCTAGTTTCTCGAAATGTGAGCTTACTAACCTCATATTAACCTTAATTAACTGATTTACCTTGAAAATAATTAAAAAATACTTCTAAATTTATTCAGCACCAATGATATTAACTTATCTTAATTCTAATACCACTTGCCACTATGTCTGATCTCATCTCTAGTTCAGTTATGTAACAAATTGCGTTAGAAAAAGCGAATTTAAACTTTTAACAAGTTTAACATCTTGATAGTTGTAGCGAAACCCTAGTAAAATTAGTATTAATAATAAAGTATTGAAAAGCATATACACAACATAAATACAAAATAACTAAGCTACAGACCAAACAATAAACTAAGTATATATTAACTATAGAATTATAACACATAATTAAGTACAACAAATGTTTAACGTATGTTGTTTCTTGGAATATTCTCCTCACCTTAGAAGACCTCTCAGAGACTTACAAAAATCTCCTGTAAACAACTTTCAACAATTCTGCTAAGTGTGATACGGAATACTATATTTACTCTTATAGTCCAACTATGCGTCTCCGCTAATAAAAGATGTCCACCGTATTCAGGTTCTAAGGGCAGCGTCCACAGTATTGATACGTACTAAGTTGCAGGTGCCTAGTTCTCCAAGAAAAGTTAAGTTGTGAACCTGGGGGTGTCAATGCTGGCTCAGTCGATCTGTTCCTTCATCGGTCATAACGAGAATGTTAAGATCTGGCTGAAGTGTAAAGAAAAAATTTAGTAAAGAATACCATTAGTTTGCGATTCTTCATATACTACTACACATCCTTATAGTTAGCTGATCACATCTAAGATTGTAAATGGAAATCAATCCTAAGCAATTTTTCTAAAATGTGTGTGTGTGTGTGTGCGTGTGTGTGTGTGTGCGAGTGTGTGTGTGCGTGCGTGCGTGTGTGTGTGAGTGTGAGTGAGAGTGAGAGTGCGATTGTGAGTCTGAGTCTGAATGTGAGTGTGAGTGTGAGTGTGAATGTAAATAAATGTGAATATGAGAGAGTGTGAGTGTGAGCGTGAGCGTGAGTATGATTGTGAGCATGAGCGTGAATATGATCGTGAGCGTGTGCCTGATCGCGTGCGTGAGGGTGTGCGTGAGTGTGGGAGCGTGTGAGCGCGTGAGAGAATGAGCATGAGTGCGCGCGTGTGTGTGCGTGTGTGCGTGTGTGCGTGTGTTCGCGTGTGCGTGTGTATGTAGAAAGTAGAAAGGTAACAATTAGGTACCCTTGTTGTTGACTCTCCTGTGATGCTTTCTATTGCTCTGGCATCATTTGAAATACACGCGCTCTTTCACTTCAGGCAAATCGATTACATTCGGAAGTAATAATGCAAAACTTAAAATTATTCTAATATCTCAGTTATCTTAAAGAGGCAATGAAAATGTAATGATGTTCCTATCATGTTAGTAGCATTAGATTAGATATTTTAGATAAAGCTGGATAAAGGAAAAATGGCAACAGCGTTACTTAGCTGCATATGAGTGAACGTGCTTAAAGAAACTGTTGAACATTAATTAAAAAAAAGAATGTAAAGCTTATGTGCATTCTACGTGCCTTCTACACGATCTTACCTTGACCAAATCCTAATGCACCATAAACTCCAAGAAACAGATCTCGTTCACTTGTAGTCGTATCTGTATTATTTGACCACTTCGATAACCAAAAATTTGACCCGACAGTAAAAGCTTGAAACAAAGCATTTAGTATTATTGTACAGATGGCTAAAAATGGTCCAATGGATGACAAATAATGTACGTATACTGCCCATTTCACGCTACCAGTTTCAACTTTCTCGACTTTAATTAATTTTTCACCAACTATTGATTTTTTTGTAGATTCTATTGAGCTAGAACGACGTTTTAAACTTTTATCTGGGTTACTATCAGATGATTTTTGACGTTGCAATAAACCGTTGGCTTTTTCGGATCTCGTTTCCGAAGTTGATTCCGAAACACGAGAATGATGTCTACTTAATTGCCTCGAAATCTCGTTTGATATAACCGTTCCACTTAATTGATGTTTTAAGTCATCCAGTTCTAAAATGTGCAATATGTTCAGTACTTAAACCTATGCTAGTGTAATGATTATTGGAATCACAAAAGAAAGCATTAAATTGTGACTCATTTCACGTATTCTGCAATACTTACGTTCTTCATCCTCATCATCGACTACTTTGGCAAGGTGTTGTATAATAAATTCAGCAAAAGCACCTTTTTTATCAAGTAATTCTTTATAAGTACCCACTTCTGTTACTTCACCATCTTTAAGTACAATTATTTTATCAACTTGAGGTAAGTAAGTTATGCCATGTGTTACGAGCAGTCTTGTAGTATTTTTTAGAATCCCTTGAGGTCCAATAACTTGTTCGAATATATGTTTACCAACGTGGCTATCAACCGCACTTAATGGATCATCCAGGAGATAAATATCAGAATTAGAATAAACTGCTCTAGCCAAGCTTACTCTTTGCTTTTGTCCACCTGATAAGTTAATACCCTTTTCACCAATTTCAGTTTGATCACCAGCAGGTAACATTTCAAAATCAGGAGTAAGAGCGCATGCCCAAATAATATTATCATACAATTTTTGATCAAGAGTTTTTCCAAATAAAATATTTTGTTGTAATGTTGCATTTTGGATCCAAGCCTGTTGAGAGACGTATGCAAGAGACCCAAGTGTATTTACTCTTCCAGAAAGTTTCTCCATTTCTCCCAATAAAGCCGAAATTAAGCTACTCTTTCCTGATCCGACACTACCAACCACTGCAGCTAAACATCCTTTTTCTAACTGTACATTAATATTTTTCAAAATCGGCTCTTCTCCCCAGGTAAAAATGCCATCTTCAATCAAAATTGGAACTTCTAAAATTATAGAATTAGTAAATTAGTAGCAAAAACGTAGATATAACTTACTTTCTCTCGTATTATGTGTAACATTATTAGTATCAAGTTCTTGGCAGTTCATAAATTTGTTCAATCTCTTTACTGAAACAGAAGTCTGAAAACGCGCAACTCACAATTACAAGATGTTTCTAATTTTAAAAAGTAAATCTTATTTATTAGCACAGGTGAAATATGAAAAGAAATACATTACAACACTTCGGGTATAAGGTCACGAATCCAAAGAGTTCATAAAAATTTTAAGTAGTTTTTTTATTGGGTAGAAGGGAGAAATGTGGAAATATTACTCGGCATAACTCTACTTTGCATAAAATAATAGTGTGAGGTGTCGCATTTCAACGTTTTGTATGTTGGGTTGAATGAAAGCAATCGTCCCCAACGGTTGCGATGTAGCCTTGTTAACTTCAGCGTTCTGTGTAGCGATAATTGTTAATACCAGAATAGATAAAATCAACATTAACAGAGTGCTCGTAGTCTTTAGTTACTGGATCGAAATTTTGTCAGCGTCCTGTTAGGAGTTAGGGTAGCTACCAGAGCTCTAATAATGATGCTTAACGAGACGATAAAATTCATACTAAAAGAGTTCTCAGTTTTCAGTTATCGAATCGAAATATTGTTGTCCCTTGATGTATTTTTTTTAACTTCAACGTTTTATTGTGAGTCCTGGATAGCTCTATAAACTTCCACTGATAATCTAACTACTAAGAACCATAAAATCAAAGTTCAGAGTCGCGATTTTTCAGTTTGGGTCGAAATTTTTTCATGATGTAATTTTTTTAAGAATTTTAGAGTGTTGGGGCGAAATGACAATAGCATCTGCAGTAATAGATAAGAGGGGGGTTGCCGGTATCTCAGTGGTAAAAAGGGAGTGGGCGTGTTATTAATTTTGTAAGTAGGATAGTTCGTAATACATAAGGCGCAATAGGGGAAAGTCATAAATTAAAGAGGCGCCAGTTTGTTTATAAACGAAAATATCGGGGTCTAAACACCCAAATGCCAGTATTCCACAGCAAAGATCAAAACACAAAAAACATGCTTACGTTACGTCGCTTAAATCAGGTGAATCGGTAAAATAAAAACTTTGGTTCGGTGTTTTCTAAAAAGCTTCAAAATATTTGCACGTAATCAAAATAAAATTACGTACTAACAAACCAGTTAATCGGTCATCAACCTTATTTACTCTAATCTTACTTTACGTTAAATCTTATCAGTGAAACTCTATATCTTAAAAATAAAATAAAAAATAGCAACTAACTTAACAGAGAAATCCCTCATAAATTATTGCGTTAAAATCGTTCATGAAAACAAAAAAAAATAAATGAACGTTGTCGCTGTAAGGTTGTGTAAATCAAATATCTACATAAACAAAGGAATAAACAGGGCAGTAACGTGAAGGTAATTAAAATATTTTATCTTCTAAATGTATGTGGTTCGTAAATAATGTTAACGCTGTGAGGTAAGAGGAAAATTACATGTAAAATTGGACTTTCCGCGGGACGACCCAGCCCCACCACACAGCAGTGGCAGATTTACTAAGTAACTGTAGAAAAAGTGGATCACAGCTACTTATAGAATGCAACCCAAATGCATATAATGTCGTATGGGTAACAGCAACACCAATAACAGAGGTGGGATAAGTTTACAATTCACTATCGCACATAACTTGAACATAATGAATAAGGGAAACAAAACTGTCCACGTAACAGGGCGTAGGCAGGAGGTAATTGATACAACAGTATCCAGCTCATTTGTGGGTAATTTTGTTAGGAACTGGCATGTCTCTGATGAAGAAAGCTGTTCAGATCACAGATACATACAGTTTGAAATCACAGGTTTAACCAAAGTGATTGAACAGTATTCAAACCCGCATAAAACGAATTGGGCGTCTTATAAGGAAGACCCAAATCGTTATTTGCCGGAAATCAACATTTCGATTCGCAACGACTCAGATTTATACGCAGCCGTGCAGTCAATGACAGACACGATTGTCTCTAACTTTGAAGTGAACTGTTTCCAATCGAGAGGGTTTCAGAACAAAAAAGTACCTTGGTGGACTCAAGAACTCACGGAACAGAGAACACATACAAATACACTCTTTAATAGGACGAAAAGTACAGGAGTTCGGGACACCTACAGGACATCCCTCACTGAATACAACATAGCACTGAGAAAGGTAAAAAGAGCATCGTGGAGGAGGCGCCATGAAGAGATCGAAAAGACTCCAAAGAGTGCCAGACTGTTACAGGATTTTGTACAAACAAACCTAGTGCTCGATAGTAACATCCAGCTAGACAGCTGTCATTGACATTGAAGAAGTTCGGTCATACTCTTTTCCTGTTCTCGTGTATTGACACGAGAACAGGAAAAGACTATGACCGAACTTCTTCAAGTACACTTTCCTGGTTCGGAACTACTATTAAATCAATCGCCTAAGGGGCTACACAAAGGGGGCTTAGGTGCCATTACATTAGTTACAGGGCATCAAAATCGGACTGGTTAATAGCTGGAAATTACCTTTGATAGAATCAAATGAACAATCGACTCGTTCAAGCCATACAAATCACCGGGCCCTGACAAAATCTACTCGGTGATGCTACAGGAGAAACTATCCTCTCTGCTCTAGCAATGAAGTACCTCCTTCGGAGACGGAGAGTCGCTAAAGTAGTCTTTATTCCAAAGACAGGCTGAGCCGACTACTCCCAAACAAGGGTATGTCATCTCATTTGCCCTACGTCATTCGTATTTAACGCAACAAACTACTCGATAGACACATTAGCGAGGGATTATTAGCAACTAATCCATTTCACTATAACCAATTTGCCTATAGAGCAGGAGTGCCGACAGAGATAGCACTTCAACTCATAAGAAGGGTTAAGAATACTTTACAGCACAGAGATCCTTCTAGGGGCATTCTTGGGCATAGAAGGAGCCTTTGATAACACGTCATTTAACTCCATTACCTTGGGAATGAGAAGTCGTGGCGTAAAAGAGATCTGCTGCAGATGGATAGTCTGCCTACTAAGGAGTCGAGTGGTGCATACGGCAATGCCTGAGAAGGACCTTGGCGTTCCGGGTGGCTGGGGGATGTCCGCAAGGGAGTTTTATCGCTCCTGTTTTTGAGCATCGTCATGGACGAGCTACTGAGAGAACTCAACAGAGAAGGATTTATATCTGCAGCCTATGCAGATGACCAGGTCATCTTGAGAGAAGGGAAATTTGTAAATACAGTAACGGAGCGTATGCAAACCGCTCTGAATGTAACGTTTAAGTGGTCACAAAAGGAAGGACTAAAAGTTAGTCCTCAAAAACCACAATATCAACTTATCGATGGAAGTAGAATACTTGCAAGTTGTTATTGACTTCAAGCTTACCTAGAACCAACATATTGATAGTCATCAGAAAAGCAGAAATCACACTCGCTGTAATAAGACGCATCTATGATAAAACAAGGGGACTGAAACTAAGTATGGTACACTGATTATACACCAGAGTAGTCAAACCAGCAATAACATACGTGGCACTGGTATGGTGGGAAAAGGCCATCCAGGAAACAACAAAATTAAAACTATGCAAGATACAGAGACTTGTCGGTTTAGGAGTTATGGGTGCAATGAGATCAATGCCTACCGCCGCAATAGAATTTCTGCTGTCTTCCTCCCGTTCGAATTATTTTTGAGGGAGAAGCAAGGGTGGGACTTGACAGGATTCAAAATCTGCGGAACAAGACACGTAAAACGGAACACAAACAGTTTATTGAGAGCATTGAAGGTCCCAAAAACTTAAAAAACAGACCTTCAAGATAACTATTGATAATCGAGAAGAGGGGCACAAGCAAATCCAATAAATTCCTGAGGAAAGCCTGGTCTGGTACACTAACGGGTCAAAAAACGAGACAGGTTCTGGAGTGAGGGTTTACTGCACAACTCCATGCGAGAGAATTACAACCTCGCTTGGAAAACACGCTTCCGTATTTCAAACGAAGATATACGGTATACTGTAATGTGCGCGGACAAATAAAAGAATTCACTATACACATTGGCGCATCTTTATGTTATCAGACAGCCAGGCAGCCTTAAAAACAATATCCAGCTATTAGGCATCATCACAACTGATGACGGAAATGCTACGAAGAACACAACGATCTCGCGGGACGTAACAACGTTACCCTAATATGGGTTCCACGCAATTGGGAAATCAAAGGAAACGAAGAAGTAGATGAACTCGCTAGACAAGGGACACTCAAACCGTTTTACGGACCAAAACATGTTCTGAGAGTAACTAGAAATAGTGCCTGTAGATACATCAAAGAATGGATGTCGGAGTAGCATACGAATTACTGGATTAACAGACCAGGATTAACAAACAGCAACGTCTTCATAAACAGTCCATGCTTAAAAAAACAACTGAACTACTACGGTTAAATAGACAACATCTTAGAACTCTAACGGCTGTTACAGTACACCTTGAGGAAACCTTACAGGAGCACTCAACTGCAGATTCTGCAGTGTAGAACCTGAAACCGTTATGCACATTTTGTGCACTTGCGATGCGCTGTCTAAGAACAGAGCACATTTTCGGATATCCACAAACGGAAAGATTTTAGAACACTTCCAGTGAGAAACCTGCGTCTTATGCTACAGGGACTCAACATTACAGACTGGGTGCGAGACCAACCAGGGAGAACACAATAATCCTGAATGCTGCAGTGTCCTCGGAACAATTAGAGCAGACGAGCCCTGGCAGGAAAGGAAAAAAAAATTATCAATCTACCAGTTTCTAAAAACTTATAAAATAATTCCAGAACGCATCTTCGCGATTATTTTTGATCAGTTGTTTCATATTAGTCTATCTGGTGGAAAATACTATGCAACCTCTTTTAAGCTTTCTCCAAACGCACTCTACGTTGATTCGATTTCATGTCTCTTAATGTGAGGTGAAGTTCCAAGATAACATGGTGATTGCACTTTGTGGTTAAATGTTTTACGATTTAGCTGTACTGTAATGGGTAAGTTTGAATATTTAAAAGATCCTACACATTTAGGGGAAAAAAGTATTTTGCGATGTTCTGACTAAGAGGTGTTGAGATAAAAATATTTCAACATGGCGAAACTGAGCAATTAATTGGTTATCTCGAGCAACTTAGTAGCCTCTGAACGAACCAGATGAAGGAAGGAGTTAAATTGGGATTGTAGGCTGGGTAGCGAGTTCAACAGCTGTAGTAGTGTAGGTACTTAAAAGTAGGGTTAGTGAATTTGCTTGTTGCTGCTTAGCAACCTTGGCTAAAGAGGTTTCTCTTTGTACAGTTATTGATTAAGTTGCAAGAGGTTTTAGTGTATAATAGAAATGATATTAGTTGCAGGGTTTTTGTGGAAATTGGACATTTTCTACATAGATTACCGCAGTTATGCACAATAATGTAAAGTATTTTTTAACTTTCATTAAAATGTCTGTATTGGTACATATGCAAATTTTTGTGCTTATTTTTGTGTTTATAGAAATGCACAACCTTATTTGTGTACCCTGTAAATGCATTTTGTCGTACCATTAATTTAGCACAAATTATAATTTTTTTATTTTCAATATAATTGGAACAGTTTCATTATCATTGTGGGTTAAGTTCAAACTACGTAGAACGTAAAACGTATCATATTAATTACGAAGCGTAAAATAAAAATTGTAAGCTAGTAAAGATTATTTAACGGATTTAAATGAGACTTTAGTAAAACGAAAGTACGTAATTGATGACAGGATTGATGTAATGGTTGCCTATAAGGTACCGATAAAACTATCTAGGTTCGTTTTCCGACTGGGCAGTCAAACCACACTGTATATTTGGACGTTTGTGTGTATATAGAGCTAACGGCCGCTGCAGTCAATGCTCTCAACCTTCCACTTGGGATGAGTCACCCCATGCAGCATGCAAAAAATACATGGAAAACGAAACCTGACGCTAGTAAATTTCTCCCTCTTCCACGCCCTAAAAAAACTTTTGGAACTTTTATGGAGTCGTTGGGATCGTAAGCCTCATGCCTCAAGTTACTTACCTATTACCTAAAATTCATAAATGTAAGATTTTTGTCATTTTTGTGGTTATTCCACGTGTACTATACATTAATATTTAAATTAGTAAGTAAACATAATAAGTGTCTTACTTGCACTAAATTGGAGATCAATATGGGTAATACGCTCAATGGAAATCGTAATATGTTAAAGAAAGACAGAGATACAAACGCAGTCTTAGCATCAAGCACGTGTGTTTCATCCACCAGAATGTATGTTGCAAAGGAGACTAACGAAACCTAAGGATATGAAAAGGCATAATTACTAATAGTGCAAACCACTGACGTTATACGTGCGCAATGAATAAAAACAATGCAATCGATATTTAAAATATTACTTTTCCTCATAAATCCATTGTATTTCTGGATATGTTCAAAAATTAAAAAAATTGGTGAACAAAGATTAAAATTACATGTAAGACATACTATTTGTGGATTTGTGAATGTGTTAATGAATTGCATACACTCTACTACTTCAATTTATTAACTCTTTTGTCGTCTCATATGTTATTATACAGGTTGTCCCATTTTCGTATGTTTTACGGGGTATCTCGCTTATTTTATAGGTTAGAACCTTGCGGTTTTCGTGACACCGTTCCATTTTTTAATGAAACCAAAGATGCACTAATCAAATTTGCCATAGCCATCTTAGTTTGTGTGCTACAGAGTGATTTTGGAAAAATTGCACGTTCAGTCATCCCGTGCAACTTTGTTATTGTCAGACATATTAAAAAGTAAAACTGATATTTGTAGATTTTTTACGTAGAATCCAGTGGCGCTACTCAGATTTTCTTTAGAGGTCACAGTTTTGAGATATTGACATAACCTACTTTTTTTAATGGGACACCCTATATATTTTTTAAAATCTTTTCCCTTGCCAAGAGCTTTTCAAAAATATAGCATAGTCTATATTTATTTTTATAAATAACGTGACAAAATGATTTTTTCTATAATTTACATTGTTAAAAACAAAATTAATTAATTAATCACAAATATTGCTCAAATTGCAGACAATTATGTCTCCTACAAGTTTCACAAAGTTTATAAATTCTTTTAATAGCATTTCCCAAAATAAATGATTGTCTTCGTAATTCTGCAAAAGCATTTTCCGTTGCAATTTTAATTGTTGCATGTTGGCATATTGCCTTGAATAAATTTTATTCTTTAAATACCCCCACAAAAAATCCAAAACCGAGAGATCCGGTGAACGTGGTGGCCATCGAACAGGTCCATTTGTTCCAATCCATCTCCTGGGAAAACGTTCATTTAGCCAGTTTTGTATTATTCTAGCATTGTGGGCTGAAGCCCCATCCTGCTCGAAGAATATATCGTTCAGTTGAGCCAGTGGAATATCTTCTAAAATGTTCTTAGTTTTTCTTGTAGAATTTGTAGGTACCCATTAGAGTTTAGATTTTATTCATAAATCTTGTAAATTATTTTTCGGTTAAAAATAAAGCAGAAGACATTAAATCCGAATCTGCCTTGACGCTCTCTAGGAAAAATCACGTGGGTGTTTTCTTAACTCCAAAACCGCGAGTTGTGTCTATTAAGAATTCCCGAACTTGTGAAATGTGGCTCGTCTGACCAAATTATTTTTTTCAAAATTATTGTCCTGAGTTTTCATATTTATAAACCAATTGCAGAACTCAATCTACGTTCAGCATCACCAGGGTACAGATGATGAACAAGTTT
Organism: Vesta saturnalis; assembly: GCA_036346205.1. Taxonomy (NCBI): domain Eukaryota; kingdom Metazoa; phylum Arthropoda; class Insecta; order Coleoptera; family Lampyridae; genus Vesta; species Vesta saturnalis. The sequence goes on from JARFJB010000003.1 coordinate 1,572,465, forward strand.
ATACTTGTAGGGTTTGAATTTATGTTTTTAAAATCCTTTGCACTGTTGTTTTAGAGACACCGGTCTCTTCATCTATTTTCCTGCACGAGGTTTCAGAAGTGGCTTGAACAACTGCTAAAACGTTGATCTCTGATTCCTCGTTCTCTTTGTCGTAAACTCGGGGTCGAGGTTTGTCAAAACATCCATGTTGGCAAAGATTAAATTTTAATTTTGAAATATTCTTCTGTCGGGTTGTCTTCTTTCGGGATATTTATATGACAAAATGGGTATATAAAATAAATACAAATTCTAAGATAAAGATTAACTGACCTGTTCAGATAGAGTTCTAAGGCCTGGTCTGCGTTTTCATTAGATAATATGAAGCAGGTATTCATATCATATTTCAAAGTTTTCAAATTTTTGGTTTCGAGCCATATTAAAAAATAATTAAATAACAACAACAACAACAAGAACAAGAACGATAACAATAAACAAAACAACGAATAACAATAAATATCAGCACTAAATTTGGGAAAACGTAACCAGGAATAATTTGAAAGAAGCGAAACTTCAAAAATCAAATACCTAAGTAATGGCAGAACGTTAATTATTTTGTTTGCGTTACCATAGTTACCCACGGCTATCCACTATTATCAAGTAAATTATAGAAAAATCATTTTGTCACGTTATTTATAAAATAAATATAGACTATGCTATATTTTTAAAAGCTCTTGGCAAGGGAAAAGATTTTAAAAAATATATAGGGTGTCCCATTAAAAAGTAGTTTTGTCAATATCTCAAAATCTGTGACCTCTAAAGAAAATCTGAGTACGCCACTGGATTCTACGTAAAAAATCTACAAATATCAGTTTTACTTTTTAATATGTCTGAAAATCCAGAGTTACAGGATGACTGAAAATGCAATTTTTCCAAAATCACCCTGTAGCACAAAACTAAGATGGCTATGCAAATTTGATTAGTGCATCTTTGGTTTCATTAAAAATAGCACGGTGTCGCGAAAACCGCAAGGTTCTAACCTAAAAATAAGCGAGATACCCCGTAAAACATACGAAAATGGGACAACCTGTACAGACACCAAATTAAATTATTCTAAATATGAATTTGAGAATGAGCACCGCGAGTTTATAAGTGTAGTTAACCGAATGAAAAACTACTTCTAAATCGTATTGTACATTTAACTAGGAATTAAATTTAATGATGTACCCAAAAATACTTTTTAAAAAATAGATTATTACATAACCTTTCCTTATGTGTAACATCAAAAGTATACTATTTTACTTACCAAAAATGGAGCACATAGCCATATAAAGGTCGTTCCTGCATTCAAGTATGCTGAATGCTTCAAAACTTCAAGTTCTTTATCTCGAATTTTTAAAACCTCCGCTTCAAAACTCGGTTCCCATGCATATAATTTCAAAACCTTAATACCACTCAAAACCTCATTCATAAGCCTAACACGTTCATCTTTGTACTTCATTTGTCGAATTTGCAATGCTTTAGTGCGATTTACGATAACACCATTCACAGGTATCAAAATAATCATTACAGCAAAACCGGCAAGAGCAGATGGTCCTAATATTTGCCAAAGGAAATAAAGTGCTAGGGCAATTTGTAAAGGTGCTGACCAAAGCAAATTTAAATGTGACACTAAGTCAATAAATCTGTGTGCATCAACTGACATTAAATTCACAATTTCTCCTACAGTACTCTGCTTTCTGGCAGAATTTGACATTTTTAAAGCCTTTCTGTATATTGCTGCAATAAGTGCTGTTCGAATTCGTATTCCGACAATAAACATTCTGTAGAAATATTGAGAATTGACAATGGTTTGTACGCAGGCTGTAATAAATAAGCAAGCAACGTACAAATAACTTTTCCATTGCTCTTGGCCTTCATCCACAAACTCAATTAATAACCTAAAATGATTGTGTGTGTAAGACAATGCTAGCTTTAAGCATAAATACTTACTTCAAAATTTGGGGACTTACAAACGTTAGGATATCTTGAAACAATCTTAGAACAGCACCAAAAAGAAATGTAAGTCCTGCTGTCTTAGCTATAGCTGGTAAAATAGAGACTTGTTTGTACTTCGGATTCCTAAAAATACACGAAACGTATCAGTCTTATATTTTTTGAGAAATAAACTTTTTGGCACAATACACTTCATGGTAAATGACAATTTTTGTGATGCGCAAGTTATGGCTAATGCTAGACAGATTTGTCGTTTTAACCGGTAAAAAAGTATCTTGGGTGTTAGGTGCTTTAAAATTATACATAAGCAATAAAACTAATTATTTTCTCCAATGTTATACTAACTACAAAATTTATTAAAACCACTAAAACTAATTTTGCGAATTCAAAAGACGAAAACAAAAAACTTTTATTTTTACACAGTCTTTACCTGAACCACTTAGTGAGAATGCATTTTAGCTAACAATAATTTAGACACTTGTTACGTTCGAAAATAAAACTAAAACGGCAGGTGACAGATAATTCGAGTGCACCGGACAAGCTCGGTGGGATAGAGGGCGTGGGCGTATTTTTGAATTTAAAAATACTGAAGGTGGTTAGTCGTATTGACGAAAGTCGAAGATAAGGGTGCGTAGTAATTAGAATAAAGTCAAGTAAAAGGGCGCCAGACTGTTATTAAGACGAAATCGGTAAGAATACACCTGGGCACACGTATATAAATCAACCTTCAACAGTCAAAAGATCTCACTTATCTTACGTTGGCTACCCCAGGTGCGCATCCGAGATGCTTCGAAACTTTAGCTCTAGAACAAATCTTAAAAATATCCACACGCTCAAACACCAAAATAGCGTTGGCGCACATCAGCTGTTGGGTTTCAATGACTTCTTTAACTTTATATTTCGTTACGTTACCCCCAACGCTTGTGAACAAAATAATTCAAACACAATAATAAAAAAAATAATGAACGTTAAATGTTACGGTTAAATCTTATTAACCCAAATTTAAATACTACTCATTTTCAAAGCTCTGTCATTAATTGAACTCCAAACTAAAATAATTAGACATAAACTAGATAAACGACATTTAATATTCCTCTAATCGGTTACGTTAAACAACACAAAATATTTAATAAAACTAAAAAAAAAAAACAACTGTATTAACCGAAATGTTTCAATTGCCGGAAATTACCACTGGTTACTTTTAACATGAATCAATAAAATAAAATGAAATCAAAATTTAGCTCTCAATTAATCCTTTAGTTTGAATAATAAGATTACTACTCCTCGTAAATTATTGCTTTCACTGGTCGGGAGAAGATCACAAATTAACACCATAAAATTCAATTAACTGTTCGTCTATTATATCTAAATATATCTCAAAAAGCACACAAATACATAGATTTATTTATATTGGTTTCGGTTTGATTTAAAATCTTAAATACTAGAAAACGGGAACATAAAATGGTCAACCTTGCAAGCTTACCAAGTGGCCTTTGATTTAAAACTACGGAAATAGAATTATCTAAATATGAATACCATCAGAACAATACGTAACCAATTGGTCACTAAAAATCAATTTTACCATGCGAAATGTTCATATACATAAATTTTCAGTACATTTAGTTAAGTAATAAAAAAAACAACCTACCAAAGATATCGCAAATAAGAGCAGTTCGTCAACCTTTTATTGAGATTAACATGAGAGCATCAATTAGTGTAAAAATAACAGCAAAAAAATGACTGCGTTTATTCGTTCGTCAAACAATAATTTCACCAAGTTTACAAACAAAATTATGATAAAGCATTCACAATAACGTACAATATTGAGTCACCTTCTCCACCGGCAGCAACAAGGCAACGAGAACGAATCGAGGATACCAGTAGAATATCCTCGATCGGAAAACCAATACGGCAATTTCCCAGTCTTAATTTCGGTAGTGATACGTTTATCTTAATTGGTCAGCATGGTATATAGTCTACGTGCACAAAACCAGTAGCTTTTACACACGAGATATTTACACACAACAGGAGGTACAATTAAATCGGTAGCCCTATTTACAAGTCTATTTAATTATTAAAATTGAAATAAAAAACCCCCAGCCACCACTAAGATGCACACAAAACTTAGTGAAATGTTCATAAATTGACCCCACGGTCCATAACTTCAAAATAAATAACCAGGAGGGATGAACGTCTACACAAATATCCACCAAATGGGTGCTTTTAGTTGCCAACAACTTCTCCAAAAGTTCGGTTCTCCAGGTATTCGAAAAGGCACGCACCCGAGCTCGCAGATCACGAAAGTCACATCGAGAATCCCCGCGCTATTAACAGCGCAAAAACAGCTTCTTCCCCTCTCCAAAATATTGCACCAAATTTCTGAACAACATGATAAAACTGCTGACACTGCTACGTGCACGACTCAAGTGCAAATTGACTGTCATCCACAGATTTATTCCTTAAACGATAATGATAATTATTTATGCAATAATGGACTGAGATACTGTATTCCGGCATAAAAACGGCTTCAATTAATAAATGTGATAAGTAAAATTAACATCAACAGCCCCTGATTAAACAAGCAAACCAAGGAGTGATTTCATCCTACCATTCAAATACGAACTTTTCTGATCTACAACTACATTTTATTATAACGAAACCTTTTAAAAAAATTCACATGAAAACTAATTTAGATTCAACTTTAAAATTCCCTATTTCCCATTAATTAATCCACCAAAATATATAATTGCCAATTTCAGAAATCAAATCTTAATTGCAATGCGAAAAGCTTAATTCGAAAACCATTACAACTTAGAAAATCAAACAATCTCTTGTTACCTTCACTTGTAGATTGATGAACACAGAAAAAACAAGTTTCGTTATTGTAAATTGAGGCACTAGCAAAAAAGGAATAAAAAGAAAAAAAAATACGTACACACACACACACACACACACACACACACGATATATATATATATATATATATATATATATATATATATATATATATATATATATACATACAGGGTGACATATAAAAAAGTGCCATTTATAGTGCCACGCGATAGAGGACACTAAAATAAGAAAAAAAGTTCCTATGAACTTAGGTCCGCAACGCCTTCATTTAAAAGATATAGGGTGTTGAAGTTTAATTATTTTTTTGTTTTTTTTCTTAATATCTTCTCACAATAATGTAATAAGCGGACTAAATTTTGTAGACAGGGGCTTTTTATCACGCAGAACTCAAACAGGTTTCCATCTGAATCGGTCCTAACTTTTTTGCCTTACACTGTATGTCATTTTCGACTGGAAAAATTTGTTTTCCCATCTTTTCTGCGTCAGAAAGGTATACCTTACTGAAGTCGCTAGGACCAACGGTTTACGAGAAAAATGCACCCGATGCATGAAAATTTGACTCGGTCAAATTTCTCCAAAGCTCAACGTATCTATCGAGAATGATATCCTTTAGGACAGGTTCCTAATGTTCGAACATTTATTGACGTGCATAGGCGTTTGGATGAAGATGGGCGGTGAAGATGTCTGTTTAAAAAAAAAAGTTAATAGTGGGAGTTTCCTGAACTCGTCGCACTGTTGAAAAGGAATAACCTGAACACATTATTAGAAGATGTTTCATTGGACATTGTTGCAAGAGTGGACTTTATGCTTGAGGGCAAGCTAGCTCACTTTTCTTGATTACTGCTCTTCAGTAATAAAAGAACTAAGGTCATATTTGAATGCTGAGTGATAAAAAGCCCCTGTCTACAAAATTTAGTCCGCTTATTACATTATTGTGAGAAGATATTAAGAAAAAAAACAAAAAAATAATTAAACTTTAACACCTTATATATTTTAAACGAAGGCGTTGCGGACCTAAAGTTCATAGAAACTTTTTTTCTTATTTTAGTGTCCTCTATCGCGTGGCACTATGCATGGCACTGTTTTCTATGTCACCCTGTTATATATATATATATATATATATATATATATATATACAGGGACACAATATAACTACTTTTTCATATACAAGAACCAATCCAGCCAATACAACAATTATGAAGAGCCACACACACACACACACGCGCGCGTGTCCTCGCACGCACACACGCACGCACGCAAGCAACCACACACACACACACACACACACATAAGCACACGCGCACGCGCAAGCGCATGCACACGCACACTCACACTCACACGGACACGGACACGGATGCGGACACGAACACGGACACGGACACGGACGCGGACGCGCACGCGGACGCGCACGCGGACGTGCACGCGCGCTCACGCACACACGCACACACGCACACGCGCACATACACAGACACGCACACACGTCACACGCACACACGCACACACGCACACACGCACACACGCACACACGCACACACGCACACACGCACACACGCACACACGCACGCACGTACACGCGCACACACGCACACATGCACAAACGCACACGCGCACACGCGCACACGCTCACACGCGCACACGCTCACACGCGTACACGCGTACACGCACGCACACACGCACGTGGGACCAGCCACTCGTCAGGATGTACAATAACCATTTAGCCAATACAATTATGTTTGCATAAATAAGAACCACTCCAAACCAATATAACTAATAAAACCCATTTAGCCATGACCCAAGAACCCTTTAATATACATTAATCCTTTAACCAAAGCTTTTTTACCATAAATAACCATTTTAGGATTCACAAGGGCCACAGATACCTTTACATATACAAAACTCACTAGTATATGCAAGAAGCACACATGCTTTAACACATCTAATAACCATTTAGCCGATATCCCATTAACAAATATCGAACCATTTAACCGATATACACTAAAAACACAATTTCTATTTTCGCGATTTAACCAAGACACATTAACTACGATCATATAATATAAATTGTCTTTAGCTGAATCAAGAACCACACCGACTTTAACTAAAATAAAGAGTTAGCCTAGATGCACTTTAGCAGAGGTTCTTGGCTTAGTGGGTTAGGTCTTAGCGTCGAATGCGTTCGACTAAATGCTTCAGGGAGGCATCATATAAAAAAAACATTTATTTCCGAAAATCCTAGAAATAAAATATCCGTTATAATGCTTAAAGTGGACTTTTAAATATTCGACTCTTTTTTAACGTGTTATAATTCTACGATTACATGCGTTTTGCACTTTATACGCTGTCATATTGAGCGGATTCTTAAAACTAATTTTGCAAAATACTGAAGCCCGTTTTTGGCATTCTCACACACGTAGCTCTCTTGACTTCATTTTATATTCTCAGCATTTTATGTTTAGCATTCTTAGCAACAGACTGTACTTCATTTTTAGGTGATACTAATTTGAACCGGTAGTAAAGACATATTTTAGCTAAGAACTAAACGATTTAATCAAAACCCACTTATGTAGCTGCAAAAAAAAGTGTATTACAAAGCAAGTGTCACAATCTATCCTATAATAGCTTTGCTTTAAGTGACTTTGGTAGCGTTTGAAATAGAAGGTCTCAGGAATTTATTCCATTTGCTTGTCCGAGATTATAGGATAAACGGCGCAACTTTATCAAATCTGTTTTCCTATTTTGATCTCGACTAGGTGCCTACTAATCTATCAAAGCTGGACAACAAACTCTTCCACATATAACCCACGGAAACACGGATGTATCTTGAAAACGTTACGGGTATCTCAAATATGTATTTTATTGACCTCAACAAATGATCTATTTCTCACAGATCAAAGTCAAATTAAACCAGATTTATAATGGGTATCGCATAGTAATATTCGCGTCATTTGAAAGCATCTTTTTAAGAAATGCCTGATGTGTATTTCATTGTCCTCTACTGATTATTATCAATCGTCATAAAGTGAGATAAAACCAATAAAAGTTAAGCTCGACACCCTACAAGCAACATGACGATTTATCATAACCTATTGCATCGTTGAGAGGATTTATTATCATTTATGTTCAATATTTCTAACAGTTAATGCAAAGCTGATAAGTGTTTTACACAGACGAATATTTTGCAATGAAAAATTATAACTTCTTTCATGCTTAAGTAATTGGGAGATAACAAAATGGTTTCGAAATTTATAAACAATATTTGTGAATGCCAATAACCTTTCACTTAAAAAGAATAAATACCACATTACCTTGATGATTTTTTAAAACTATTTCTCCAATGTTTATCAAAAATAGGAAAAATTACTTTAGCCGTATTCTCATGTTTTAAATCCCACAAATCAGTAGCCTTTAATGGATTACGAAAACCTTTCCATGCCATTGGATCAAACCAACGAAAAAAAATACGTGATAAAAAACTTGCACTTTCTTCAGGCGATGGTTTCTGCAACAAAAAAAAAACACAAATGAGCATATGTCGTAATTTATGAAGCCAATCAACTTACGTTTGATTTAGGATATTTACTGATTGTTGGTGGTTTGTCCGCAAAGCAATTCAGAAATAGCATTAAAATGAGCAATGGAAAATATGTTAAGTAACTAACGTAAAAATAGTATGCACTCGGTATATTGATTTGTTCTGCCAATATTTCAGTACGGAACTGCGGTATAGCACACAATGCATTAAGAAACCAAAAAAGGAAGAGTGTACCTGAAGTACGGAGGCCCTTCTTACAGTTATATAATAACAGGAGAATTGAAAGCGCCTGAAAGTAATAAAAGTTAAATTCGTAATAATTAAAAGTTTATATATGTATAGCTTGTAAAATGCGGATTTTCTTAAAGGACAAACACGTGTTTATTTGATGTGAATTGTGAATGGTTAAGCAATTTATTTCAAGTATGCGCCATTTGACAGTACAACCTTTCTCCGTCTTTTTGGAAAAAGATGATAGAATCGTTCATATCTCGAAGCAAACTATGAATCGATCCATTGTTTCACTACCTGGAAATTACCAAAGTGCTGTTCAGTCAGTTAGTGCGTCATCGACCGGAACGAGTGATAGTGATAGCGGCAATTTCCGACGAACCACTTTCCATGACATCAACACGTTGTTAAAATTGATCATTTGTTGTCGATAGCGAGCAGCATCAATCTTTTCATCATATTTGATAAGTTCATAATAAATAGCACCCTTTTGATTCTTCTAAACACAAAGCAGTCTTATTCCGAAGTGATTTGGTCTTACAGTCGATGTTGACAGTAGTCCGGGGTCAATCCATGGTTTTCTTCGTTTGTAATTCTCAAAATATACCCATTCTTCATCACCTAGGTCGATTCACTGCAAAAAACCCTTGTGTTGATGAACCTTCAGCAGGAGTAGCTAACACTTTTTAATTCACATTTAATACTTCCGCCAGTTTTGATGAGTTTGAGTGGTGTCCGCGTCCAACAATGCTTGCAACACATTCACAAGTATTTTGAGGTGGTCCATGTTTGCCGCACACTTCTACAAATAAGAAATACGTTTGAACAGCAGTTTTCTTCGAAATGAAGTAATGAATCAAAACCCGTTTTTGGTACGAAATTCGACATTTTCAAGGTTGAAAAGAACTCACAATTTCTGATATGTATGGATTTTGTAGGTTTGGAAGAGCCAAACAAAATAATATATTCGCCAGATCGTCAGCGTTAGAACGTATGCGTGGCACCACTTATTAGGAAAATCCGCATTTGATAGGTATACACCTGATACTTACGTAAGTTAATATTTTAATAACGGGTGTGTATATATCCACATTATTGATATTATACTTTTCTTCTTTTGTGTATTTTATTGCCACCCCAAAATCTACCACACATAATATTAATAACACTACATTTATGAGAAATTTTGTAATATTTAAAAATGACCATGGAATTTTCTTTGTTTTACTATCCAAGATGTAAAAAACTTCTAAGCTTGAAAATGTCCAAAGGAATACGCATGGAATCCATACTAAAACAGTTTTTTCAAAGCATCTAGTAAAATCGGGGTCTTCTGTGTTCCACGTAAGTGTCGCATTCTAGAATTACGGTTTTCATTAAAATCGACGATTATTGATTATGTTTTATAATTCTATAAACCTCATCTAAACTAGAAAGACCAAGTAGGCAGAATTCAATGGCGTGGTCGGTGATCTGTGACGGGAGTATCAACATTTTGTAAAATTTGCTTGTCAGGGATAAACACAGTTTTGGTGAATTATGCTAAAGTTGAGGTAGCAGAAACAGATCTTATACATTTCTCGTGAGAAAAGTCGGGCATCAAACTACCTGCGAGAAGAAAAGTATAATTTTCCTCCATTGATTATAAATAGGCATTATGTTTAAAATTACTTATACTGTTCCCATATTTAGTTGTTTTGTAATTACCTACATACACTTTTTTTCTAAAACTACCTTAGAAACAATTGTTTTCGTCTCTAAAAAGGGCGAAGAAAATAGTATTTTCTTCCCTAGTGAGGAAAGTAAAAAAACAGTGTTGTCACATTAATCATTACATTTAAAATTGGAAAATACTGGTGTCCACTTTTTTTACGTGTCGTGTAGGTTTTTTTTTCTAAAACTTATATTTACGTCATAATTCCTAAAGGTAGCTTGTAATAAAATAAGATCTCTATTAAATACCACGATCATCCTTCTTCCCTTTGACAATTTTAAAATGGCAGAAACATTCAAAAACCAAATATAATTGTAGAATTGTCATTTTTTATAAAATATTATTAGCTTTAATACATTCTTTATTAATAATGGAGAGTGAAGACGAACCTTTACGGTTACTTAATTTAACATTTTTAACCTACAAAACCACAAAAATAAAATGAATGGAAACTAACCTAAAAAATGAACAGCATAGTTGCCAAATATACATCACTTTATACATGTCAAATTGTGTAGCAAACGTTATTAGTGTATTACGATAAAACATGAAAAGAAAGTGTTTTTCAACTTTCTTTCAGCTGACTTTAGTGTGCCAAACTTTGAATTCGAGATAAAAACACCACCTTTTTCTCTAGTTGTATAAATAGCAATTACACATACTTTATCATACTGCGTATAACCAGTTATTAAATTTCCATCTCCTTCTGATAATACTTTTGTAAATAGCGGCGATATTATTCCCTTTGCATCCCCGAGCTGTTCAATGGTAACACCATCTGCTGAGCATTTGGGAGGCAATGGGTTCGATTCCCGTTATTGTCTACCTTGTATGTGGTTCTTTCAGGGAATTTTCCTTATGCACATATAGTACCATAATCATGTGCGGCTGTTTACGCGAACGCTGGGGTAGTAACCTCAGTAATCGCTCAAAACCCTAACTCCGTTTCTTCCGATCCTATCTTGACAGCACATATCCATCGACTTGACATAAGTACAAAAATTATAGTTTAATTATAGTGATTTACTTGTTCTTGTGATATTTACGATTTAGGTGCATGTGAAACTATTAACTTATAAATGTGGAGGCTTCAAGTCTCTTTTATATTTTCAAGTCTATTTTACATTTCTGCATAAAACATTTCTCGTTCATTGAACACCCTTTAATTTGTTAATCTCGACTATCTTGAAATGTGTAGTTTGTTGGGGCAGATCGGTTAACTGCAGCATTTGGAAATCTATTATAACTCCATTTAGGTGCGTAGCATTTTCAAAATATACTTCTGTGATTACAAAGTCGCATATAATCTCCCTTTTAAACTTGAGTGTTTTAGAGTCGATAACTTTATGACGTGTCAAATGTTTTTAAATATTCCCTGACAGTTTTTCAGTGTGTAACTGGTTGTTTTACGCTTTCTAGAATTATAATTAAGAACTATCATTACCAAAGCGTTGTTGCTTTAAGTGTGATTCTCTCGTACAACTATAATACTCTTCAAGATTGCATAACTACTGTAATAATTGATATTAGATTGTATCTGAATTGTAATCCTTTAAGCAATACATAACATCTTGAAAATTTTCTTTTCACCGATTTGCTCATTTCGTAAGTTCTGATTTTAGTAATAGGTATCACCAAGGTAAAAGTCTAACGGTTTCGTTAATAAATACTTAGCAATAGGTCTAATTACATTTCATTGTTTGTGGAACAAATGAGCATAAAATATGTCTCATTAGTTTTGGTTCAGTCTTGTCTCTGGTCCATCTAGCGAAATATTAAACTAAAAGCGCCATAATGTTTGACTAAATGGTGGGGGGACAAAATTGTTTGGTGTGGTGTCACTTTTTGTGGTGTTTGCGTTCGTTTGATTGCCGCTCGTAATATCGTTAAAATTCTGGTTTTCCAACGTAAATTTAGTGCGTAGTGCGCAGACTCATTTAAACAGTTCTTTATTAATGAAGTAACGTTTTGAGTATTTACATGTTGAAAACATGGAAATGAATATTAAAGCAACAATTTTTTTAAAATATATTTTACGCAACGTAACTCATGTTAGACCAATGACAATGGTATTTAAACCTAAAATTAAAATTTTTGAATATTTAAAGAATTGTTTTAAGCGTAAAGTTGCAAAGGAAAAAGTTATAGGGACGCCACTGCGTGCTACAGTATTGTGAAGCGAGTTTAGCGTTTCACATACAGTTTCGATAGTATTGAATTTTAAATTAATCCGAGATAAGCCTTTCAGGTATGAGGAAAATGATAGAATTTACAGATATACAAAATAAGCTTTGCTTTATTACTAAATTTGTAGTCTGACAAATTATTATATAAACTTGGAGAAACTCGACATCTTTTGGTTCTCGTTGTAGTTGAGGATGCCGTGAAGTCGCTTGACATCTGACGTAGCGAGCTCAAAATATTGAAGAGAAGAAATCATCCTCTATGACGTAGAAATTTTGGTTTAGAAAGAAATTGGATGGTAAAAATGGTCAGTCAGTCAATCTTTAAACAACTACGATGTGAACCTAATGTGAAAATTTTAGTGGGGTCGAAGATAAAGGTTATTTTACCAACTGCCATAATAATTTCGTGTTCTAGTTTGGTTTTAAAACTGCTTAAACCTAAGTGGGGTGAAGCAAATAAACATTATGTGCAGAAGTTCTTAATAATTAGTTGATGAAGGAATTATTTTAAAATTTAATTAAAGCATCCAATTTATAAGTGTTGTCTAGGACAGTTTTGTTAAACAAGACTTCCACTGTAAACTAATTAAAGTGTAACTCAAGAATATTTAACCTGCCTACATGTTCATAATTTCGTAAATATGAGAATAAGGGGAAATTTAAATTTATAATATACCATTGCTTTGCAGGTGACAGTACTCTTCATTGTACTTCTATCTCATATCTCAAGTAATAATCTTGTTAAATTTAATGCTAGCAAAACTGAGTATTGCCTTGTGCCCGCAAAAAAATAATTTCCTATTGTAAGTACGAATGGCTCAGATCTTGAAGTTTTTAGACCCTATTACTAACTTAAAAATGACTGTATGTTCAAATCTATCATGAGTTGGTCATCTTCTATCGGCGACTAAAGCAGCTACTCGAAAAATAGGCTTTCTGTACAGATCTAAGTAGTATCATACCATCCGACATTTCTTTCTGCTATATAAGGCCCAAATTTGACCTCATCTAGAATATAATTATCACCTCTGAGCTGGTGCTCCACAATATACTCTCCATATCGTTCTTCGTAATCAAAGAAGAACGATTAAGCTTATAAATGAACTGTCCTCAACTTCTGCTGCACAGGCCTTTGAGCATAGCAGAATTGTTTCAATTCTTCGTTTGTACTATCGGTATTACAATAGCTATTATCCTGTTGAGTTACATTCCTTGATACCATGTCAGGATAGTGATACGCGAATACTCGGTTCGCTCATTCAAATCATCAATATGCAGTACAAATTTCAACTTGTACCAAGCGGACGCAACGCAACACGACTTCTAAGCTTTGGAATGATCTTCCCACTTCCTATTTTCCTCTCACTTATGCATCCTCCTAAGTGTTCCTAAATACTTTAACGTTAGGCTAAAGTTAGCCTCCCCGGGACCACAATTATTAAAAAAAAATATTTCGCGAAATAAATTTTACCTGTGAAAGACTTGAGTTACTCAAAGTATCGATTAGTATCATTATAAGTACTGAGTAAAAGAAGAAACATTCGACATAAAATGGGAGTCGTACGTAAATGGTTACGTGATCACGAATTGACGGACTGCTAGCCGGTTTTATGTACTTCAGATGTCTCGGAAGCTAACAAAAAAATAAATAAAATAAAAAACATACATAATCAAAATACTTATCATTTGAATATGTAATCGTGTATTATTGTTTTCAATAACAATTGCAGTTATCGTCTATAGCAGAATAGTCAGAGTAATGTTTGATCTACCATACAGAGAATCCTATAGAAATACCTTTATAGGAAACAAGTTAATGACAGTATATAAAATAGCAACTTACATTCACAAAGATACACATACATTTAAGTTAAGGAACGACATACATACATAGGCATCACACACGATCAGGTACCAAAATTGAAAGCACATATTAAATTCATATAAAAAATCACCTAGCTATGCTCATTGTGCGATATACAGTGTGTCCCAAAAGTTTGGAAACGCTCAATTATCTCAGTTATTTGTAAAGTGACATAGATGAAAATTGGGGAGTTTACATTAGCAATCATGCTCTATCCAACAAAAATATTTTCAGTGATGCAGTGTTGCCGCTTCTAGTAAAAATTAAAAGCAACTTTGATAATTCAAACGGAACACCATGTATATTATTCAATTTTTTCAACCATTTACGAAATATTTGACCATTTCGACATTTTGACAGGCTGTAAAATCCATGATGATTTCGGTAGAAGAAACGAATTTTGTAAGACCATGATCGCTAATGATTTCTTCAATAACAATGTTTTTTCTGATGAAGCGACATTTATGCTAAATGGGAATGTAAATCGTCATAATTATAGGTACTGGTCAGATCAAAATCCGCATTGGATGAGAGAAGCGCATTCCCATCACCCTCAGAAAATAAATGTTAGGGCAGGGTTGTATGGAACTAGCACTATAGGGATCTTGTTCATAGAAGGGAACTTAACAGCTGAGAGATATTTGGATATGCTTCAAAATTTAGTCGTTCCTGAAATTCTGGCCCAAACTATCAAAGTATATGGTTTCAGCAGGATGGAGGTCCTCCCCACTATGCTCGTATAGTGCGGGAATATTTGAATACAACTTTTTCTAACAGATGCATAGGCAGAAGGCTTTCTATAGTGTGGGCAGTCCCGACTTCTCGCCATTAGACTACTTTTTCTGGGGGCATCTAAAAAATAAAGTATACGCTACAAAACCGGAGAACCTCGACGATATAAGAGAACGCATACAAATTGAGTCTGGTCTTATTACCGTAGGTATGGTTTACAAGGTTATCGTAACATTTTATTGCCAATAAGTGCAAGGAAAACTTTTTGAACATTTAATTTAGTACATAGTACATATCTTCGTAATTTTTTTAAGCAATTTTTCAAAAAATTCCTTAGATTAGATGTTTTTGTTTTGTCAATCGATAGCTTATGAAAAACTAAGATAAGAATGTGCAAACGGTTTTTCTTGATTTCTTAATAGATTTTACAGCCTGTCAAAGTGTCGAAATGGTCTGTCAATTATTTCGTAAATGGTTGAAGATGGGTGCAGAAACTTCATACATAAGGTGATTTAGATTTATTCCGAGCATTAAAAAATTGAATAATATACATGGTGTTCCGTTTGAATTATCAAAGTTGCTTTTAATTTTTAGTAGAAACGGCAACATTACATCACTGGATAGAGCATGATTGCTAACGTAAACTCTCCAATGTTCATCTATGTCACTTTACAAATAAATGAGCTAATTGAGAGTTTCCAAAGTTTTGGGGCACACTGTATAATCAATTGCCAGATAAATTAAAATGCCAACCCCTTACGAAATTTAGAAAAGGGTAAAAAAATTTCTTACTTGTAATTGCTTCTATAATATTAACAAATTCTTTGATTACAAGTAATAAACTATCTAACTGTGACAGTATGTGTTAGTTTGTTTTCACTTGTATGTTTGTCAACATCTTTCTAGATGTTATTCGACTATACCACAATAATATACATATAAATACATTAATGTATCTGTATACTGTAAAACTGGTGAAATAAATTATTATTATTAACAGTTTTAAAACGTTAATTACGATGCCGAATAAATATATGGGAAATGAAAACACAAATATAAGCCTGTTGTAATGTTTAGGGAACGTATATGAAAAAGATAACTACGAAATCTAATTTTATTTTAGTAAAGATCAGCTAGATCCTTAATAGGTTAAAAAACCACGTTAAAAATTACAAATCAGAACACCCTGTAACGGACGAAGGCTAACCATAAAAAAATGTCATAATCAAAAAACAAATTTAATTAAATCAAGATCCTTTGAAAAACATTCATTTTAAAGTGGTAAAAGTATTCACAGCTAAAAGCTTAACATACCAATTAGATATCTAGTAAAATCATAACAAATCCAGCAAAGTAATCATTTTCCGTTAAAATTTAAGGAATATAATCGTTATTATACAGTGAAAACACAATTTTTATGTTTAATATTATCTTAATTTTAACTATACAGGGTGTGGCACGAAGAGTTTTAATTAAAAGTAATGGCACCTCGGTGCCAACCATCGACAACGTCCAGCAGCTGAACAACGCCGTGGAGGGCATCACCAAGGCCATCCTACAAGCAACGGAAGCCGCCAGACGAACCACGGAAGCAACCCGAGGAAACATCTACGCACTACCCAGGGAGACGAGGGACCTGATCCGCGAGAAGAACAGGGCCAGAATAACCTACCACAGGACGCAGCATCCGGACGACAGGAGGGAGATGAACCGACTGCACCACGAAGTGAAGACAGCCATCCAGGAACACCGCAACTCCACGTGGAAGGCCAAAGTGGAGTCACTCGACACGCAAGATGGATCCTACTGGAAGATGGTGAAGACCCTACGGAAGGAACACGTGCTCGTCCCACCACTGCAGGGAAGAAACGGACTCGTCCACACAGAAGCCGAAAAAGCCGAAGTGTTCGCCGAGACCATCGAACTTCAATGCAGCCCGGAACAGCGCAACACCGACCAGGACCACATCGCCGCCATCCACCGCACCGTCAGGGCCCGCCTAGCCGAGAACACCGAAGGCAACATCCGCTTCACGACGCCGAGGGAAATCCAGGCCATCACGAAGAAGCTCAAGGACAGAAAAGCCCCAGGACCGGACTCCATCCCCAACAAGGCGCTGAAGCTTCTCCCGCCGAAGGGCTTCGCACACCTCACGGCCATCTTCAACGCAGCCCTGAGACTCCGACACTTCCCGATCAGATGGAAAGAAGCGGACACGGTGATGATCCCGAAGCCCAGGAAGAACGGATCGCTACCGCAAAACTACCGCCCGATCAGCCTGCTACCAACGATGGGAAAACTGCTGGAGAAGATCGTCCACACCCGACTTCAAGAAGAGGTAGAAGAACTCAAAATCCTCACGGACGAGCAGTTCGCCTTTCGCCCCAACCACTCGACCACCCAGCAAGCTCTCCGAGTCGTGGAACACATCACGAGAGGATTCAACTGGAAGAAGTCCACCGGAGGGATGTTCCTGGACATCTCGAAGGCTTTCGACAAGGTATGGCACCACGGACTCCTCTTCAAGATGCTACAACGTGGGATCTCGCTCCCCATGGTGAAGATGATCCGATCCTATCTGAGCAACCGAAGCTTCAGGACCAGGCTGCCCCACTGCAGATCGTTCCCCAGAAGAACCACCGCGGGAGTCCCTCAAGGTTTGATACTCTCCCCCACGCTTTTTAACATTTATGTTTCAGATCTTCCAAAGACCGAAGGAACCGTCCTAGCCTGCTACTCAGACGACACCGCAGTCCTCGCCCAGTCAAGCAAGATCCACCAGGTGGAGAGGCTCCTAGGAAGAGCAGCGGACGACCTGGAGGATTGGTACACCAGATGGCGCATCGGAATCAACCCCGAGAAGAGCACAGCGGTCCTATTCACCCGAAGACTCAAGAGGCCTACGGGAAACGTATCCATGTTCGGCCAGGACATCCCATGGAGGGATTCCGTGAAATACCTCGGACTCCTCATGGACAAGAAGCTCCTATGGAACTAGCACGTCGCGGACAGAAGAGCGAAAGCCCACGGCGTCATCAAGAAGCTCTACCCATTGATGGGAAGAAACAGCGTCCTCACGATCGACAACAAGCTGCTGATCTACAAGGCAGTCATCCGTCCGATGCTCACCTACGCCAGCGAAGCATGGGCCTACACCGCACCAAGCACGGTAAGACGACTTCAAGTAATGCAAAACAGATGTTTCAGAATCATCACGGATGCACCATGGTACGTCAGAAACGCGCAGCTCCACAGGGACCTCAAGATGCCGACCCTCACGGACTTCATGAAAACCGCCGCAGCCAACCAAGAGAAGGTACTAGCGGCCCACCCGAATCCAGCCATCGAGGGATTATGGGACTACGACGCCAGCAACACCAGGAGGCACAAGAGGCCGAAGATAGTGTTGTGTTAGAGTTAATATGAACAATCAAATGCCATGTAGTTACACATTCCTTTTATTGTTACATATCTTAAGTTAGTTTAAGCTAGGTAGGAATGAATAACGATATCTCCATTAATAACGAAGCTAGTGACGTGAAATTGTAACCAATAAACAACAAGCGCTTGCCCGTTACCTCCATATATCCATCTCATTGATATTTCATACAGGGTGTCTTAAACTTAGCCGCCAACATGCACAATTTAAATCATTTATAAGTTGCTTACCTTAAATAGAACACCCTGTATTTTATTACATTTTCCGCTGTATTTTTTAAGCCAATTCGTTTGGTATCGGTATTCCCTATACCTAAATCTAATCACTTTTGAGATGTTTTATTATCTTAGTTAAAACATAACAACACTTAATTATTTCAACATTAGTAAAGGGTAGGCCATGGCTGTCAATAATTTGATAGAACGTTAATTGTTTATGTTGTTTTGACAGTTTTCTTTACCAGTTTGTATTTCATAGTAAATAATGGCAAATGTAGGATTTACTAATGATGATTTTTTAAATCTTATTATTATTTACGGCGAGTGTAATAGAATTGTTGAACGGACTTGCCGTGTATTTGAAGAAAGATATCCAAATCGACCAAATGCAACTGGTGATATTGTAAAAAGATTGCTTAAAAACTGCCGTCAGTTTGGTCAATTTAAGACAAAAATTAATAAAAATAAACCACTAGTGGACAGTGACATAAATGAAATTAATGTTTTGGGTTATTTTACGGCCTTACTTTGCCGACGAGAACAATTCATCGCATTTAAAAAAAAAAACACAAATGGAAACCATTTTCATATCATTTGGTGCAACACTTACAATTAGGTGATCTTCCTCGAAGGGTAGAATTCTGTGAAAGGTTTTTAATGAAGACCCAAGAGGGTGAAAACTTCATAAAAAAAGTTATATGGTGTGATGAAGCAAAGTTTAGCAAAAATGGATTATTTAATCGACATAATTCCCATTTTTGGTCTAATGAAAATTCACATGTTAGTAGAGAACGTTATTTCCAAATGTTTTTTGTGCAATAAAAGACGATAAAATTTTAGCATTAAAATTTTATGATGAAAATTTAAATGGTACAAGATATTACCACATTTTAGAAGAAGCCATACGACTGGCGTTACATACTTTAAGAAATGGAGATGTGGTTTCAGCTTGGTATCAGCAAGATGGAGCACCTCCTCATAACTTTGGGCCTGTTGCTCAGTATCTTTACGACATGTTTGATGATACACATGGATTGCCAATCAGAGTCCGTTTCGTTGGCCAGCTCGCTCTTCTGATTTGGTTCCTCTAGATTTTGGTATTTGGGGTTACATTAAAAATCAGGCATTTTCCAAACCTGTTACGACAAAGGAAGATATGATGCATAGAGTCTTACTTACTTTAAATTCTCTAACACCCGACCATATTTCCAGATTTACAAGACATAACTTAATGCGCCACACCCTGTACATATATGCTATATCAATGCAACGCTGCGGTAAGTTAACATATAATTGGTAAAGTATTTACTTCAAGGACTAGGAAAACGCAGCAATAAACTAGCTTCTTCGGCGAGTTTAGTCTGCAACCCGCTTATTTTAACAAGCTTAAGCAACGCCTATTGTGTATAGAGCGTATAACAACTTGTAGTTTTATTTAGTTATGTAAAATAGAAACAAACTGAGAAATGTCACTTCAAGAGCGTTTGTCGAGATAAATAATGTCAACTCATTGTTTTTGGTACAAATGAATACAAAATAAGTCTCATTAATTTTGGTTTAGCCTTGTCTCTAGTCTATCTAGCAACATATAAAGCTAGCGTTACCATAATTTTTGACTAAATGGCGGGAGGAACAAAATCATTTGGCGTGGTACAAATTAGTGTAAAATTCTATTGGATTCTGCTTTGGTCTTGCTAGCGTATACGTCGTATTACAAAATTAATTATTAAAGAACTTACCCAAAATGGGGAGCCACAAAACTTATCTAGCTGAGAATTTGCCATGTTTACCATCAGACTCGCAAAATACAACTGTAATTGTTAGAAATTAACAAATAGGAAACAAGTACTGGTTAGATAACAGTTGGTATGAAAATTGATAATAGTACCTAATGATTTCGCGAATTGTTACCATAGCCTTGATCTAATAGAATAAATTTGACAATTACTTATGAAGAAAAATTTATGAATGGCAAAACTTTATCTTAATCTTTACTAAAGCTTAATTTAATGAATTAAGAATTCTGAGAATGAACTTAATCAGTTACTGTAAAATGATGATCAATATCCGTTTAAATTAGTTAAACCCATTCCCAGTAACCATATTTTCAGTTTTGGCGATAATCTGTTTAACTTGTTTGAGTCATTGTAAACGTTTAAACAATAACAGTCAACTTTTGTTTGTATAATAATTATCATTTTTTAGCAATATCTATTATGGGGAGTTGAACACACTATTAACAACAAAAATAAATTACTTACCCAAATTTAATTAGTAGACAGATCAATTACCAAAATCATATCCAGAAAAATGACACTTTTATTTATTACATCAAAGCACTACCTATTTTTAAATGAACTTTGTTAGTGTTTTCCCACTAATTTTAATGGATAAGTTAGTAGAGTGGATAAAGCTATTATCAAATAGTCATTAGGTTAGTAAACTTTAAATTTTCAAGCAGGTCCATTATCATTACAGGGTTAAACTGTTGCGTTAATTTCAGATTTATTTTAATAATCTATTCGTTTATGGTTAAATACTTCATCAGATCAAATTTATTAAGTAGATGGAATTCATAAATTGTTAAATTAATGTTGACTCATGCGTAAATATTGATATCTATTCATATTTATCTGAAGTGTTTATTTACTACAGTTACGAAATAAAAACTGTAATAATTAAATCGTCGTTTGGGTAAATGTGAGCAACGATAGTTTAATTATATAAGTATTGTACATAAATGCTTTTTGTGTAAGGGCTACAAATAAAATATAACATTGTGCAACCAAGATTATTTGAAATATTATATTTATATAACCTTTATCCTTGAATTATTGAACGACCTTGTTTGCTTTATTTTGTTAAACCACAAAGTGTAAAGTTTAAATTGATCTCAAAACATACATACTTACGTCAATTTACTCAAAATTGTATTTCCGTTAAGTTCTATTATTATATTTGTAAGATTAAATACAATGGTATCTATACGTATATGTACAGCATGTGATACTAAAAATGTGCATAAATCTATCTGTATGTTTAAAACATTGAACTATATAATAACTTACGTTATACAGTTCTAAGGTTTAAAAGTGTTAAACCAAACCCGTAAAATACCAAAGTTAAGTGAGTAAAGTGTTGGTTAAACTGGATAGAATGATACGAAATAATGTATGAATTTAAAATTATTAAAACCAAACATCCTTTATGCAAGGTCATTAACGGTCCTTCGTCATTGCCAATTATAAATTTTAAAGAATGTGTCAGAAAAAAACAAGTGATGGCATCTGGTGTATTGTTGAATTAAACAACTTTCTGTGAAGCTCCTTTGTAGAACTCTCTCTAATGAGCGCTATAATCTTTTTCATAGCCATTTTGATAGTTTTACCTGGAAAGTATTCTGTGACTTTTGAAAATTGTTATTTTTGCCGCTCGCACCGCCCGCGCCATATTGAAAAAAGGCACCAAAAAAATAGTTTTTTGATGATATGTCCTTGCCGACTCATTTTACGATAAAAATATCTAGTGTTGAACAACACACGACCTTCCAACAAACAAATGGAAATGAAAGGAAACAAAATAACCAATTTTAGTAATTGTAATAATTGTTTTTAGGAGAATGATACAACCCCTTTCGTAGTACGTTCATAACAAATATAGCCAACTTTGTAAAAACAAAAACAATAGATAATCTGTATTAGATGGACGTTTAAAACTTCATGCTAAAATATTGATAATAGAGTTTAAGTAACTTCAATCTTTGTTATCATATTTACACTTATTGAATTATCTTTAAAAATGCGTTTACACATAATCTTATAAAGATGATCGTTAATCAGATATTGAAATATTTGAACGAATACTTTCTACCTTAGGATTTTTCGCGGTCCAATAAATCGCCGTATCAAACAATTGCATAATTTGTGTAATTAATTTATAGCTTTAAAATACACAGGGTGTGGCGCGAAGAGCTTTGATTAAAAGTAATGGCGGATACAGTTATGTTAAAAATCTGAAATTACGAAGCTGTAGGTTTTGGATGACGCTGAGTTCAAATATAATATTGTCCTGAATGTAGCACTTCCGGTTATACCGGAAGTAGACGTCACCTTTGTTATTTTAAATGGAACCTAATATTTTTTATTTTATTTTCGAATTCTACATGAAATTCTAGATAAAATTTGTGCACAATGTCCTATACCAAAAATAATTAAGTGTTGTTATGTTTTAACTAAGATAATGAAATATCTCAAAAGTGGTTGGATTTAGGTATAGGGAATACTGATATCAAACGAATTGGCTTAAAAAATACAGAGGAAAATGTAATAAAATACAGAGTGTTCTATTTAAAGTAAGCAACTTATACATGATTTAAATTGTGCACGTTGGCGGCTAAGTTTAAAACACCCTTTATGAAATATCAATGAGATAGATATATGGAGTTAACGGGCAAGCGTTTGTTGTTTATTGGTTACAATTTCACGTCACTAGCTTCGTTATTATTGGAGATATCGTTATTCAATGTGGACTAGGATTTTGTCAAAATTTAAAAAAAAATCGAAATATTTCGAAAATATTTCATTTTTGGTATAGGTCATTGTGCACAAATTTTATCTGGAATTTCATGTAGAATTCGAAAATAAAATAAAAAATATTAAGTTACATTTAAAATAACAAAGGTGACGTCTACTTCCAGTATAACCGAAAGTGGCACATTCAGGACAATATTATATTTGAACTCAGCGTCATCCAAAACCCACATCTTCGTAATTTCAGATTTTTAACATAACTGTATCCGCCATTACTTTTAATCAAAACTCTTCGCGCACACCCTGTGTATTTTAAAGCTATAAATTAATTACACAAATTATGCAATTGTTTGATACGGCGTTTTATTGGACCGCGAAATATGCATATTTTTCATAAATATTGAACGGAAACCAGAAAATACCTTAATACACACCTTTTGCCACAGCTGGATTTCTTTCAAAGCCTAATCAAACTCCAGAAGAAATGGAAGCAGGCTGAAATACAAAGTTTTAAGAAAGTCAGTTTTGTAGCACACACCACACCCACACACGCACGCACACGCATACGCGCGCACACACACACACACACACACACACGACCAATCTTGGCGAAACTATGTCAAATGTAAAAAGATATAAGTAGAATGGGGTCACCTGAGAATGTGACGTCATAGTGGTGAGGGTAGAGGTTGAAGATGTGTGGGATTCTGCGGGTAGGGCCGGCCTCTTTTCGGGGGCGTTTTTCAACCCTTGGGCAGAGTTTAACCCCTAATTAAGGTCCTTTTGACAATATTAAGAGCTTTTTTGGCAGTCTAACCCCTTGGTTAAAGGTGTTGGATGCCCCTAGGGTGTGATCTAGCGGCCATTTTGGCGGGGTTAAGAGGGGTGTTAAGACCCTTTTGGCTTCATTAAGGTGTGGCCACACCCACTCCTTTCACCTGATTGGTTGCACGTGTATTAAGGTGGGGCTAAGACTAGACCAAACCCATCCTTACACCTGATTGACTCGCATAAGGCCTACCCCTCTAGCTTCTGATTGGGCCTTAGCCCCACTACTCAGCAGCTGTGCTATGATTGGAGGATTAATTCTCTGTATTCTAATTGGTTATGGCGGGAAATTTGAAATTTTATTCTAATAAGGGAGCCTAATGCTAACTTGTAAGACAGATTTAAAGGTTTGCAACTTGTTCTCGGCTCTTCGCTACTTGTCGTAATCGGAACTTGTTCGGGGGGCCTTCGTGCATTGTCGAGACCCATTGGCGGAAAATTTCAATTTGTATTATAATAAGGGGCCTAATGTTAACTTGTAAAACAAGTATAGGGCTGCACAACTTGCTCTCGGGGCTTTTCCCACTTGTCGAGGCCCCAGTGGTGGAAAATTTGAATTTGTATTTAAGTCTCTGCAGTTTATGGCTGAAAATATGAATTTATATTGTAATAAGGGGACCTAATGCTAACTTGTAAGGCAGGTGTAGGGCTGCGAAACATACTCTCAGGCCTTTGCCCTTTGGCTAAAAATTTGAATTTGTTTGTGGCACCATCTCGCGGTATATTTTTAAAAGTACATACAAGAAACTGTAATAGTTATGGCGGGAAATTTGAATTAAGGAGTCTAACACCAATTTTTAAGGTATGACGTATGCGTCTAGGTCTCAATCCTCTGTTACGCACATTATGACTTTAATTATGAATCACAGTGTATCGCAATCATTTTGTTTTAATTATGAGTCACAATTAAATCTCGCTGTCGTTCAAGTCAATCACTATCAAAATTAATCTCATGCACAACTGAACAAGAATTTTATTAACACCAATAACACAATAATGTAATTTTATATTACCATTTTCCACTTGAATATTAAATTTTTTTGTTTTTCCCTACTGACCCTAAGTACTTAATGAAACGTCTTTAACTTTCAGGTGCTCATTAAATTGGTTTATGCGCTGGTCCTCGGTCTTGAGAGACTTGTAGAAACGCTCAGATAGTATGCATTTAAACTCAGTCAGTTCCACAGTAACCCTTTTACTATACTACGTTGATACGCGTCCAAGATTGAGTATTGAGTATTTAACACCAATCTCCAAGTCTTTAATATTTTTAAAAGGTATAAAACAAGTTGTAGCGTTTGGCTTAGTTAAATCCATATCTGTAATTATAACACACCATTAAAAACTGCACGAACGAATAAAATAAATAAAGTAAGAGCTAAGGCAAAAAAATAATAACTCATCAGTGTTGTATTGAAGAAGAGACGCAAAATTGACACACAACCGATAAAATTGCAACTGAATCTGAAGAATACATCATTCATTTTTTAGGAAAAAACAAGTAGCGTAAATGATGTTTCCCCTAATTAGCTAACTTTCTAAAAATAAATATAGAATTAATGGATAATAACATATTGTAAAGTCGGCCAAGTTAACATTCATAACTCTATTTTGATAAAACAATATTAAACTTCTACTATACAACTACGATTCTAAAGCCTGCGTAAAATCTGTAATTAATTAAAGGCGTACAATCCGACATTATCTCCAAATTTTGTTAAAGTAACGGCAAATCTTCACTAGGTTATTAAAACTGTTAATTAGTTGGCTACTTAAAGGAAAATAATTATAGTTAACAATACATTGTAAAAGACATTCAATTCGTTATTCATTCACAATTTTGAAAAAATAATAACAAACTTATACTATTCAATTACTTCTATAACGTTTGGGATAAAACCCCATTTTGTAAAAACGTGTAAGTCGTCCACTAATTAACTAGTTACGTAATGGTTAATAATTTTTATGTTCATATTCTAGAAAACAAAAAAATCTTTTTATATTAAAAGGTAAGAATGGTAACAGTAAATGATACCTGCGGTACTTTTGAAAAAATTATGAATGATAGCCTTTATTCAAAGACATCGCAGTGGAATTTCCGAAGGGTCTACCTGATGGTGAAAAACCGGTCTTAATAATAATTGACGATCTAATACACGAATATTTCGCTTAATGTTATTACACAATCTTGTCTAAGAATCCACGTGATAGAGCTCAGATACATTATTTAGAAAAGCAAGATTTTACCTGGCAACCCAAAATTTTTAGAGGCTGCATGCCAGGATGCCACTTCAGATCCGCACGGATATTTATTGTTCGATTTAAAACAGAATACGCCAGACGTGCTACGATATAGAACACATTTGTCAGGTATAGCTAAAAAAGCGTTTAAACCGCGCAATCATAAAGATTACATCATATATGATGGCTGACGTTTTAACCAAAAACACCGATATCCTCCACGCATTAGCCAGATTAAGTAAAAGTCAACGTGACGCTTTACTTGAATGCCTTGATAGTAAGCAGGTCGAATGTATCTGCGAGTGTGCACACATTTGAAAAGATCGTGTACCTGTCATCTGATCAGAAGTATCGACTCTCTCAACATAAGCACACTTTAAGCACAAAAAGGTGAATCTATAAAAACGAAGAAACAGTTTCTTGTACATAAGGGCGGTGCATTTCTGCCACTATTGCTAGGACCATTACTTGGAGGTACTCTGGGTAATCTGTTTCAGTAACAACCATTGACCACAATCTGAAGAAGATGGTTATTCTACCAAACAACGCTTGCAGGCTGCATACGTCACACAAAACAACATTTTAACACAGCTGGGCAGCGATATGGATAAAATTTTAAAAACAAAAATGACTGACCAGTACAAATGGAAGCAGTACAACCAAGTCTTTCAAAAATATCTACACTTTTCCAATCAACTACGTCAACCTGCCAGCATAACAATCAGCGGTGATGTTGATGATTCACCGAAACGTAAGAGCCTTACAGACGACAAAATAGTATCAACACTGCCGACTTCATATAGGAAGAGAGGTGAGACCTTCCTACGTATACTGAATAGTGATGTATTTTGGGATAAAACGGGTACTGTCACAATAAAAGACCAGATCATCCCTCATTGCAACATTATCGATGTGGTTCACGAAACGCCAAGACAACAAAAAACCACGAACCCACACGGTTAGCGACAGTTTGCGACGTACATTCAAGAAATAAATATACCACAAAAGCTTATGGGAAATACGCGAAGACGTGATGCCACTGATGTATCACCTATCCTTGAACGAACGCATCCTTACGACTGTAGGTGAGAATTAGGATATTGATAGTGAATCGCGGGAAACACCGAGAAGATCCTCTCGAAGAAAAAGACTTTCACTAGATTGGGATAGCTAGCGAACGTAACATGAATGCTATATACTATGATTCCACGAATCCGGCAGGGTTTGCCGGTATAACACATTTAACTAACGTTGAAAAAGCAAATATGGTGAAGTTAAACATTGGCTGCAGGCACAGGAAGCATAAACGATACATAAACCAGTCAGTTTCAGCGCAATATGTATATTGTGAACAAATTTACGAGCTGTGGCAAGCGGATCTTTGTGATATGCGAACTTTAAGCAAATACAATAATGACTACAATTACATCCTAACGGTTGTTGATGTGTTTAGCAAGAAGGCTGGGGCGGGAGCTCTTAAAACGAAGACAGCAGCATTTGTAATTGAAGCATTCGCCGATATTTTTAAGAAGTGTGACAATACACCGGTAGATCTGCAGACGGATAAAGGTAAAGAGTTTGTGGCGGTCAGTATACAATACTTTTTCTAGAAAAAAAATATCAATTTCTATGTAACAAATAACCCTGATGTAAAACCATCTGTAGTTGAAAGATGTAATGAAACATTGAAAACAAAGATGTGGCGTTACTTCACCTACAAAAATTCCTGCAGGTATACTGATGCGCTCTAAAAACTTGTGACCGCTAACAACAATAGCCCTCATTCAAGTGTAAAGATGGCACCCGCGGCTGTAAACGATGAAAACATTTTGGAAGTGTGGCATAACCTGTATACAAAAGGCTTAGGACGAGCACGTCTACCTAAATATAAAGCCGGAAAGAATGTCAGAATCGCCAGAACCAATTACACCTTTGAGAAGGGATATGAAACGAATTGGAGGAAGGAAGTTTTTACAATTAGTGCACTCATAAAAAGACCACCAGTTTACCGCATAGTCGATCTTAATAAAGATTCTGTTGATAGTACCTTTTACGGTTGATAGAGGACACTCTATTCAAAGTCGATAAGATTTTGGCCGAGAAGGGCCGTGGACGACATAAACAATACCTGGTCAAGTGGCGCGGATATAGTGACAAATTTAATAGTTGGGTGTTAGCCTCGCAGCTGATAGATATATAAAATGTAGTTGTATCTTACCTTGTTGAGTAATATCTCTATGACGTGTTTTCCTGATATGACCTCAAGTTTTATTACACAGTTGCTAAAGCAAATATGATTAACGGGCTCTTGGGTTGTAGGCATTTCGGAAATTCAGTACCCTTGCTCTTTTGCCGCTGTTAGTGCGACAGACAATTTAATTTAGTATAGAACCGAGCCACCTGCAGGGGAAGAGGCCGTGCTAGAGTCTATATTAAAAAAGGTTGTATCGCATTTTCAACACGACAGCGCGAAAATCAGTTACATTGAGGACGGTTTGTATGTGCTACGTTTCGCTTCAGGTAATTATGCCAGCATAGAAGACATTGCAGTAAATTGTTAACAATCGAATACCGTAAGTTAACTAAGCGTGTCACTGCAGAATTAAAAACAGCACTCTTGCTATTCGGCTTTTCACAACGTTTAGCCTTACAGTTATGGCCCGTATCAGAACATAGTTAGGGAATCAATACCCCGCACACCGCTAGTATATTGATAGGATTACCAACGCAGATGTTTGTTTATTGTGATATCGTTGAACCGCAAATTGTGGGTGATGTTTTTTCTCCGCTTATACGTATAGTAAATATTACTTCAGAAAACTATGCTGCAGCCATAGAGATGTGAATTTTTCGCCTGCAGACTATTACATACCGGTAATGACGCGAGAATTTGAAAACATCGAGATTAATATAAAAACAGATGCGGGTGTAGCAATGCCATTCGAGTTTGGGACGATGTGTCTGAAGCTACACTTTAAGAAAGTCCAATAATGGCTTGTCCTTATCGACAATATTATATGAATCAGGGCGGTAATGGTATCGGCTCCATCTACAGAGGTGCACCATATCAGCGTGGTAATGATATAGGAAGCTGGTTAGGAGGCATACTTAGAAATATAATACCGCTATTTAAGTCTGGTGCAAAGGCTATTGGAAAAGAAGCTCTAAGGGCGGGTACCAATATTCGTATTGATGTCATTGAGAATCGACCTATTAAAGAATCGTTTCACGAGAGATTTCACGAAGCGGGTAGAAACCTTAAGCATAAAGCCGACGAGAAAATTGATAAAATAATGGAGGGTTTGGGCTATAAAAGAGCACGTCTGACCGATAATGTCCAGCCTCTGCCGAGATCTAGTACTAATAAGAAGAAGAAAACTACTTACGACGATATATTTTTAAGATAATGGCTTTTTTACATGCACAACCGTGTGAATGCGTCAAGTCCGAATTGGATTTGTTCGCTTTACCCTCGACGCATAGATATAGAATTTGTAGTGACGGGAAATGGGAACGATTACATAGATTTAAATCAGACCATGTTGTGCATCACAGCTACAGTTCTAGAGCAAGATGATACAGTACTTACTGGCGCAGATGTAGCACCGGTAAACAATTGGATGCATTCACTTTTCTCGCAAATGGAGGTTTACTTAAATCAGAAGGTGGTGTCACAACCAAACAACACCTACGCCTACCGCTCATATATTGAAACGTTATTAAATTATGAAAAGGAGGCCAAGAACTTACATCTAGGTTGTACCTTATGACATAATGACACAGCCGGACAGATGAATACGCTGGACCACGCAAATAATGGATTCTCAAAACGTCAAGTACTTGCAACGACAAGCAAACAGATTGAGATGATTGGTCACGTGCACTCGGATTTGTTTAATCAAGAAAATTGTCTTATAAGTGGTGCTATTACAAGGACGGACGTAAAAGTGTTAACTATACCTATGGGCATACAGCGAAAGTCATTGGATAATGTCTTCCTGGGGCAGTTACCTAAACGATGTATCGTAGGTTCTGTAGCAAATATAACCTTCAACGGTGATTACCCCTCAAACCCGTTCATTTTTTTTATCACAACAATGTTAATTACATGTGGTTATATATTGATGGCCAGCAAATTCCTTCGAATGCCTTACAACCAGACTTTACAGCTAGTGGTTTGTATGTAAGGGCGTACCACACCTTATTCTCCCGTACGGGTATTCATTTTTGAATGAGGGCAACGATACATCAAGAAGCGATTACCCCTATGGTTACTGTTTAATAGCCTCTGACCTAACTCCTGACTTGTTTGCAAATGCTAGCAACCACTGGAGTTTAGTTAGAAACGGATCCCTTCGGCTGGAAGTCGGATTCGAAGACGTTCTCACGGAAACCGTTAACTGTTTGGTATACGCTGAATTCGACAACGTGATCGAGATCAATAAACATCAGAATGTTGTCGTGGATTTCCTAGCTCTACAACACAAGCTTCAGTGTACAGCAGCAGTTGAAGGAATATGGATATGCGTCCATCTTCTAAGAATATAAGTTCAAATTTCCCGTCATAACCAAGCAGAATGGATAGGCCTAAATACAAATTCAAATTTGCCGGAAATAGGCCTAGACAAGGGGGCAAAGCCCTGAGAGCAAGACTCGAACCCCTAAACCTGTCTTACGAGTTAGAATTAGGCCCCCTTATTAGAATACAAATTCAAATTTCCTGCCAATGGGGTTACGACAATGCACGGAGGCCCCCGAACAAGTTCCGATTACGACAAGGAGCGAAGCCTCGAGAGCAAGTTGCGAAGCCCTACACCTGTCTTACAAGTTATCATTAGGCCCCTAATTATAATACTAATTAAAATTTTCCGCCAATGGGTCGCGACAATGGACGAAGGCCCCCGAACAAGTTACGATCACGACAAGGGGCGAAGACCCATCTACAAGTTGCGAACCCCTACACCTATCTTACAAGTTAGCATTAGGCTCCCTTATTAGAATGCAATTTCAAATTTCCCGCCATAACCAAGCAGAATGCAGAGGCCTAAATACAAATTAAGATTGGCCGCCAATGGGGCCTTGACAACGGGGCAAACACCCGAGAGCAAGTCGCGAAGCCTTACACCTGTCTTACGAGTTAGCATTAGGCCCCCTTATTAGAATACAAATTTAAGTTTCCTGCCAATGAGGTTACGATAATACACGGAGGCCCCCGAACAAGTTCCGTTTACGACAAGGGGCGAAGCCTCGAGAGCAAGTTGCGAGGCCCTACACCTGCCTTACAAGTTTGCATTAAGCCTCTGATTATAATACTAACTAACCCCCTTAAGGGGGTCAATCGGGACAAAATAAATTGTTATACAAAAAATGTTTATTTAAGATTTAATTTGTAATATGTCGAAATACAAAATTACTTGTCAATCCTTATGACCGACATTGAACTTTTTTCAGAATCTATTATTCGTTCAGGAAGACCAGCTTTTCTCCTCCCGATTGACCCCTACAAGTACAACTTTTTGTTAAAAAAAGAACAATAGCCAAAAATTGTTTTTGCCTTGTCCTCTATCAAACAGTTCAGCCTATCATATAACCAATTTGTAGTCATTTACTGCAATTGGAAATGTGGTTGCTAGATAAGGTTTTCCATTGCAAAAAAGTCCGAAATGCTTATAAGTTTTAGCACACCGTTGCACTCGACATTTAACAGCAAATTTATCGTTGACTAGTGAAAACGCGCACGCTGAAATGCGAACTAATAGTTCTGACTACTATCTGACTTAAAAAGATTTACTCACGGCACCTGCACCGTTGCGAATTATTTGTTCGTTAATCGGTTTGTTCCGCATTATTCCAGTGTCCTGATTCGTCCCATTTGACGGTACGTGCAATTTTTTAGTTAATTAAGAGTTTATGGCTCTATTAGAAAAGAATCTATATAATTGTTAAATTAGATGGATTATGTCTCGAAAACTAATTGCCTTTTACGTACCTTTTTCTAACATAATGGTGGTTTGGATCCAGTGAACGTTATACTTCAAAACACACAACAGTTGTGTGATATATTTTGGAGAAATTAGATAGATACTATATCTACAACTTTTGGCCAAGATCGGCCATGATGTCTAGATGTGTGTGTGTCTGTTTGTGTGGATGTGTGCTACTATCCACGATAACTCCAGAACGACCTAGTACCTACGTAGTTAATAATTTGTAATTCAGCTTGTTTCCATTTCGCTTGGAGCCGATTAGATTTTGGGAGGAATCCAGTGGAGGAGGGGGAGGGGGTTATCAAATATTTCTAAAACAGCTGCATATTTCAAGGATATAAAAATACCTAAATATTGACCTTAAACATCGATTAATTGTGTTCTATACAATTTTTTGATACGACGCTTAATTTAGCGACATACAAACTCCTAAGGTAGAGTTTAAGTGTTCAAAACTGTTCAAATAACGATTAGTTTTATAACAAGTGTACACATACTTTTTAAAGAAAATTAAATTTTACCTGACTTTTCTTTACAAAGTTTTTTAATATAACTCAAGGTAAGTCTAAAAATTAATTAAATATGAATTAAAATGGTTAAACTGTATTATTGATATCTTATAGAAGGCGGCGGAATTGCAATTTTTTTTAAGTTAATAAGTATTTATGTTTAATTAAAAATTGTAATAATTATATTTAAAGCTGAATTTATGTTCAACTAACAATTAACCATTAATAATTAAAAAGATAAATATATTACGCAGCATAAGACCGTTCATACTTCGCTTAAGAAGTAACCACTAAACACTAACAACCAAAGACAATTAACCACTAAAAATCAAAGTTGGGAATTTTCAACTAAGAGCACTAGTGGTTAGTTGAGTTTGGCAGAGCGCATGCGCGAAACTGAACGTTGCAGTTGTATAAAAATCTCTTATCTATGGGAACAAATGGAACATAACCTGAAACCATAAAATCAAAATCATATTTTTCTTTACACGTGTGAAAGAATGGACAGTAAAACCTTCAATGGCAGTGATGAAGAACTCTTTAAATTGCTGGAAAAATTCCCCCAACTTTATAGAAAATCTGACAAGTCGTTTAAAGACAAAATTTGCAAAAAAAATAGTTGGAAGAGCATTGCAGCAATTTTGGACGAGTCTGGTAGGTAGATATTTTCAGAAAGTAGCGAATGTTAAATCTGGAAGTGTAACGTTTTTAGCTATTCAATGTGAACGCCGTTTCACTACGCTTAGAAACAATATGTTACAGTGAAGCGCAAATAAAATGTACTCCTTCAGGATCTGGTGCTGCAGACACACCAGTATGGCCACTTTATAAGTTGATGGGTTTTCTCGATACTTATATAATTCCTAGAAGGTAAAGTTAAAAAATAATTTTGTGTTTACGTAGTATTTAAATGAATATTTCAGAAAACGGGGAAATGTGTACGAGAGGCAACTTCAAGGACCGCAGAATGCCGATAAAAATACCATGATTGAGATGGAAACATAAATAATACGAGACATAATATGGAGCTCCATGTTGAAATTGATAATATAGACGATTATCAGGTTGTACAATCGCCTACCTCAGTATATGATTCATTTAACCTAATTATTATCCAGCCTGGATGCAGTTCTTCAAGTTCACCACTACCTCCATCACCATTAGCATCTCCAAATACATAAGCAAAAGACAGGCCTTCTTCGGTCTGCTTTGTGTAAAAAAAGAGAAGTTTCGACGCAGGATGATACTGCCTTGAACAGCTTATCAAAGGCCACGACTGAGGCTATGGCAGGTTTAGAAAAAGAAAAATCATTTGCTAATATTATTTCTGTAATTCTCAAAAATATTAAAGGAAAGCGAAGGCGTAAGAGAGCTATGAAAGAAATATTGGACAAAGCTATGATGTACAGTAGTGGAAGCGATACTGAATAGACTGTTTTTTGTAACACTTTGTTTTTTTATAATACTTATTCTTTAAAATAAACTTTACTATAAATAATAAAGTTGCATTTATTCATTGTAGATAGGTTAGGTTATGTAATAATAATATAAGGTAGGTATTGATAATGTTTTTGCAAAAAAAAAGAAAAATTGCTGCTTACAACAAAAGAACCTTAATAGCATAATTTCCTCTGATTCCATGAATCCGCCTTATTCTAGATTTGATAAACCTCCACGATGAACATAATTTTCCTGCCAGGGCAACATTCCTACAGGCGTTACAAAACAATCGGCTAAGATATCGCGCATTTTTGTAACTTTCACAGAGCTATTATTTGACCTTAAACGTCGTATTGATCTGAAAACAACACCATCTTTTCTCCACGTTCCTAGGATTATTCCACCGTCATCATCTTCATAGTCGACATATCCTGTTGGGCAATATCTTCTTTGTTCTTCAGGTATTCCTAATTCCGATTTTTGTACATAGTTGTGCAACACAACTGCGGCCTTAATTATATTTTCACACATTTCAACATTGGCAATTATTGTCTTTCGAAAAATATGCCACCTTTAAACCGGATAAGCGATAATTAAAGATATTCTTTTTTTCGCCAAGATTTTGTCCCGGAAACGGTCTCATTATTCTTGCATGGTCTCCTACAAAAGTATTGGCATAGAGACTTCTGTCCTAGGTAATTTTCGGTCATCCGGAAATTCGAGAGTTTCATTCAAAATGGCTTCTCCGAAACCTAATTCTCGGAAAACATTGCTATCATGATTTGATCCAGGGCATCCTATGTCAACACATGTAAATTTGTAGAAAGCATCACAAGAAGCCATTAGTACCATACTAAAATAAATTTGGATATTATAATACGTAGGTAAGTAGGTACGTAGAGAGAGGACACAAACCTGAATGATAATTAAAATAATCTGATCCAGAATACTGTGGTGACTGAATGGCAACATGTTTTCAATCGATCGCACCACAACAATTTGGCATATTCCAACGCTTAAAAAAAGATGTCGTTATGTTTTGCAAATCTGTTCTTCACGGGCAGAGTAAGTAATCAGGTGATAAAATATCCATAGAACTTCGGTTGTTTCTTTCATGATGCAATGTATTGTTGATTTTCCTAATTGAAAGTTGAACGCCATCTCCTGCATCGAACAACCCTCCGATAAATAGCTGAAAATGAAATATGTTTAGCCAGTAGGTGCCTGTGTAAAAACTTCAACTCACTGTAAAGTTATGCACAATCGTTGTTCAGGCGATATTGTATACATTGTTCTTTTTTTTTGTAAATGCGGACCGACAAGTTCGAGAAGATGATCGAACATATGTCGTGACATTCATGTGTAAATGAAAAATTGCTCGAGATCGATGGATCTCATTATTTTAAAAAGTGCTGCAAAATTCCCCAGTTGCTTTCTGTTTTGGTTTAAAGGCCTGATGGAATGTATTCGCCTTCTGATCCGTTTCATATTTGATTTATTTGATCGATTTATCAATATGGAGATACTACTTCCTAAAAGCGCTACAAATCCACAGATAACAAGGTGTTTTGTCTCCATAACAGAATGATGGTCAAACGACGAAAATAAAATAGATTAGTGAAGTGATACTAATCTATTTTATTTTCACAATTATCTTAATGGTTAATTATTACTGGTTATTTGTTAGTGGTTAGTTCTTAGTTGAGCATAAACTCAGCTTAAGGCTATTAATATCTGACATGATTATTGTTTTTGTTTTTACAATGTTGCCTGTTTTCGTTATGAATGTATAAAAAAGAGGTTGCATAGTTATCCTAAAAAACTATAATTATAATTATTGTATTTCTTTTAATTTCGACTTTGTACGTTGGAAGGTCGTGTGTTGTTTCACGCCAGATACTTTTTTGAAGAACTAGACTTCGTTTTACGAGTGTACAACCAGATAAACGGATTGAGCATGATGCAACATGCATACTCGAATTCAACACACAACGCCTTCATATTGAATGTGCGCAAAGTTACTAGTTACTAGAAATACTGTAATGTTGATCTTTGAAAAACAGTTTTTGGAGATACTTTCCTAATAACTGTAGCTCTGGTATCCGATCCTCATTTGGCTCTTACGTAACTTGCTAATTTTGTTTATTTTTTGAGGTGTATTTCCATTTGTATGCGCCTTTTATTATTTCAGTTTGGTTGTTGATTTATTTTAGTATTTGTTCACAAAATCCTTAACATTTTTTAACAAGTTTTTACGTTTTCTATGGTTCAAGCTTTTTGTATTTTAAAAATATCTAAAGTTTATCTAGATTGAATAAAATGATCTGAGCATATTCATAGTTATAAAAGTATCTGCATCTATATCAAGAAAAAATGTATCTGTCACAACACTCAACAACACAGAGTTCAAGGTTTGCCGTTGTCGGTGATATTGTGCACACCCTGTATAATTAGGATATACAACCAGCAGTAAGTTTTTGTTTTAAGAAATGCACTAATTTTATAAAATAATTACTAATATTTCATGTTTTGTAAAATCCTGTATCACGTTTGAATATACTAATGTTTATGAAAAATTTGTCTTTCACTTTGAATTTTTCCCGATTTTTTTTTATAAACCGGAAGTAGCTACAAAGCGTTTCTGCTTTTGCGCCATTTTTCGTTTAAAGTTATGGTTGCCTTTGTGTATTATTTTTGATAATTAAATTGAGACAATAACATGGAAGAATCAATAGATAATTTATTTGCGTGCTTTGAAGAAGATGAAGAAGAAACAGAAACTACTGAAAATAAATTTGACCTTAAATCTAAAACAGATTTAGTAAAAGAGTATGAAAACTGACCTAACCTCAAATTACCACGCTCTAATTTGTACATTATCCTTTTTAGATCAGAAATCAGAGGTACTAAACGAAAATCTGACAGTAATAATGGTACTCCTCATAAACAATTACGAACAGATGTAGATGTTATTGTTGATGATATCAAGTTAGTTGCTCCACTTAATACCTTTACTTCCTTTCATTTTATGATTGCAGCTTTGAAGAGTTGACAAATCGAATTGTAGTACATGCAATAGAATCTTTGGAATTTTGCACACATGAAGTAGCGTATCCTCCAGGACATGCATATGTAGCTTTAAAAGGAAACGACGGTGAACCTGCTAAGACGTATCCCTTCACTTTAGATCCATTCCAAAAAGAATCTGTGTTATGTATTGATAACAATCAATCAGTATTGGTTTCTGCACATACCTCAGCTGGAAAAACTGTAGTGGCAGAGTAGGTGCTGATATGTTGGGGAAATACTAAAAATACATTTTATAGGTATGCAATTGCAATTTCACTTAAGAAAAAGCAACGTGTCATTTATACAACTCCAATAAAGGCATTATCGAATCAAAAATATAGAGAATTTTATGACGAATTTAAGGATGTTGGACTTGTAACGGGTGATGTAACTATTAATCCAAGTGCATCTTGTTTAATTATGACTACTGAGGTACACTTTTAAATACTTTTATTTTTGTTAAATATGTGATTAATAGAGCTATGTTTATGATTTTTATTACGTATTGAATAAGAACTACATTGAAATGCATGTTGCAGGAAAAGAGGTTTTTGCAAACATTTTATGTTGAAAATTATTATTAATTTTATTAAATACATAAATAAAATTAATAATAATTTTTAATTACACATTTACTTTTGAACTTATTCGTTCATAACAAAACTTATAATAAATTTTATATTGAAAATTTTATATTACTTCAATTATATTTCAGAAATGAAATTAATAAAAACCAAAGTGATGCGGAAAGGTATGTGGGTGTTAAATGTAATAAAGGTTACATTTTCTTAACCCTCCTATTGTGTTAACATTTTGGTTTCACTTATTGTGTTCAAGTCATTATGACCTAGTAGCCTATAGTTGTCCTTTTATTGTCGTTAAATTGACATAACAGTAAATAATAATAAGAAATAAGATGTAGTATTTATTATTTATTACATTATGTTACGTTATACACCATAGAACATAAGTGTTGTAAGCTGAAACGTCCATGATATTGTAAAAGATGTTATTATTAACTTGTCTAATGGGTCTACATCACCTTTAATTTTGTTGTAATCTAAAATCATGAACAGCTTTTTATGATCTTGGTTACACACTCCTTTATCGTGGTGTATGGTGCTCATGAGCGTAACATTTTTATTCTGTTTCGGAATATAAGAAACTATCGACGTGTCCTTGGTAAAGTAAAATTTTGAAGAAAGAACTTCTTTCCTGTTGCAGACCAATGTCGCTGGCAATTCATTCTTATTTTTGCGAATAGTGCCAAGCATGGTTATTTTTTTTTAATAGCATCTGCCCCACATCGTACGTGGTAAAAAAATTATCACACGTTACATTGTGACCTTTTACAGGTCAAATGGTCCTTTTCTTCAAAAGCATTAGAATCACTATCAGAAACACATAAAAGTTT
Source organism: Vesta saturnalis (assembly GCA_036346205.1). NCBI lineage: Eukaryota > Metazoa > Arthropoda > Insecta > Coleoptera > Lampyridae > Vesta > Vesta saturnalis. The sequence continues at coordinate 1,611,225 of JARFJB010000003.1, forward strand.
CTCAAGTTCACTATCCGTAAGCAGTCTCTCACTACACATTTTCAATAATAAATTGCATTTGTTAGGTATTTCTTATTAGAGTATAACATCAAGTTTGATATTTACTACGAACCTAACACACAGATGCTCACTAGCTGCATTTATACACGGAGCCACTGACAAGTCTCAACAGGAATAAACGTGTTTACCGGTACACAAATAATGCATGCAATATGCACAATAATGTGGCGATATTATGCAAGTTATTTATATTTATGAAAATAAAACAAAACTAATAAAATACATTTATCTATGATAATAATCTGCTTCTCGTTCTTCTAATTTGAACCACACAAATCACAGGGTCATATAGACCCAAACACAGTGAGTGTAACAAATGCATTTAAAAAAAAACTAATTATAGATTTCTAATATCAATCTAGGTACACTGTTATTAGAGTAATGAAATAAAAGTCATGCAGTGGCAACGAAATATTTAAATAATTGATTGGGTCATATTGACCCGAACACAATAGGAGGGTTAAAATTTATGAGATGCACAAAAAAGGAAATATAAACAGTGTGGATACTGTAATAGTTATCTCTAAATATCAACTATTGTTATTTGATTTTTACCTTCTAACCTACATATACCTGCACATGCAGGTTATGCAATCGAATTTTTTTTCACTATCGCTAAATCGACTTATTAGCTCATTTTACAACTTTTGGCCAAGATTGGCCAGTACGTCAGGATGTCTGTGTGTGTATGTCTGGATGTATGTTAGTATCCACGATAATTCCAGAATGAACATACCTACATACTTAAAATTTTGTATTTGAGCTTGTTTTCATTTGGCTTAGAGCTGATTAGATTTTGGGAGAAATCCAGCGGCGAAGAGGGGCGAGTTATTAGAGGCAGTTTTTGGTTTTTATCAAATATTTCTAATACAGCTGCATATTTCAAAGCATATTTCAAAGTCGTGTGGTGTTATCGTGGATACTAACACACACACACGCACGCACGCACGCACCCACACACCCACCCACACACACCCACACACACACACACACACACACACACACACACACACACACACACACACACACACACACACACACACACACACACACACACGTGTCTTTCTTTTACAGCATATTCTTCCTATTGAAAACTTCCCATCTACTAAATGTCGCCTCATCGGTAAATAGAACCAACCTTATTGAGAAAATCTGGGTTTTTCGTTTGCATATTTTGTACAAACTGAGCAAACTGTAGACGAGCTGATAAATTTTGAAGCAATAACTGCTGAATTGGAGTATAATGATATGGATGGCGTATTTCTGTTTTCAAAATTCTACAAATGGATTATTGGCTTACCCCCTTGCCGCACCGACGAGTACTAATACTAGAATTTTCTGAAATTCGAATTAAAATTTCCTTTTCTTCATCGACTGTTATAGTTTTTGGAGTACCATGGTTACTTTTTGGTCGAAAAGATCCAGATTCGCCTAAGCGGTTGTAAAGATTTCTGAATAGTTTCTAATTGGATTGCAATTTATTTGGGTACAATTCTACATATCTTCGGGCCGCCGCACGTCCATTAAAATTAGCCTAAGGAAAAACACAAAGTCGAAGGTTTTTAGAATTTTTGTGGTTTGTTTGGTAAGGTTAAATGCTTCCACTGCTTTGACCGTTGTTTTGTTGCAGTGTTGTTATACTGAATCCTCCATTACAATGGACCTCTAAAAATTCTCATAATGCTGAAGTCTTTCGGCGATATTTGTGGTCTTTTCGCACAAAATCTTTGGAAGCCAACGGGTGCAACGGTTTTTGTAGCCTAGGCTCATTTATGATGAATGTCTACATGATCAACTTGTCGAACAAGGTCATCCGTTGAAACAGACTTGTATCTATGTCCTTCTCCATCATGGATGTTACACTTTACATCATTCTTCTATGGATTTCCACTGCACTATGCTCTTCTGCATTTTATTTTTCGATATACTATCCATATATGTTTCTGATTATAACCAGACGTTTGTTACTACACGCTTTTGTTAACTTTATATCGCATTTTGAATGCAAATAAGAAAATGACTTCCCTAACAAAAACAAATTTTAAAGAAATAAAATTCTCTTACAGTTAACAATGTCCATAAGTACCCTTCTCCAAAATTCCTATATTCATAATCAACAATTAATTTATATTTGTAAACAGTAGCACTTCTGCTACTACTTTGACATTTTCTTCCAGTACACTTTAATTTATTTCAATTCATTCTGTTCCTCTTTAGTTCTCCATTCGGCTAATTTTTTTGTCCAGTATTATTTCAATTACGTATTAACACATTAAATGTGCACAAAAAACACAAATATAACAAACGTTCAAATTCACGAGAGCCCCGCGTTGTTAGCCATATAATATTGTGTTAATGTATTTGGGATCTTTTACACATACTTGTTGCCTTTCTTCACTGTTGACATGTCTTTTCTTTTGTCGTAATGTGTCTGCTTGGAAAATTAATTTTTAGATGGGCAACCGCAATTTAAATTCGCACTGTTTACTAATCCTTTATTTTCTACTGTACCTTGTTGATGGTTTACTCAGTTGTTTTTTTCAAGTAATGTTTACCAGATATTTTCCCAGTGTTGCTGGTCTTCGTTTTTCTTTTTTACTACATCATTCCACCCACCGTGGTCATACGATATGGATATGTCGATGAAAAAAATACACTAATTTGTTATTCTCTGAAGTTTTACATATTGTGAAAACGGTATGAACGATGGACCTATTTGCCCTGAATCCTTGCTTTTGTTTCGTTTAAAGCATAAAGTACAGGTCTTAGGTTCAAATCCTACTCGAGGTAAACTTTTTATTTATGTATTTAATAAAATTAATAATGATAATACGAACATGGTGGTAATATTTTACCTTGCATTCGTTCTTTAATCAAGTTTTATGGTTTGCAATTGTTTAAGTAAACAGCTGTTAAAAAATTTATTTTAAGCTGTAATAATTATCTTCAAGAAGTTTGAATTAGTTTGTAGCAAGCAATTACAAAATTGAAATATTACTTGAAAATGTAAACTTTCACCATTATTACACAATTGCATAATTAAAATACTTAGCTTTTGGGTTTAAATGTTGTATTTTTATATTTATATGTATATATGTTTCGATAACAATTAGTGGTAAAATATTTTAAACTTGTTTAAGGTGTTAAAACAAATTTGTGAAATACGATAAAGTGAAAATGCAAACATAAGCCTGCTATTAATATAACAGTTTGACAAATAAAAACTTGACATACCAATCAAAAATGTAGTCAAATTTCTATTTGTGAATACTCATCAATTTTAAATTAAAGTTTTTTACAACTTTAAATTTACATCATAATTTGATTAATTTTGTTAAATTTGCTCTGTGATTATGACATTTTTCACTGTTAGCCTTCGACCATTAGATGGTGTTCTGATTCGTCATCTTCAAAACAGTTTAATAACATTTAATTTATTAAGGATCTAGTTACTCTTTACTAAAGTTGTATTCTGTAGTTGACGGTGTACATTTATCACACTGTTATATTAATAGTAGCATTATACTTGCGTTTTCACTTTTTCATATTTCATAAATTTGTTTTAACAGTTTAAACAATTCCAAAGGTTTACCACTACTGAGGACGATAACTGCAATTGTTATTGAAACGTATAGACCTATATAAATATAAATATGAAAAACGCCATTTAAACCGAAAAGCTGAGTATTTTAATTATCTATATTACTTTATTTGAATTACAGTAGAACATTAAAAAAGTTGCTTTTCTATGTAGTTTCTTATTCATTGGTGTAATCTAATAAAAGCAATCAATTGCGCCATAAATCAGTATATAAATGATTTTATTACCTTTTAGATTTTGCGTAATATGTTATACAGAGGATCAGAAATAATGCGTGAAGTGGGTTGGGTTGTTTTTGATGAAATTCACTACATGCGTGACAAAGAGCGTGGCGTAGTTTGGGAGGAAACACTCATTTTACTGCCTCACAATGTTCGTTTTGTATTTTTATCTGCGACTATACCAAATGCACGACAGTTTGTTGAATGGGTTGCTCATTTACATCAGCAACCGTGTCATGTAGTTTACACTGATTATCGACCAACTCCTCTTCAGCATTTTATTTTCCCTGCTGGCGGACAAGGAATTCATATGGTTGTTGATGAGACTGTACGTAATTTTGTTTCTTTTTCGTGTAACTAAATTCATTGAAATTGTAGGGCACATTTAAAGATGAAAATTTCAATACGGCAATGGCAGTTTTACAGAATTCTGGAGATGCGGCTAAAGGTGATCAGAAAGGACGAAGAGGTGGTATGGCTGGTAAAGATTCGTCACAATCAAATATTTTTAAAATTGTTAAAATGATTATGGAAAGAAATTTTGCACCTGTAATTGTATTTAGTTTTAGTAAAAAGGATTGTGAATCTTACGCAATGCAAATGACAAAGCTGGATTTTAATACAAGTTAGTGTATTATTAATTCCAATTTAAATATATAAAATTTATTTTTTAGCTGCTGAAAAACAATTAGTGGATGAAGTATTTTCCAATGCAATGGATGTTCTCTCAGATGAAGATCGTCACTTACCTCAAGTTGATAATCTACTACCTCTTTTACGACGAGGTATGTGCCTATTCCACAGTTTTCTCAATGTAACATATTTACGTTAAAGGGATTGGTATTCATCATGGTGGTTTATTACCAATTTTGAAAGAAACTATCGAGATTCTCTTCGGGGAAGGTTTAATTAAAGCTTTGTTTGCAACTGAAACATTCGCAATGGGTCTTAACATGCCTGCTCGTACTGTTCTATTTACAGGTATGCGTAAATTTGATGGGAAAGACTATAGATGGGTACGTTTATTTAAGTCGTGATAAAGCACTTATAACAATTTTATATTTAAGATTACTTCTGGAGAATACATTCAAATGTCTGGCAGAGCTGGTCGACGAGGACTTGATGATAAAGGTATTGTTATATTAATGGTGGATGAAAAAGTACCTCCAGCTGCAGGCCGAAATATAGTTAAAGGAGCACCTGATCCAATAAACTCAGCTTTTCATTTAACATACAACATGGTATTAAATTTACTACGTGTTGAGGAAATTAATCCTGAATATATGTTGGAACGATCATTTTTTCAATTTCAAAATCAAACGGCTATACCTGGGTTATATGAAAGTAACTTTTAAAGAATTTTTTTAAGTTAGATTATATTCTATTATTTTTAGAATATAATGAATTATTGACGGAATATAATAGTTTTAATATTAAAAATGAAGAACGGATTGAGTCTTATTATAATATTCGTAAGGAATTAGATACATTGGGGATTAGTTTTAGAAGTTACATAACTAAATCACAATATTTGATACCATTTTTACAACCAGGACGACTTGTTAAAGTAAGTACATATTGGTAAGGTGAGGTGAGTCATAAAGGTTTTGATCGTCTTCAAAATGAATGTTATGTAGTAAGGTACTTTGTGTTAGTGTTAAAGTGGAGTCAGAAACAGAAATGAAATAAAAAATTAAATTGTTTGTTGCATCCAGTGGATTCTGGTTAATTCGAATTATTTTCGAAAGTTTTGTGCATTGGGCATACAGTTTCTCTCTTTCATCTCCTCCTCTCGCACTCGTGTTGCTAATTATGTCGAGCTTATGTCATTCAACCCGGCAAAAAGGTTGGTTGTGCAGGAGTCTAAGTGGGCTGTCTTAAAGTATTTAGGCTCAACATAACCGATTACGATCTCGTTTCACAGAAGTGCAGAGGTGTAACTACTGCTTTTCACTATATCATTTTATACATTCTTTGATCACCTTGAATAACGCTTTTTACAGCTGCAATTCCGTACAAAATAGATGTAGGTAAGTAATTAACATTGATTATGAAGCAAGTAAGTATGTTCTATGCCCAACTTTCTAATCACATAAAGCGGTATTTAATGCACTAACAAATTTGTTTACATATCGATGTCTACAATCGTACATAGAATATGGTATATAAAGTCTAATAATTACCATCAGTTTGGTATTACTTACTTTCAGTTACTATTGAGATTTCTGGCAGTGATCTTCAACTGGTTACAGTGTAATTGTGAATATTTTAAGGTATAACTGTGAAAATGTCAACATTAGGTGGTGGAAAAGCAGTGCACAGGCAAGCATGTGAAGGTAGTGTATAATAATTTTAATAATCTCGCAACACTATTCCCAAATGAATCGAAGCAAGAAATTAAGCAATGTGTTTATTATTGTTCTGTAGCATCAGTAAGAATGATTGAATAAATTATGAAAGAAGCAAAGGTAACGGCTTCGGAAAATAATGGAAATCGTGCAATTGTGACTGAAAATAAAATGAAATGAAAACAATGTGTGGCAACTTGAGTTGCTGTGTGTATTAGATGCTCCTTTTATTTTTATTAATACTTTTTTTTAGTTAGTCCTGCCAGCCTGTTTAAGGTTTGCATAGCTGTGCATTTGTCTGAATTTAAACTCTTTCAAAGTGTGTGAAGGCATTTTCTCAGTGTCTATGCAAGGACTAGTTCATTATGTAGTTATCACAACAAATCTGAATTTTTGCATTTCCAATCTATCAAACAAATCTTAAAATATTTGGAATGTGTTATAAGTTTGGAACTTCTTATCCAGGGTGTCCATTTAGTACTCCGTTTTTCCGTGGTGGTGTTATGTCAAATAAATCTGTCACAAAAATAACTTAGCATATCCTTAATGAGACAAGCTGGGGTACTTTAAAAAACTATTTTAAAATATACAAGGTGGTCTAAAAAAGCATGACAACAAATTGTAAGATTTTTCAAATCACACCTTGTATATTACTACATTTTTGGATTTCTCTATAAATGTATTTTACATTGATATTAGGTTTATTGACTTATTTGGGTTTTGAGGTTAGGGACAAAAAAAATGGTATTTTCAGAACAATAACCCACACCTAATAGTGAGATTTTTACAGAATGACATTTTTTTTAAATCGAATAACTCCATTTTTTTGTGGGAACTCGATTTGGATTTAAATTTTCTATAAAAATGAATAGTTTGTGACAGCAAGTGAGTTTTTTCATTGGCATACAATTTGTAGGAACTCGAGTTTAAACAATCTAAATTTTTACTGATTAAGTGGGCTGTGAATAATGAATATTTGAAAAAAATTATAAAATTAAAAGTTCAAAATGTATCCCATTTTGTAATAAACATCTCAGTACACCTTGTAGCATTTCTGGACTAATATTGGGAATTATAAATAGATACACCTATTCTTTTGATTATGCTTTGTCTTGTTACAATCTCACGCTTGAGACTTAAGTACACTTGAGATTTAACATTTCCCCACAAAAAAATCCATAGAGGTCAAGTGGGGGGATCTTGCTGGCCAACTAGTTGCTGCACCTCGTCTTATCCATTTTCCAGGAAAATATTCTTCAAGGTGTCGTCAAACTTGAAGACTAAATTGAGCTGGAGCTCCATCGTGTTGTAGCCACATAGCTGGTTTTATATTCGACGGTGTCGAATTAAATGTGGTAGATCTTGGTGAAGAAATAAGCCAAAATATATGTCCTGTCAAACTACCTTCAAAAAATTTTGAGCCAATAACATAATCATCTTCAACCAATTCTTGATGCAGTTGGACTTACTGCAGGTGGAACTTATTAGTATTTAAACACTTATTAACAGAAGATTTTTTTAATGTTTAAAGTTTTATTAACGTTTGGATTTTCTAGTACTAATAAGGTAACTGCAAGCTGATTTTCTTCGTTTAGAACTCTTTTGTTTCTGGTCTTTTTTTTTTTGTACACTTCCTGTTCGTTCAATCCTTTCTTTCAGATTTTCAAGGAACCTTTTATCAGGTTATTTTTTATTTGGAAACTTCTGAGCATATAATCGAGTTGCAAGAAGGCAATTTCCATCACTTTCACTAATACAATATATCAGAGGTTAATTTTTTAAAAGAATAATTCATGATTGAAAAAAATTATATTAAAGGGATGATAATTCAAAAATATTAATTAAGTACAAGACAGCTACCAACTTTGATTAAAGCCGTTACATAAATTTCGATGTAATTTATATTATAATAAATGGAATTTATGTAAAAATTTCAATAAGACAGTATGCATGATTTGCTGAAATTCATAATAAAGAATGTTGTTTTAAATTTTCATGTTACAGCTTACACAAAATTGGGTACCAAATAAAAATTTGCATTGTTTAAGTAGAGTTCCTACAAATTTTTCAACAAAATAACTCTCCTGCAGTTAATTTTATGACAAACCTTATATCATTTTTATAGAGAATTTAAATCCAAATTGAGTTTCGACAAAAAAATTGGATCATTCCATTAAACAAAAATTGAGTTATGTTTGTTTGAAAATATAATTCGGCTTAAATTCTGGAACACCCTGTATGGTATTAACTTTTTTTAATTTAAATGCGTTATTATTTACTAAAGGCTGTACTAAAAGGGTACATTCCAATAAACATAATATCAATGCAAAGTACATTTATAGAGGAATCCAAAAATGTGATAATGTAGAGGGTGTGCCATTAAAAAAATGTTACAATTTGTTTGCCACCCTTTTTTAGACCGCCCTGTATATTTCAAAACAATTCCTTAAAGTACACCCAGTTTGCCTCATTAACGACTGGCTAAATCATTTTTGTGACGGATTTGACATAACACCACCACAGAACGGCGTACTAAATGGGCACCCTATATTACTACATTAATTGTAGCTATTTGATAAGTACTTAATAAAGAATGTTAAATGGATTATTTACTTAATTTGGATAAATGGAATAGGAGCATTAACTAAATTACTAATTAATCATCAGCATATAAACATGGACAATGGGATGCTGTATGTATATTCATGGGCAAACTCAAGAAGTTGTGTTCACTTTTTGCAATTATACTTTTGCAATATAACATATAATTTTCATAAAACCAAACATGTTCACTTGAAACTGCGTACTTTATATAATAAATTAGTGTGCTGGAAGGGCACTAAAACATCTTTGAGTGTTGATTTGGAAGATTTTGGTTTCAAAAGGTTACGAACACAGAACAACAGAAAGCTGCTTATTGAAAAAAATAATATTAGACTGTTGCGAATCAAATTCTTACAACAGATTAAGTACTTCTGAGAATCGGATCTTTCAATTGTATGCAGGCACGAAACGTATGTACATAGTGGATACACAAAGTCAAAGTTTTGCAGTGACAACACCACCGAGGACCGTTTTTGTAATATCGCAAAAATGCTTTTTACTGAATTTGCCTTCTCAGTCTGTACTAGTCATAGGCAAGGTACCGTATAACAATGTTCCACTGGATCGTGTCTTAACGAGTATTTTAAAAAAAGTTAACACACAATAGTCACAACTATATGGAATAATCTAATATCACAAAAAACAACATTTCATATACAAATTTGATTTGTTATTGCGGAATGCAGGCCACTGCCTATTATGACTGCCAACTACCACCTGGACTTGAATCCCATTGATTTACTATGGGCACAACTAAAGAATAATGTGACAAAAATAAACATGACATTTACTTTTAATGAAGTCCACATACTATTGGAAGAAGAAATTGCAGCCATTACAGTACAATACTGGTAAAAATCTTGCAAAAAAAAAAAAGTAATTAACCAAGAAGATGTGTATTTAGAAAACGAACAATTTCTCAACATTCAAATGGATAAGATTGTTATAAATCTTGAAGACAAACCGTGATACAGAATATGATAGTGATAGTGATGTAGTGAATTTTAAAAAAATGTATATTGCATGTGTTATTTTGAATGAATACATAGAATTGTACGTATTTAGAAAATGAACAATTTGTCAGCATTCTAGTGGATAAGATTGTTATAATAAGACAACAGTGATACAGAATATGATAGTGATAGTGTGATAGTAATTTGAAAAAAATATGTATTGTATGTACTATTTTGAATGTTTACTCTGTACTGTATAGAATTATTTAGTAGATTTCTTTGTAATAATGTTTATATTTATACCAATATGCAATAAATGGATATAAGTTGAGAAGTGCAAACATGAATTGAATTTTAAAGGTTGACATACAATTTTTATCATGAGTAAATTTTCGATGCCACTGGTAACTAATGTTCATGACTATTAGGCACAAGCCCATTGCCGAGCCCACAATTCACCTGCACAACAATACAAACTTAAAACAGACAGGTAGTATATGTGGGTTAATTTGAATTTGTTCAAATTTTTCTTAAGAGTTCGAATTAAACAAATTTCACTGTATTATTTTTAATAGTTCATTTGCTTATTAAATGATTAAAGATATAACTAAGTAATAATAGTAATTCAGCATTTAACAACATTTAATCGTTTTTTATTTTAATATTATAAAAATAATGCCATATGAAATCCAAGAATACTTTGTTCCAGTATTTTTGGAAATCCCATATTATGTCTAATTTATATAAGAAATAATATACAGGGTGTTCCATTAAAAAAAAACATGTTTGCTTCACAACTATAAACGGAAGGTGAAAAAACTAACTACACCAATAGATTCTACTGAAAAAATTCCATAACAATGCGTCTTAACCTTGTCGATATGTTTAAGCATAACTGAGATACGAGGGGTGCCTCAAAGGTAATAGTTTTTAATTTCACCCTGCATCACAGAAGCCAAAACGGCTATGAAAACTCTGCTGGTGCCCTCTTTAATTTCACGAAAAAGTAGCACACTGTCGCTAAACCGTGACCCACTATCTTTAAAAATAAGAGAGGTGCCGATGATGGGATACCCAGTACAATCTTTCATATTTTTTACTACTTTTGCCTTTTTGTTCATTTAAAGCACCCATTTTTGTTAAAATGCAAACTTTCACGATTATCATTTATAATTAAGATACTTATCTTTTGGGTTTGAAATTGAGTATTTTTATTTAGTTTACATTTAGATTATATAAATCTAAATGTATCAATTACAATTACATTTTAAATAAATAAAAATACACAATTTCAAACCCGAAAGACAATTATTAATTATGGTTCACTTTATTTAAAAGACGTGTTTATTATTGTAGTACAAGTACTGAAAAACTACTAATGTCTTTATTTGTAATTAATTAAATTTATAATTAAAATTTTAAGAAATAAAAAAACAGTGCAGCATTTTCACTGCCACCTTTTTGCAACTCAAAGAGGATAGTTTAAAGTTTCCATAGTTATCATAATCATGTGAAGTTGTAAAACATAATAATTTTTTATACAAGACTATAAAGGGGCATTTAAACATGGAGTGAAGTTGTTCATGAATTGTTTATTTTATTTTATTCTGTGCAAATACATAAACTGTCAAGTTTTTCGTAAATAACAAAGCTAACATTTTAAAGTATCGTGTCAATGTCCGTTACATGAAAGGGTAGGTAAGATTCATTTTATCTATTCTGTTGATAAAATGTTTGAGGAAAATAAGAACGCAAGTGAGTCTTCTCTACTGTGGTTTATATTAATTATTTTATTTACAATAGACTACTAGCACAATTTTTGATATTAAAATATTAAATGCATAGTGATGTGTCGATAATACTGTCTAGCGGGATGCATAAGCACTTATTGCAGAAATTTTCTCTAGCTACAATATTTTTGTACATAGAGTACATTATAATCACTGTATATTTAATTTTAATAAACAATTCATTCTTTGTATTTATTTTTGTAGTTACCTGCATTTTTTTGATAACACAAAAAGTGTTATGTATCACACATATAGAGTTAAATCAACATCGGAAGACACCAAGCTGCGCAAAAAAGTGACGTCAGAGTGTAAAGCTCAACAAAAAAATATACGTTTGAAAAAATAAAAGTTTAGGTTATATTACTTCGCGTTTGTTGTCCAAGAATACAATTTTAGATGTAAAATTTTTGAAATAATCATAAAGTAAAATCATATTTTATTGTCATAGTTACAAAATCTAGTTTTTTTAAAATACATTTGCCAATAACAATTAATCTCCTGATTTTTGACCAGATTTAAATATTAGCAGAGCATTATTTATAAAGCCCATTTCACCACCTAAAATAATGATAAATAGCAACATATTTACATTATAAAATTAAATAAACATACCAGCATGTACGATTATAAGGCGATTTCCTTTTCCAATAGGAGATTTAAGACCTGCGTTTGTCCCATCTGTCCACGAATATGGTGTCGTATGAAACGAATGTTTCATCTAAAATTTACATAAGATTATGCAGTAGAATGTATAGTTTATAATCTTCAAAACTAACCTGTGTATATAATTGGTCGTCCTGCTTTCCGATAATTAGTGATCGAACGTATACATATATGCACAATGCAAAGAAGTTATTTCATGTTCTTTTATAATCTTACGATGATCAGATGTTTTTTCCACCTACATAAAACCCAAGATAAGATATGATTCAAAATTAATCAATAAACTTGGCTGAAGCCCATTTTTAAAAGTAAACTTCTAAATGACGTTTTCTTTCCCGAATATCCAATTGTTTCGTCATCTTTAATGAGGTTATAAATTCCTTCGAATATTACAAAATAAAACGTTGTTAACCAACTGCTTTTTACCTGAATTGATACTTTTAAACTATTTGTAATTGTTCCACACAATCTTGCGTGCATCTTCAGATAACACATGGCGTTTTCTTGCTTGGGTGCTTGAGCGTTATGAGATGTACTTGCGTCGTACATTATATAAAGAACTAGATTTGATTATATTAATATAACGTGAAATTAATAATTCAAGTAACTTACTTATAAATTCAATACAGGCAGCGGATAGTTTAAAAAAAAAACTGTTTTGTAGAATAAGTAATAAACAAATTTAGTACGCCGGAAAAACAAAGAGGTTATAAACAAAAGTTGGCAAACGATCAGCTGGAAAGTAACGTTTTTAGAGCGCACAGTACTAATATCTGTGTCATTTTCCAATCATTACTGCATCTTTATCTAGTTTAAAAATGCGTTTCTGCGCTGGTGTCTTCCGATGTTGACTTTACTCTAGTAATTGAAATGTGATTGGTTCAAAATTTGTGTTATTTCATTGGTTGATGGGGTTAGTTTTACATAGGTACAATAATGACAAGATATGATCTTGCGCATGTTGCCTATCGTTGTGACGTCACACGGTGGTAAGCTTCTATAACACCGGTTATAGGCACGTTGCGCATTTTACGCCAGCGCCATCAGTGGTCATATCTATAAATTGTTAGTGGAAAACATTTAGCTTAACGGTGTGGTTAAAGAGATCATGCACGTTAATAATAAGGAAATAATGTCTTCTGAAATAACAAAACTAGCTTCATATAGTGGCAATGCTTGTTGTGTTGTAGGATGCCATAATTCCTACATAAATACATTTTACTCATTTCCTAGTAGGCTGCATTAACAAAACAGACGTGAAGATTGGATTGTGAAAATACGACGATGTGGCTACATATATCACCTCATATTTTAATAATAAATAAACCTTGAATCTTAGTGTAGGTAAAGAAAATTGGAAACCAACTAAAAATTCAAGAATTTGTAGTAAGCCTTTCGTAGGCAACCAGAAATCAAACCATCCAGAAAATCCATCATACTATCCAACATTATTCCTGGAGGTATGTAACTATAGCATAACTGGCTTACAACTAGATAGTTTAAATGTAAATATTTTAGAAACGGTGTAAAAAGGTAAAATACAATCCAAAAGTTAGATAGATTCGAGAAACGGGAAGAACGATCGTTACATTACAAACTTGTTACTGACATATGTAATATGGAAGCACCGGACAATGTTTTTGCACAAGTTGAAAAAGAGGTGCCTCAAGCTCAACGTTACTGCACACAAAGTTACCGAGTTGCAATTGATATTCTAACTAGTAATAGTTCCAGTTTTACATGTGACTTTTCAACTTTTGGTAGCGATGTTGGTTGTCAAGCAACAATTCCTCAAAATAATTTATATCGATTTAAAATGTTGGCTATAGTGATGAACTTAAATGTGTCGGTTTTCAACGATGAGTGTTTTTACATTTTTATTATCATTTGTGCAAAGTACTCATGAAAATGATAAAATCAACATAAAAGATAAAGTGGTATTATTTTTAATAAGAATGAAGTTAGGTCTTGCATACCGGGCTTTGAGTGTTCTATTTGATATTCATCCTACTACAACGTCAAGAATATTTTTGTCTATTCTGAATTAATTAACAGAAGCTACACAAACTTTTATAAGGTGGCCGAGTAAAATAATAATTTATGCGACAAAGCATTTAAACTTCACTACCTAAGATGTCGTGCTATTATTGATTGTACAGAATTGAAAGTAAGTCAACCACATAGTATAGAAAAAAGAATTTATTTGTATTTGCAATATAAAGATGCTTTTACTGCAATATTTCTAATAGTAATTGCTTCAAATGGCTTTATAACTTTCGTTTCCAAATGCTATGGTAGACGATCATCTGACACTTTTATCACCGATTGTGGAATTTTGGATCTATTTGAACCTAATGATATTATCTTGGCAGATAAAGGTTTTCCGGGGATACATTGCTCAAATGATATTTTAATAGTAATGCTACCAATGGTACACGATGGAAAATTGTCTGTTGAAGAAGTAGAACAAGCATACACGATTGCTAGTGTACAAGTGCATGTTGAGAGAGCCATACAAAGGGTGAAAATTTACAGAATATTAAAAAATATTACAGTTGGCTTATTTCCGCACATTGACAAAATATTACATTGGTGTTGTATTTTAACAAACTTACAACCACCTCTTATCAACCAAGATAGGTAATTTTACAGTACCTACCCATAATTTATTATCGGTATACTTTTTATAATTGTATTTAGTATAGGTAATTAATAAAAAGCAAACAATCTTAATATTGTTTTATTGACTGCATGGTACATAATTCATGTAACATATGTGTAAAATAAATATCCCTTAACTTAAAAATTAGTTTTGATTCAAATTCGTAATCAAACTCTACTTCAATAATTATAAATGACTGGTTGAATGAAGAAAAAAAAAACAAAATCACACTTTTTAACATTCAGTAACAGCATTCCCATTTGTACTTGTGCATAGTACACATGCTGCTTTTTTAAGTACACTTCATTATTATCCATTCTGAAAAACTAGCAAAAATTGATCGTTTCCTCAATACAATGTGTTTTACCTAAAATAAGTTAGAGAATACTTAAGATTTCTATAAATACAACTCTGTAAATATATACCTTTATATGGGCATTTGACTTCCAAAGGCTTTGTGACCAATCCATTTTCAAAAATTACCCCATCAGAAGACATATCGAACCATGGATTTTGTTATCCAACGATGAGATCCATTTCAACAACTTCCACATTTAGCCTGCTAATATCAAACGTTATATGGAAATTATGGAACTACCTAACATGTTTCTGCTACAACTGCTGTATAAATAAGTGAACTTTTAGCAGTTCGATTAATAACGAAAGTAAACTTTCACATAGAGTAAATGAAATAGACAATTTATTCCTACTTTATGTATGCAGCACGTGCAACAGGTTCCCATTTCATACCATGCTTTGTATAAACCGTTGAAAACTCGGTCTGGTTGAATTATTTTTTCGTTTTCTCACTCCAATTATTCTTAGAATATGTGAATAAACTATAACATTGTGAAAAAGTAATTCGGAATCTTCTCAAGTCGGACCATGCTTTTTATCATGTAAACTCAAAAATATAAGCTGCTCTGCATCACAATTAATTGTATTATTAAATGTATTTACACAACATGGTCCATGTATCTTAAAGAACATTTTATTCAATTCTGCAAGGAGCACGCTACTATGCTGATGATATATAATTTGCCGAAAGATTTCTTTAATGCGTTCTGTAGACACAGATGCATCATGTAGTTCTTTCCTGAAAATATAAACAATATAGAAAAACAAATGACTAATTTTAAATTAATACAACCTTCTAATGTCAGCTGTAACCACGGTACTAAATATATTAGGTAGTACGACGACGTTCGTAAAGTGTAGGTAAACGTATCCCGAAATTGGCGACGGTCTGTGCTGAATGAAAGGGTCAGATGCGGGCTCGTTCTGTTGTACTCTAGCACTCAGGAACAGTCGCAATTGCATTCTTCATTCGCGTGATATTGTATATAATATATTACCTATATTATATCTTGTAATTTTTCGTGTCTTAATTATAAGTATGGGTAGAAAGTGCGGTGTTCCTAATTTACAATTGGGTATGACAGTAACAAAGACTTCAGTGCCCGTTTTAACATTTGACGATTTTAAAACCATATCTGCTGATAATGATAAACACAGGCAAACACATTCACAACAAATTAAATGCAAATTAGACCAACTAATTGAACTTATGAAATGACTGAGAACAACCAAATTTTTCAATCAGAAGACAACTGCAGGCAAGAAATTATCGATAGCGTCATTTATTATTTAGCAGGGTATATAATTATGTAGAAAAATGTTTAGTTAATCAAAATGTAGTACATTTATGCAGAGCCAGTTTATACTATAAAGAACCCACACACGAAAGTACTGCAAGTACATTAACTTTTATAAAATCCAAGGGCGGTTTGATCATCCAAACAGAAATATGTTTATGTCCTTTAAAGAATTGGGACTAAAAGTTCTTAAACATATTGTCAAAGTTTTATAAAATCCTGGACGAATATGTCGATAAAACCACTAATTTATTTCCTTTCCCTTGTAAAGAGCATCGAGAGGATGTTGTTTCCCAATGTTTATTGTTTTATAGGACAATGCGAATACTGCAATTTTATAAGCAGCAACAAAATAAAAAAACAAAAAGTTCAACACAGAAGAAAAAAGAATCACGACTGCAATTAAGTTAACACAATAACGTTTTTTAGTTTCTTTAAATATATTATGTTTCGTTCTTAAATAAAGTTTATTTTACATTGTGGTCTGTATTTATTTTGTGCATTTTATTGAAATATTTTAAAATCACAAATTTTATTGTTGCTATTTGCATTACCTACCATTCACAGTAAATTAATTCAAGGAAATACGTATTTGTTGATTCCAATTTGTCTAACTTATTCCACAATAACAAATTTGAGCAAAATTGTTGTTAAGTATTGCAAGGCCTGCATTTGGCCCTCTCTCTCGTTCACTAGCGTTGCATTTTCGGGAACACTTCCAGGTCAGCTGTCGGACTACCTAATATATTTAGTACTGTGGCTGTAACACTTTCTTGCCCTAATATAACAGCAAACAAGCAATTAATGTTACGTCAGTCATATGTAACGGCAACACTTTTATTCTTGTTCGGTGATTTAACAGACGCAGACACAGGAAACAATTCTTCAAACCGTTTTCCTTTGCTATATTTTTGTTGCCCAATTTTTGAATTCACCCATTCACACGTTTTACTGGTTTTACTTGCCGAGTCGTTGTTATTAACTGCAATGACAGTACCGGAAATATGTTTACAATACTGTGAAACTCCGGCTATTTATAACTTGAAAACAATTTTGAACGAAAACTCTATAGAAACTACTAAAAGGTTACTTTCCTCTACAGCAACTACATTTATTAACATTACCCATTATAAATACTTCTTACACAGCAAAAACGAAAAAACAAGAGCATCTCAATATAATTAAAACGAACTCATATATTAATAAATATTTAAAGGAACACTAAAAATAAAATAACTTGGTTAAAACACTAACATAATTCTTAGGATGCGACTGACTCGTTATAATATTGAATCGAGGCTGTCCCGAAATTCGATTAATTTTCTTTATTACGTAGTATAAACACTGGAGCCGTGGATGTTTAGACTACGTCCATCATTGATGACCGCTTACGGCTCGACCACGCTACCGAATTCTGCGCCCTCGTAGAATTCCTAAGGGAAAACAAACAAATTTAATTCGACATTTGGTTAGCAGATGGTAGAGAACTTTTCTCTTGACCGTGACTTGGGTAGGCTTTATAATTATTGTCTTTATGGTTAAAAACCTCCGTAATTTCGTTATCTTCACCTTCGGAAGAACTATATTTCACCATCCTTTGGAACAGTTTTAATTTGTCAACTGAAGCCACCCCTTTGTACGTCTTTAAGCACGTTGCGCGCCAGGTTCGTCTTCTACGACATACTTATCGTATGGAAATACTTTGGTTACTACGTAGGGAGCTGCGACCTGCGTATTTAGACAGTTTTGCCATCGTTAGTTGCAACAATTTTTCGTAACAAAACGTGTTGTGCCACCTTGTAAGTTGTAGGTACGCTACGTTTTAAATCAAACAGTCTTTTCGGTTTTTGTTGAACATTAGCAGTTCGTTCTGCAGCTCGTAAGCGTATCGAAACGATATCTATCACGTTTGCTTTTACATCTGCTTCATTTTGTAAATAAGCTTCCGTCCAATTTTTTGGCCGATAGCCTAAAAGTAATTCGTAGGGACTTTTCCTTGTCGCTTTATTGGATGTATTATTTAGCCCAAATATATTTGGGAGATCGCATCATCCCACTTGCTTTCGTCATAACTAGAGCACGTAATGGCATTAAGGGTAGTGCGATTACATCGCTCCATTTGCCCATTGGCTCTTGGAGTAGCTGATGTAGTTTTGAACCCATATTCGTGGACAAACTAAGCAAATCTTTTGTTCGTAAAACTACTCCCTCGTTCACATATAATCCTTTTTTACTCTTTGCCAATACAATATGATACAGGCAGGCATAAGAAAGTTATGCCCTGGCCACATCAGAGTTTTTTGAATTGACCTGTATATTTCAGTTATTCACACTTTCATATTATGTAGTACTATTAATTAGTTTCAGTACAAGTCGTATAACTTTTTTTTAAAACTCGGAAAATCTTGTAATTGCGCAATTTAATTAGTTTAAGTTTATTTTAGAACTCCAAACTAGTTAGAACTTGTACCAGAATACTCGAACTCAAGAAAGATATGTTATTCAAATTAAAATAATTATCTTTTGGGTTTTTGTATCGTGTATTTTTCTATTTATATTTTATATAATTTAAACGTTTCAATGACAGTTACAATTATCGTCTTCAGTAAATGGCAATATCTTTTAGGAATTACTTGAGATGTTAAAACAGACTTACGAAATATGAAGAAGTTGAAAACGTTTTTATATTTTTTAATATTTCATAAATTTGAATAGAAAAATACAGGACATAAAAACCCAATAAATTAGTATTATTTATTATACATTATATTAATTATGTGTATTAATCGTGAGCATTTTCAAATTTTTATCCGAATTTCAAAAAAAATTGGATCAACCTCTAACTTTTTAATACACGATCAGATTGCTTTGTCTTTAATAGTTTTCTTTAGAACTTGGAAAATTCTTCCCAGAAGTGGTACCAGAACTATGGCAACTCTAAAAAATTGTTTCGTCTACACTGGAACAAATTTCAAATCAATGTTGTTTAAACCCGAATAGCTTTTTAACCCTCCAAGCGTTCTTCTAATGTGCATAATTCGTTAATTTATTTAAATATTTCGTTGCCACTGCATGACTTATATTTCATTACTCTAATAACGGTGTACTTAGATTGATATTAGAATATTATAATTAGTTTTTTTTTTAATGCATTTGTTACTCTCACTGTGTTTGGGGTCTATATGACCCGGTGATTTGTGTGAATCAAATTAGAAGAACGAGAAGCACAATATTATCATAAACGAATGTATTTTATTAGATTTCTATTATTTTCATAAATATAAATAACTTGCATAATATTGTCACATTTTTGCGCATATTGCATGCGTGATTTGCGTACCGATAAACAATTTTATTCCTGTTGAGACTTGTCTGTGGCTCCGCGTATAAATGTAGCTAGTGAGCATCTGAGTGTTAGTTTCGTAGTAAATATCAAACTTGACGCTATACTCGAATAAGAAATACCTAACAATTGAAAATGTGTAGTGAGAGCGCTTACGGATGGTGAAACACACACTTTTGTGTGTTTCTGGTAGTCATTCTAATGCTTGTGAAGAAGAAGAACGTTTGTCCGAAACCGAGATATATAATAGCGAATCGGATGATGAAACTGATAACGGATAATCACGTAACTTTAAAAGATGGCAATATAGTATGGAATGAAAAGACACATCAATCGGGAAGGTTATCAGCAGCAAATATTATTTCGGTGATTCGTGGGCCAACAAGGTATGCTACGCCGCGAATAATTGATATAAAATCCGCGTACTTCTTATATTTCACACCCAAAATTGTAAACCTAATTCTCTAATCTATGGAGAGCCAACAGCCAGCCTATGGGATGGAAATGTAGGTCGTCCAATATTCAGAGCAACGATGTCCCTATAACGATTTCATGTAATTGCACGAATAATTCGCTTTGACGATAAAAAAAACTGGACCACAACGACGCCAAACTGATAAATTAGCTCCCATACGGGACTTGTGGGATTAATGGGTTGCAATTCTACCTAAGCTCTGTAATGTTCACGAGGATGTAACAGTAGATGAGCAACTGGTACCTTTTAGGGACTGTTGTACGTGTAGACAGTACATCGCGAATAAACCTGCTAAATTCGAGAGTCAAGATTTGGACTTTATGTGATTCTGTTACTGCTTATGCATATAAGCCGCATTGGTCTGTTAAAGGAAAGAAGTTCTTTCTTCAAAATTTTACTTTGCCAATGACTCGTCGATAGTTTGCTATATTCCAAAACGGACTAAAAATGTTACGCTCATGAGCACCATGCACCATGATAACGGAGTGTGTAACCCAGATCATAAAAAGCCGTTTATGATTTTAGATTACAACAAAACTAAAGGTGCTGTAGACACGTTAGACAAGTTAATAATAACTAGACGGCGGATTAATATGCACAAAAAAAGTCACATATATGCGCATATATATATATATATATATATATATATATATATATATATATATATATATATATATATATATATATATATATATATATATATATATATGCACCAAATATGTAAAAGATATGCAGTCAGTTTGTTAAAATATGCAACATTATAAGCAAAATATGCGTACCAAGAAATAATAAACAATCTGTATTAAACAAAAACTTTTATTAAAAAAGATTCTTAATGAAATTTAAAATATTAAGTAATAAAAATAATAATAATGTATTTGTTTAATATTAACCACAAATAACCTTACGATCAGTTGGAGAATTAAACACAATATGTACATATTGTTCTGATTCATCGCTTTTATGCCTATAACAACTTACAATAAGGTGTTTCTCCAACTTGTTTAAATTAAATCCTTGTCGCCTATCAGATAAAATATATTTATAAGTTGAAAAGCTCCGTTCGATATCAACAGATGTGATTGGAGCGTTTTTCAACACAGATACAATGTTTGGTTCGGTTTCCAATTCTACTGATTCCCCTGAAATAATTTTAGACACATTTACAAGAGCTTGGTATCCTTCATTTTTCTCTAAAACTTGATTGGACCACAAACTTGACTACAAGATATACTAAACTTATTTATTAATTCAACAGAGTTTGTAAGCGGAAGGTCTTCGGTCTCTAATTTTAAAATTGTTTTGGACACAATGTGGTAATTGGCGCTTATAAATGCTGATTGTTGCGGTAAGTCTATTTTATTTAGAAAAGCTTTTGCTTCCGTAATTGAATGAGATTCATCGGCAAATGGTAAAATTATTTGTTTAATGTCTTTAAAAGTTTCTGAGTAAAACAGGGCGGCCTGTAGCTACGTACCCCACCTAGTTATTACTGTCTGAGGGGGAAGAGGAGTATTTGGAAGTTTTTCTTTGTAATTCTGAATTTTAAGGGGTGCCTTAATAAATACTTTTTTTACATTGTTAATCAAACTCTTTACTAATGGGAACTGAGATCTAATCTCCTCCGCTACTCTATTTAATCTATGTGCTAAGCAAGTGTTGTGAATTAAATTTTTATAAAATATTTTAAAATTTTGACTTGCTTTGACCATGTATGGCGCAGCATCAGACAACATTATATAAAACTTTTTGGGTAGGAACTCTCCTTGTATTAACCTACATATGGTTAAATGGTTCGTTTTTTCAAGTTGTTTGGAACTTAACAAAAATTATTTACTGTTATAATCAGGATGCAAAACCTTTATCAATAAACTCGCGATATAACGACCTTAACTATCCGTTGTTTCATCCACTATAAAATATAAATAATTATTTCCTACTTGTTCTCGTATCTCGCGCATTGTATCCACAAAGACAGAATTCACACAGGTTTTCGCTACGGCGAAATTATAGCAGTGACGCTTCTTGTCAATGATTTTAAGCAGCTTACATTTTACAGGAATTTCTAAAGGCTTTCTTTCTTAGATTTTAATCTTTTATTTAAAAAGTTTCATGTACTATGCTCGTTTGAGGAGAAGAGAGAAATTTTTTTTAGTAAAATGTCAGATTTATTTAGAAATGCACAAATTATGCAGTAATATACACATTTTACAAAAATATGAACATTGCTGCAAATATATGCAAAATTAAATTGGTGTCATATAACTCTCATTAATGTGATTCACCTAGATTCGGAAGGGTATTTTTACAGCATCAATATTCAAGAATATGCATATAATCCGCCCTCTAATAATAATAACATACACATTCAGACAATAACAATTAATTGTTCGAATTATTGGATCTCTAAACTGCATTTTCAACATTTTTTTAAAATTTCTGCGAAATCATTTTTTTATATCGGGAACTTTAGCGTTTAATTTACAAAAGCAAGGTAAATGAGCTATTCTGAACTATTCGATCTTAATGTCGAGTGTGAAGTTAGCACCCATTCTTCAATCTCAAATTTGGAACCGTTAAACGCCGAAATTCTTTAAACCTTTAATAGAGAACTCCAAAACTCTTGAAAATAAAGATGGAAGTTCGAAATATTTATGTATGGGTGCTAACTTCATACGTATGAATATGCATATTTTGCTGTTGCCTTTAAACGCACTTCAGCTATTTCTTCAGCTATTGCCATGTGTCGTATTAAAATTATTTTTTATTGGTTACTTAAAAAGAGGATGTTTTACAGGTTTTAGTAAAATATATAGAGGACAAAAATTTTATAATAAAAATAGGGCTTGTCCCACTAAAAGAGGACGTCTGGTCACTTCACGTTTGTCTCTTCGTGTACGCCATAACGTAGCCCGTGCCACTATCTATCGACTTCGCGTTTCACTATGGTTATCCATCTCACTTTATTGGTTAATTTACTTTTATAAACTTTTTAAACCAAGCGCTATTTATGTGAATTTCCATCCCTATTGTAAATAGCATACAAAAATTATTTTTTTTCTACATTATGTAATCGTTAGTTTTAATAAAATTATGGGTTATTCGACACATGCGTTTCTTTTTTTTGTTTTGTCGAGTTCGTTGTATAGTAATTAAGATAAGGGCCCATAAATATGTCACTATATTAAACTTAGGGGAAATGCCGGTCTATGAACTAATACAGACGGCCGTTAACAAAATCGATATATAAATTACTAATATTGACTTGAAAGAATGTTCAGAACGTAATTGAGTTTTCTTGTGAATAGTGCTGTTCTATTTTTGTGCGTTGAAGGTGAGCATATCTAACTTGCATTATTATTGTACAAATAGAGTAATCAATTTTCTTTGGATTATTATTGACACCTACATATAGTGTCATTATGGTAATTAATTTGCATGTGAGTAAAACAATAATTGCTGTTCTTAAGGATATGATGTATGATTATATGACATGTTAAAGGTACCTTAAGTAGTGTTATGTTAATGTTTACTAAGAAGCGTGCGAAAGATAGATGTGACGGTTGTATCTATAATTGCTTGATGCGCGCGATGTGATGATGAGTGGTAATTAATGTGCGTTCGTACGGGCAGTTTAAATACTGCCGGTCCCGTAACTATTAGGGATGATTAGAACCAGATCGACGTTAGAAGGCCTCCTGTATCTCGTGGGGGTTACGTTCAGGCACAGGGCCAGTATCCATGCCACGTAGCATGTGGCCTTGGTCTGACGTTGGAAGACCTCTGTATTGCATGGGGGGATACGTATTTGGTCTGGCTTCCTAATCCTGTTAAGTGCTTGCTGGGCGTCTCGACCGACGTCAGAAGGCCTCCTTTATCTCATTGAGGTTACGTTCAGGCACAGGGTCAGTATCCATGCCATGTAGCATGTGGCCCTTGTCTGACGTTGGAAGACCCTGTGTACCCTTATCTTTGAGGAGGGTGGTTTATTGCACAGGAGGATACGTAGACGGTCTTATAGGAGAGCCTTGGGCACCCATCATCTTATGCACGAGGATTACGTAATCTGGGCCTTCCCCAACGTTGGAAGTCCCCCATTAATTCATTGGAGTTACGTATTCGGACTTAAAGCTTATTGCTTCTGTCTGACGTTAGAAGACTCCTGCAGACCCTCTTCCTATGAGGGTGGTTTATTCATTGGGGGATACGTGTTTGGGGGGTAGAAGGACCTGGCGTAGGAAGATCCTCAGATTCATTAGACAATGTTTTCCCGACAGGGAAAATACAGCTATTGCGTTCAATAGCTGATTGGCTTTAGAATTGTACAATAACTGTAAAAGTATGAGATGAGATTCGCACAGTCAGAGATGCTCCTTGTGTTTTCTTTATAATTGCAGTAGCCAAGCCAAGGGCAGTAATAGCACAATCCTGATAGAAGCCCTATCAAACCGGACTGAGTTTGGTGAGTGATAATAAAGTTATGCGATTATAGACCGATTTATTGAATTGTGTATATATTAGGTAAGACTCTCCTTCCTCTTACATATAGAAACAAAAGGAGGCTCTTACACTATACAACTAGAATTGTAGATTATTAGCACAATTCACGTACATGTCTTGTCAATGTCACAGTTGTTAGATTAAAAAGCAATTATGAATTGTTGGTACGAAATGTTGACCTACCCGGACGGGGGCCGTACTGGCAACACCCCATAACTTTTCAATATCGAACTGAAATTTCTTGAAAATCTGCCTTCACTACTATTTTTGATCGAAAATTTCCCGTCGTCCAGAGCAACAGGTAATTTTGGGCAGATTTTTCTTACCAATTCTCCTTCGAGCTTGAATTAAAATTCCGAAAGTTTTTTTTACCCTTGTTGGATATGCCTTCAAATGCTGCACTTAACAGCGAAAGAAGTTCGGTAGACCCCAAATTTCCTCAATTTTCTGTCATTTTTTATTGCGTTTTCCGGAAAAAAACAAGGGTTTTAATTTAATTAATGATATATAATAAAAATGGGATAGAAATGTTATGTGATTCAAATTACCGTAGATAATTGTAACGGAGCACATGTTATAAAATGCTTTGTTCTGTGAAATTATCGCTGGGATAAAGTTTATCTTAAAAATAAATAAAATTTAATACTTCCTTTAATTCCTATTTTAATTTGTTTATTTAGTGATAACTAATTGAGTTACCAAATCAAAATAAACAATCTCATGTTAAAATGATGATTCATAAGAATAAAACCGATAAAGTTCTCATATTTTAATAACGTGTTAATTGTATCATCAGATTAAAACGGAAGAGGATGATTATGATTGGGGAATGATTGTAAATTTCAAGAAAGTTGCCGACAAAAAAGGGAAAGCGAATCCATTACATTCATCAACTAAAGTTCAAATTGATATTCTGCTAAATATTATACCTAGTAAAGATGCAGTTACATATTCTCTTCCAAAACCCTGTCCCGAGGGTGAGGTATGTGTTTAATATCAATTTTTATATAAAATTATTAGTAATTTTTAGGTGGGTGAAGTTGAAGTAGTCGGTGTTTGTTCAACAATGATCACCCATATTTCATCTGTACGATTATATTGTCCTAATGATCTTCGTTCCAATGATAGTCGTAAAGGAATGTTAAAGGCTCTAAAGGAGGTTAAAAAACGATTTGGAAAGGAAGGGCCACCATTACTTAATCCTGTTAATGACATGAAAATAAAAGATCCGGATTTCCTCGATGTTGTGCAAAAAATTGAGCATCTTGAAAAAAAGTAGCTTGTTTTAACTTTTTATTCTGTCCATTGATATTATAATTTCAGAATGTACGATCATCCATTGCATAATGACACATCCGTTAATACAGAATATGCAAATTATGAGAAAAAAGTGGTGTGTAAAAATGCATTAGCTGCAGCGAAACAAAAATTGTTAGAAGCCAAATCTGTTTTACAACTTGACGAATTGAAATGTCGAAAGAGAGTTTTGAGACGATTAGGTTTCTGTTCGAGTTCTGATGTTATCGAGTTAAAGGGCAGGGTGGGATGCGAATTAAGCAGGTATTTTTAATCAGAAAATTTTTTATTTATATTGTAAGATTACTTATAGTTCTGATGAGTTGTTGATAACTGAAATGATTTTTAATGGTATTTTCGGTCAGTTATCACCAGCACAATCTTGTGCCATTCTCAGTTGTTTTGTTTGCGATGAAAAATGTACAGAGCAGGTGAAACTTTCAGAAGAGTTATCCGGCCCATTGAGACAAATGCAGGTTTGTATTCCTTTGAAAAATGCAATTTAGTGTAGAAAAAAACAAGATCAGTAGTAGCCAATCTCACCGACATTCCATAAATTATTCCCTAACTAAGTGTTCCTTAAAAATAGGGAATGATTAAATATGTGAACCGTCGCACCATAATTTTTGATAAGTTCCTTATCATGTTACTTTAATCACAGCCGGAAATAAAATGAAACAAGCTATTGGGTAAATTTTGATTTGTCAAAGTTCTATCAAAATCTAAGTCTGTAATACATAAAACAGTGGAAGTTGTGCATTTAGTCATTACTACAAGCTAAGGTAAGTTAATTATATTTAACATAGTTCATTATGTTTAGTATTTATTCCAGATGGGATGAGATGACTGTAGTAAAAGGGTGCGAGGCAGTAATTACACCCTCGAAGAAAAAACTTGGTCATTAATTTAGCAAATAAATATAAGAACATAATCGAAAATAAAAAGACCGATGATGTTTCTAACAGTGACAAAGAGCGAATATGGGATAATATAAGACAGAAACGCAGTTTAATGCTGTTGCTCTTAATAATGTCTTCAGGAATATTGCGTCAATGAATAAGCAGTACAATAATTTAAAGAAAAATGTACATAGAGAGGCGGCTGAGGGGAGAACACCTCTTTTAAAAACGGGAGAGGCAAAGTACTTGCCGCTAACTATTCTCTTAAAGACTTAACACTGGAAACAGTAAATCATATGACAGTATATAGGTTGATCAGTAACTGTTATAGTGACAATATATACTGTATCCGCTAAAATATACAGTACTGGAAAACTATGTTATTGTTATTATTTAGTTATCAGGATGATACTGTAAATGTTAAAAATGTGCTCCATATGCTATAGACAGTGTTCATAACAATCACACAGATTTTGAAACTTATTCTGGAACACAGGTTGTATCAGAGCCCTGAAAAACGAGACGATGTCTGACGTAATGCAGGCACAGTTTTGAATGGATCTGGACAGCTGAAAATTTTCTACTTTAACATGTTTATCTTGTTCCGTCAATCGTTGTTCAACCTGTATTCGTTACGGAAATCCACCTAGGTCTTTAAACAATTGTCAAAGTGACGTATTGCTGATGTTTAATCTCAGTGATGTTCGTCGAATACTTCGCTTTGGTGACTGCAACACCTGATTAATCACACGTGCAAGATTTTCATTTGGACAGTTACTGGCCTACCAGACCTTCCCTTCCGTTGACACAATACACTACCCGAACAATGAAATTTTGTAACTGTGTTGCTTGGTGCCGGCTTACTAAAGTGTTCACGATATTGTTTCGCCACTAACTTTAAACTCAGCCCGCCTTGATAACCATTTCTGTACGAGCGAAAATAATATTCCACAATGAACACTTTTTCCTCTGTCGCGAGAACGATTGTCACTTCCAACCACAGAGCACAACGTTCGTTACAAGCGATGGTAGCGATGCAACAACACGCAGACGCACAGGCATGCGCATGCGGACTACGGGAAATCCATTACTGTTTTGGCGCATACCGTAGTATATAATATTGATAATAATATATCGCTGATACAAAGCCAGTCAGCTGAAAACTGCATTGTGGAAGATGACGGAAACAATTGTTCTTCGTATGCCCAGGAGGTAGACAATAATAATATTTCCAAAACACCAGCAAATAGAAACATACGATGGAAATCAAGACCGCCACGAATGATGCAGAATTAGGAAAGGAAAAATTGGCTCTGGTCAAATTAGAAAACACCAATTAAGATGCAAAATTTTAGAAGCAGATTAGAATTCAAGCAATAAAAACTCAATTAATTAAACTTCATTTTTATTACTCCAGTTTTTAGTTGATATTAAAATTTTAAAAATAATTTTGTATTAAATCAAAGAGCAATAAAATGTAAAGAGGTGTGGTGTAATGCTTTAAAAGGTATACAATTTTATTTCAAGTCAGTTGGGTTGTATATCTATGTTTTGTGGAAAATTTGAACACAAAGCTTTGAAGTGCTCGAGGTCAACGAAATTTACTTGTAAACATGTCACTAAGATTGTTAATCTTTTGCGGTGTTGCCAGGAATTCCTACCTACTTCTAAATTTTTACCCTTGTTTATATATAAACAAGGCTTTTACCAAAGAGCAAATTTTATTCCTCTTGCTTTTACCAAAGAACAGTAATTACTTCTCTTTACTTTTAAGCTGCTTATGCGTTTTTAATATGTATATTTGATCTGAGACTCACACAAATTTATTGTAAATTATAACCTAGAAGTTTTAATTTTTTTTTTTTTTCAGAAATGTGTGTATACATATACAAGTAAAATATTTGAAATATTATAACTAACTTTACTCAAATCAGTAAAATTTATTCATTTTATTTTAACTTTAAAGTACCACATATACAAATCTAACAAATTAATCAAGTAGTTATCATTTCAAAATTTATACATGCAACAAGACTTTATAAATCAGGCACGTAAGAAATGATCAATGACTTTGTGTTAATATATAATGTATTGTGTGATATTTATTTAATCGATGCTGTGTGATTTAATTTATGAAGTAGGTATAGCACTGCAACCCCTGAAAATTCGTCTGAAGGGGCAGAGTTGAGATTAGAATTTAAAAAAAAATATGGTTTCATTTAGAAATTCCACATAAATTTTTCTGTTCAGAAAACGAAAGAAACTTAGGTCATTGTGGGTTTTGTGAGTTCGCTCGCAGTTAATGTACACACACGAGTTACACTTATTTCAAAAGAATTGGTTAAAACCACACAATTTATTTTACTAAATTTGTTTAAAAAACAATTGATTGGTGCAATGTTATTAACCTCCTTGCAACATTAGGCCCCGAAGTGATTCGAACCCTCGATCTCCTGTTTACTAGGCAGGCACTTTAACCAACTAAGCCACGGCGCCGTTGAATCTTAGAGTTCATGTCAATGTTATTTTAGTACGTATGGATTCAATCATATGCAATGTCATGCTATTATCAAAGAGTAATTTGCTCTTCGCTATTATGTTATTAATTTTTATATGTTTATATTAATTAATCGAAATTTAAGTAAGTAATCGCCTTGTAAATAATGTCATAATTGTTTCATTCATCAAATGACAAAAATTGTGCGGTATATGAATAGTTCCCTATACAATTTCCCTATTGAAAGAAGTCATAATACCAAAGAGCATGTAAAATGCTCTTTGATAATACATAATTTTGTAAGATTAAGAAATACTAATTACCAAAATTTTTGTTTACCTGATGTTTTTATTTTAAATACAGCTTGCTACTTTTAAAATAACTGAAACCATAATTGTTGTTCTTTGGCTATAATAGTTACCCTGGAATTTATTAAAAATTTTGTATTTATTTTACTCTGAGTTATATCCGAGAGTATTATATAATATTGAGACAATATGACAACAATACAGTAACTTTATACAGGACAGTGGCGACAATAGCGCGTAAGCCCCTCCCACCCGCCATGATGTGTCAATTCAGATTTGTGCTGTTATGTATACTTTTAAAATATTTAAAAAAAAATTAGGGATAGAGATGTTTCCTTCCAGAATCCGTATCTACGTTTTAACTTTATATTATGGTGTTTATAAATAACCACACATTTCAAACAAGAAACACGCCTTAGCAAGTACTTTTAAATAATAAATGTACACAGAACTTACCAACGTATGGATACAAGGTGGGATAAAATAACGCACCTAGTTTTAATTTTATAGCGTTTATTAGGCAGATATTACAAAATAAAGTTATTAAATAAATAAATTTATATTTTAGTAACAAGAAATTAATAAAAAATATGTGTACAAATTAATCCTATGCAAATTAAAAATATTAAAATTACATCAACAAAATCGAATACATTTTGGAATGCATTTAATTATTACAGAAAGTACATAAGTGCAGATATTAATCAAATCGGAATTAACAATATTATTGAATAACATTTTAGTGGTTTTTAATTATCAATCAAATCATTAAGAGTAACATCTAGCTAAATCCATGAAAAATTACAGTACTTTTAGAATTGTTGTTAATTAAGTGTACCTTATTTAGACAAAAATCAATTTTTTAAATATTCAAACCAGATGTTACTCGTTAAACTGAACAATTTAGCAGCAACACCACTGGTATCACCTAATTGCCAAGCTTGGAAAATTTATCTTTCTCCGTACTTGTACTTATAGTTACAATAAATGTCCAGCAACAGTTTTACTTGAAAGTTTGTTCATCGATCTTTTGCATTTTTTAGAAGATATTTTTAGTCTGAAAACTATAAACCTTTTAATCATTTTATTTTTTAGTTGGTGGCAATTTGATATGTTTATATTTAGACACGACAATTTCTGTATGAAAAACTCTTTTAAATCAATATGTTGCGGTGATACAATGGCAAAACATTTTTGAAAAACACTCCATTTCTAAAAAAAAACAAAATGTGGTTTCATTACAAAAAAAGAGTGAGTGCTCCCTAAATCTTTTTAGCAGGCTAAATTTTGAAAATTTTTTATAAATTGGTGTTTTAGAGCCTACGGCATCAATACATTTTGCACAAGTTTTAGAAGTTTTAATAATACTTTGAATGATATATCCACACACATTATAAAGAGAATTTAATTCACTATAACTAAGATTAAATGTTGGCTCTTCTATGTTAACAGGAAGAATAACATTGTCGTAGGTATATGTTACATCTTGTGTGGAGTCTAAGAAGTCTGAAAGAAATTCACAGTCATCAATGTCATAGCTGCTTTTTTGAACATTTGTCAAATATTGTGATATACAAATTAATTTTAAATTGTTTTTTACTTGAACAGCATTTGGAACTAGCCGCTTACTTCGAAGGACAGAAAATAAATTTTCTAGACAGTCCTGTGAGAATCTACTAGTTAAAATAAATTTGTATCCTTTGCATTTAATAAGGAACTTTGCACCTCTATCATTGAGTGAGTTGAAATTAATACCCCTGTTTGTGAAGGTTTCCAAACCTTTTTATAACCAACCTCAATAGTGGACATTAATTCCATAAAATTTTTTAAAAACTGAATGGACTCGTCATATACTTTTATGTTTAACTTGCTTATAGCACATGATGGGTGTCTGGAAGTCATTAAGAAGAACCATTTTTCCATTTGGTCCAAAAACCAAGCCGTTGTCAAATACTCAGGTTTCTTTAGCTCTTCGGCAAGTAATTTTAATGCACTACTTACACAGTGGTTTACAACATTTGTGGATGTTGACACCTTCATTTTTGAATAATGAGTAGGTAGCAAATCTTCCTCTGACAATTTTGGTGTCAACTTAAAGGTGTGACTTTCTTGATAAATTAATATTTCATTGATGTGAGCTGCTAATACTGTTTCAGTGGGTAGATTATATTTCTCCACAATATGTGTTGGTAATGTAATAATTTTATTATTTATTAGCATTGATTTAAGGTTCTTAAACAAATGTGGTACATCAGCAAAGATGTTCACAAATGTATCTTTACGAAGAGGGTGGACAATTTTACTTTTGATAGTAGAATACCTGCCTGCTGAAATACCCCAATTTCTCCATAGAGCCTGATTGCAGGTTCCCATATCTGATGTTATGCCTATGATATTTAAATTTAATTCTTCCAGTTTGTGAAATATTTCTCCAATAATTTCATTAAATACAGCACCATTTACTGAAGCACAAGTAAAATAATAAGCCACCACTTGTTTCCATCGAGTTGAAATACTACCTAGCATAAAAACGAGTACATGAGTTGCTATGCCTGTATGTTGAGGAAGAGTTGGTTCTCCAAAGTACTTATTTAAAGATGTGTCAAAAGTTGACCCCGGAGTGATTGCCATTTCATCTAAAACTAAAACACACTCCCTTTCGTGTGGATCAAAATTTTGCACTTTTATTTTTAAAAATTGAAACACTTCGTCAAGAATTCCTGAATCGAATTTTAAATATTGCAGTGTTCTTTGGAGTGTCCTTATGGATGGTAATGGATACCCTTGTTTTAACAATTCTTCATACCCACTGTTTCCACAACTAAATTTAAGTTTTAAAGATTTTGTTAAGGTTTCATTTGACCATTTCATGAACTTCCGTTGACTTTTTATTGTGCCTTTTGCTTAAGGCGAGGATTTGGTCATCATTAAATAATTGTTTAAGCAAATTTAGATGAAGTTGTGGTTTGTGAGAAGATTGCACATTCTTCTCAATACCTTTTATTTTATTTTTAGCATTCCGTAAAAGTTTTTTATATTTTTTAGCCTTTGCTTGTTCTTTAAGAAACATTCGTCCATATTTTTTCAGTTGAATTGCAATTTCTGCTTCATTTGTTAAACCTCCAAGTGTTATGGGAGATATGCTTTCCAGTGTAATTTCTTCGCTTGAGGTAGGCTGTGAAGTGAAAGATTGACTGTGAACCAAATCTGTAGTGGAACTAGATGGCTGTGCCCTTGAATCTTCAGAAACAATTACATCTTGGTTTATCTCAAATTCTGCTAGCATATGTTCTTTAGGTTTTTTCGGTTAACCTAAAATTTAATTACCTAATAAAATCTGCTTATGGTATAAGTAGTTTAAAAAAGGTGTATTAGTACCTACATTATATGCATAGAAGCTTTTGTGTAAGTTCAGTTACACATGATAAATTTATTTAGCTGTTTTCAACAAATTATTTATGTTTCATATCTCAATATGATTCAAAATCTTTTATATGACAAACCCTATAGTGCATGCTTTTATTTTCCTTTTTTAATTTTAGTAAAATATTAATATAGCAAATCTAATAGAATAAATAATAATTGGGTTACGAGTTTTAAAGAACAAAGTTTAAATATGAATGACAGTATTGTATTTAAAGTACAAAATGTACCATAAAAATTACAATCCCTAAACAAATACCTTTCCCGATAAATATTTACCTTCTTTTTGAGGCATCAAGTTTCTTGAAACTGGAGGCTTTCGTGACTGTTTTGGCTTGGAAAATGGAAAAATTGTAGGATAGGCACTATTCTTTAATTTCCGACTACCATCCTTACGGGTTTTTTCCCACATTTCAGGGGCAAAATGAACCTACAAATAAACATTTTCGAAATAAAGTAAATGTGTTAAAAGAGGAGTCATGAAACACACCTCACATAAATATGATGTATCTGTAGGAGTCCAATTTTCTCTTTTTGTTTTTATTAACCACTGCTTTCTTCTGTTCGGATCTCTTGGAAATCGCTTCATAATGAATCCTTTTTCTGTGGAATTACTACAATTCACCGAAGCACAGCCTGGCATTTTTAGAGCCTACGTAAAACCCAGATTAGTTTTCCTGTCAACAATAGTTTTATTGGTGCATTCTACTATTGTAACCACAAGTTTAACAACATTTATAAAGTCAATTAATTTGCTTGAACCAATAACAATAATCATTAAGTAGGTACTCACCGATTACAATGAATTTAATCAAACCAGTAGAACGAAAAACAAATTTCACACAAGAATTTTTAATTATCCACAATTAGAGTCTATCTTTATATTATAATATTCCTTACTTCACTAAATTTAATAATAAAATGACACAAAAGTTGAATAAACACATAAGAATGCTCATACAAGATTAACCAAATTTGACACAACATGGCGGTTAAAACCACGTGATCTAAGACAACCAATGAAAAATGATACATTCTATTGTCGCCACTGTCCTGTATAAAGTCACTGTAGACAACAATGCATTTCTACACTATGCCAAACATGGTAAAGGTACCTGTAATTTCGTCACTCACCTGTACAAATATTATCTGTTTAGTTCGAGTCACGACTGCCAGAGGGCTAGCAGCTAGAGCCCTCACGCAGACATGACTGTATTTCTGATACGTTACTTCCTGTAAACCTAGATCTCTTTACATTTTAGTGCTCTTTGATTAAATCATCCCTAACATTGAAACCATTGCCATTGTTGACTATCCTATCAACATGAACATGTTGAGGCATATTGCACAGATTCATATATTTGTTATCAACTTCTAAAGGCAGCTCTACTGTATTTGACCCTTGTGCTATGTTACGTAAAATTGCTGGTGCCACTATAATATTGATTGTTAAGTCAACACTTGTTCTTCAATCGTAAGCCAATATGTATTCTATATTAAAACTCAAGTTTTCTTGTGTGCGGAATTGTAATTGTTTTTGCTTCATTCCTGGTTTCCAGTAAAAGGGTGAGAAAATAATTTTTAATTGCATAACCACCATCGTCTAACAAGAAGCAATTGGGAAATTCATGATTTTCAAATTTAGCTTCCAAAGACACTGGGCCGAATTCATAAAAAAAAGAATATGCTTATACTTGCAAAATATAAAGGAAATCCTTCAACTTGCATTCATAATAATTTCAAGCAAAATATTGTACTTACAGAGTACAAGCGTATCTTTTAAAATGAAAATATAGAAGCAAAAGAGTTTGCATAAAATTTATCTTTTATTTTAAATAAAAAGGAAATACTCCAAAAATGTTGAGTATGGTCAATAGCAAACTCACCTTACTAGTGACAGCTTATTTGTTCTCTTTTTTTAAATCACCATGGCTGATGTCTATCTGAAAGATTAAGCATTACAAACCTCACTTACCTATACTTGTTCGTGATTTTAACCAATTATACCGTTTTGAGGAAAGAAATGTACCGTGGCTTGCAGAGAGATTTTTAGGTGAAAACGTAGAAACGCGGGGTGGTGCATTGTCATCTGTTCAGTGAACCTGGCTATCAAAAAGGTATTGGATAAGAACTTGGTGTTAGTCAAGCTACGATATCTCGTACTGCGATTACAGTGGTTGACAGTACAATTGCGCAATCATATGAGTGGATAAGGTTTCCAACCACAAACAATGAAATAATGGAGATAAAACAGGTCTGGCAAAGTAAATATGAGTTTCCGACAGCAATTGGTGTTATGGGTTGCAGTCACATAGGAATACTAAAACCATTATGGAGATGGGTATATTAACCGAAAAGGTAATCCTAGTTTAAACGTGCAAGCCACATGTGATGCCAGAAAAATGTTCAGTAGCGTTGATGTTAGTTGGCCTGGCTCCATTCACGATTCACGGATATGGAAAAATTCACAAGTTAGATTGACATTATTAAGAAATAAAGCATATGTTGTATTACTTCCTGATGATGGATATGAGATAGATTCATGTCTCATGACTCCATTTAGAAATCCTGCTGAGCTAAATTATAACAAACTATTGAAAAAAGAGAGATAATAATTGAACGTTGTTTTGGCTAATTGAAACACTGGTCATTTTGCAATGTGTTTGTTGAGTTAAATTAGAAAACGTGCCAAAAATAGTTGTTGCCTGTATTGTACTCCACAATGTCGCAAAAACTTTGGGTGATTTTAAACCAGCTGAAGGGGAGGTAGACAATAACGATGACGTTCCTCTTCGTCATCAAGGACAAGAAGTCAGAAGAAACGAGTATTGTAATAAGCAATTTTAATCATTAACTTACATGTTCACAAAAGGAAAAGAAAATGTTTTTCATTACAAATTAAAAAATGTTCCATTTCCATCATTAACAATTTTTGGTAATGCAGATTGATTACGCTGCATCATTTCCAATTTCTTATTGTACAGTACTTGTGCGATATTGTTGTAACAAAACCAAACCTTGCAGTTGTTTTATAGATAGCCCTCTAGTTTCATCTGTTTCATATTTTTCTGTCACTAATTTTTTTCTTGGTGGCAACGGTTGAACAGCCGTAACAGTAACAGATTGCTCAATATTTGCTTCATTGTTTTCGTCTTCAATAATACCAATTTGCAAGGCTCCTTCAATTCTTCCTATTATAGGATTGCAGTCACCTTCCATAGCTTTTAGTAACTGTTTTTCCCAATCCAATAATTTGATGGCTTTACTTCCATTTTTTTTTTAAATCTTGATTTCATATTATTAATTTTTTTTAATAAACCTTTTGCATCTAGAGGTTTACCAAAATGTTGCTTCGTATTTTTTTGTCACGAACTTGATTGCTTCGTCCTTTCTTCTTTTTATTTTGGGTACTTGTGATTTTTCCACAATTACAGGAGCATTATGAATGAATTGGATCTCGTTACTAATATTATTTTCCAAACTTTCATTATCACTGCTTTAAGGATGACATTTTTCAATGATAGTCACACTAATAAACTATCATTTAAGATCCGTGAAATAACTGAGGTAAAACTATAAAAAGGAACAAACGAAACGCTAAGGGAAGGAAGTAAGGTAATGGCATGTTAGAACCTGTTAATTACATATGGACCTTCTACTTCTACACTGTGTCTCTTGAATTTCTGGACATAGGGAATTCCCATGTTAAAATAAACTATTGTAAATATTGGCTCCTCTAATTATTTTAGAGTAAAATGTCAAATGTAAAACTTCTTAAGGAAAAATGGCTGCTTCTTATGTTACAATTGCATTTCCATTTTGTTCATCCGTTTTCGAGAAAATTAGGAAAAACTTAAGGGCTTTTTCGTAACTGGTAACGTTAATAAGCCATGTAAGTGTCAGGATAAGTACAATAAGGAGCACAAATAAAATAAGTCTGTTATAAACAAGAAGATGATATTCTAAATAAACAAATTAATTATGAAAATTGTTTCTGCTCTTGGAATTTGCCGGTTTTGATAACTAGCCGAGTACAAATCTCTGGTATTTCTAAGTAAATTGCCAGAGTAATGCCATTCAATAAATTTTACTTTTTCTTCAATGGTGTAATAATTCATTTTTATAAACAAATTTTTCTTTAAAAAGTTATAATCTGTCCCAAATAAAGTTTAATGATGAATGAATTGTTTTTGAACAATGAATGATTTACAATGACAATTAATAATTATTGTTAGCATTGTCTGTCTAAAGCAAAGCAACCTTGACCAGTTACGAAAAAGCCCTTAAGTTTTTCCTAAATTTCTCGAAAACGGATGAACCAAATGTAAATGCAATTGTAACATAAGAAGCAGCCTTTTTTCCTTAAGAAGTTTTACATTTGACATTTTACTGAAAAATAATTAGGGGAGCCAATATTTACAATAGTTTATTTTAACATGGGAATTCCCTATGTCCAGAAATTCAAGAGACACAGTGTATATAGAGGATATCCTCGCAAACATAAGCTAATCATTATGAATATGAAAAGAAAAAATACTTATACTTTATCCTTTTACTTTAAATCAGAACCTTATACATCTACCTTATGTTTGTGAGGATGTTCTTCTATTTTATGAGTATGGCCCACTGTTGTTAAAAATCGTCATGTCATGATCAGATCCAGACCATAGTGCCACAATTTCGATAATTTTGTATTGAGCATCTGCTACGGCCTGAACATTTATAGAAAAATAACTTTTTCTGTTTCTATGTATTTCAGCATCATTTTTTACAAACAAAATATTGTTAAGAATAATTATGACCGATACGATTTATTATCTGGTGAAATAATTTTTACATGTGTGCAATCAATTACTCCAACAACATATGGAAATCTAGCAACTTAATAGAAAGCCTCTTTAGACTCAGTTAGTGCTTCAGCATTTTCATGTAGTTTTATACGTATATTCCTTGGTCAAGGTTCAGATCGCATTAGTGACCCTTTTAATGACTGCTTACTTGATGACAACAAGTTGCATAAAATCGCAGACAAATTAATATATGATTAATAGGGGATGCGCTATTGTTTCTGTAAATAAATAAACAACATCCTGGTGAGGTTTATTAGCTAGGTTCTTGGAAAAAAATATACTTACAAGTTGTGAATAATTTGTAATTTATCCTCTATTTTGGCTAACGTGCTCAGAACTTTCTTTTTTCAGTCTAAAATGCTGAAAAAATAGTAAATCTGACATTGAATTGAAGTGGTCGGCTCGTTTGTAGACGTCTCGGAATTCCATTATTTTCACTATTTCACACACTTGTAAAATGAACCAATCAGGAGCTCTAGTCAAGTTCGGATTATTGATAACACCAAACTTGATTCTTAACTCTAATTGATTTCAGATTTGTGTATGTGACAGTTAAACGTCAAATATAAATAATCACGCTGTGCACGCGTTTAAAAATGAGCAGATTTGGGATAAATTCCATCGAATTGAAATATTTAAGTAGGTTATGTTATTATTAAATAAACAGGAAACATTGACATTGAACAAAATATGCAGTACATATTTAATTGGTTTAATGGTTTTTTTGCTAATTTCCTCTAATTCTGCCGAATTTCAGATTGTTTACCTTTGACTTTGTGAAAGTCTAATAAAATTCCACTTGTGATTGAATTTATCTCATAAGTCTGTCTTTTATTTCATAACTCAACTAAGTTGCTTGAAAACACCACGAGTCCCCAGGACGAGTTTCGTTATGAAATAAATGGACAGAATTATTGCGAAAATTCAAGCATTTGTGGTATTACTATTGAATATCCCACACAATACTTTTAAAAAATGTATCGTTATCGTTTCTCAGAAAGAGAATATTGTTTATATTCTGAAACATTGCCATTATTGCCCTATGGTTTTTACACATGCGTAATATTTTCAAAGTTAAAGCCACCAAATTTGACGACTTAAATTTATGGATTACTTTGACGTTTCAGTTTAAGAAATGTCTGTGAGATTGGCTATTAGCATCATAATTTTTTTAAAAACAATAACAGCAAGAGGCTGTAAAACAATCAAATGTAAATATTTAACATGTTAATACATAAAGTGCATAATAACCTAAAAGTTTCAATTTTGAGACATGCACATGTATGTTGAATTGTTGACCTTGAGTTAATTGTTTTCAGTTACATTTTGTAAGCGTTGTTAAAAATAAAGACACAACATTCCTGTGGGAAATTGTTAAACTGCTAATCTTTCTTTTTGTAATCAGCAGAAACATTAGACAATAATATAAACAAGTGCGAAAATTTGAAAAGTTTAATTTTGAAGTGCAATTTG
Organism: Vesta saturnalis; assembly: GCA_036346205.1. NCBI lineage: Eukaryota > Metazoa > Arthropoda > Insecta > Coleoptera > Lampyridae > Vesta > Vesta saturnalis. Next base: position 1,650,846 of record JARFJB010000003.1, read on the forward strand.
TTATCTAGTCATTAAGGTGACAAAAAAAGGATTACAATTGCAAAGTTAATTAAAAGATTTCTATCTGATATTTATATTTATCTTTTGTTGTAAATGTATTGAATTGAGCTTTTGTTTTAATTATTGTTGGAATTTCGTAATTGCAAATATTTCTATGGATTATAATTGTCTAAATATATCATATATCTTGTTTGTATAAATTACTTTGTTTTCACCATTTTTAAGTTTAAGAAACATTAATTAGCAAAATTTGAAGGAGTGTAATGGTAAACCTGTTTATTTTTTAATTTATTTTATAGGGCTTTTTTATTGCTAATGGACATAGCGATTATAAAATTATTTTAATTTTCCACATTTAGTATTTTAATTATGGTTAAGATTAAGGTAAGTATTTTGGCATTTATAGAAACAAAAATCTTTCTTTGATTTAAAGAATATTTGACAAATTGATTTTAACAGTAATTATTCTGTCCAATACTTATAAAACAAGTTTGAGTAATAAATCAAATTGAGCATTGAATAAACAATTTTGGTTTATGGGGGACCCAAAAAAATAGTCCTATAGATTAATTTTTTGTAGGTATGTGCAAGGTGAATGTGTATGATGGGTCCATTCCCCATCAATTCAGAAATGAAATACTTTTTAATGTATCAATTGTGGCGTAATTGTGCTTTAGTATACACCGTTAGTGCCATCTTGGTTTGAGAGATATTTTGAAAAATCGGGGGACTAAAAGACGGTTAGTCTCCCCAAAATTTGAACTGTTCCTAAAACACAGTACATCATTTCGTAGTATTTCAACTGTGCTTTAGTACACACTATTTGTGCCTTTTTAATTTCGGAGATATTGAAAAAAAAAATCGAGTGACTAAAAGAACGTATAGCCCTTCCAAAATTTGAACTGTTCCTAAAATGCGGTATGGTGGTCGGAAAAAACTCCGGATAAAAGACCGCCGGTAAAAAAAAAACCCAGGAAAATAGTCCCCGGAAAAAAAACCCATACAAATAATTATAGATGGCTGTGAACAAACATTATTTTAAATAATAAATACACTTGCATTATTATTAATGATTCGCAATGCTTAGGGAGAGTTATAATAAAACTAAATATTTGCTTAAATGTTTATTGCATAATTATTATTGATAGAAATAAAACAAAATCAGTGAAACTTTTTAATAAGCGATCGAAGATTACGGATTTCAATTATTCCACTGGTTTTATCTTGATCTATCCACGGCTTATACAAAAATAAGGGTTTTTTTACCGGCGGTCTTTTATCCGTGGTTTTTTTCCGGTGGTTTATTTTCCTAGACTCATACGGTATATACCATTTGGTAGTATTTCAATTGAGCGCAATTATGCTTTAGTACATACCATTTGCCCTTTTTGTTTCGGAGATATTATGTAATAACGTGGTGGGGCTAAAAAATGCTTAGCTCTCCTATAGTTTGAGCCTATCAGGAGATTTATGCAAAGTTTCATTGACATTAAAGCGGTGTTGAAGGTATTCAGCTTGCTGTTTTTTACCTTGGTTCTCAATTTTTGAGGAATTAAGTTATGAAATTGAACTCAAGTGAAAAGCTATTTGAAATACTCGGCGGAAAAAAAATCATAGGAAAAAAAATCTTCGGAAAAAAAATCTTGGAAAAAAAATCCTATGGAAAAAAATCCTCGGAAAAAAAAGCCCGGAAAAAACATCCCGTGGAAAAAAATCCTGCCATATAAAATGTCAACACAAGCGTGCTGTTTTTACTATAGTGACTTTTTTGGGTTAGAATCGGCCTTACATTTTAGCGAGAGACAATGTGTACTGTTACTTAACAATTACCACTGAATACTTTTTATACATGATGCCCTTGAAACCAAAATTGCAGCTTGAATTTACCAGAGAAGCCTTTTGTTAACGCAGATACATTTTTTTTCATCTTTCGCTGTACTTCAAATGCTTCCACATCGTGCTTTATCTTCTTAATGTTTTTTATCAGGTCCTCGAGCCTTCTGCGTCGCTCAGTGCAAATATTGATATATCTATGTAGTAGTTTTTAGTTTAATCAATTTCGATTTTTAAGGGGCGTACTGGCCTCTAAAAGGAGTCCCCTAAAAGGAGTCCCCATAATATGGTTTTTTTATAATTCAATTATAGTAAAAACAGCACGCTTGTGTTGACATTTTATGTGGCAGGATTTTTTTTCCACGGGATTTTTTTCCGGGTTTTTTCCAAGATTTTTTTTCCGAGGATTTTTTTTCCACAGGATTTTTTTCCGAGGATTTTTTTTTCCACAGGATTTTTTTTCCAAGATTTATTTTCAGAGGATTTTTTTTCCTAGGATTTTTTTTCCTAGACTCATTTGAAATATCCCTCAAATAGGAGACACAAATCCTTAATTCCTGCGGTATCGATCGCTGAAAACAGATTTGAAAGATGAGCCGTTTTTCTGTATTCGCGGGCACGAGCTAACGACCGGATCAGACTGAAATGGCAAAAAAATAATAGTACAAAATCGTTTTTTGCACTAATGATATTATATTTATCGAGTCTTAGCGTCATATTGCCTATTGACGTTCATTTCTTCTCCCACGTATTACAAAACGTAATTTGCCAGTGTTAAAAATAAAGTCACCATTTGGCCCAAACAAAATACTACTGTCTTTTTCAAAAAGACATTTTTTTAGCTCAATACTCATTCGAAACAATAAAAGGCGTAAGTATATTCTGTGAATAAAAGCACAGTTGGAATTCTATAAAGTATCTCCTTAATTCAATAAAGTATGGAATTTGGGAGGAGGGGGCTTTGTACTAACCCACCGACATTTTTCCGAAGCACAAAACAAATCTGATGTGGCCAGCACATAACTTTCTTATGTTGGCACATAGAGGCAGAAGTTAATAAGTTTCGATACGGATAAATTTAACTTATTCAAATTTGCTCTTATATTAAATGTACAATACACATGTAATCAAGTAAACGTATATATTGTATACAAATTTTTGTATTATCAAAAAATAATAGATATTACTTTAACCTATTTGGTTAAATTTCTTTATTTATTAAACATTACTCTCTATATACATATAATATACATAACCATTTGTTTGACATTTAACTTAATAAAAAATACAAAATTTCGTTAAAATTTGTATTAATCAAACACTGACGTTCTATTATGCCAAACATGAAAATCAACGCTATTTAGCAAGTTTTTCGTTTTGATGTGACTAGTTCCATAAGATGTTTGCATAATTTTTAAGCTTAATGTAGCCTTCTATTAAAAACTTTTATTACAGAAAGTTATCTAAAATTGAATTACCTTTAAAATGTGCTTATAGTGTTTGTTGTAAGTTTTTGCGAAATAGGCAAAAGGTAGGTTAGGAATTTTTACGCCTATTTATAACCCTATAAAAAACTTTCATGAAAAAATGACAAAATGTAGTATAGTAGAAGCACAATTTGGGATAAGTTAAGAGCTGTAAAAATACTTTTTTGGGGCTTGATATTCTATTAGCCTTCTAAAATTTTTCCACAGTACCTAATTGAAAAACTAGTAGGTTGGTGTTATGGCAAACTAAACGCACAATTACTTGCTTACTGCTGTTTCTGATGTCAAAAAAGTTAAAATTTAGGAGGCACAACTGGTGCGTGCTAAATTTAGAATATAGAGTAGTAAGGAAGGAGCTTGTCCCATATATCCTATACGTAAATTTGTTGACAAAGTCGGCTATCTTGGTTAACGTTTTATGATTTATCGGTTGGTTGTCAGTTGTTGGAAAGTTGTTTTTTTTATTATTTGATGATTAATTAGTTTTAAAGTTACTTTTATTGTATAATAGGGTAGGTTAAAGTATTAGTCGTTAATTTACATCATGATTAAAATAATAAAATGGAAAACGAAATTTAAAATCATTTTAACGTTTCGGTATTTACTTATATACCATTTTCAAAGAGTACATCATGCTATAAAGCTAATTACATTTTATAATGTACTTATATTAATAACATGACATTACAAATTTAAAGTTTACTTCAACGTCAAAGTTGTTAAAGTAACCTCAAATTTGACATGTCCTGTTGTACATTTAAGGTTGGTTTGTATTTATATATATATATATATATATATATATATATATATATATATATATATATATATATATATATATATATACAAAGACTCCTTTATGTCCAGATCTGATAAATTACTGGCTCTGTCCAAGATTGTAAAGTCCTCATGTGTGATGTTGTGGTTTTCTTCAATTTTATGTTTAAAGATAGCAGAATCAGCCGAATCAGGTATTGTTAGAGAACGCTTACCTAGTCGAGGAGTAACACCCAAGTGTTCACATCTACGAACAGCAAAGTGACGACGGGTTTTACCGACGTAAGTAGCATTACAGCTACTACATTGAAATTTATAAATGATGTTCGAAGATATGTCATTTGGGAGTGCGTCTTTGACTCGAAAAAGAGAACCGATGCGTTCAATGGTTGTAAAGGCAATAAAATTTACATCAGTAAATTACGTTGTAATTTTTTGCTGTCATCCTGACGATGTAAAGTTACATTTGCGAAACAATTATAGATTTTCTTAATATAGATAAGTATATTTTTAAGCTTTACATTTTATTTTAAAATTTGATTTGTGTTATATTTTAGTTTTAAGTAAATATGTACATTTAGTTACGAGTTTTTTATTCCCACCTACTTCATTAAAAAAGCACAAAATAGGTGGCAGCCATTTTGGATAACCATCACCGTCAACTAATGGTGGCTAAACACTCCTTCCTTACTACTCTTATGTTTTAAGGTACTAAAGCACAATTGAGCACATTTGAAATACTACAGTGCGGGATACCGCATTTTAGAAACGGCCCAAATTTTGGATGAGCTAAGCGTTCCTTTAGCCCTTCCTGGATTTTTCAAAATATCTCTGAAACCAAAAAAATCACAAACAATATATATTAAAGCATAACTAAAATACTACAAAACGGAATACCGCATTTTAGGAACAGTTTAAATTTTGGATGGGCCAAGCCTTCATTTAGCCCCTCCGAGATTTTTCAATATATCTCGGCTACCAAAAAGTTACAAATGGTGTGTACTAAAGCATTTTGTAAAACATCGCCAAAAGCAAATAGGCACAAATGGTGTGTTCTAGACCACAATAAAATTTTTCATTTCTAAGTTGATGAGTCTATGGTTAAATAAGGTAACAGGTAAGGTAATCTTCAACTCTTGTTCGACACGTGAATATTTTATGATTTTATGTAAAAATCTTTGGTATAAGTTAATAAAATTGTTTCCTAATATTGAGTTAAAATGGTATTGGTTAGTAGTTTGGATCAAGAAATCAAAAAATATTTGAGCTTTACCAAAAATGCTTACTTTAAGGGCAGTTTAAGATATAGCGCAAGTTCACAAAATTATTTGGATCATTTTCCAGCAACCCATGTATCGTGCGTGTAAGTTGTGCTTATGTAATATCCTCTGGATTACCAAAGTGATATTTCTGGAAATTCTGCCGCTAAGTGTGTAGTGACTTGTGACACCCGGTATACACAAGAATCTTTTAAAACCAAATGCATACCGAACGGTGTTGAGGATAAATCATTTTTACAACTCTAATAAAATCTTGTGAGTAGAACAGCATCGCTTAGGCGTAATCATTTGGGTGGGGTTAATTCTCGCTTCTTTTTGTAAGACCAACCTCTTTTTTTCTTCCCTTTTCTTGTCCGTTGTTATTTTTAACCCCTGTTTAGTGTCGCTTTTTTAACCGCTATCTCAATTTCCATCTTCATTTATTGTCATTTCAGCCTTATCGTGTCAAACCCGCATACTGCTTTCCCTCCAACCAGCATTTGAATGGCTACTCACACGCTTTCCTCTACTCTTTGTCCCGCCCTACCATTATTTTTTTGACACGTGGGTCACCGCCCGGGCCTCCATTTTCGACAGGTGAGCTACGCCCTGCGCGTTTCTTTGCGATTTCTGGGGAGCCCATCTTTCTCTTAACGAGTCAAAGATCGATTTACTGTCTCTTATGGATTAAAGGAAGTATAGTGCCGTTTTGTGATATAACATAGTTTGCATCGCCCTCTTGTGGTATAATTTATAAACTAACTAAGCTACAATCACGGTTTTGTGGTTTAATTAGAATTTAACGGTCAGTTTGCAACTCCATTTTGTGTTGTAATTCTTTAAGAGCTAACTAAGCTACTAGCACCATTTTGCACTATAATTGAAAGTTAGGACGCAGTTTTCGACTCCGTCTTGTAGTATAATTTAAATAGTTAATTATGCTAGTAGCATTATCTTGTATAATAGAAGTTAGTTTGCTGATTCCAACGCTGCCTTGCGGTATATTTTAAAAGATAACTAATATAAGTTCACTATAAGGATCTTGAAATTGGCACATCGACGCAGCTATTACAGATTATTAAGGTCTAATCGCGAATTCTCGACGTATTTTCGGCAAACACAGAAAGATATTCCAAACAGAGATTCAATTTGGCCTTGACATTTTTTCTTGGAATTTCCCTGAGGATATGTAATACGTCTGTCATTTTAATGGTATTAACCTAGGGTTCTATTACAACATTGGTTAACAAATTACAAATGTAAAAATGTACAAGTTGAGTAGCAAGTGTGTGTGTGCAAGGTGTTAAAAGTTTAAGGAATTATAGTAGTGCATAATATGCAAAATCGGAATTTGGTATGATAATTGTTTTCTGTAAAGAAGGACAATTTCGAGAATCTTTCGAACCTGAGGTGTTTCAAAGATCACCCTCTCAAAATGAACCTAATTTCATGACATGATGATGTAGGGACAAGTATCTTATCAAAATGATGATGCTGGGACAATTTCAAAAATCTGTCAAAGGGTCCCCCAGATGTTGAAATGGATTCAAGAGCCTGTCAAAAGGGCCGTATGTTGGCGGTGTACACTTTCCAGTTCCTAGCATTCGCTAAGCTCGAAGACCCCCACATTATGATGCCATGATGTTTTGGTTGGACGGGTAACCTCATATCTGTTTTCAGCTATCGGGTACTTTACAGCAAAAAATGATCATCTCAAAATGTAAACTTTCACCATTATTAAAACGATTAATAAACACTTTTTTCAATTTTTAACGCCTTGTGCATATAGTTGATCCCCACCTTCAGTATTTTTATGTACGTAATTGGTTAATCAGTGCTCTGTTTTGGTACAATAACCGTGCAAGTGGACCTGTGGTAACGCAATCTACTTAGCATTCGGGTTCTATTTCCTATGAATTTTCTTAGAACTATAACTCCGTTTCTTCCGATTCTATCCTACCGCACTCATGTTGCTTTTTATTTTTTAGCACAATAAGATATTTTCTTTATTTTGTTTGAATCTGGTTCTCTTTGCTTAATACCCGTAAGATGTATGCAAAAATATAATGTTCAAAGCAGGTGAAATAAGTTAAAAACCAAGGCAATGTCACTAAAATGATTCATACTTATTACATAACTCCGGGGAAATTACAAAAGAAACCACTCATACTTATTATATATTCACTAACACATGCCAAGAGCTAATTGCTTTCCTGTTTTGAATACGTGTTTGCGTATTTATATATTTGCTGTAAAGGCGTTTGGGCGCTTACTAGATTGCTAGTTTCGTCCTTTGGGTGTTGGCATGTTAGCGCATCCGTTTATTCGCGTGTTCGTATATGTGCGTGTATGCATGTGTGCACGAGAGTGTGTGTCCGTTGGCTAGTTTGAATGTTCCCTAAGGCTAGTTTTTTGTTTGTTTATTTGCATGTTTGGGTGTTTACTTGTTTACTAGCTCCTTTATTTTTGGCATTTACGTGTTTGCGTATATGTTGAGCACAATGTATTAAGATAAAGGTAGACTTGAATTAAAAAAAAAACGTGAGCTCAGCGTGTAGTTGATCTTCGAGACTTGACTGTAAAAAATAGTGTGTACAGTTTGATCTTTATCAACAATTTGAACGGCACAACCCCTCACGCCTAGAACAAAATTCATTAACATAAAAGTAAATTTGAATTCTTCAACAAATCTGGGAGTTGGGATATCAAGTTGACCCTCGGGACTTGATTGTAAAAAAATATTATGTACCGTTGAATCATTATCAAAAATGACCACACGCTATTAAGGTACAAGTGGATTCCAATTCTGCAAAAAAACTCTGGGACTGGCGGTCTAGTTAGCCCCCGAAACTTGAGGGTAAAGTATTTTTGCAGCGTTTGACTGTTTGTCAGCGGCACAACCCTGCACGTGTTGAATTAAATTGTGTATCGCTTGATCATAAAACACGTCAACGGCATAACCTTCGTTGGTTCCCAAGACTTAAGTATAAAAAATATTATGTACCGTTTGTTCATTATGAAAAATTCTAACCTCACAGCACCGCATGCGTTGAATACAATTTATTAAGATTAAAGTGGATTAAAATTGTTCAAAAAACCCTGGGGATGAGTCCAATTGTCCTCCTAACTTGCTTGTAAAAATATTGTGTACCGTTTGATCATTGTCAGTAAAAAGACAATCAACGGCACAATCCTGCACGCGTTGAGCACAATTTGTGCTGCATTCGAATTCACCGGGAGCTAAGCGTCTAGTTAGTTCCCGAGATTTTGATTGTAAAAAATATTCAGCACCGTTTCATCATTATTAAAGATTTCAAAGGCACAACCCCGCGCGCAACGTATTAACGTAAACGTGGATGAAATTCTTTAAAAAAAAAATTGAGGGCCTCGCATCAAATGAACTAGTTTTACTTGGTAGCGCAAATTAAAATAATATGGGCAAAATGAGCACAACTTGAGCATGATTTAAAAATGTACATTAAAAAATTTCATTTCATTTCCAGGGGCTGGTTGATAGATGTAGTTACTGCGGAAGAATAACTGCAATTTTTTTATGAAGTTACATAAAATATTTACGTAAATCTCAAATTTCTTTAAAAGTAATCAATCAATGAATAAGCTATTCAAATAATGCAAGAGTTTCCAATAATTAATGTTGTCACCAACAAATTTCTAGCGACCCTTGGATTAAATCCCTCCAATTAGTGATAGGCGGCCTAGTGTATTTAAAATTATAACCCATCTAAATGTCATTCTGGAAATAATCTTAACATACATATCTCGGCCTACCATGTTAAAAGATAACTGTTAAAATGTGACAAGCTACATTTTGTTAATTTTGCTAAATGCGTTCGACTTACTAATTTATAAAAAAAATTAATAATAAATTATTAGATATCAAACATTTCATAAGCACAATTTTGCATAAACCAACTAGTCTATTGTAAAATGCCTGTATTATATAGAAAGTGTTGTTTATACAGTGTGTCCATTTAATACGGGTTCTTACGATTAAGGCTTTATTATTAAAATTACAAAAAAAATGGTTCAGACACAAGTTGTAGCCAATAGCAGCGTATATATCTATATGTATACAGGGTGTTAGCAAATGCAGGGACTAAACTTGTATTTTTTTAAATTGTATACCCTGTATATTATTGTATTTTTAAATCTTACTCACTTTTTGTATCTATACAGTATAGCACATAATACGTTATACTGAGAGCTTAATCAATTAGAGCCATTTTTATGTAATTGGTAATAGATTAAATTAAACTAATTTGATATTAGATGTTACAAATATAAACACAGACAAATAAAATTATTTAATAGTAAATAATCACCTTATGACTTCACAAACTATCATTCAATTGTTTGTAATAAAAAAGATAAATCGAATATTTTGGAAACATTCGAAATTTACAAACATAACCAGAATGTTATTTTAATGAACGAACAGGCTGATCTTATAGACTTAGCGTTATCCTGTATATTACAACGTCATTTGATTCCTTGGGCGTTGTTCTGTCATTTCTATTTATCATTCTCTAATCCAAAATGCAGTATTTTTACAGATAATTTTGAATTAATTCTCAATATTTTGAGCTGGCTGTGAAAAAGAAAAACTAATATTTTTGATTAAAAATGTTTCCTTTTTAAGTGTGCTATAGTATAATTTTTTCATCAGGTGATCAAAATTTTCGCAAATACAACGAAAAATGGCCACAGGCGTGTGATTAAAAAAATTTAAATGACACTATACAATGTCCAAAATTTGGCTATTGTTTTTTTCGTAGTTGGCTTTGATTACGCGTGGCCGCTATCATGAAACAAAAGAATGCCTCGTGTCAATATTCCATTTCCTTAAGTTGAAATAGGCTTATTTATGTAAAAATTGATATCAAGGCAACAAGAGAAATTTTAGATTTCTAGTTAAGAACTTTCTATTTATTATTATACTTACACTAACTATCCGATTACCTAATAATTACATAGAACTGATCCACTTTCATTTTGTAATGTGTCAGATTACAGGTTTTTCTTTGGTATTGTAATGTTAGTTTTTACTACACTAGTGCGGTAATAGACTTCTTTACCGCACTAATGTGGCAAAGAGTGACTCTTATGAAAGAAAGTTATAAAACTATTAACATAAATTATACAGTTTGAAACTTAACTCCAGGCGCTGCTCCCATGGTGAAGTGGGCTTTTCCGCCGTGACGTTATTTGTTGAACCCACAGTAACCGAAGCGCCCATTATATTCGTAGCAATTACTTTTTTCCTTCTGCCACGCTATCCGACTTCCAGCCTCCATGACGCTTGAGAGTATGCATATCGGTGTCCGCATCTGTCAATAACGATGCCGAAGATCTCGGAAAACGATTACCCAACTACAGTTCACTGATTCAGATAATCCTAATGCAGTAGCGATATTCTTTGGAATTCATCCAATTGCATTTATTCGTACAGGTTACCGGTTATGTGTACCTCCTCTGTAGTTAAGAAAGAATCTATCATGCTTGGTCTGACTCGGACGTAAATTTGTACATTTTCGCAAATAAATCCAACAAAACAAAATAAATAATTTTAGTTTTTGAATTCGGTAAGATGATTTTGATAAATTCTCCTTCGTCTCTAACGTCCCGTGTCGTCTAATTTGTGATCCCCTCACGTCGACAAGCGCCAAAAAGTCTCAACTATTAAAACTTTTACACTTAATGCAGGTCATATTATTTTTGTTATCACATTTAGAAGGGCAAAATTTGCAGCGTGCTCGTTCGTTTTTGTTGCTAGTTCCAGGAAGAGGTGCGGTAGAATTTTCCACCAATGGTTGTTGAATAGCTGTTACAATTGCAGCTGCTTGTTCATTACGGGGGAGATGTTTTCTGGACAAAATGTAAGGATTTACCAATTGTTTGCCCAGTTGTTCTAGAAACAGTCTTCTTTTGAACAAAACATTTTTATTCCAGTCTGGATTTATTTCGCGCCATAAGACGAAAGCATTATAGGCACTGATATCTAAAATGTTGTAAAATAAGATTGTGGGCCAACGATTTGTTTTTCGTTTGCATGTGTATGCACCGATTAGCTGATCTAATGTATCAACTGCTCCTTTGGTAGAATTATAATCAAGTATAATTTGTGGTTTTTTGTCTTCTCTGTCGCTTATTTGTTTCTGGTTATGAAACGTGCTCATTAGAATAACCTTCTTGTATTTTTTTTGGAATATAAGACACAACTGCTGTATCTTTAGTAAAATAAAATTTGGAACTATGCACAACGTTATTTACTTCCATGATAGGTAGCTCAGGCTTGCTTTTCCTGACAGTCCCTAACATAGTAAGATTTCTTTTCAGAAGCGTTTGACCCAATTTATACGATGTAAAGAAATTGTCACAAGTTAAATTCTGACCTCTTAGTCCATAAGTAAGGTCTAAAACTACTCTCAGCCCCTGATCCTTGTCAGGTTTTCCTCCAGGTGGTTTTCCCGTATATACTTGAACTTCTAAAGCATAAGAACTTGCACTATCACAAAGCATCCATATTCTGATTTCCGCTTCAAAAAAGTCTTAAGCTGATTATATTTACTAATGTCAGTATTCTTCAGAATCGACACCATTGTCCGCAGCATGGAATATCGACACCATAAGGAAGATGGTTTTAACTTCTCTGCTTGTTCCGCAAAATAGACATGAACCACCTTTTCAAAAAATTCACCAATTTTCTTAACTTCCATCCATTTTTGATATTTGTGTTTAGATTTATCGGGAATTAACGTATTGATGACAGATTGAGTAGCCACTTCAATACCAGAAGGCAAATTATCTTCTGAATCACTCATTTTTGTATATTAATTGCAGTCGCTGAACGTAAACAAATAAATATCTTTACGATACCTGATAGATTATCGCGTATCGTAAAATTTCACATTACGATACACATCCTAAGTATCTCTAATATAACCATGGAATTAAGAATTCATTAAAACATCTGTCTTTCAATTCCTGGCGATTTTCAGGCGGAGAATATTCAAACACCTCATTTTTGGCTTATCCCCATAAATAATAATCGGAAAGTGTAAGGTATGGTAACCTCGCCGACCAAGAAGCAATGGGGCTGGTATTGTGGGCCGGACATCAATCAATCTTGTTGGAACCAAATGGTTAGCCATTCATTTGAGGGAACAACATTCCAGTAGCAGGAATAATTTTTGCAATATTGGCAAATATCTATTTCCGGTTAGATCTTCATCGAAAATAAACGACCCAATCAATTTGTTGCATAAAATACAACAGCGTAGGTTTTATACTATTTGTCAGGCGCAGTAAAGGCAATTTTTAAACCTACCACGCCTAATCTTGTTTCTCTTTCGTCTAAATTATTTGGATTTTCGTTTCACAACAATGATCGTTATCCTTATTAAATACTCCACAATTTGTAAACCGTGTTTCGGCTGTCCAAAAAACTTAGGATTGAAAGTTCGGTATTGTTTGACGTTTCCTTATAAATCACTTACTAAATCTAATTCTTCTATTAAATTAATCTCCGTGAAGACCCTGCACAATACGAGGTTTTTAAGGATAAAAACGGTGTTGTTTTAGAACTCGATGCACAGTTGATTTGGAAATTGCAGTATTTTCTTCAATTTTTCTTATCGTAATACTTGGGTCTTACTTCACTATTTTTCGTATAAGTTTTGGCTAAAAAAAAATCCATAAGCTAACAAGTTCGTAGCTAAAAATGTAAAATGTCTGATTAGGTTGGTGTCCATCCAGAAATTGTTCTTCATATGCTAGTGCTACCGCTTCTGTATTCATGTTAGCTTTAAATTCAATCATATCTAAATTTTCATCAGAGTGAACAGCCATACTAAGTACTTGAAAAGTTTTTAAGAGTGTAAAAAGAAATAAATTACGCAAATTATTAACTCGGCGATGTGAAATAATGAGTTAAGGCACTCTTTTGTTTTATGATGGCGGCCACTCGTAATGAAATCCTATTATGAAAAAACAATAATTTCGAATTTTGAAGCTTAATGAAACTATTAACGTAGACTTGTAATACATTATTTAAAAGCTCTTGAAGAGCTTTTTCCAAAGATTCAAAAAATCCAATATGGCGTCGGTAATAAAATAATTCATGTACAGTTGTATTCACTGCAAATGGGTACAAGTCTTATGACTAGATTTTTTCATATTTGCGTAAATCAAGCTTTTCTTATCGACGCCAATAGACAAAACAAAAACATATAAAATGTGATAAATGATTTTAATGTATTAGAATACTTCTACAACGCACGCAAATTTTTAAACTCAACGTAACTAATAACAATAATAATAACAGAAAACTATAACTAATATTTTATTATAATGTAATATGTGATTTATAATATAATTATAAAAATTTAATATTTGGTCATATGACCATTTTTTCGACTACTTGAACCAATCTGTGAATTGAGTTAATTAAATTCACTATAACATTTGGATTAAGCTCTTCCCAGAACTCGTGAATAACTTCCCATAATTCATTAGAATTGTTTGGTCTAAAATTTCTTTTATATATTTCTTTTACAATTAGGCCCCAAAAATTCTCTATGGGATTAATATCGGGACTGTAAGCGGGCCATTGCAAGACTTCAATATTATTACGATGAAACCATTCCCTCACAGCATTGGCGGTATGGACCGGGCAGTTATCATGCTGAAAGACGAATGAGTTATTTGGATATATTTGTCGAACAGATGGGAGCATTATATTTTCCAGAACAAACATATAATGTTCGGCGTTAAACCTTCCCTCCAATCGCCAGCAGACACCAAGTCCATAACAAGCCACTCATTCTTAAATGGATTGGAAACAAGAAAATTTTTTAATTTTTTTACTCAATACTTTTTATGTTTTTGTATTTTGATTTAAATAATAATAAAATTAACGCCGGGTTTCCTTTACCACACCTTATTTTTCTCCTCCTGCAACAGAAATCCATTACATTTATCATTTTGGTCCTAAAATGGAATTTTTAAAACAAAAAAAAAATTTTTTTATGATTTAATCTACCATTACAAAATAAATTTTAGTTTTTTTTAGGAAATTTTTTTTCGAGGATTTCCAGTTATATTTTGTTTGAAAAGTTCATTTCCTTAAATTTTAAAATTTTCGTTTTCAAATGAAATAAAAGGCTTTTTTTTCTAACTTGATAAATTGTTTTTTTTTGTAATACTTTTTTTGAAATTAAAAAATTGAATTTTCGGTTTTCAGTCATTAACTACGAAGTTTTTAGATATTCCAATTAAACAAAAAAGTTATCTAAACAACAATTCGACCTTCAGAGGTCAAATATAGACCCGACTAGGTTAACACAGTGTTAAGAAATTCCGAGTTACCTCGCCTTTGGAAAAATAAATGATTTTCTAAATCGGTGACCTTCTGATTTCCGCTTCAAAAAGTCTTAAGCTGATCATATTTACTAATGTCAATATTCTTCAGAATCGACACCATTGTCCGCAGCATGGAATATCGACGCAATAAGGAAGATGGTTTTAACTTTCTGCTTGTTCCGCAAAATAGACATGAACCACCTTTTCAAAAAAAAACAATTTTCGTAATTTCCATCCATTTTTGATATTTGTACGCTCTTAGATTTATCGGGAATTAACGTATCGATGGCAGATTGAGTAGCCACTTCAATACCAGAAGGCCAGTTATCCTCTGAATCACTCATTTTTGTATATTATTTGCTGTCGCTGAACGTAAACAAATAAATATCTTTACGATACCTGATAGATTATCGCGTATCGTAAAATTTGACATTGATACATATATCCTAAGTATCTAATATAACCATGGTATTAAGAATCTAATATTCATTAAAACATCTGTCTTTCAATTCCTGGCGATTTTCAGGCGGAGAATATTCAAACACCTCATTTTGGCTTATCCCATAAATAATAATCGGAAGTGTAGGTATGGTAACCTCGCCGACCAAGAAGCAATGAGGCTGGTATTGTGGACGGACATCAATCAATCTTGTTGGAACCAAATGGTTAGCCATTCATTTGAGGGAACAACATTCCAGTAGCAGGAATAATTTTTGCAATATTGGCAAATATCTATTTCCGGTTAGATCTTCATCAAAATAAACGACCCAATGAATTTGTTGCCTAAAATACAACAGCATAAGTTTTATTTTATTTGTCAGGCGCAATAAATGCAACTATTAAACCTACCACGCCTAATCTTGTTTCTCTTTCGTCTAAATTATTTGGATTTTCTGTTTCACAACAATGATCGTTATCCTTCATAAATACTCCACAATTTGTAAACCGTGTTTCGGCTGTCCAAAAACTTAGGATTGAAAGTTCGGTATTGTTTGACGTTTCCTTATAAATCACTTACTAAATCTAATTCTTCTATTAAAATCATCTCCGTGAAGACCCTGCACAATACGAGGTTTTTAAGGATAAACACGGTGTTGTTTTAGAACTCGATGCACAGTTGATT
Organism: Vesta saturnalis; assembly: GCA_036346205.1. NCBI lineage: Eukaryota > Metazoa > Arthropoda > Insecta > Coleoptera > Lampyridae > Vesta > Vesta saturnalis. Next base: position 1,666,703 of record JARFJB010000003.1, read on the forward strand.
TGGAAATTGCAGTATTTTCTTTCATTTTTCTTATCGTATTACTTGGGTCTTACTTCACTATTTTTCGTATAAGTTTTAGGTTTTGGTTAAAAAATTCATAAGTTAATGTTGTTCGTAGCAAAAAATTAAAATGTCTGATTAGGTTGGTGTCAATCCAGAAATTGTTCTTCATATGCTTGTGCTACCGCTTCTATATTCCTGTTAGCTTTAAATTCAATCATAACCTAATTTTCTTCATCAGAGTGAACAGCCATACTAAGTACTTGAAAATTTTTAAGAGTGTAAAACAAATAAATTACGCAATTTATTAGCTCGGCGATGTGAAATAATGAGTTAAGGCACTCTTTTGTTTTAAGATGGCGGCCACTCGTAATGAAATCCTATTATGACAAAACAATAACTTCGAATTTTGAAGCTTAAGGAAACTATTAACGTACACTTGTAATACATTATTTAAAAGCTCTTGAAGAGCTTTTTCCAAAGATTAAAAAATCAAATATGGCGTCGGTAAGAATCTGAAAAGAAATTTGAGCTAACTCAAATGGATTTGGTTTTATGCTCAAAAACAAAAATTCGATTTTCGTTTTCGCGTTTGGCTACCTTATTATTAGGAATTTTCAAAATTCGATTAAACATTATTAAGGCAACTTTTTACGCATAATACTAATACGGTATTAAAAATATGCGACGTTTTGTTTATTCTGAACCATCATCAGGTTTATTTTTTCTTATCTGGGTTAAGACATATTTTTATGGCGTTGGATGGAGAATGTTATGCTGATTTTAGCAATATATAATACTTCATGGTTTGATTGACTGCGAACTAAAATACTCTTAAATTAAAAACTAAATATTACATTATCACGATACCCATGAATCAAACAAAACTCAGGAGTTGGCTTTGTCATGTCATTTTCTAATTGTAAAAGGTTAATAACTGCAAGATCCTTCGTGTTAGTGCTTTAAAATTTGCAAGTTTCTTTAGAATGTTTTCAAATTCAGAAAACGAGACATGATAGGATATTTTATAGCTGCAATAGAAATAGTGTCATAGCAGAACAAATATATTTAGAGGAATATCCGGAGAGGCAGTAACCAAACCAGAGATATTTTTTAAAATTAGACCAAAATTTGCGAGAATTTGGATGTTTTCAGAAACCTCGAATGCATATGGTAGCAGACTAGACAGAGATGCCGAAAAGAAATATTACATTAGGTATTATTTGTTAGTATTATACTAATTATAAGAATTTCCACTCACTTCACTGCTAATTTTAGCAGACATTTTTTGGAGAGTTATTACTTTATGTTATCCATCTTAGGTTCAAGAAAATCCTTCAACATCTACCAGAAAATAGAGCAAACTATTGAAGTGCCAAAACGACAGTTTGCAAGTGTTAAAGCAACACCGTTATAAACCATTTAAGTTACACGTTAGTCAAACTCTTCGGGACGATATGAGATGGTTGGATTTTTGTAACCAACTTAATACTAAAATGCTGGAAACTCGCAACTTTCTCAATCAAATAATTTGGACGCGTGCAATTTTTCCACTAATGGAATGTTTAATCGTAATAACGAGCACTACTGGTCCGTAGAAAATCCACGAATTAACAGGCAAATGCAAGGCCACCGGTCCTTTAATGTGTGGTTGGAATCTGGAAGGATAGGCTCCTTGGGCCAATTATTTACGAAGGTATCCTAACGTCTCAACGCTACCTCGCATTTCTAACGTACGAAATATCAGACCTTTTGGATTATGTTTCGCTAAACGAAAGATGGACTCTCTGGTGGCAAATGGACGGAGCTCCTTCTCATAATGCTGCGATAATCAGTGAATATCTTAACGGCGAATTTCCTGATAAATGGATGGGAAATAGGGGACCACTTAAGTGGCCAGCAAGAAGTCCAGATTTAACCCCTTTAGATTACTTCCTCTGGGGCTATTTAAAAATATGATTTATAAGACGCCACCACAAAATATAGAAGAACTCCAGAATAGGGTTGTTAATGAACTCGTCAAATTCCCAGGCGAACCATTCAAAGAAGCGTAAACAATTGTAGAAGAAGAATTCGTTACTGTATTCAAGAAGGAGGAAACTTGTTCGAACATTTATTATAATAATTTTGTTTGTTTGTCTGTGTAATTATTTTGTTGTTGCCTATCGATAAATTTGCGTTGTCGCTATTATGACCGTGTTACATAGATCTACTTGTTTGAGTTCTTTGTTAATGTTTTTTTAAATTGTTTAACTGTTTTTAATTTTTTGGATGTCTAACGAGTTTAACAAATTAAATAAGTAGAACTACTGTAATTATTCCTTGTTGGATCCATGAAGGCGGAATCTTGTTCTTCGTATTTTTCTCATTATTTTAGTTCGATGCTAGGCTACCGCTTCTGTATTCATGTTAGCTTTAAATTCAATCATATCTAAATTTTCATCAGAGTGAACAGCCATACTAAGTACTTGAAAAGTTTTAAGAGTGTAAAAGAAATAAATTACGCAAATTATTAACTCGGCGATGTGAAATAATGAGTTAAGGCACTCTTTTGTTTTATGATGGCGGCCACTCGTAATGAAATCCTATTATGAAAAACAATAATTTCAATTTTGAAGCTTAATGAAACTATTAACGTAGACTTGTAATACATTATTTAAAAGCTCTTGAAGAGCTTTTTCCAAAGATTCAAAAAATCCAATATGGCGTCGGTAATAAAATAATTCATGTACAGTTGTATTCACTGCAAATGGGTACAAGTCTTATGACTAGATTTTTTCATATTTGCGTAAATCAAGCTTTTCTTATCGACGCCAATAGACAAAACAAAAACATATAAAATGTGATAAATGATTTTAATGTATTAGAATACTTCTACAACGCACGCAAATTTTTAAACTCAACGTAACTAATAACAATAATAATAACAGAAAACTATAACTAATATTTTATTATAATGTAATATATGATTTATAATATAATTATAAAAATTTAATATTTGGTCATATGACCATTTTTTCGACTACTTGAACCAATCTGTGAATTGAGTTAATTAAATTCACTATAACATTTGGATTAAGCTCTTCCCAGAACTCGTGAATAACTTCCCATAATTCATTAGAATTGTTTGGTCTAAAATTTCTTTTATATATTTCTTTTACAATTAGGCCCCAAAAATTCTCTATGGGATTAATATCGGGACTGTAAGCGGGCCATTGCAAGACTTCAATATTATTACGATGAAACCATTCCCTCACAGCATTGGCGGTATGGACCGGGCAGTTATCATGCTGAAAGACGAATGAGTTATTTGGATATATTTGTCGAACAGATGGGAGCATTATATTTTCCAGAACAAACATATAATGTTCGGCGTTAAACCTTCCCTCCAATCGCCAGCAGACACCAAGTCCATAAGCGCTTATCCAACCTCATACATTTACTGAAAATCGCCCAGGTCTGAAAGCAAGATCGCTAATGTAGCGTTCTGCGAACCGTGTATTGTCTGGTCGGTAGACATGAATTTGTCTATTATATGTTGACTGAAAAACCTTTTCATCAGTGAATACTACCGTGTTCCAAAACTGTTGGTCGCGGTAGTTATAATTTATGGCGAACAGTAAACGAGACTATTTCCGTTCTTCTGTGTGCATCATTTTTTTCGCAGCTACGCGTTTTTTTAAGTCAGATTCTTTTATTCCTCTGCTACCGGTAGGTTGAGACCCAGGAAATCCTGTTTCAATGACAGCATTTCTTGCAGTTTCAAAAGGATTTACCCTTAAATATCCCAGAAATGCATCATCTTGTTCAAGGACGGAAATGCGTGCCGGACTAGTACCAACTTTTCTTTTCAAAGACCCCTCTTGAATCCAACGTTGCTTAATTCTTGAAATAGTGTTTTTGCTCCTTCCGATAAAATCTGCTAATGCACGTATTGACCACCAATCTTCGATTCTGGCTATTATTTGAGCTTTTTCACTTTCACTTAAATGACGAGGCATTTTGAAAATTTTTGACACTGACAGGCCATACATTATTTTTAAGGCAAATTCAATCAAAACCGATTTACACTATAACAATTTTAGTGTACCCATTTTCTATGAATACAATTGTACATCTCTCTCGAAAACAAATTAAGCTAGAAAATTATTTTTGTCTTTATCAAATTCCTCTTATAAAAGTACTTAATGATGTACTAATCAAAGAACCATATCACTCATTTACGAGCTGCTGGCAAAAGTTAAAAATTCACCATTTTGTTTGTCTTTTTTTTCTTATTACCTCGAAAACCACAAAAGACAAATTAAATCTTAAGGCGGATTTAAATTTGTAATTAAGTTATCTAAAACTTTCCTAATTTACCCTGTAGTTAGAGTGGTTTCCGCGATAGCAATACACGTAAGCAAAATTTGCAACACGCTGTAAGAATTTAGATCAGTTTTTAACGGTACGACGAAATTTTTATTAAAACATTTTATTTTTCACAAAATCTGTTAAAAAGTGCAATTATATCTTTCATGTACACTATTCGATTATTTCTCTAAAAATCTTGTTAGATTCTGTAATAGCACGCTTTTATTGATACGAGGGCCTATTTTTATGTTATCTGCCTAGCCATGAAAAAAGCACATAAGAGAACAAAAAAAAATTATTTTTCTACATAACTCCCTTCAACACTAATACACTAATTTCCTCTTTTTTTCAATTGCGCATACCTTCAGAAAAACATTCCTTCGGTAACCCTGCAAAATATTCTTGAACAGCTTCTTTGAGTTATTCATCAGAAGCAAAACGCTTTCCCCTGAGATGCATTTTTGAATTAGAAGAAGTCCGACGGAGCTAGGTCGAGGCTATAAGGAGGATGCCTTAACTCTATAAACCCACAGTCATTAATTATCTGCTGAACTCTGCTTGCCTTATGAACCCGACAATTGCCGTGCAGCAACTAGTTTTTTTGTGGATAAGAATGCGGGCGTTTTTCCTCCAGAGCAATTTTTAAATTTTTAATTGTGTTTCCGTAGGCCTTTCCATTTATGGTAGACCCCCTCGGCATATATTCAATAAGCAAGACTCCTTCAGCATCCCAGAAAACAGTTGCGATCAGTTTTTTCCAGAAAATTGTGTCTTGACCTTTTTTGGTGATTGAGAACCCTTATGAACCCACTGCATGGATTCTCTCCAACTCGGTCAAATTTTCTTGGGAAACTTCTTTTCTGTGCTGTTTTTGTTCAGGTGTAAGCAATTTGAGTATTCACCTTCTTCATACCCAAACCGCCATGCAAAATTTTGAGGACACTTGTTTCGGTTATGCCGACGTCATTAATCATTGATTGATTCTCGACCCCATACCATCAACCAATATTTTACTTGAAAATAACCCCATACACAGCAACCATTCTTTCATGAATTGAGTTTGGACCATTGCTTTCTTTTGTCAGGAACTTTATTACGCTGCGATGTTCAATGTTAGTTTCACTCATTTTATCGACAAATAGACAGTCTCAAATCTCTGTAAATGACACAAACTAAACACAACTTAGCACGTATACTTCTAACTGTGATAGCAATTTATTTAATAATTTGTTTGACATTGACACTTTTTTGTTTCATGGCTAGGTAGATAACATAAAAATACGCCTCGTATGTTTCATTGTATTGTAGAAAATGTACTCAGAAAAGCACGTTAGAAAACGTTTTTTTTTTTTTAATATTCGTTTTAGTTTTTGCTTTGTACAACCAGCTCTAAATATTGAGAAATTAAATATGTCTATTTTAAACAGAGAGCTGAGAATTTTCAGAGAAATGTTGAATTTAGGTTTGACGTACTTTGTCCACAATATAGTTATTAAAAAAGAGGTGAAAGAATTCTCACAAAATTAAAAAAAATTACATTACCTTATCATGTGTTAATTATCTAACCTAATGAGCTGCAGGGTTTGAAGGTCATCAAAAATTTTACATACAAATAACTTAAAGCACTCGGTATACAGCCTATTGCGTGCTATATTGGGAGGGCGGGGAACCGAGAAACCCCCGGAAAGAAAACCCCGAAAAAAAACCGGAAAGAAAACCCCTCGGAATAAAAACCCGCGCAATGCAACCATGCTAGAATTCAGTTTGCCAATTGTTTACTGAGACTGAAATAAAAAAAGTACTTAGTTGAGATATTCTATTAGGAAACTATTTACAAATCACTATCAAAAGAATTGTTATGAACTATTATACATATAAAACACAATAATACTACCATTAATACTAATTAAACCTAATGTTATGACTTATAGCCTCTAAGGAATTTATCAAATATCTTTGGCCGGCGTTGTATTCCTGTCAAATATTTTTGAGTCGACTTTGAAGCAGTACATATTTCGGTTTCTTCTCCTGACGTATTTTAATAATTAAAACCCACACCGTGGGATGAGTTTGGCTCACTAAATTAACATATCGGTGGTTCCACCCCTGGCGCTATTTGCCATAAGCGCTGTATTGCACTTTCACCCCCGAACGTACTATAGGTAGAAGGTACCAAAAAAACGCGGGGGTTTTTATTCTGAGTTTCTTTAACGGGTTTTATTCCTGGGGTTTTTTCCAGGGTTTTTTTCCTAGAATCATTATTGTTTGTTAAATGTCTGTGTAATTATTTTGATTGAAATTGCCTATCGATAAATGTTAGCGGCTTGTCAGCTATTATGAACCGTGTCTACATAGATCTACGTTGTTTGGAGTTTTTGTTAATGTATTTTTTGAAATTGTTTAACTGGTTTTTACATTTATTTGGTAACTGTCTAACGCAGTTTAACACAATTAAATAAGTAGAACTACTGTAATTATTCCTTGTTGAAGATCCATGAAGGTCGGAATCTTGTTCTGTCGTATATTTTCTCATTATTTTAGTTCGCAGCGATCAAACTTCATAAACGTGTTCAAATGTATGTGCGTATAAATTGGCAACATAAAACATTCTCCATCCAATTTTCGACATAATTAATATATCTTAATCCCCCACGTAAGTAACCAAAATAAACCTGATGATGGTTCAGAATAAATTCTGAAACGTTCACATAATATTTCCTTAATACCGTATTAGTATTGTGCAGAGAAAGTGCCTTAATACATGTTTAATCGAATTTTGAAAATTCCTAATAATAAGGTGGCCAAACGCGAAAAATCTGAAAATCGAAATTTTTAGTCTTCTAAATGAGCATATACAACCAATCTCATTCGAGTTAGCTTTCAAATTTCTTTAATCAGATTTAAATTTACTCGGCATCGATATTTAGCAAAGTGCCGAATTATAAACCTATATCCTATCTCTTATAATAAGCGAGATCCCCATGCTTGCCCTCGAATTTGGGACAGCCTGTAAATATCTCGAAAACAAATTAAGCTAGAAAATTATTTTTGTCTTTACCAAATTCCTCTTATAAAAGTACCTAATGTACTAATCAAAGAACCATATCACTCATTTACGAGCTGCGCAAAAGTTAAAAATTTACCATTTTGTTTTTTTTCTTATTACCTCGAAAACCACAAAAGATAAATTAAATCTTAAGGCGGATTTAAATTTGTAATTAAGTTATCTAAAACTTTCCTAATTTACCCTGTAGTTAGAGTGGTTTCCACCATAGCAATACACGAAGCAAAATTTGCAACACGCTGTAAGAATTTAGATTTAGATTTTTAACGATACGATGAAATTTTTATTAAAACATTTTTTTTTCACAAAATCTGTTAAAAGTGCAATTAAATTTTCATGTACACTATTCGATTATTTCTCTAAAAATCTTGTTAGATTCTGTAATAGCACGCTTTTATTGATACGAGGGCCTATTTTTATGCTATCTACCTAGCCATGAAAAAAGCACATAAGAAAACAAAAAAATATTTTTCTACATAACTCCTTCAACACTAATACACTAATTCCTCTTTTTTCAATTGCTACTTTCAGAAAAAATTCCTTCGATAACCCTGCAAAATATTCTTCAACAGCTTCTTTGAGTTCTTCATCAGAAGCAATACGCTTTCCTCTGAGATGCTTGTTTTAATTTTTGAATTAGAAGAAGTCCGACGGAGCTAGGTCGGGCTATAAGGAGGATGCCTTAACTCTATAAACCCACAGTCATTAATTATCTGCTGAACTCTGATTGCCTTATGAACCCGACAATTGCCGTGCAGCAACTAGTTTTTGTGGATAAGAATGCGGGCGTTTTTCCTCCAGAGCAATTTTAAAATTTTAATTGTTTCCGTAGGCCTTTCCATTTATGGTAGACCCCTCGGCATATATTCAATAAGCAAGACTCCTTCAGCATACCAGAAAACAGTTGCGATCAGTTTTTTCCAGAAAATTGTGTCTTGACCTTTTTGGTGATTGAGAACCTTATGAACCCACTGCATGGATTCTCTCCAACTCGGTCAAATTTTCTTGGGAAACTTCTTTTCTGTGCTGTTTTTGTTCAGGTGTAAGCAATTTGAGTATTCACCTTCTTCATACCCAAACCGCCATGCAAAATTTGCATTGTTATCATTAGATTGATTCTCGACCCCATACCATCAACCAATATTTTACTTGAAAATAACCCCATACACAGCAACCATTCTTTCATGAATTGAGTTTGGACCATTGCTTTCTTTTGTCAGGAACTTTATTACCCTGCGATGTTCAATCTTAGTTTCACTCATTTTATCGACAAATAGACAGTCTCAAATCTCTGTAAATGACACAAACTAAACACAACTTAGCACGTATACTTCTAACTGTGATAGCAATTTATTTAATAATTTGTTTGACATTGACACTTTTTGTTTCATGGCTAGGTAGATAACATAAAAATACGCCTCGTATGTTTCATTGTATCGTAGAAAATGTACTCAGAAAAGCACGTTAGAAAACGTTTTTTTTTAATATTAGTTTTAGTTTTGCTTTGTACAACCAGCTCTAAATATTGAGAAATTAAATATGTCTATTTTAAACAGAGAGCTGAGAATTTTCAGAGAAATGTTGAATTTAGGTTTGACGTACTTTGTCCACAATATAGTTATTAAAAAGAGGTGGAAGAATTCTCACAAAATTTAAAAAAATTACATTACCTTATCATGTGTTAATTATCTAATCTAATGAGCTGCAGGGTTTGAAGGTCATCAAAATTTTACATACAAATAACTTAAAGCACTCGGTATACAGCCTATTGCGTGCTATATTGGGAGGGCGGGAACCGAGAAACCCCGGAAAGAAAAACCGAAACCCTCGGAATAGAAACCCCGCAATGTAACCATGCTAGAATTCAGTTTGCCGATTGTTTACTGAGACTAAAACAAAAAAAGTACTTAGTCGAGATATCATATTGGCAAAACATTTACAAATCACCATCAAAAGAATTGTTATGAACTATAATATATAAAACACAATAACACTACAATTAATACTAATTAAACCTAATGTTCTGGCTTTCAGCTCTCTAAGAAATTCATCAAATATCTTTGGCCGGCGTTGTATTCTTGGCAGATATTTTTGAGTCGACTTTGAAGCAGTACATATTTCGGTTTCTTCTCCTGACGTATTTTAATAATTAAAACCCACACCGTGGGATGAGTTTGGCTCACTAAATTAACATATCGGTGGTTCCACCCCTGGCGCTATTTGCCATAAGCGCTGTATTGCACTTTCACCCCCGAACGTACTATAGGTAGAAGGTACCAAAAAAACGCGGGGGTTTTTATTCTGAGTTTCTTTAACGGGTTTTATTCCTGGGGTTTTTTCCAGGGTTTTTTTCCTAGAATCATTGTGGGAATAGAGAAGTGAGCAGAAATAAAAAAATACAGTAATATACATGGTACATCATTAACAAAATACAAGTTTTGTGTCCTTCATCTATGTAACACCATGTATACGTATGGTATTAATTATAAAACATACACGCTGCTTTTGTTACAACTAATACTAAAGCCTTCATCGACCGAGGTTACTTTAAATGGACACCGTGTATAAAAATGTATGCATGGGCTATTCGTTTGTTTTTTCAAGTTTTATAAATAGAAATTTCATCAGTACCTAAAGACCCATTATTACTTATGATTTATTTTTTCATTTTTATTAAAGTTGGGCGTTTCATCGAAAAAAAATCGACAACATATTTTACAATATTTAGTGATGATGCCATTAGCTTAACCTTTGATTATGTAATCAAAGAGCTTAACGTGAAATACAAAAAATTATTTCCGGTTTTAAAATTGACCAAATCAGGGCTGAAATTAGTTAATTAACCTAGTTTCAAATCAAAGCAAAGTTACATGAAAATATAATTAAATGAACATAAACATTTTTGTATGCGTTGCTTTAAAAATATAGACAGAACATTCCCGCGTATTTGCTTATCTGTTTTTTTTTAATCAACAGAAACGTTTGACAATAGCACAGCAATTAGTGAAACTTGAAATTCCTAATTACCTTCCAAGAGGAATTTGTTATCGCACCAGTCATTAAGGTATAAAAGGATTAAAATTACAAATGCAAATGAAAAGATTACTATCTAATGTCCAGCTTATATTTATCTTTTGTTTTAAATGTATTGAATTGAGCTTTGTCTTATTTATTGTTGGAATTCTTAATTGAAATATTTGTAGGGATTAGATTTCTTTTTAAGATACAGCGTGTTTGCATAAATATTTTGTTTAAAACTGAAATTTCGCCCTTTTTTCTTTTAAGACACAAACTTTTCTAGTATAGCTTTTTTTTCTAATTTTATAAAGGTTAAAATTGGAATTTTGGGTGAATCTTTCTCGTATTCAAAGTACACCAATCGCGTCTTTCAAAATTTCAAATGTCGACCAAACACGTTCTGATTATAGAGACAGAGTTCTCTATAAGTAAATACGGTAAAAAAATTGACGGTGTACTTAGGGGGTTTGGGCATTTTGAAAACGCTCTAATTTTAAGTTGTAACTATATACAAAATATTTACATAATATTTTTAACACTTTATACATGATCATTGTAGAAAATTTAATACTCTTAACGTCCTACACTTCCAACAAACGTTATTTGGAGAATATTCTTATCGAATACACCTCGAAGCTGCGTTTTTTAGGTAAAATGGTGTCTCAAGATTGTTGTTAGTGTATAACATCCCTTAACAAAACTCCTCGCTTTCGGCTCGGGATTTTGGCTTTGGAATATTACCATATCAACAATCTTTCGAGAAACATTACCGGCAAAAAACCTGACCGTTGGTATGTTATAATGGAAGATTGTTATGTAAGTTTCATTTATTTACAGAAAATTAGTTTTTAGTCGCTTAAGTAGGGAATATGTATGGGCCGAATTTCAGTAATAAATAAATTTGACTATTGTTCTAACACGACTTTCAAATTGTGGCCAATAAGTTTGTCAGATTTTCTGTTGCACAGCCAAATCAAATCGAATTATGTGGCATATTGCACTAGTACCAAATTGCAGCGAATATTGGACTAGTCCTTCCAGTGACAATTTTTAACAAATGAAAATCTTTAGTTTACTATATTTTTCAGGTATCACATAGAAATTAAATTAAAGGTGGCCGGAAAAAAACCCGGATAAAAGACCGCCGGTAAAAAAACCCCCCGGAAAAAAACCCAGGAAAATTGACCCCGGAAAAAACCCTACAGACAATTATAGATGGCTGTGAATAAACAGTATTTTAATACTTGCATTATTGTTAATGATTCGCAATGCTTAGCGAGAGTTATAATAAAACTAGTTATTTGGTTAAATGTTTATTTAAGCAAGTACATTAAGCATTCGCGGCACCACCACAAAAATTGTCGACATAACTTTGAATACACTTATCGTATTATATATGAATATCGAAAAAATAGTTTTGGTTTCTGCAGGAGTAGCAAGTGGAAAAAGTGAAATAGAACAAACATTCGGAAAAAGAAACGAATATAAATCTAATAAATAAATGGGTTATTAAGTTGCTTTCTGTGTTTTAATTTTGTTCTCAGCCAGATATTTTTTTTATCGTTTGTCGGTTACCATTGTGAAAGTGGTTAAATTATTACACGTCAATCATTTTTTGGTTGAGTGTCAGTGACTGTTCGATAATTTTTAGCGTCTGTTGCTTTTGATGTGTATGAAGTTAGCATTGTCATTTTGAAATCCCGCAAAAAAGTGCAGAGGTATGTGAAGTTTATACCACCCTGTCTCCAAAAACCATCGCCTATCTTAAAAAATAAAAGCCGCAAATTAAAAAAATAAATAGTTAATCCAGATTTGTTGTGCTCCAAATACCAATCTCAAAAAACAAAACGGCAAATCAATTTTTTGCCAGCACCGCTATTTTGTTAAAAAAAAACAAAAATGGTGCAGACAGAATCGCGGAAAAAATACCCCATGAAAAAATACCCTGGAAAACATACCCCGCGAAAAAATTCCCCTGGTAAAAATACCTCGCAAAATAACCAAATGCGTTTAAAAGGTCTCTGTGAGGATTATGCAGCAGGTACCAGAAACCTAGAAAATTTTTTAAGTGCCATTAGTCATAATATAAGATCTGTAAAAAACTTTGTAAATAACACTGTAATACATATTACAATGTATAATACCAATACCTATAACATTAAATAATAAAATTTTTTTATCTTAATTTTTTTAATCTGCTTGTAAACGTTCTCTTATTCAAAATATATTCTGTGTTTTTCACGTTTCGTGGGAGCTTGTTTTAATCAAATTATTATGAACAACACATAAAGAAGCTGCGTCTTTGTTTGCGTTTTTATGTGGTGCTATGACAGTTACTTTTATTGTTTGTGTTATTTCTCACCACGTCAAATACCTTTTATCATTAAATCATTATATTTACTCGACATATGTATGGAAAAAGGAAATATTAACGAATTTGAATTTAAATGTTTGAGACACTCGTAAATGGGTCTGAGTTTGCGGCGTATTTTTTCAGTGGGGTATTTTTGCCTGGGGAATTTTTTCATGGGGTTTGTTTTCCGGGGTAATTTTTCATGGGGTATTTTTTCCGCCGCCCGCAAAGACAAATCTGTTAACTTTCCATTTAAAATAATTCAAACATTTTGACTTTAAGAAATGTTTATTCAATTATACAGCGTCGTTCAAATAGTTCGCATCACATTGGAAATTCTTTTATTATTGAAATAAAATTTGAGTTCGGCATTAGTTTGTGCTTAAAATTGGATAAAAAATCATGCAGACTCGCTTGATCTGCAATTTTATGTCCATGTACACTGCGTCCAATTTTGGTTGAACTTGTAGGGTATCTCGTTTACGAGCAAAGATCGAAAGATGCCACAAACAGAATAGTCATAGTCCTATTAGTATTTGAGATACAGGGCACCCCTCGTAACTGATTTGCCTTGTAATTTATCGAAATGGTGAAAAGTGGCTTTTATACAGAATTTTCCGTAGAATTTAGTGGCGTGCATAGTTTTCCCCACAAAAAGTCAGTTTCTTCACAATAAACCAAAGTTTTGTTTTTTTAAATGGAGCGTCCTGTATATTTTTTTATTATATAACTACTCTCAGCTTTCAAAAAATATATATCGTTTGCTTTCTTCTTTTGCGTTATTAACCTCAAAAATGAATGTTACGTAAATTAACATTGTGATGATATAGTTGGCCATGAAAAAACAAGGGTAAGGGTTAGGAAGTTTTATGCAAAAACACAAAATTAAACATAATTCCTATAACTTTACAAGCCTAATATAAATTACTAAAAGAGATGTTCGAACTGATGACCATTCTGTCTTATACATGCTTCACACACTCTTCCAATTCGTTCTATTGCATTAAGCACAATAATAGGGTGATCTTGTAAATGTCTGAAAGCTTCTCTAACTGCATTTGTCAAACGTTCAAAGTTATCATATTGAGTTTGGTATATTTTATTTCGCAAGTAACCCCATAAAAAGAAATCTAAGACTGACAAGTCCGGAGACCTAGGAGGCCATCTCAGAAGCCCATTAGTGCCAATCCATCTATTATCAAAATTGTTTTCCAAAAACGGGCGTATAATTTGCGCATTGTGAGATGGGGGTCCAACCTGCTGGAAATGAATTTTGTTCAAGCGAGCTAAAGGAATGTTAGCTAATAATTCAGGCGCAACCATTTCTAAAATGTCCAAATATTTAGGAGCCGATAAGTACCCTTCGAAAATGTAAAATTTTATTTTTGATCCTAATATCAAGCAGGAAATGTTTAGTCCAAATCGCCCTTGTTGCCTTTGGGGAAATATTTGGTGTTGATTTTCTCAAGACCAGAATCTGCTATTGTACCTGAATTGCTAAAATGTGCCTCGTTTGACCATATGACATTTCTTCCCAAGTTAACATGTTTAAGTACCAATTGCAAAATATTAACCTACGTTCAGCGTCGCCAGGCTGTAGACGTTGAACAAACCTAAATTTATATGGTTATATTTATGGTGGCGAAGTATTCTTTGGATTCTTGTTTTCGAAACTCCAATATTACTTTCTATAGTTCTGCAAGAACTTAAAGGATTACCCTCCACACTGGCTAAACCGCATCATTCTTTATTATATTTTTTTGACCTGGGTTTAGAAAATTATCCATAATTAATTAAAATTCTTTTTAATCTATGTATCGTGATTTTACTAGGTTGTCTCCGTTCGGGAAACCTACATAGATGTAAAGTTACTTAATTATCAAAATGTATACCAAGGAAACCTCACCTGTTAAAATACAAATTTATTGCTGCGTCGGCATTTTCACTACTCTGACCAACGCAAATCAGTATATTATATTTTTCAAAGTTTTCAAAATTTTGATTTTCTGCCATATTTTGCACAATGAACAAACAATGCGATTGTTGCATAAAAATATTTTAATCAGATTTGACAGGTCAATTACGTTTAGGTCAGACTAGGCCCATCCTACTTACAAATTTAGATATAAAGTATTCTTTATAAGTTTAAGTTTTCTTGCCATTAATATTTTTTTCTGAAGCTGTAAGATGCATTTTACCCAATTAAAAAAAATTTGCCAGTTTCAATATGTTTCAAAAACTATTGTACCTGATTTGCATAATTTTTTGTTATTATTTTTGCATTTCTGCCTAAAAGTCCTTAGATTTATTATAATCGCTTATTTACATATTTATAATTATAATAAAGCAGTAAGAATCTAGTAGCCCTTTTTTAACACCCAAATATATCTTGGACGTTCAAGAAAATACGCGTTTATACCGAGTTTATAGGTTTCATGGCAAACTATATCATCAAAATGTTAAATTAACGCAAAATTTATTTCTGAGGTTAATAATGCAAAAGAAGTGTCACACAATATTTTTTGAAAGCTGAGAGTAAGCTCTATTATATATCAAAAAAATATACAGGGTGTTCCATTAAAATAAACAAAACTTTGGTTTATTGTGAAGAAACTGACTTTTTGTGGGGAAAATTATGCACGCCACTAAATTAACAGGACCGCGAAAACCGCATCTTTCTATCTTTGCTCGCAAACGAGATGCCCTAGAATTTCAACCAAAATGCGACACAGTGTACAAAGTCTGAGCCACCTTCGACGAATTTGATTTTTTCTCTGTTCTCGGCAAGAAAAGATAAACTTTAAAACTCCATTTCATGTAAGGGCGGCGGAAAAAATACCCCATGAAAAATTACCCCGGAAAACAAACCCCATGAAAAAATTCCCCAGGAAAAAATACCTCACTGAAAAAATACCCCACTGAAAAAATACCCCGCAAACTCAGACCCATTTACGAGTGGCTCAAACATTTAAATTCAAATTCGTTAATATTTCCTTCTTCCATACATAATGATTTAATGATAAAAGTAAATTAAATTTCAAAATTTTGGTTTATATAAGGATCTAGGCATTTCAAACAAAGGATTTATTTCAAAGGGTTAATTACAAAAGATAATACATAACATAATCACTCTTTTCTTGCAAGGCTCATTAGGGTTAGGGTTGTCATTAAAATAAGATTACAATTACCTTTCTCAAATGGTTATTCTTACAAGCATGATGGAATAACTAAATAGATAGCAATTAACAGATTATCGGAATGCGAAGATTAAAGAGATACCATTGGTAATGCAAAATTTTCGAATTACCGTTTGGTTATTTTGCGGGGCATTTTCACCTGGGGAATTTTTTCGCGGGGTGTGTTTTCCAGGGTATTTTTTCCGCGATTCTTCATGTAATCCATATTAACCTATTTGTTAGTAAGATACTTCCTAATTCTATTTTTTAAGCATTTTGCTTTCTTTACTTCGTTTTTCGGAAATATCAAAACTAGGGCTTGAAAATTTTAACGTAAGTGATGCATAGTTGAAATAACTTCCAGTTTTACAAATAAACGCCATTATTATAGAATTTTAAATAGTAAACATAATAATTAAAAATTATTATTAATTTTATTAAATACATAAATAAAAAGTTTACCTCGAGTAGGATTTGAACGTACGACCTGTACTTATAATAGTGAACATAATAATTTTTTTTTTTTCAAAATAATAATCATACGCGGCGCAATAAGATCCCAGATTATGCGGTATTTTAAATAGAAGGCTGTGGAAAACAATATAGGTGGCGTTGAATAATCTGTCATTACGGTATTTTGTTATAAAAACAATAAATAATGCTCTCTCATCAAGATAATTTAGAAATAGTTTTCATATGTGTGAAAAATACTACCCATATGATTGTAGCCGATTTTTTTAATGCACGGCATCCCGATACAGACATTTGTCGCGCATCATTTCAAAATTTAAGGAAACAAGATCGGTAGAATGCAATTTTAAGAAGCGCCATAAGAAGAGGATATTCGAAAACAAAGATAAATAATATCCTTGTTAAAGATTTCAAACCGAACCGATTTATCGAATTTTGAGAAATAACAATTTTCGACTTTTTAAACCAATATTCATCTTCTATGCTTAAGAAACGTGACTTTGACCTATGGTTCTATTTCTCATCTTGGTTTCAAAGGTAGAAAGAGGAGAACTTCAATTTTCCATTGGACAGATGAGGCTACCTTTACTTCCAATGGCATAAAATTGTAGATGGTGGTCCTTGTTTAAGACAAATGTTTTGTGTGGAATGGTGAACAATTATCTTTTCGGTCCTTTTTTTGACGGGAACATTATTTTGAATTTTTAAATAATGAATTGACCTTTTTGTTTTGGACAAACTTCCACTGCCTAAATATCAGGCAAAACTTAAATTGGACGGTGGACGATTATCCATGGCCACCCAGTTCCCCAGATATGACTCAGCTTGATTTTTTCTTTTGGGGGTACTTAAAAGAAAAAGTTTATGCTGGAAGACCTTTTAGGAATATCGATGAATTAGAAAATACTATAAAAGAGAATGCAGATACCCGATACATTTTTAGTAAATCCTCGGAAATGTGTTTCAAGGCGGACCATATTGTGCATGGAACGGAGAGACCGATATTATTTCACTCTAAATCGACAAATATGATTATCGCTTACATTAAAATTATAGGCCACATTCCAAGAGGGAGTATTTTCTCCACATATGAGCACTATTTATATTTTTTCTTGAAAAGAGAGCATTATTTATTACGTTTTTATAACAAAATACCGTAATAATGATGTATTTCTGATCAGACGTACATTTTTATTTGTCAAAGCCGCCTATTTGTTTTGCACAGCGTACTACTTGGATATCCGCATAATCCGGTATCGTAATTCGTTGCGTATGTAGGATTGTTTTGTTATGTTTACTAAACTCATCCACAAAATTAACGCACCACTTAATTAAACTTATATAATTACAATACTGAAATTAATATTGCAATAAAACTTTCATGAAAGCTTTTTCTTAGGTAGTGAGTAGTAGCTTGTAAATGAAATCAGCGAAATATTTCTAATCATTTCTTTTATTAAAAAACTTTTGTCTTGAAAACAACGCAAACAGGTAAACAAAAAGCAAACGAAAACAATAGACTGTATGGACTTAGAGCTATTGTAATATCGTGTATGTCCTCCTGTACTCCTAATTACTACTTCCATGCATCTTGGCATACTGGAGGTCAAATTTTGAATGATTTCTTGAGATATATTTACCAGTCGATTGTGGTTGGCAGGTGGAGGTGTACGATGCCGAACTATTTTTTTAATATCGTCTCATGGATGCTCTATTGGGTTCATATCAAGACTATTGGCTGGCCATTCCACCAACGGAATAGCAACAGCTTTTAAGTAGCGAATAATTTGCCTAGCCACGTGAGGACGAGCATAAACAAGAAATTCTGGCCCACAAAAGGAGCAAATAGCATTACATGGCCTTCGCCAGACACGTTCACGTCTATAAGGCTAATCTTCGTTTCATCTGAGAATAAAATCATCTTCCAATCATTTGATTTGTGTGCTGTCTGGTGAGCAGGGGTTTCTTGTCCGGTTTGCTGTTGTCCAATCCGGATTTATCTAAACGCCTTCTAATCGTTCGGGAAGTTACAAGAAAATTGCGAGCAGCTACGAGCTCATTTTTTAAGTTGGTACTAGTCGTTCTCCTGTTTCTTGGAGCGGATTGTCTAAGAAAATGTTCATGTATTGGATTAGTACACCGTTGTCGCCCTTGTCCTGTCCTTTGGAATTGAAAACCTGTCTCGTTAAATCGTCTAACCATGCGACTTATTCTGGATTGGTTTCTTCCTATCACATTAGAAATATGACGCATCGCATACCCCTCATCTATCAAAACTGATACTTTTACTGATTCCTCCACTGACAAATTTGTTCTGCTATTCATCACGAAAAGGTATTAAACTCGCACTGACATTATCAATAACAAAAATACTTGGTAGTTAGAGACAACTAGTCTTAAGCAAAAATTTCCGAGCAGATTTTAAATTAATTTTTCTCAAAAATGCTTTTACTTGCAATTGCATTTTTAAACAAAACCCTTGCTGACAGCATTTACTAAAAGTGTCAAAGTAGGTCCAAATAGCTAGAAAACTAAAAATCATCATTGTGGAAGAATACAAAATAAATGCGGTGGTGCGTTAATTTGGTCCCTGAGTTTATTTAAAACACTATAATGATGGTACGTTTTTCTCCAATCACCTAAATAGAGGCTGTATTGTGACAGTATTTTGTACCAAAAGTGTACAAAAATTTCCTATATTATGCGGACTTTTTGAAAGACGCTGTACATAACTTCTAAACCATGACAGATAAATGAATTCTGCAAGCTGTGCTGATTTATGCCAATCAAACGGCCTGAAACTATCGAGAAATGTTACGAAAGAGCATTTGCAAAAACTGTTGGACCAAACATTTTTTTTCGAAATTTTGAAAGTTGTACCAAATTGTGCTAGTCAAACCCAACCACATCCCTTATGTCAAAATTATGTCGGACCATCGCAGCCAACTGTGCATCCAAAAATGTTTGTACCGCTATAATTTTTTAGCCGAAATAGATAAACGAATTCTGCGTGAGGTGCAGGAGTTGTGCTAATCTAGTACAATCGGAAACTATCAGGACATATTTCCAAAATTGCACAATTTGTAAGAAACATTACACAATGTTTTTGGCCAAAATTTTTTTTAACACTTTCAAACTTTTGAAAATTGGTCAAACCGAACAACTTTCTCTAAAAAAAATATGTCAGACCATCGTAGTCATTAGCACATTTTCTGTTACGGCTCAAAATTATGGCGATATGAAAATGGTGACATAGATGAAAGATAAAATCAAGACCAAATTTTTGGGTGCACCGTTGATGGTTCAACATAATTTTACCATTACATATCTCTTTGCTTTCAGACTGTACTCCATTAGCACAGCTTCCAGAATTCACTTATCTGTCATGATCTAGAAGTTACAATTGAAAAAAAAAATGTGCAGTGTTGGGTCAAAAATCTTTTTTAAATTTTCGAAATCTTGAAGTTTGTCAAATTGTGCTGTTAAAGCCCAACAACTTTTCCTAATGGCAAAACTGCGTCAGATTGTCTTAGTCATCATCTTAATTTGGATTTTTTCTTTGCTTTGCAACTATTTTCATATGTATATAATTCTTGGACCATAACAAATAAACGAATTCTGCGAGCTTGCTAATCTAGTATTACAAATAAAAGAAAGAGGCGTGTTATGAATAAAATGTGGTCAACAAAGGGCCTGATTTAGATGCCTGACTAAAACCAGCGGATACAGTGTTTGGATGTCTGTTGGCTAGTTCTGTTTGGGGGGGGGGGTGCTTATGTGCATGTTATGCAATTTTCGAAATGTCTTTCTGGTTTCTTGTTCTACACGATTAGCACAAGTCCGCGCAGCTTGCAGAATTCGTCTATCTGGCACAAACGTTGTTAGGTTTGAGTGGATAATCGATTTGGACGAGCCCAAGGATCAGTGCGATTGAATTTGGGCCGGATCAAAAGTGGAGTTTGCGAATGCAGTAACAGTATAATGCACAGTGATGCGTACATGGGCGAAGTTTGCGACAGTTTAGGCGTTGTATTACTACTCTCATTGACTTTTTGACATTGATTTTTTCATATAACAGTGAAGACAATCGCGTAACGTGTAAATTAAATCTTCGCGCGGCCTTCCATTCCGGTTCCGGTGAATGCCACGTGCGGCCATTCGTCTTATTCAAAAACTGCAATAAATGTCTGTTATGTTATATTAGTATTTTTTTAATTTTGTATTGTTCGAATGGGTTAAATAAAAGACATGCTGAATATTCATTTGCGGATGTGCTTTCACTGAATTTATTTCCCCCCAAAGATCGTATGCGATTTTTCATATCTTGTTAATTGTTTGCTGATAACCTAGTAATTTTCTTCTTTTGCGACGGATTTTTCATCCCCCTTCATAATACCTGGAATTCCGCTAGAGTCCCTAACAGTCGGGGTTTTTCAACAGCAGGGCTCCACCTGGGCCCTCTTTTCGAACAGCACTCATTCATCGCCGTTGGGCCCTTTCCCACCATCTTGCTTCTGGGTGTCTTTCCGCCATTTTGTTCCCTCCTGCCTTTTTAGCTTTCAGCTATTTTTTTCTGCAGCCATTTTTCGAGTTTCTGCCATGTTACTTGTGTGTACGTTTACGGCTTTCAGTCGCCTGTTTACTTGTGCCTTTTTGTTTTTCCACCATTTTGTATACGTGTGTCTTTTACATGTTCTGCCATATTTGTGTGACTTGCACTTTTACAGTGGAACACGCTTAGTATAGGCATTACATAATTCACACAATCTTTCCTCAAGCTTTGCACATTCATATTTCACCATTTACCAGTAATTTGATCAGCATCTGCAGCTTTACCATTCTTATACTTTTGTTTAGCTCTTTTTTCGTCTCATTCAACTCCATACGCTCTTTAGATTCATTCCTTATTTGTTTCGCCTTCGCCTTGTTTAACTAAGCTTACTCTTATTTTCCCACAACTTTTCAGAATATTCTTGCTACTATTTTCTCGATCCCTACTCATACTTCACTATCTCATTCATATTATACAGCACTCTTATTGTGTCCTACTTTGCAATTCATTTTGCATTTCTTACCCACTTCCGTACAAGTTTTTTATTTACCTCAAAATTGTTCACCTTTTGCCGCTCTCAATCCCTCTTTACTCATTCTCGCTTCTTTTTTTCTCAATCTGTACACTTCGCATAACTGGTTTGTCTTAGTCTCTTTTTTTTTGCTGGATCATTGCCATGTCCTCGTCCTTTTTCCTACGTACTGTCTTTTACAGATTCACTCCACCGTTCTCTTTTTCAGTTCACCCACAGTTACTCATCCACATATCTGTACAGCACAAATGACAACATTGTCTTTCAAGCACATCTACGCACTTTCCATGACATCTTTCTTCATTTGCTCGTTTGATGTCATTTGGTTGACATTCAAATCTCTGGTCAGCTACCAGTTTTTCTAGTTTAATTCTGGACGTTCGAACTACGTTCAACTTCTTTCTCCATACTCATTTTTGTTCTAACCGCACTCTAGATACAATCAAACAGTAATTCGTTCCACACTTCGATCCGTGAATTACTTTTGTGTTCCTATTCAGGTTTTTAATTTCTGCATTATTTATCAGGCATTCATCTTTCTTGTTTACGCTAGAATATCAAAACTTTCTGTATGTTCCTTGTGTATATCCACCCATCGATTTAAATATCTCACCGTTCGAGAAATTGTCACATTCTTGGCTGTTCTCTCCATTTACGGCATTCACGGCATGTAATAAAACGATGTTTGGATATTCATCTTCTATTCTAATCTACGTAACCCGGAATCCCAGGCAATCATGCTTGTTAGTAACTGAATACCAAGCAGAATCCAGCCAAGTAGTACCTCGGATGACGTAGCGTTCTCTAGTAACGGTATCGTCTTACTACCGTTAGTGTAGGCCTACTTTCCAAAAGTACGGCCACCTTTCTGGTTAACCCTAGGCGTGTCCAATGTAATTCTATACGAGCCTAGAATCTCTACTCATATTTCAAATATTTGTCCGTGCTACGGCCACTAGGATGCCTGTTACGCAATTTTCGAAATACGTCGGGGTGGTTTCTGGTTGTACTGGTTTAGTACAACGCACCAGATCTTGCAGAATTCGTTTATCTGTCACGTCCCAACAATTGTATCAAAGAGAAAATGAAGGCCAAGTTTCTGGGAAAATGAAGACCAAGTTTGTGGATAACTTTGCAGTATTTCAATTATAATTCACAAATTTAAATATTTGTTTCTTATTAGAAGGACAAATACATCGATTAATAAAAATATCTGGTGTACAACAACACACTACCTTCGAACCTACTAAATGGAAGTTAAAAGTGAAATAATTGTAATAAAATTTTTTTTAGAATAATTATGCAACCTCTTTTTTAGTACGTTCGTAACGAAAATAGGCAACATTGTAAAAACAAAAACAATAATCTAGGTCAAACAGACTTTTAAAACTTCATGTCAGATAGAAGTTAATAGACATCTAGATACTAACTTAAACAAATTTCCAAAGCCGCCGCTTCTATACAAATGTAGATAATACAGTTTAAGCACTTTCAATCGTATTTATTTAATGTTACACCTATTTATATTAAGAAACTTTGCAAAGAAAACTTACGTAAAATTAAATTTTCTTTAAAAAATATATGTATCTACACATCTAATGTATAATAATGAATTAGTGTTTGCTTGTATTTTATGCGCTGCCGTACCGTTCATCCGATAAAAGTTTCACAATTATTGCTTGCACGTGCACGAAGGATATAGGCATACAACATTTTTAAATATCGGCCCTCCAGGGGGAGGGGCTACACCATTCATCCAATCGCCATGAAAATTTGGAAAGCTGTTGAGTACACTCCGCGAAGATTTCTGGCACAAAACGTTTTAAATATGCCCCCCCCCCCAGGGAGGGCCTTATATGCATACTGGGGGCTCATGCATACTACACCATTCTATAAAGAATTTTAAATATGGGCCCTCAAGGGGGTCTTATATGCATAATCATATGCATACTAATTCATCCGATCGCTATGAAAGGGAGATGGAGACGAGAATATATTTTATAGTTGGGCAGCAAAGCGCGTCGAGTACTGCCAGTTTTGTTATAACATTAATCATTATTCAGATATTGAAAAAAATTTGAACAAACACTTAAATTCTACCATAGGAATTTTTTGCATAAAACATAATCTATGTAATTAAGGTCTATGTATTGGTATTTTTATGTCTTTGAAATATACTGCTGTTTCAGAAATATTTGATAAAAATAAAAACAGCTCATAATAACCTCCCCCTCTTCGCCGCTGAATTTCTTCCTAAATCAATCGGCTTCAGGGGAAATAAAAACAAGGTTAAATACCAAACTTTAAGTACGTGCGTGTTTTCGTTCTGGTATTGTCGTGGTATTGTCCACACCCACACACACAGACACCATGGCCGATTTTGGTGAGACTTTGCCATACCTTTTATACCTACATATGTATATGTAGGTTGGAAGGTAAAAAAATGGATTAATTAAAACTCGATTAATTGATTTACGTATAAAAATTCATTATTTAAAAAAAATGATCCAAGTCCAATCAGTTGATTATTTATAATAGAAAAATTTTACTACTAGAGAGTATTGATTTTTTTAAATTTTACCGTAATATTTCTTTAGGAGTTATTACATTTAGGTAATTACCAACGATAATTTTTTGTCATAACCGTGACCTTGTAAAGCCCTACAGGACATACAGCCTGAAATTAGACAATTCTGGAAAAATTGGAGACCAATATTCTTCAATTTCCGGAAATAATTAAGGAAAATGATATCAAATTTAAGGCTGGGTTAATGTTAGGTATTATACAGGGTTTCCCAAAATTAATACCTCAGCCGCCTTGTTATACTATACGACCAAAAATAAGTCGATAATCACTTATGTCAAAATTTCGAAAAGTTCCTCCTTACGAAATTATGGCCATATTAAAAATGGCAATCATGTTTTCAAATATCCAAGTAAAAATAGTTTATTAATTTAAACCAAGCGACATATGCACATTATAAAATTAAAATACTTAAATTTACAAAGGCAAATGTTCGAAATGTTCACCATTTTGTTCTATGCACGCGTGCAATCGGCGAAGAAAATTGTTTTCAACAGGACCTATTCTTTCGTTTGTAATTTGAGTTAAAATTCCATAAACACGATCAATAACACCATCATCATTATTCGGTAGGACGTCGTATACCGCATTTTACAATTAACCCCAAAGCCAACAGTCTATAGGGTTTAGATCCTGGGACATAGATGGCCAAAAAAGAGGTTCTCCGCGACCGATTTATTTATCGGGAAATCGCCGATTTAATATCTCGAACATTTCAAGAATAATGAGCAGCAGCTCCATCATGTTGATATACAATGGTTTGACGTTGCGATAAAGGAATATCTTCCAAACAGGTAGGTAATGTGGTTTCGCAAAAGTTTGCATCTTTTTTGCGTTTAATACTCGAGGCATAAAATGTGGTCCTGTCATTGCCCAACAGACCAATCCACATATTTACACTCCCGCGCACTTGCTTATGCGATTCTCTAATTTGATGTTGCTTCATTTGTATCTAAGCAATGTAAAAACCATCTGCAGAATAGTAAACGCAACTCACTATCCCCAGGATGTAATTTTTGAAAAATTTGAGACATCAATATTCTTGAATTGCCGGAAATAGTTAAGGGAAATGATTTCATATACAAGGCTAGGTTAATATTACATATTATATTAGGGGTAATTAAAAACTTGTATTGATAATTTATCAATAGTAGATTTTTCACGAAAAAATGTAATGTACTTAATTGATTTAAGCCATAAAAATGATTGAAACCCCACCGATTACGTTTAATCAAGTTTCGATCCTGTTTGCCAAGTACCAGTCACTTAATTACAAACAGTAGGTACACTAGTATAAAATTGACGAATCAAGGAGTCAATTCATTATTAAAAAAACTCATCCCATCAGTTGATTAAATTGGATAAATTGTAGTAGTAGAGAGTACTGATTTTTTTTGTTTCTTATGAAGGCAATAATATTTAGGTACACATCAATGGCAATTTTTTGTCATATTTGTGACCTTGTACACCCCTTTAGAAGATGCATTATTCTTGTAAACAATAACCATTTCAGAAAGGTAATTGTAATCTTATTTTAATGACAACCCTAACCCTAATGAGCCTTGCAAGAAAAGAGTGATTATGTTATGTATTATCTTTTGTAATTAACCTTTTGAAATAAATCCTTTGTTTGAAATGCCTAGATCCTTATATAAATCATTATATTTACTTGGCGTATGTATGGAAAAAGGAAATATTAACGAATTTGAATTTAAATGTTTGAGACACTCGTAAATGGGTCTGAGTTTGCGGGGTATTTTTTCCGAGGGTATTTTTTCAGTGGGGTATTTTTTCCTAGGGAATTTTTTCATGGGGTTTGTTTTCCGGGGTAATTTTTCATGGGTTATTTTTTTCGCCGCCCAGACCGCACACGACCTTCCATCCTACAAAATTGAAATTAAAAGAAATGAAATAATTTTAATAACAATTTTTTTAAGATAAGGATAAAGCCTCTTTTATAAGTTCAATAGGAAAATAGGCAACATTGTAAAAACAAAAACAATAATCTATGTTAAACATAGTTTAAAACTTCATGTCAGATAGAGGTTAATAGACATCTACATGCTAACTTAACAAAAAATTCCAAAGCCGACCCCTTCTATAAATTCTATAATACAGCTTAAGTATTTTCAATCATATTTATTTAATTTTTATGTTTATTTCACTTTACATTAAAAAACTCCATAAAGAAAAGTCATGTAAAATTAAAGGGCTTTTTTTATTGGGACTTGGGGGATCGTTTTGGTAGCAAATAAGAATAATCCAGTCAAATTTTCACCTCTTAATCTCGTTAACAGTTTCAGAGTTTTTTAAAGAAAATCCTCTTTTCGATTTTATTTTTTTAAATAGTAAAATTGAAAATTAGTGAATGGTGATTTTTTTCCTAATTCTTACAAGTAAAAGATATGAAAAAATATTTTTTTATGATTCCCAGATGAACAGCCGATTTTTAGAGAAAGAAGTAAAATTTTAATGTTGTTTTTAACATCTTTTTGAAAAGTGTCTCTCACTAAATTTTGTCAGAAAATGTCTTTTATACTCCTCTGTACTCACTTCGGTGGTCGGAAAAAACCCGGATAAAAGACTGCCGGTAAAAAAAAAAACCGGAAAAAAACCCCCAGGAAAATAGACCCCGGAAAAAACCCTACAAATTTTTTTTTTAAATAATGAATACACACAGACGATCGAAGATTACGGATTTGAATTATATCACTGGTTTTATCTTTATCTATCCACGGTTTATACAAAAATTTGATCAATTTCTTAGAAGCTACAAGTCACAACATTAGATTTAATTAGTATTAATGGCAGTATTATTGTGTTTTGTATATTATAGTTCATAATTCTTTTGGTGATGATTTGTAAACAGTTTGCTAATAGAATATCTCAACTAAGTTTTTTTATTTCAGTCTCAGTAAACAATCGGCAAAATAATTATGGAATAAACATTTAAGCAAATATCTAGTTTTATTATAACTCTCCCTAAGCATTGCGAATCATTAATAATAATGCAAGTATATTTATTATTTAAAATACTGTTTGTTCACAGCCATCTATTTGTAGGGTTTTTTTTCCGGGGTCTATTTTCCTATGGTTTTTTTTTTCGGGTTTTTTTTACCGGCGGTCTTTTATCCGTGGTTTTTTCCGGGGGTTTCTTTTCCTAGACTCACTCACTTCATCACAGTAGTCAGATACCATTTGTTCACGAGCTAAACCAACAATTCGAGTATATTATTGCATTTGAATTTCCGGTTCGTAATTTAAATAAAATAATGACAAGAGCTTGAGTGACATTACGATTTATGGAATTTTTCATCGACGTTAACATTTCATGGAATTTTATCAGTTTTTCCCATGTAAGACCAATACCTCCAACTGTTTTTCTCAAAACGAGTGATCTCCAATTTTAACAATTATGGACAAATCAATACCAACAGCTAGCTGCCCAAGTAATTTTTGCAAGCCACGAATTTCAAATACACTGGTATTCAAATAAATTATTGATATCTGCATCATAGAATTACTGTTTTATGATGTGATCTTTACAGCACCGATTTCCTTCAGGAATAAAAGATTCGTCTTTTTGCAAATACTTGTTTGCGAGCTTCGAATAGGAACTAATGTAATATTTGTTGATGATCCCCAAATGCAACAATATCTATGAATGGAAATGATTCTAGAAAAACCCAATTCCACAAATTCTAATTCCTCTTCCATTTTTTTCAAAATTTGTCAAAAACAAATGAATGATTTTCTGTTGATGATACAGACGAAACAGTAGTTGAAAACGATTAAGAGAAAATTGGCTGGCTCTCGATACTTCTGCATATTAATTATGTTCATATGGTCTTGTTAAAATTACTCGACATTTATTACAAAAAGTATCATTGATAAAAACTTTTTCCAATTTCAAAAAAATCGAAAAAATCCAGAGTATAAGACATTTTCTGACAAAATTTGGTGAGTGACGTTAAAAAAGATTTAAATTTTATTTCTTTCGCTAAAAGTCGGCTGTTCATCTGGGAATCATAAAAAAAATATGTTTTCATGCCCTTTACTCGTAAGAATTAGGAAAAAAAATCACCATTCACTAATTTTCAGTTTTACTATTTAAAAAAAAATTGAAAAAAGAGTTTTTTTTTTTTAACTCGGAAACTGTTTGAGATTAAGTGCTGAAAATTTGACTGAATTATTTTTATTTGGTACCAAAACGATCCCCCAAGTGTCGATAAAAAAAGCCACGGGGGAAGATTCCCAATGTATATCCGGCTTTACCCGTTTTTTTAAAAAATATGTCTACACTTTTTCTTATATTATTCAGATATTGAAAAAAATTTAATTCTACCTTAGGAATTTTTTGCCGCTAAACGTTAACTAGTATACAGGGTGATTGGTCGAAACCATTCATTAGAATTATTAGGAGTTCCAGCCATGGCTGATTTCTGAAAGATTGTATCTGGACTAAGTGATTCATATTCTATTTAAGGAAAATATTTTCATGATGACTACACTTCCGGTTATACCGGAAGTAGCCATCAACTTTGTTATTTTAAATGGAATCGTACCATTTTTATGGGATATTCGAATTGTACTCGCTATTTAAGTAGAAATTTTATCAATGTTCCTATACTTAAATTTAATAGTTTTGAGATTTAAATTTTTTTCGAAAATTATTGGTTGAACACTGACATTTGACAATGCCTACTGGCGTCATTTTCAGTACGAAGCAAGTAATATTGACGTTATGCATAGGGGTATCCTTAAGCTTTACGCTGATGCTTCCGGTACTGCCGAATTATCTACAGGGTGTTCAAAATGTGACTTCCATCTTTTGAAAATTAAAACCATCAAAACTTAACTTTTTCAAATACAATACCTAATATTTTCTTCCTTTAAAGGATGCAGAATAAAATTCTGCATTGATTTGTATTAGCATTCCCTATACCTATCTTCAACAGTTTTTCAGTTATTCAGGTATTTCTAAAATCTCGTCCGAAATTTAGAAAAATTAATTCGATTTCTCCACGGCCGAAGCCTACTACAGATGCAGAAACCAATTACATAAATGTAGTTTATCAAAGCAAACAGAACTGTTAAATTTCGTCAACAAATAAGATGAGAATAAAAGTAATATGCAAATAATAACTATTAATATTATTGAAAGTAAGAAAAACAATTCAAAATTTTATAAATGTTCTATGTGGCCTCCATTTTGTTGAAGACAACCTAAAAGTCTTGACTGAACTTCTTTCGTGCAAGCTTTTTTGACGTGATGACGATTTAACTGGCGAAATGCCGTCGTTACTCTTAAGCCTAGGTCTTCTCTTGTGTGGACTGGAGTGGCGTATACTTGATTCTGGACTTCGCCCACACGTAGAAGTCGAGTGGAGTTAGATCGGGAGATCGGGAGGCCACCGCCATGGTCCGTTTCGTCCGATCCACTGATCACCAAACATAGTGGTGAGCTCTTGATCAACGTCACGCGATGAATGTGCAGGAGCTCTGTCCATTTGATACCAGCAGTATTGTAAAATATTAAGAGGCATTATTTTCTAAAATTCAGAGACATCCGTTCTCAGAATCTCTAAATATTTTATACTTGTCAAATTTTCATCATAAATTTGAAAAGAGACACGACCATTCATTACAAGACAAAACACGTTAAAACTAAATCTGTTTTGAAAATTTGATTCTCGCTTGAAATGTGGGTTTTCCGACGCCCAATATTGCCAATTACGTCGATTAACAATTCCTTCTCTGGTAAATTTTGCTTCGTCCGTCCAAATTATTTTTCGTAAAAACAGCGGGTCTTCCTGAATTCTGATTAACATTTGCTCACAAAATTCCACTCGCTTGAAATTATCGCCTGGATGAAGTGCTTGAACCAAGGTAAACGAATAGTCATGCATTTTATGCTTCTTTAAGATTTATTGTATGGAATAGTAAGACAGGCCCAAATCTTCTGCAGCAGATCGTATCGAGCCGTGGGGATAGTTATTAAAATATGCTAGGACATTAACTTCATTAGCTTCCTCGCCAGTAATAGGCTTTGATCGTGTTCTGGCAGCTTTCTCTGTTCCATACCGTAAAAAGTTTGACTATTCGCTTAAATTTGTGCTTGTTCATTGGTGTTAAATGAGGATATCGGTCATTAAACAAAGGGCAAGTTCTGCAATAATCTTATCACATTCTCCATGAATATAAAATAAGTTCAAAATGCCCCTGTTTGAATACTTCCCATTTTCCATTTTGATAAACCGAACACAGAAACACAACAAAATGTATTGACAGTTACTAACAACAAACTTAGCTGTGGTTTCCATGGCTATCCATGGAAAAATCAGGTAAATCGTTTTGAATTTCAGAAGAAATGAACAAATACCTCAATATGAGAAAAACTGTTGAAGATAGGTATAGGGAATGCTAATACAAATCAATGCAGAATTTTATTCTGCATCCTTTAAAGGAAGAAAATATTGGGCATTGTATTTGAAAAAGTTAAGTTTTGATGGTTTTAATTTTCAAAAGATGGAAGTCACATTTTGAACACCCTGTAGATAATTCGCCAGTACCGGAAGCATCAGCGTAAAGCTTAAGGATACCCCTATGCATAACGTCAATATTACTTGCTTCGTACTAAAAATGGCGCCAGTAGGCATTGTCAAATGTCATAGTGTTCAACCAATAATTTTCGAAAAAAAATTTAAATCTCAAAAACTATTAAATTTAAGTATAGGGAACATTGATAAAATTTCTACTTAAATGGCGAGTACAATTCGAATATGCCATAAAAATGGTACGATTCCATTTAAAATAACAAAGTTGATGGCTACTTCCGGTATAACCGGAAGTGTAGTCATCATGAAAATATTTTCCTTAAATAGAATATGAATCACTTAGTCCAGATACAAACTTTCAGAAATCAGCCATGGCTGGAACTCCTAATACTTCTAATGAATGGTTTCGAACAATCACCCTGTATATGATTAAGGTCTATATATTGGTATTTTTATATTTTTGAAATTACAGCTGTTTCAGAAATATTTGATAAAAATCAAAAGCAGTTCTAAGCGAAATGAAAACAAGTTTAAATACAACATTTTTAGTACGTAGGTATTTTCGTTCTTGAGTTATCGTGAATACTAACATACATACAGACATCGTGACCGATTTTGACGAAACTTGACCAAATGTTGTAAAATGAGCTAATTAGTCGATTTAGCAGTAGTGAAAAAAATTAGATTGGATAGCCTTCTGTAACTACATATGTATGTGTAGGTTGGAAGGTAAAAAACATCGAAACCCTGTCGATTACGTTTGATCAGGTTTCGATTATTTTGCCAAGTACCAATCACTGTCCTGAATCAACCGTTTACAAAACTGAAACAATCGATTGATACAAAATTGGCGAATCAAAGAGCCAATTCATTAATTTAATAAACTCACCCAAGTCCATTCAATTGATTATGGATCAATTTTACTACTCGAGACCTGATTTTTTTTTAATTTTTATTTTATTTCATTAGAAGTCATTAATATTTATCAACGGTAATTTTTTGTCAGATTCGTGACCTAGTAAACCCATTTAGAAGATGCAGCGTGAATTTGCCGATTCTTGCAAAAAATTGAGACTATTATCAATATTCTTGAATTGCCGTAAATAGTAAAGGGAAATGATTTCAAATGCAAGGCTGGGTTAGTATTGGATATTATATTAGGGGCATTAAAAAATCTTGACTTTAGTTAAACTTGTATTGATAATTTATCAATAGCAGTTTTTTTACGAAAAATGTAACGTACGGTTGCGGCCACGGAAAAGTTTCCACTTACAATCATTTTTTGAAATTTTTCAATAGAGTAAAAGGACCTTTTATGTCAATATGGCGTTCATTTACAATGGCCTATCATTATGAAATTAATATTGTCTGAGTGACAGCCTATGGTGGCAGCACTTTCATTTTAATCAAGTTCGTACGCTAATGATTTTTTATTGAATTACAATAGAAAAATGATAGTGGTAACTTTTCCCGGGCCGCGATTGTGCCCTAGTTGTTTAAGTATAAAAATCATCGAAACCCTATCGATTACGTTTAATCAGGTTTCGATCTTTTTTGAAAAGTACCAATCACAAGCCTTAATTACAAACAGTAGAATAGATTAAAAAACTGATCCAAGTCCAACCAATTAAAATTTTAGTACTAGAGAGTACCGATTTTTCTTTCTTTAGAAGTCATTAGTATTTACGTAATTATCAACAGTAATTTTTGTCATGTTTGTGTGTATAAAAATCATCGAAACCCGATCAATTACGTTTGATTAGGTTTCGATTATTTTACCAATCAAGTTTACAGAACAGACCAGTAGATTGATAAAAAATTGACGAATCCAAGAGTCAATTGATTAATTTAAAAACTCATCCAAGTCCAATAAATTAAAATTTTAGTACTAGAGAGTACCGATTTTTTTCTTTCTTTAGAAGTCATTAGTATTTACGTGATTATCAACAGTAATTTTTTTGTCATGTTTGTGTGTATATAAAATCATCGAAACCCGATCGATTACGGTTTGATTAGGTTTCGATTATTTTACCAATCAGTAGTTTACAGAACAGACCAGTAGATTGATAAAAAATTGACGAATCCAAGAGTCAATTGATTAATTTAAAAACTCATCCAAGTCCAATCAATTAAAATTTTAGTACTAGAGAGTACCGATTTTTTCTTTCTTTAGAAGTCATTAGTATTTACGTGATTATCAACAGTAATTTTTTGTCATGTTTGTGTGTTAAAAATCATCGAAACCCGATCGATTACGGTTGATTAGGTTTCGATTATTTTACCAATCAGTAGTTTACAGAACAGAACCAATAGATTGATAAAAAATTGACGAATCCAAGAGTCAATTGATTAATTTAAAAACTCATCCAAGTCCAATCAATTAAAATTTTAGTACTAGAGGTACCGATTTTTTTTCTTTCTTTAGAAGTCATTAGTATTTACGTGATTATCAACAGTAATTTTTGTCATGTTTGTGTGTATGTAAAAATCATCGAAACCCGATCGATTACGGTTGATTAGGTTTCGATTATTTTACCAATCAGTAGTTTACAGAACAGACCAGTAGATTGATAAAAAATTGACGAATCCAAGAGTCAATTGATTAATTTAAAAACTCATCCAAGTCCAATCAATTAAAATTTTAGTACTAGAGGTACCGATTTTTTCTTTCTTTAGAAGTCATTAGTATTTACGTGATTATCAACAGTAATTTTTGTCATGTTTGTGTGTTAAAAATCATCGAAACCCGATCGATTACGTTTGATTAGGTTTCGATTATTTTACCAATCAGTAGTTTACAGAACAGACCAGTAGATTGATAAAAATTGACGAATCCAAGAGTCAATTGATTAATTTAAAAACTCATCCAAGTCCAATCAATTAAAATTTTAGTACTAGAGAGTACCGATTTTTTCTTTCTTTAGAAGTCATTAGTATTTACGTGATTATCAACAGTAATTTTTGTCATGTTTGTGTGTATAAAAATCATCGAAACCCGATCGATTACGGTTGATTAGGTTTCGATTATTTTACCAATCAGTAGTTTACAGAACAGACCAATAGATTGATAAAAAAATTGACGAATCCAAGAGTCAATTGATTAATTTAAAAACTCATCCAAGTCCAATCAATTAAAATTTTAGTACTAGAGTACCGATTTTTTCTTTCTTTAGAAGTCATTAGTATTTACGTGATTATCAACAGTAATTTTTGTCATGTTTGTGTGTATATAAAATCATCGAAACCCGATCGATTACGGTTGATTAGGTTTCGATTATTTTACCAATCAGTTTTACAGAACAGACCAGTAGATTGATAAAAAATTGACGAATCCAAGAGTCAATTGATTAATTTAAAAACTCATCCAAGTCCAATCAATTAAAATTTTAGTACTAGAGTCTAGAGAGTTCCGATTTTTTTCTTTCTTTAGAAGTCATTAGTATTTACGTAATTATCAACAGTAATTTTTTGTCATGTTTTTGTGTGTATAAAAATCATCGAAACCCGATCGATTACGTTTGATTAGGTTTCGATTATTTTAAATCAATGGTTTACAGAACAGACCAGTAGATTGATAAAAAATTGACGAATCCAAGAGTCAATTGATTAATTTAAAAACTCATCCAAGTCCAATCAATTAAAATTTTAGTACTAGAGGTACCGATTTTTTCTTTCTTTAGAAGTCATTAGTATTTACGTGATTATCAACAGTAATTTTTGTCATGTTTGTGTGTGTATAAAATCATCGAAACCCGATCGATTACGTTTGATTAGGTTTCGATTATTTTACCAATCAGTAGTTTACAGAACAGACCAGTAGATTGATAAAAAATTGACGAATCCAAGAGTCAATTGATTAATTTAAAAACTGATCCAAGTCCAACCAATTAAAATTTTAGTACTAGAGAGTACCGATTTTTCTTTCTTTAGAAGTCATTAGTATTTACGTAATTATCAACAGTAATTTTTTGTCATGTTTGTGTGTTATAAAAATCATCGAAACCCGATCGATTACGTTTGATTAGGTTTCGATTATTTTACCAATCAGTAGTTTACAGAACAGACCAGTAGATTGATAAAAAATTGACGAATCCAAGAGTCAATTGATTAATTTAAAAACTCATCCAAGTCCAATCAATTAAAATTTTAGTACTAGAGAACCGATTTTTTCTTTCTTTAGAAGTCATTAGTATTTACGTGATTATCAACAGTAATTTTTGTCATGTTTGTGTGTTAAAAATCATCGAAACCCGATCGATTACGGTTGATTAGGTTTCGATTATTTTACCAATCAGTAGTTTACAGAACAGACCAATAGATTGATAAAAAATTGACGAATCCAAGAGTCAATTGATTAATTTAAAAACTCATCCAAGTCCAATCAATTAAAATTTTAGTACTAGAGTACCGATTTTTTCTTTCTTTAGAAGTCATTAGTATTTACGTGATTATCAACAGTAATTTTTTGTCATGTTTGTGTGTATAAAAATCATCGAAACCCGATCGATTACGGTTGATTAGGTTTCGATTATTTTACCAATCAATGGTTTACAGAACAGACCAGTAGATTGATAAAAAATTGACGAATCCAAGAGTCAATTGATTAATTTAAAAACTCATCCAAGTCCAATCAATTAAAATTTTAGTACTAGAGAGTACCGATTTTTTTCTTTCTTTAGAAGTCATTAGTATTTACGTGATTATCAACAGTAATTTTTGTCATGTTTGTGTGTATAAAAATCATCGAAACCCGATCGATTACGGTTGATTAGGTTTCGATTATTTTACCAATCAGTAGTTTACAGAACAGACCAGTAGATTGAAAAAAATTGACGAATCCAAGAGTCAATTGATTAATTTAAAAACTCATCCAAGTCCAATCAATTAAAATTTTAGTACTAGAAACCGATTTTTTTCTTTCTTTAGAAGTCATTAGTATTTACGTGATTATCAACAGTAATTTTTGTCATGTTTGTGTGTATATAAAAATCATCGAAACCCGATCGATTACGTTTGATTAGGTTTCGATTATTTTACCAATCAATGGTTACAGAACAGACCAGTAGATTGATAAAAAATTGACGAATCCAAGAGTCAATTGATTAATTTAAAAACTCATCCAAGTCCAATCAATTAAAATTTTAGTACTAGAGGTACCGATTTTTTCTTTCTTTAGAAGTCATTAGTATTTACGTGATTATCAACAGTAATTTTTGTCATGTTTGTGTGTATATAAAAATCATCGAAACCCGATCGATTACGTTTGATTAGGTTTCGATTATTTTACCAATCAGTAGTTTACAGAACAGACCAGTAGATTGATAAAAAATTGACGAATCCAAGAGTCAATTGATTAATTTAAAAACTCATCCAAGTCCAATCAATTTTTTAGTACTAGAGGTACCGATTTTTTCTTTCTTTAGAAGTCATTAGTATTTACGTGATTATCAACAGTAATTTTTTGTCATGTTTGTGTGTTATAAAATCATCGAAACCCGATCGATTACGTTTGATTAGGTTTCGATTATTTTACCAATCAAGTTTACAGAACAGAACAGTAGATTGATAAAAAAATTGACGAATCCAAGAGTCAATTCATTAATTTAAAAACTTATTCAAGTCCAATCAATTAAAATTTTAGTGCTAGAAAGTACCGATTTTTTCTTTCTTTAGAAGTCATTAGTATTTACGTGATTATCAACAGTAATTTATTGTCATGTTTGTGTGTGTAAAAAATCATCGAAACCCGATCGATTACGGTTGATTAGGTTTCGATTATTTTACCAATCAGTAGTTTACAGAACAGACCAGTAGATTGATAAAAAAATTGACGAATCCAAGAGTCAATTGATTAATTTAAAAACTCATCCAAGTCCAATCAATTAAAATTTTAGTACTAGAGGTACCGATTTTTTCTTTCTTTAGAAGTCATTAGTATTTACGTGATTATCAACAGTAATTTTTTGTCATTTTGTGTGTATATAAAAATCATCGAAACCCGATCGATTACGTTTGATTAGGTTTCGATTATTTTAAATCAATGGTTTACAGATCAGACCAGTAGATTGATAAAAAATTGACGAATCCAAGAGTCAATTGATTAATTTAAAAACTCATCCAAGTCCAATCAATTAAAATTTTAGTACTAGAGAGTACCGATTTTTTCTTTCTTTAGAAGTCATTAGTATTTACGTGATTATCAACAGTAATTTTTTGTCATGTTTGTGTTATTCATCGAAACCCGATCGATTACGTTTGATTAGGTTTCGATTATTTTACCAATCAGTAGTTTACAGAACAGACCAGTAGATTGATAAAAAATTGACGAATCCAAGAGTCAATTGATTAATTTAAAAACTCATCCAAGTCCAATCAATTAAAATTTTAGTACTAGAGGTACCGATTTTTTCTTTCTTTAGAAGTCATTAGTATTTACGTGATTATCAACAGTAATTTTTGTCATGTTTGTGTGTATATAAAAATCATCGAAACCCGATCGATTACGTTTGATTAGGTTTCGATTATTTTACCAATCAATGGTTACAGAACAGACCAGTAGATTGATAAAAAATTGACGAATCCAAGAGTCAATTGATTAAAAAAACTCATCCAAGTCCAATCAATTAAAATTTTAGTACTAGAGGTACCGATTTTTTCTTTCTTTAGAAGTCATTAGTATTTACGTGATTATCAACAGTAATTTTTTGTCATGTTTGTGTGTTATAAAATCATCGAAACCCGATCGATTACGTTTGATTAGGTTTCGATTATTTTACCAATCAGTAGTTTACAGAACAGAACAGTAGATTGATAAAAAATTGACGAATCCAAGAGTCAATTCATTAATTTAAAAACTTATTCAAGTCCAATCAATTAAAATTTTAGTGCTAGAAAGTACCGATTTTTTTTCTTTGAGAAGTCATTAGTATTTACGTGATTATCAACAGTAATTTATTGTCATGTTTGTGTGTGTATAAAAATCATCGAAACCCGATCGATTACGGTTGATTAGGTTTCGATTATTTTACCAATCAGTAGTTTACAGAACAGACCAGTAGATTGATAAAAAAATTGACGAATCAAGAGTCAATTGATTAATTTAAAAAACTCATCCAAGTCCAATCAATTAAAATTTTAGTACTAGAGTACCGATTTTTTCTTTCTTTAGAAGTCATTAGTATTTACGTGATTATCAACAGTAATTTTTGTCATGTTTGTGTGTATATAAAATCATCGAAACCCGATCGATTACGTTTGATTAGGTTTCGATTATTTTCCAATCAGTAGTTTACAGAACAGACCAGTAGATTGATAAAAAATTGACGAATCCAAGAGTCAATTGATTAATTTAAAAACTCATCCAAGTCCAATCAATTAAAATTTTAGTACTAGAGTACCGATTTTTTCTTTCTTTAGAAGTCATTAGTATTTACGTGATTATCAACAGTAATTTTTTGTCATGTTTGTGTGTATATAAAAATCATCGAAACCCGATCGATTACGTTTGATTAGGTTTCGATTATTTTACCAATCAGTAGTTTACAGAACAGACCAGTAGATTGATAAAAAATTGACGAATCCAAGAGTCAATTGATTAATTTAAAAACTCATCCAAGTCCAATCAATTAAAATTTTAGTACTAGAGAGTACCGATTTTTTTCTTTCTTTAGAAGTCATTAGTATTTACGTAATTATCAACAGTAATTTTTTGTCATGTTTGTGTGTGTATAAAAATCATCGAAACCCGATCGATTACGTTTGATCAGGTTTCGATTATTTTACCAATCAGTAGTTTACAGAACAGAACAGTAGATTGATAAAAAAATTGCCGAATCCAAGAGTCAATTCATTAATTTAAAAAACTCATTCAAGTCCAATCAATTAAAATTTTACTAGAAAAATTTTTTTCTTTCTTTAGAAGTCATTAGTATTTACGTGATTATCAACAGTAATTTATTGTCATGTTTGTGTGTGTATAAAAATCATCGAAACCCGATCGATTACGGTTGATTAGGTTTCGATTATTTTACCAATCAGTAGTTTAAGAACAGACCAGTAGATTGATAAAAAATTGACGAATCCAAGAGTCAATTGATTAATTTAAAAACTCATCCAAGTCCAATCAATTAAAATTTTAGTACTAGAGTACCGATTTTTTCTTTCTTTAGAAGTCATTAGTATTTACGTGATTATCAACAGTAATTTTTGTCATGTTTGTGTGTATATAAAAATCATCGAAACCCGATCGATTACGTTTGATTAGGTTTCGATTATTTTACCAATCAGTAGTTTACAGAACAGACCAGTAGATTGATAAAAAATTGACGAATCCAAGAGTCAATTGATTAATTTAAAAAACTCATCCAAGTCCAATCAATTAAAATTTTAGTACTAGAGAGTACCGATTTTTTCTTTCTTTAGAAGTCATTAGTATTTACGTGATTATCAACAGTAATTTTTGTCATGTTTGTGTGTATATAAAAATCATCGAAACCCGATCGATTACGTTTGATCAGGTTTCGATTATTTTACCAATCAGTAGTTTACAGAACAGAACAGTAGATTGATAAAAAAATTGACGAATCCAAGAGTCAATTCATTAATTTAAAAAACTTATTCAAGTCCAATCAATTAAAATTTTAGTACTAGAGAGTACCGATTTTTTTCTTTCTTTAGAAGTCATTAGTATTTACGTGATTATCAACAGTAATTTTTTGTCATGTTTGTGTGTGTATAAAAATCATCGAAACCCGATCGATTACGTTTGATCAGGTTTCGATTATTTTACCAATCAGTAGTTTACAGAACAGAACAGTAGATTGATAAAAAAATTGACGAATCCAAGAGTCAATTCATTAATTTAAAAAACTTATTCAAGTCCAATCAATCAAAATTTTAGTACTAGAGAGTACCGATTTTTTTCTTTCTTTAGAAGTCATTAGTATTTACGTGATTACAAACAATAATTTTTTGTCATGTTTGTGTGTGTATAAAAATCATCGAAACCCGATCGATTACGGTTGATTAGGTTTCGATTATTTTACCAATCAAGTTTACAGAACAGACCAGTAGATTGATAAAAAATTGACGAATCCAAGAGTCAATTGATTAATTTAAAAACTCATCCAAGTCCAATCAATTAAAATTTTAGTACTAGAGGTACCGATTTTTCTTTCTTTAGAAGTCATTAGTATTTACGTGATTATCAACAGTAATTTTTGTCATGTTTGTGTGTATATAAAAATCATCGAAACCCGATCGATTACGTTTGATTAGGTTTCGATTATTTTACCAATCAATGGTTTACAGAACAGACCAGTAGATTGATAAAAAATTGACGAATCCAAGAGTCAATTGATTAATTTAAAAACTCATCCAAGTCCAATCAATTAAAATTTTAGTACTAGAGAGTACCGATTTTTTTTCTTTAGAAGTCATTAGTATTTACGTGATTATCAACAGTAATTTTTGTCATGTTTGTGTGTATATAAAAATCATCGAAACCCGATCGATTACGTTTGATTAGGTTTCGATTATTTTACCAATCAGTAGTTTACAGAACAGACCAGTAGATTGATAAAAAATTGACGAATCCAAGAGTCAATTGATTAATTTAAAAACTCATCCAAGTCCAATCAATTAAAATTTTAGTACTAGAGAACCGATTTTTTTCTTTCTTTAGAAGTCATTAGTATTTACGTGATTATCAACAGTAATTTTTTGTCATGTTTGTGTGTATAAAAAATCATCGAAACCCGATCGATTACGTTTGATTAGGTTTCGATTATTTTACCAATCAATAGTTTACAGAACAGACCAGTAGATTGATAAAAAATTGACGAATCCAAGAGTCAATTGATTAATTTAAAAAACTCATTCCAAGTCCAATCAATTAAAATTTTAGTACTAGAGAGTACCGATTTTTCTTTCTTTAGAAGTCATTAGTATTTACGTGATTATCAACAGTAATTTTTGTCATGTTTGTGTGTGTAAAAAATCATCGAAACCCGATCGATTACGTTTGATTAGGTTTCGATTATTTTACCAATCAGTTTTACAGAACAGAACAGTAGATTGATAAAAAATTGACGAATCCAAGAGTCAATTCATTAATTTAAAAACTTATTCAAGTCCAATCAATTAAAATTTTAGTGCTAGAAAGTACCGATTTTTTCTTTCTTTGAAAGTCATTAGTATTTACGTGATTATCAACAGTAATTTTGTCATGTTTGTGTGTGTATAAAAATCATCGAAACCCGATCGATTACGGTTGATTAGGTTTCGATTATTTTACCAATCAGTAGTTTACAGAACAGACCAGTAGATTGATAAAAAATTGACGAATCCAAGAGTCAATTGATTAATTTAAAAACTCATCCAAGTCCAATCAATTAAAATTTTAGTACTAGAGGTACCGATTTTTTCTTTCTTTAGAAGTCATTAGTATTTACGTGATTATCAACAGTAATTTTTGTCATGTTTGTGTTATATAAAAATCATCGAAACCCGATCGATTACGTTTGATTAGGTTTCGATTATTTTACCAATCATAGTTTACAGAACAGACCAGTAGATTGATAAAAAATTGACGAATCCAAGAGTCAATTGATTAATTTAAAAACTCATCCAAGTCCAATCAATTAAAATTTTAGTACTAGAGGTACCGATTTTTTTCTTTCTTTAGAAGTCATTAGTATTTACGTGATTATCAACAGTAATTTTTTGTCATGTTTGTGTTATATAAAAATCATCGAAACCCGATCGATTACGTTTGATTAGGTTTCGATTATTTTACCAATCAATTTACAGAACAGACCAGTAGATTGATAAAAAATTGACGAATCCAAGAGTCAATTGATTAATTTAAAAACTCATCCAAGTCCAATCAATTAAAATTTTAGTACTAGAGGTACCGATTTTTTCTTTCTTTAGAAGTCATTAGTATTTACGTGATTGCAAACAATAATTTTTTGTCATGTTTGTGTGTGTGTGTTTAAAAATCATCGAAACCCGATCGATTACGTTTGATCAGGTTTCGATTATTTTACCAATCAATAGTTTACAGAACAGAACAGTAGATTGATAAAAAAATTGACGAATCCAAGAGTCAATTCATTAATTTAAAAAACTTATTCAAGTCCAATCAATTAAAATTTTAGTACTAGAGAGTACCGATTTTTTTCTTTCTTTAGAAGTCATTAGTATTTACGTGATTGCAAACAATAATTTTTTGTCATGTTTGTGTGTGTGTGTTTAAAAATCATCGAAACCCGATCGATTACGTTTGATCAGGTTTCGATTATTTTACCAATCACTAGCCTCAATCAATAGTTTACAGAACAGAACAGTAGATTGATAAAAAATTGACGAATCAGAGTCAATTCATTAATTTAAAAAATTATTCAAGTCCAAACAGTTGATTATAATGGATAAATTTTACTATTAGAGTACTGTTTTTTTAATTTGTATATTATTTCTTTAGGTTATTATCAAGGGTAATTGTTTTGTTATATTCGTGACCTTCTAAACCCTTCAGAACATGAAACTAGAAATTTGCTGATTCTGCAAGCATTGCAGACTATTATCAATGTTCTTGAATTTCCGGAAATAATTAATGGAAAAGATCTCAAGTTTAAGGCTGCGTTAATATTAGATAATAACGCCGGGTTAAACTTTTATTGATAATTCAAATATAAAGTACTTTAAAGTACGTTAAAGTATAATGGTATCCACCAGAATTTTAAACAATAGTACTGTTAACATGCTGTAAAAACGATACTTTTATTCTCACGCTTACACTTGCAAAATCGGCAAGATATTTAAGATATTATTAAATTTGTAAATCTTGATTTGTAGGAATTGGCAAGACGTATTGCGAAAGTTAGCAATGAAGCACGTTTGCAATTGGACGAAGAATCTTATGTTGAAAAATTTAAGCCATCGTTAATGGACGTCGTTTATGCATGGTGTAACGGCGCCGTTTTTAGTGAATTATGTAAAATGACGGATATATTTGAAGGATCAATAATAAGATGCATGCGGAGATTGGAAGAATTACTAAGGCAAATGGTCCAGGCATCAAAAACAATCGGTAATACCGATCTAGAAGATAAATTTAATACAGCAATTAAAATTATAAAAAGAGATATTGTATTTGCATCTAGTCTTTATTTATAATTTTTGTTTTATTTTCTTTTTGTATAAAGTTTTAAATATATTTAAGAATTTTAAAAGAAGTATTAAGA
This sequence comes from Vesta saturnalis, assembly GCA_036346205.1. Classification (NCBI taxonomy): domain Eukaryota; kingdom Metazoa; phylum Arthropoda; class Insecta; order Coleoptera; family Lampyridae; genus Vesta; species Vesta saturnalis. The sequence goes on from JARFJB010000003.1 coordinate 1,709,608, forward strand.
AAGGTGGGGATTACTACAGCCTTCCTGGAATGGTGATAATCCCCACAACAATCACCATTACCCCCATCCCACTACCGTGTATATAAACTGTTGGCGCTCATTTAACTATCATTGAACTCATCAACTACAGTTCAGCATAAACATTTTAACAGCGAATTTGGTAATTGTTTTTGTGTAATTTGTATTTTTGTATGTGAAATAAATCAAAACGGTGGCGTGTTCAAAGCGTCTCTATGTTTTAATTGTAATCATAGTACGGCTTGAACTCGCGGCTGTTTTGAATTGTTTAATCTCTATTTGTATTTTGCTTTTTGTTGCTTATTATTTTCACTTTTCGCCTGTTTTTTCCGTATGCTACATTTGTTAACATGTAGTACGAAAAAAACTCGCTTTAAGTGATTTTTCATGCTTCGCTGTTTGTTTTTATTCATTTTTTATAGCTTGTACTTCTTGTAATCCGCAATTTAAAAGTCGTAGTACGAGAGGTACTCGCTACAAAACTTGAAAAATTGTCGCCTTTTAATTTTGTTTTTTTTTTTTTAGCGTGTTGTCCTCTTTGGTGATCTAGCCGTGTGATATTTTTTAACAATTCATACGGATATTTCACCATTTTGGCTAATGCGTGTGTAAGCTTCGTTTTTTACGTTTATTCTGCATATTTGCAGGTTTCTTTTAGGTGACTGTGACTGTTGAGTACATTATTTAATTGTATCACAGTCTCAGTTACCTGACAGCGACTTGTCCGTTACGTCATTTTATTATGTTTCTATTGTTTTTAATTTTTACGTTCTGTGTTACGAATCTTCGTTTGTAGTCACAGGTTTTAAAAATTGTGACTAGATCGAACATTCGCAATGTGTGAATGACAATTCATCTTATAATGCTGATTGGTATACTTTTCATTGCTGATTTGGCTTTTTTGGTTTATTGAACGTCCATAAAGCTCTGTCAGCAATGCATAATGTACCATATTTCTTCAAAAGAAGTTTACCGCCGCTGCATCTCATTATCTACAAATCCTTTTAAGTGCGGCAATTTCCTAGAAAAAATGTGCAGAATGAGGGACTTTAGGTAATATAAAACAGGTTGTTTGTGCATTGAAGTGAAATGGAATATTACTCATTGCATTATTTACTTAAAAACCTTTTTTGTATTTTCAGGTAATGTTTTTAGTAACAGGACTTCTAAGAAATTTTTAGTTACGCATTTTTTTATTTGAGAAGTGTTTACTGTTCCAATTCCAAATTGTTGATCTAATTTTGTTTTTAATTCTGATTTTCAGAACTGTTCGATCCATTGGAGGGTCCATAGGTGAAAGTTATATAGTGGATCTTATATTTGTTATTGTATTGAAATATGTTTTAATTGTAATTTTTATTTAATAATAAATAGAATACTATTTTCTAAAATTTCTTTGTGGTTTATTATTCAAAATAAAGAATCAAAATTCAAAATTTTCTTTATTTTGTGTAAATTCATGATAATAATTGTTGAACTTGCTGTTTTTTTAAATTCATAAGGTATAATGGCTGTGTATCTAGTTTCAATTTTACAATGAGTGGTTGTTCAAACTTACAATACCAGTTAACTGCAATAAAATAAAAAATTCCTGCTGTTTTATGACATGTTAAGAACAGAAAATAAACTACTCATCCATGTGAGAGTAAACATAACCACCAGTTTTGTAAATTAAGTTGTTCGAAAAATGATTAATTTTAATAATTTTGTTTTGTATTTGTGGGCCCAGATCTAGACACAAACGGAAATGTCAGCATCTCTATGTGCATCAACTAATGCTTATTAGTACTACCCCTTATTAGAATTTTGCCCTGTTAAAGGAATTCCACATTTAGTAATCTTTAACCTGTCAATCATCATATTGCTACTGGACCTACATTTTACTTCCTCTCCGAGGAGTGATTTAATTTTTTCCCGTTTTAGAAAAACGGCTACCTCAGTCAAATTTGAACCCGCGCCGCTCTTATGAAAGAGAAGCACTAATCATTCCACCTACGAGTTAGCTGTTTTAATAATAATAATATTTATTTGTAATCAAACCTTACATGATGTCAATTTTAAATATTTAATTGGTGTAAATCTTGTAACAGTAACATTACATTTAATTTAAATTTCGTTGTAGATCTTTATTTTGGTTGATTGTATAACTTGGGTCACTTCCCTAGCAATACACATTTTGCTTCGTTGGCTCAAATCGATGGAGAGGTATTGGCAGTAAATGTTTATTATATGTATCGTGTTCACGCATGATCTTCATTACAAAATATTCTCTATTGGTACGCACATACATCAGTCAGCACAAAATGCAAATGAAAGGTACGGTAAGTATTTTTTCTAAAATAAATAGGCCCTTACAACTGTCCATTTATATTAAGTCACACACAGCCCATTGAAAATGTGTGTGGCTGTGAAGCTTTGCCATATTAATATTCCATGGGAAGCAATACTATGGAAATTAATGGAGTATACCAGTTTGGCCACTTGATGACTAACTGTTCTTAGTGTAGATAGACATGGTGTAGTTAGTAGTAGTAGTTAGTGTTCTCACAAATTTTTTTAAATGGATGTTCCATTTTAAATTGTTGTCTACAGTTTAGCCTAAAGGACTGACTCTTATGAAAGAGAAGCACTCTCTAATCATTCCACCTACGAGGTAGCTGTTTTAATAGTAATAATATTTATTTGTCATCAAACCTTACATGATGTCAATTTTAAATATTTAATTGGTGTAAGTAAATCTTGTAACAGTAACATTACATTTAATTTAAATTCCGTTGTAGATCTTTATTTTGTTGATTGTATAACTTGGGTCCCTAGCAATACACATTTTGCTTCATTGGCTTAACTCGATGGAGAGGTATTGGCAGTAAATGTTTATTGTATGTATCGTGTTCATGTATGATGTTTCTTACAAAATATTCTCTATTGGTACATACATCGGACAGCACAAAACGCAAATGAAAGGTACGGTAAGTATTTTTTCTAAAATAATAGGCCATTACAACTGTCCATTTATTTTAAGTCACATACAGCCCATTGAAAATGTGTGTGGCTGTGAAGCTTCCCCATATTAATATTCCATGGGAAGCAATACTATGGAAATTAACAGAGTGTACCAGTTTGGCCACTTGATAACTAACTGTTCTGAGTGTAGACATGGTGTAGTTAGTGTTCTCACAAATTTTTTAAAATGGATGTTCCATTTTAAATTGTTATCTACAGTTTAGCCTAAAACACTGATTGATATATTTGATGCTGGTTTAATTGCGAAAGATATTGGTTGTGTAGTGGTGTACTTGTAAACAACGAAATGATGGTAACTGAATGGTATGCTACAATAATCAATGAAATACCTTAAAAGAAAGAGCATTCCAATGTGCACTTGGTACTGTAAGAAATGCCAACAGTATACTTTTAAAAATTAAAGTCGAAAATGTTGTCTATATTTTTAATCTGTATAATGTTCCGTAAATTTAACATTGTTAATAATTCTGTTATTTATTTTAGCAATATGAGTATTATTGGTTAATATTTTAATAGCTCTTACAGGATTTCGTATAATTTTACATTGTAAGTATGTAACTAAGTAATTACTTTAGTATTAAGTTTATTATTGTAGTTTAGTGTAAAAAGTTGCTATTACGCTTCCTTTTTTAATTACAGGATAATTGTGGATTAAATCTCCTGGGAAAACCACATTTAAACTATCTCTAGGTTGGTGTGGGCATGAGATTAAGAATTTAGTTTACTCAAAAGTACTGTAAACATCAAGCCAATTGGGGACAACGAATACCATTTCATATGCCTATGCAATATGCCTATGCAATATTATTAGAAAGTGCCAACTAGCCGGATTGTTTTTACCCCCAATGGTAAAAACATACACGACAATACAGTCGTGTTTGTATTTTATTTCGTGTTTTGAACAATCATTTCTTGATTTATTGAAAAATAGACACATGTAATACAGATTGCACAAATGAACAGTAACAATAAATGTACTGTAAATTATACTAATCATAATACAATATGATTATACTAATACGTTGCTTTCTACCAAATTATTTTTATTAAATACATGTTTGGTGCTATGTGTTACAACATGTTCTCTATTAATATGCCTATAGAACGGACAGCATAAAATGAAAATGGAAGAAACAGTAAGTATTTTTTTTTAAATAAATAAGGGCATACAACGATCGATTTGTTTTAGGTCAAGTAAAGCCCATATAGCTTTTTTTTTGAGTTCAAAAATGTGTGTGGTTGAGGAGCTTCCCTATATTAGTATCCCATAGGATGCAGTACTATGGAAATTAACATAGTAAACCAGCTTGCCCGCTTGATGACTAACTGTTCTTTTTAGTGTTCATATGGTTTAGGTAACAGTTTTTTTGCAAGTTTTTCAATATGCATGTTCCATTTTAACCCATTATATACAGTTAGGCTTAAATGGTGCTGGTTTAGTTGCGAAAGATATTGTTTGTGTCTTCTGCATTAATCTTTAATTTATTTATATTAAATCATTTCTCTATTGAATGAATCTTGCTGGAATTATTATTTTCTAGCTCTTCTTATGTATAACTCATGGGATAAAAAAGACGTGTCACCGACATATTGACAAAAAGCATAAGATCCTTAAACAGACCACTAGGTCATTACAGTAGACAATGTTAAGAATTCTTCGTAACATGCTACTTTGTGGGGCTCCATACTTTTTGGTAAAAATTCTGAAGCTTCTTTTTTGTATGTTACCACTTATTTATGATTATTCAAGATAAGAAGATTCATTTGGGGTAATCCTAATTCCATAGTAGAGTAAGTTTGCTAAGAGAGCATAATGAGGTATTGTATCAAAGATCGCAAAGTGTAAGATTTACTATTTCTTTTTAGTCCCATGCTTCTAAAATTTTGCCAATAATTTCTAGAAAAGCCATAGTTTTACATTATTTTCTCTATATACTGTGAGTCATGCAAAATTTCTGTTTTTCAAGAAATTTAGTCAGTCTATTTTTAATTGATGCTTGAAAGATTTTTGAAACAATTGGTAGTATAGATATTGGTCTATAATTTTCAATATTGTGGTTTCATTTTTGGATATAGGAATTATCGACAGTAATATATTAAGTGCATAGTGATCTGCCGATGCATGAACGCTTATTGCGACGAAAATTTTCTCAAGTAACAAGCCCGAATGCATTCTTACCAGTATTATCCAAGCAAAGGAACTGTGTACGAAATATATTTTACTTGACTATTGCAGAAGTTTAATAATGAAAACTGGAAAAATTGAATCTTGTCTATCAAGTATTATAATAACTATATTTAATTGTAATAAATAATTCATTTTTTTCATTTATTTGTTGTGGTTACCTACACTTCTTCGGTAGCATGAAAACAATGTTTTACGTAACACATCAGTTATTTGAAATGTGCTTGGTTAAAAATTTGAAATTTGTGTGATTTTATTGGTTGATGTGGTTAGGTTGACATACATATACAACAGTCTTTGTAATTTTCAGTACAATTGGTAATATTAATAATAATAATAATATTTATTTGTCATCAAACCTTACATAACATGTCAAAATGTTATACAATATTTACCGTTTAAATTGCTATTTCAATTGCTATTTCATACATATTTTTCAAGGCTGTAAAGAGCGCTATTTTGTAACATTGACTTTCCAATTTAAATTTGGCCCTAGATTTATTTTCTAGATCTTTACCGAACTTTGGGTCCCTGTCGTACTGATCTTGCTTTGTTGACCCACATCTATGAAGAGATATTGGCAGTAATTGTTTATTTCATGCATCATGTTCATTTGTGATTCTTTTTGTTACAAAACATTCTCTATTAGTGCGCACATAGATAAGACGGCATAAAATGTAAATGGAAGGTGTGATAAGCACTTATTACTGCATTTGTTGTAGCTCACGTAAAGCCTGTATAGTATTTTTTAGGAGTTTGAAAATGTTGTGTATGGCTGTGGAGCTTCCCCATATTAATATTACATAGGAAGAAATATTATGGAAATTCGTAAAAGTAAAACTGTATGGCTGCTTGATGGTTAACCGTTCTTTTTAGTCTTCGTATGGTATAGTTAGTTTTTTTGCAAATTTTTCAATATTCATGTTCTATTTTAACCTGTTATCTACAGTTAAGCCTAAAAAACTGATTGATGTATTTGATACTGGTCTAGTTTAGTGTCTTGCCTGCGTTAATCTTTAATTTATGTATTTTAAACCATTTCTTTACTGAATTAATATTGCTGGAATTATTGTTTTCTAGCTCTTTTTTGTATTTCTATGGGATAAAAAAGACGTGTCATCAGCATATTGATAAAAATCATAATATTCTTGATGGACCACTAGATCATTGCAGTAGATAATTTTAAGAATTGGTCCTAAAATGTTACCTTGTAGGACTCGTGGATACGTATTTGAGGTTCCCCTAATTCCATAGTAGAGTCATTTTACAAGGATTGCATTAAGAAGTATTGTATCAACTGACTTACTAAAATCGCAAAGTGTAAGATTTACCATTTCCTTTTTGTCCCATGCTTCCAATATTTTACCAATAATTTTTACAAAAGCCATAGGTACTTGTAGATCTATTTTCTCTACATCCATGCTGTGAGTCATGCAAGAGTTTCTGTTTTTCAAAACATTTAATCACTCTATTTTTAATCGCTGCTTCAAAGATTTTTGATATAGTTGGTAGTATAGATATTGGTCTATAATTTTCAATATTTCCCTTACCTTTTTTCGGTATAGGAATTATCTTTACAATTTCCAGTTCGACTGGTAGTTACACCAGCTTCAAAACACATTGATTCATATCGTGAGAAGCCACACCAGTTCATTTAAAAATTTTTTTATTACTTCTGTTGATGTTTTATACAAATCTTGTGTTTTCTTACCTTTAATAGCATCGATTAACTTATTAATTTCTTCCTTAGTGGTTTCAAACGGGTAAAAGGAATTTATACTGTTGATGGTATTTTTGATTAAATCGATTGATATTTGCGTTAGTTTACCTACCTTGCCGATATATTCATAGAATTCTGTTGCAGGTAATCATGCTCATTTTTAGTGTTTATTTTGTGTGTCTCATTGATTATTTTCAATGATGCCCTTTGCTAGTTGAATTTTTGGATAAATTCTGTGTTTCTATGTTTTATCTCCTCCACTTTTTGCTTATATTTCTATGTATAATTTTTAATGACTTTCATTGCAGCTGAACTTTTTGTTACTTTTATGACTATGTCTAGGTTTACAATATTGTGAGTGTTGTTTAGTTCAGGAGTTTGCACTGTGAGATTCCTTTTTATTTGCATTAATTGTTTTAGTTTTTTTAAGAAAACTTTTGGCATATAACAGTGAAACCAGGAGTACGCCTCTTGAGCATTTTCGTTTTCAGGGCTAGAATGCAAGTCAATCGCTTGAAGTTTACTTTTAAAAAGGTAAGTATTTGCTCTATTGATTATAGTCCCTTTTTCTTTTAGATGATTTTGACTTTATTGCATACTTCACTATTGTCCATAATGATCTCCTATATGCAGGTTTACTTTTTCTTTTAATTCGCTTTGTTATCTTCATTAACATTCGAAATTGGAATTTAAAACTGTGACCGCGATAACATGTGTAACAAAAGTGACTGAATACTTTAATACTTTGTATGCAGTAGTAACGAATAGATATTTGGGTTCGAAGCATATAGTTTATTAAAGTGCAAATGGGTTAAAATTATATGTTGAAAACAAATACCAAATTTCCGATCACGTTCTAATACTGTCTCAGGTCGCTACATAAAAGATGAAGTAAGAAGTAGGGCACCTGTATTATTTGACTGATATTTCATTAGTTTAATTGTAAGAGAATAACATTCTATTGATTTCTTATAGCTTGTAGATTCACAAAAATTAAATCTGCTTCTGGTAAACTTCTGGAGACTGGGATTGGACGAGAGTTGCAGTCATATTGGAGGCACATTATTTGCTGTAGATGCTGTTCGTAAATAAAAGTGAAAAATCGTGAATATACAGTTTACCGAACAAGAATGTGTCAATATAGCAACAATAACAGACAATCTTTATTTAAAGCGTACCTCAGTCAACGAAGTTAGTATTAAGTATGATTGAAAGTGTGTGTTATGATAAACATATAAAACTGCATATGGATTTATTCATAAAAAGAATGGTGTTAAACTATATAAAAAGTAGATGCAGGAGAGGCACCAAAATTGTTTGTTTCAAGAATGCTTATTGTTAAACCCCAAATTTCCCTGTTTTGATGCCAATCCCAATAAAATCGTGATATTGAACTGTTTTGGGCCTGGTTGTGTGGAAGTTAAATGCCAATATTTACCGCAATGTTGGGGTTGAATTAAAAATATATGTTTGAAGGCTGTATCGCTACCAGATGGTTTCTGCAAACATCGAACTTAAAAAACATACCTATTTTTATGAAGTTCAGATGCAAATTGCTGTATCTGAACGACAAACTTTGATTTTGTGGTGTGGTCAGAAAAAAATGTTTTTTTTGAAAGAATGTACGCTGATAAACAGTTTTGAGAAACTGAAAGTGCGAAAGGTAAACTGTTTTTTGATCAGATCATCATCTTCTCAAAACATTTTATGACGAAAATGAAGACAAATGGATGTTCACAAGAACAAAATGTGACACCTGAAAATGTTTTATGTAATATATTGCGCATGGAAAATGAACTTTGGTGTACCTGCAAACAACCAAATGATGGTAATGGAATGGGATGCGGTAGTATTGAATTTAGTAGCAATAGTAGCATTAAGTCATATATGAAATGTCTTAAAAAGCATTCCTATGAGCACTTGGTGCTGTAAGAAATGCCAGCTGTGTACGTTTAAAAATTATAGTAAACAATGTTGTCTATATTTTTAGTCTGTATAATATTTTGTAAATTTAACATTGTTACTAATTCGGTTATTTGTTGTATATACTTTTATTGTTGCTATTACACTTCCTTTGTTAGTTACAGAATAATTGTGGAATTGGCCTTCTGGAGAATCCACATTTAAACAAAACACACCAACTGTCATTGGTTGGTGTAAAAATGAGATTAAGAATTTAGTTTACTGTTAATGTTTGTGACAAAAATCACGCCAATTGGGTACAGCAAGTACCATTTGACATGCTTATTCAGTATCATTAGAAAGTACTAACTGGCCAGATTGTTTTTATCACTGATGGTATTTTGTTGCACGACACCTCAGTAGTTCTGTATTTTATGCAATATTATTTCATACAGATTGCGCAAATCAACAGTAACAACAAATAAACAAATATACTATAAATTATACTAATTATAATACAATATAATTCTATTACATTATTTTTATTAAATGCCTATACACAAATGTTCGTTGTTTTCAAATCACCATGGTGGTAATCGAACCAGTCGTTTTGTTAATGGGTATTGTCAAAATCCCTAATCCCCAACAGCATTTAATAGAAATTATAAAATGTACATGTATACAATTATTTAAATTAATACCACTATTCTAAAGTTTAAGCTTACCAGTGCACAATGTACATTTAAGGCTTTATTAATTATGGGAACTTGATTGCTTTTTTATTGTAAGATGCGTATTGGCAAAATTTCTGATGTGATTTAATATTTCTGCCGCAATACTCCATGTGTATACAAACATTTATTATTTTTCAGGTGTCATCTACTTCCTTTGGATAATTTTGGCCTTTATGAAAAGTTGGTGTTTGAACTTCAGCCAGTTGCAAATGAATACTGTACTAAAATAAGACCACCCGGAAGAAGTTTATCCAAAAATCCAGATTTTTCTGAAACAAATTTATTTCTACATCACCCTGTAAAACCTTCAGATATAAATATGATGCATCCTTGCGGTGATATTACAAATAAATATTTGATAGTTTGGTGTTTATAATGCGAAACGTGTTGTGCGGAAATCTGTTTATTATGAGGGCGTTTTGTAAAAATTTCAAAATAGTCTATTGCTACAGTCACTTTCCTTCCAAAACCACTTGAGCATTGTGTACACGTATACACTCTTGGTCTATAGCCAATAAATAAAATCCTTTGTTTCATATACAGTAGTTACTTTCCTAAATATCACAGAGCACCTTCTTTGAGATACATTGAACCTGTATCCTAAATGTGTAATAACAAAGTTAATACAACTTCATGTGTGATAACACAAGATGCTGGAACTTTGATAAAAGACTGTGAGAAGTTATCTTTATATATGGGGTGGTAAGTTGAAATACAGCCTTTAAAGTTGAAAATTGAAGCCCTGCATAAAATCTACATTTATCGTTATTATTCTTAAAATCGTGTAAGATAAATTTATGTAATGCAAACTTTATCACGAAGCCTGTAAATTTCATTATTTGTGTTTTGTACTGCAGCGTTTAATTTGTTTTGTACAGTGTGTTCAGATGTAGGATTATCAATTTCTATTACTTCTGTTGAGGAGTTAAACAAGTGAGTTCAAGACTAGGTTCCTTCAACAATTGAAGCAGTTAAAGAACAAATATATATGACTTGAATATTCTGCTCTGTGTACAATTTCAGGTTTTAAAATTTAGAGAAAAGTGCATCAGGTTATAAAAACGTTTACTATAGTAATTGTTTTGCTATATCTGTCATTACGTATCTGATATTTATGTTGTACATACAACAGAGATGTATACCACTATACATGCTTACAAATAAATATCAGATAAACCTTTTGATAATCAGATGCTATCAACTAGAAAAGTACTATTTACTATTTTTGGACAAGGAAGTAGATCTTGAAAGGACTAGTAATATAAAGTGAAAAGTATCCAAAAATATCTTTCCTAAGTGCAGATTTTTTCAGGACTTGTTAATAGCTGTCGTGAAAGTAACTGCTTGCTATAGCAACGAAATTACTTTTCATAATTAGTAGCTTTAAAGATAAAATACAACGAGAAGGAGCCAACAAATAATATTGCCTCCTCGTAATTTTTAAAAAGTAAAGTAAAAATGCATACTACACGTTATTCCTGTCTGCACTGTTTTTGTTGTACCTCTTTATGTCTACTTGTGGTTTCTTATAACCCATATTTTGATGGGATTATCCTCTTCCACTAATTTAGCAGGTTTGATGATAATTCATATTCACATACTATGCAATTCACCTAATGTTGTACATTGCTTATTTTTAACTACAATAACAATGAATTGCGAAGTTTCATTATACATCGCAATTCACATAAAATTACACATACAAAGTGGTATGTTAATTATTTAAATATTCATCATATGCAATTTATTCTTACTAGGTGTTAAATCCTTATATTAATCATTTTTAAACATGTAAAATTTTACAGTTTCTCATATTGTGTACTAAGTACATCTTTCTAAAAAATGTAAAGTATTTAAATTTAATAATTACAGATGAATTACGATTACTGGTTTCGCTTGAATTCAATCACCTCACAGGTTCATTTAGTTATTCAATCAAGTGAGGTCGGTTATTTTAATAATCACGTAGTCAAGTAAAACTTGACGCTCCTACAGTAGGTATCATCAGATGTTTAATGTTAATATTTCTTGAGGCTTGTTAAAAATGTTTTCTTGACAATTAAATTAAATCAGGTATAAACTCAAATCATCATCTAAAGCAAAGACCTGCAATAACCAAAACCCTTAGTTGGTAGAAGAAGGCGAATATATAAACCACGATACTTCAAAGAAGAATTGAAAAACATTAAAACAGCATCATTGCCAAAGGATATTCAAGCAATGATGAGAAAGGTATAAAATCTATCACAGAAATTTTATTAAATCTACCAGAAAAATCAGCTGTAACGTGCAATGGAAAATGTATTAAGTACATGATGTGGATTTTCATATCTATTGGCTAATGACCAAAATTACCATGTTCGCATGCATCAACAAAGAGAATGGTTACAATGACCTAAAAAAGAATTATCCGTAGTCTCTAAACTATAGGTAATTCATTTTAGACAGGTTTTTAAAATGAGAGTTCCTTCTTGGAGTAATAAATAGCCCTAGTAACAGTCTCTAAACTCATATTATCAAGTTCAGAGCAAAATCTGTAAAAGCCTTTATTAAAAGTGTTAAGCAGGTTTTTAATGTAAATTTATCATAGCATAATAAATAGGTCCTGAAAAGTACTTCAAGATGAGTTCTCAATGTAGCTTTTGTAGAGACCTTTTTTAAAGATGATTTTTCCTCGGTAATAAATAAGCTCTAAAAATGCCATTTTAAAGAATCTTAAAAGTATATTTTGAATACTGTTAACTTTAGAACAAAAAGTGTGAAGACCTGGTTTAAAGATAATTTAATTTTAGACACGTTTTTTAAAATGTAAGTTTCGTGGGGCAATAAATAAGCCCAAAAAGGATATTTTAAGGAAAGGTTCTTAAAGTATTTTTGTAATAACCTTGGAGCAAAAAATGTGGACACCTTCCTTAATAATAATTTAAAGTTAGATAAGTAGATAACTATCAAATTTAGGAGTTTTGTACCAAAAAACGTTGAGGTCATTTTTAAAAATTAGACAAAATTTAGACAAATTTTCTTAATAAAAGTTTTTAGAGGAGCAATAAATGTCGCTATAAAAAGACACTGCAAGAAATGATTTTATAGTATCTTCTATGAATAATTTGAAAATGTCAACCTTGAAGCAAAAAACGTAGAGACAACCTGCCAATTATAGACGGGTTTAGTTAAAGAAAGTTTTTTTGTGGAGTAATAATTAATCCCTAAAAATACCTACTTTACAACTAGTTTCTAAAGTTTCTAAAATATCAACTTTGGAGCAAAAAGTGTGTCACTTTTTTTAAAGATGATCCAATTTTAGGTCAGCTATTTGGTAATAAATCTCAATTATTAACCTCACGACAAAAAGTATAGATATTCTTTTTAAAGGTAAATCAATCTTAGACAGATTTTTCGTTGGCTAATAAATGAGCGCTTGAAAAGCTTTTTTAAATGCCTTTAAAATATCTTTTGGAATAATTATGAAAACTAGCAACTTTAGTGCTCTCGTGTGAAAATTCCCGCTTATGCGGTTATGGAATATACTATTTTCGTAGGGTAATGAGTAAGTCTTACAAAAAGCGCTTACCTCAGGAAAAGTATTTAAAATACCTTACGTGTGCATATCCAAACTATCATCTTTGGAACAAAAAATGTACTGCGCAAGCATTTAAAGGTAAGTCAATGTTAGATAGATTTTCCTAAAGAAAGTTTTTCGTTAGGTAATGACTAAACCTTAAAAAAACTTCAGAAAGAGACTCTACGGAACTTTTTGTGAATCTCGAAAACTATTAACTGTAGAACAAGAAGCGTAGAATTTTATGTTTCTTTGTAGCAGTTACGCCCCCTATCGGTCGAGTTACGAACTTCAAAATAATTTCCAGCCGTTTCTCTTACTTGCTTTACCTATAATTTTCCCAAACCTTTAGGTCTTACCATTGTCGAGATAGAGCCGCTCCGTACCCTTATCCGGACACCCGGTATATACAGGGTGTGCCAATAGTGCGTGGAAGATTGTGGGTTCATTATGCAATATTTCTAAAGTGTGTTGATGGTATGTGGTGGGTTATCACTCACGCACTTTGACCCACCCTGTATATAACTATAAGCCCTTAAAGAGGCAATCACTTCAAATAAAATATTCTTAATAAAGGTTTTTAGAAGAGTCATAAATAAGTTCTACAAAAAAGTACCTTAGGAAAAGTCCTTAAAGTGTCTTTTGTGAACATTTCATAGACTAGCGGAATACCAGTGCTTCGCTACGGTAAATAGCAACTTTGAATACATCAGTGATTGAAACTGTTGTTGCCAAGTGAGTAAATTGCGTGACTGAATTTGTCACCAAACTTGGACAATGACTTGCTTGTTATTATTTTACCGCCATATATACATTATAGCAGTGTAAGCATAACTTGAATTCAAGCGCTTTCTACTTTATTATTATTTGATTTGGAAGGTAAAATTAAAACAAATTGCAACCTCTCATACGTTCATAACGAAAACAGGCAACATTGTAAAAACAAAAACAGTAATATATGTCAGAATGACGTTTAAAACTTCATTTGAGATAAACATGTTAACTTAAAACAAAATTTCAAAGCCGCCCGCTTCTATAAAATATCAATAATACATTTTAACCCTTTTCATTCATATTAAAGTATTTTTAGAGTTACTTTGCATTATATTAAGAAAGTTTATAAAGGAAAGCTATGTAAAATTAAATTTTCTTTAAAAGTATGACTGCACTTTTTCTAATAAAATGAATCGTTATTCAGATATTGAAAAATTTGAACTAGCACATGTTATACCTTAGCAATTTTTGGTCGCTAAATTATGCGTCGTATCAAAAATTGCATAGAACGTGATAAACGTCTCATAATTTTAATTGAAGAATATATGTACCAATTTTTGAGTCAATCGACCCATGGAATAAAAAGTTTTAGCAAAAAATTCAACCCCCATTTCACCCTCTTAGGATTGGAATTTCGAAAAACCCTTTCTTAGTGGATACCTACACAAAGAACACACCCTCCAAATTTCATGTCTCTAGGACCAACGGTTTAGGATTAATATATCAGTTAGCACTTCCACGCACACCCGGCCGCACGCTACTGTAAAATTTTTTTAACCGTCGAAGAAGACGGCAGAATGAAAATAAAAATCGACGTGTGCGAGATTTTTTCGATCGAGTTGATATTACGGCCGCGGGGCGCCGTTTTGGTCAGAAAATCCTTTTTTTTACTATTTTTGGCACTTAGGGGCCGAATTTTGACGCCTAGGGCACGAAAGGAAGGTCCTGTCAAAATTTGAAGTAGATCCGTCGAGCCGTTTCCGTGCGATAATTATCATTGAGTGACTGATTTTTGTTTTATATATATATATATATATATATATATATATATATATATATATATATATATATATATATATATATATATATATATATATAGATTATGAAAAATGCAGAGGTCTTTTTATAGGTAAGTACTTCGAATTTATGGAAAACTATCAACTTTGGAGCAAGAATAAAGTAACTTTCTTTTAAGATGATTAATTTCAGACAAGTTGTTCGTTGGGTTAAAGACTCTTGATAAAAGATACTTGTAAAAGAGTCTCTAAATTACCATTCAGTTTAGAAAAAAATTGTCAAACTTTTCTTACTGAAAATTTTTCGTAGAATAATAAAGGCACTTTCTTCAAGTATAGTATCTAAAGCAGTTTTTGTGAATACAAACGCCGAAAACTATTTTTTAGTGAGATATTTTTTGGATAATAAACAAACCTTAAAAAACTATTTCAAAAATAGTTCCTAAAGCACGTTGTATGCATCGAAAACTATCAACACTGAAACAAAATATATAGTCTTTCTTAAAGGTACGACAATTTTAGACAGGTTTTCTTAATGAGTTTTTCGTAGGGTAATAAATAAGCTTAAAATGTAATTCAAAATGAGTCTCTAAAGTTTTTTTTTTGAGAAATTATCGAAAACTGTCAATTTTGAAGTGAAAAGTGTGGAAAAATTCTTTTTACACAATATTTTTGTAGGGTAAGTTTCTCAAGTATCTTTTTTTCCAACCTTGAAGCAATTTTAGACAAGTTTTCCTAATAAAGGCTTTCAGCAGGGCAATAACAAGTTCTACAAAAACATACTTCAAGAAAAGCCTATTAAATACGTTCTGTGAATATTTTGAAAGCTTCAAAAATTTGGGACACTGGATCTGTAAGGACCTGTAACGAAAAAACCCAGAAAAATTAAAAAAAATTTCGATAGCTTTCTTTTCCAGTCGATCAGGACGAACTAATGAAATTTCTAATGTATATTATATATAGTATCTTAAACCTTGATTTAAAAACAGGGTTATTATTATCATTATCTTTTAGCGAAGTTTTCTTTATTTATATAATTCACTACTCCTAAAATGCATTTTTCGCTGGTCTTTTTATTCAGGACCACACTACCTCCTCTCTTTTTTCTACCCCTTTCTTGCTCGCTTAAAAGTAGATCAACTTACAGGGTTTTACAAATATTACCTGAGGTTAATACACCTACGCTAGTTAATTGCATCTAATCCATTTGTAGCAAATCACTGCACCTCTAGGTATTTTGTAGCGTTTTTACTAGACCTCGAAGTAAATGCTTTACCAATAAAGCATATTACGTTACCACAGCATTACATTAAAACACACGCACGCACGCGCGCACGCGCCCCGCCCCGCCCGAGGTGCCCTCGCCCGCGCCCGCGCCCTCGCCCGCGCCCCGCCCCCGCGCCGGCCCGCCGGCCCGGCGCCCGCGCCCGCGGTCGCGCCCGCGCCCGCGGTCCCGCCCACGCGCACGCGCAACACGCCACCACAACACGCACGCACGCCACGCCACGCACACGCACGCCGCCCGAAGAAACAAAAAACAAAAACACAAAAAAACCAACGGAAATTTTTCTTTTTAAACTTGTAATTGATTTTTAATAGTTATTAAATTTTAAGTTTTTATTTGTGAAATTTTACATTTGAAATTTAAAATTTTTTAACTTTTAAAACTTTATTAAATTTCGATTTATTGACTTTTTATAAACGTTAAATCTTAAAAATAATTAAAAGTAAAATTTTAATTTGGTGTTTCGAAAAATTGGATTTAAAATCGATTTTCTCTTTAAAACAATTATCTTTAGTTTAAACTGCTAATTGGGTTATTGGGAAACGCAAATTTAAAAATGAATAAAACATACCCAAACAGGATTAAAAATTTTAATTTTATTAAATAATTAAAATTTTGGAATTTCCAACCAGATGTCTTTGTTAATAGGCAATTACCAAGGTTAAAGGGCCCAATGTGAAATTTTGGGTCCATGATTAGGGATGAAACCAAATTTAATTAACAAATTAATTAAGGAATGGAGGTAGCAAATTTTAATAATTTATCTTGCGATTTTTTTATTTTTTATTTTAAATTACAATTAAATTTTAAAAATTTAAAGGTGGAATTGAATATACCCTTATTTTTAAAATTCCCCCAAATGGGCCAAAATTTTCAAGCCCAATCGTAAAATTTTCTTTATTAAAACTGATGTAAAATTTAAATAAATAATTCAGAAATTCTTTTTAATTGGTGGAACCCTTTGCCAATAATCCAAAAACCTTATAATAATTTACAAAGGAGTTTTTAAAATGTTTTATTTAGGTTTAAAAATTTAAAAATTTTTGGCCAAAATAAAATTTAAAGGTTTTAAATGATACAAACCCATTAATTTTTAAAATTACCTTTTGATTTAATGGACCTTGCGCTAAGGTTTGGCCCCTTTTTCAAGGATTTCGTAAAAACTTTAACAAACGATTAAAAGGATTGGAAAAATAAATTCAAGAATTTTGGGTTAATCACAAATTTTGCCTAAGGAAATTTTTCCTTAGGCCATTACTAAATTATTAAAATTGTTGATATAATAAATTGGAAATTTAAAACATGGAAAGTTAATGGAATTAAAAATTTAAAAACCCCTAAAATTGCGCAAAAATAGAAAACAGGTTAAAGGTACCTTTAAAATGATTTAAAACCTTCCTACCTTAATTTTTTAAATTTAGTAAATTCGGTTTAAAATTCAAATTTGATTCCTTTAACCTTTTTGCAATCAAAGGGGAAAGGTTTGAAAAAAACCGGGTTTTTATCAAGGTTTATTTCTGGTATGAAAACAAATTTAAAAAAAAGTATTTTAAAAGTTAATTGGAAAAAATAAATCAACAAGTTATTTTACCAATGGAAATTAAAATTTGCCAAAGTTAAGGTTTTTTGAAGACAAAATTCCAGAACCTAACTGGAAAAGAATGGAAAAGTAATTAATAATTGGTAAACAATTAAAAGGAAAAAAGTTAAAAGGATTTAATTAAATTAAACGTTAAAATTTGAAAAATTGAAAGAAATTTCAAGAGGAATTAGGGAAAATTTTTAATTTCCTTGGATAAGTTCAAGAATTTTTCCCTTTTAATTTAGTAAAAATCTTGTTGTAAATTAATGCAAAAGGAATTGATTTCCAAAATTTTAACTTTAATTTTTACAATAAAAGGTTTGGAATGGTTTTTTGCCCAAAGAATTACATTTAAGGAAATTTAAAATTTTAATTTGGTTTAATCCTGATTTGTTTCTTTTAAAATTTGATTAAGAAAAATTGTAAAATTTAATTTAAGGGTATTTTTACAATTTGCCTTAATTGGAAAATAATTTATGAAAGAATTTTAAAGTTTGTTTTTTGGATAAAATTAAAACTTTTAAACAAATTAAGGTTTTTGCGAAGGGTGGGAAATCCGTAATTTCCTTAAACTGGAAGGGACTCAAAAATTAATTAATCAATTCCCTTAAAACGTTTTTAAAAGGGGAAAAAAGTAAAAGGCCGGGACCTTTAATTAATATTTAAGGTTAGAAAGATTTAAAGAAAAAATTGGAAAAAACAAGAAATCAGGGTTTCATTAATTTCAAAAGTGACAATGTAATATGTTGCATAAAACCCTTTTAAATGAATGGGTAAAAAAAAGAAAAAAAATGTAAATTAATTTAAAAAAAGTTTGGAAATTTAGGTGAAAAAAAGGGTTGGAATCTTTGGAATTGGTTTAGCTTTAAAAAAAAGTGGTTTTAGAAACCCTGGTTTTTTTTGTGTACCCAGAGGGGTAATTTGCAGTTAAAATTTTAAAAACAAATTTTTAAAATTTTTTTGGGCATAAAATATTTAATGTTTTTTCTTTTTTTTTAAATTTTATTTTCTTAAATTAATGGGGAGGGGAACCTTTTAAAAAAGCCTTTAATTTTGGTTCTTCTTGACCCGATTTTAATAAACTTATTTTTTGAAAGGCTTTTTCAATTTAAAAATTTGTTTTTGGAAACGATTAAATAACTTAAATCAAGGGGTTTTAATATTTTAAATTGTTTTTCTCTTTAAATTTAAATGGGATAAAATTTGGATCTTTAAAAAAAATTAGTAAAAACATTCCCTCTGAAACTTTTTTAATTGGATTGTGAAACAGGTAAATGGCGGTTGTTCCTTCCAATCAGTTAATTGGTTAACAAATTTTAAATTTATGGAAAAAAATTTCATTGGGCAAGAAAAACTGTTTCATTACCCTAATGTTAGGGTTCCGGCTGAATTCCTTAAAAGTTCTTTGTAAATAACAATGGGAAAATTATAAAAAAAAGGAAAATTTCAAAATTTTTTAATTTTAAAATTTAATTTGTTTTCAAGCGAAATGTTTAGTAAACAAAAGGCCTAAATATCTAAAATAAATTTTGCCCAGAACAAAAATTTCAAAATGGAAATTACGAATTTAGATCCAAAAGTAAAGAGGGCCATTTAAGTTAAAAAATTTTTAAAACAAAATTTTTCAAAATTTTACTTTCAATTTAAAGGCTTTTTAAATTTTTTAAAAGATTCCTGGAACAAATTTGGCATTTATTTTTTTGGAAACAAGTTTTAAGTTATCCTCTTCCCAAAAAGGGGTGGGGAGAGTGGAACCTTTGTTTTTGAAAAAACGCCTTTAAACAAGGTTTATTGAGTTTTAATTAAAATGTTTTTTAAACCAATAAGAAAATTTGGGTAAATTTGAACCAACCGTTAAAAATTTAAAGCAAGGGGTGTTTAATTATTTTTTAATATTGTTTTTTCTTTAAATTTTAAAAAGTTTAACTTTGGTTAATTGTTTAAAAAAGGAAAATTATTAATAAAAACGTGAAAACTGCAAGTTTCCGAATTTTTTCCTTTAATCCCAAATTATTTGTTTAAAAAACAGGTAAAATGGCGGGAAAAGGTTCCTTAAAAATTAGAGGCCGGGCGTTTTAAAAATTAAATTAAATTTAAAGCCTTTGGTTTAAAAGAAACTTAATTGGGTTTGGGAAAATTTTTTTTTTTGGGTTTTTTTTTAAAATTTTAAAAAAAAATTTTTTTGGAAAATTTTATTAAAAAAAAAAAAATTTTTTTTTGAAAAAAAAATTTTTTTTTCCAATTTTTAAAAAAAAAATTTAAAATTTTAAAAAAATTTTTTTTTTTAAAAAAAAAAAATTAATTTTTTGGAAAAAAAAAAAAAAGGAAAAATTAAAATAAAACCCTTTAAAAAAATTTTTTTAATTTTTAAAATTTTTTTTTAAAAAGTTTTTTTTTTTTTTCCCAAAGGAAAAAAAATTTTTTTTAAAAAAAAAAAAATTTGGAAATTGGGTTTTTTTTTTTTTTTGGAAAATTTTAAAAAAAAAACAAGGGGAAATTTTCCCCGGGGAAAAAAATTTTTCCCCAAAAAAAACCCCCCAAAAAAAAAAAAAAAAATTTTTTTTTTTTTTAAAAATTTTAAAAAAAATTAAAAAATTTTTTTAACCAAAAAAAAAAAAATTTGTAATAACATTACGAGAGTTAATGCATTTAAAGTCCTTTTCGTTTATAACAACGAAGGACTTCAATGTGTCATTGACTTTACTTATAATATATACTATTTTAGATTGCAATATCACATGGTCCTACACCATAGTTTGAATGCTCAAGATTTCGATCCAGGTTGGATTTTTGCAACTGGCTCTCAAATATGATACACGATATCCTGAAATACTTTCACAAATGTGGACAGATGAGGCTACTTTTCATAGTGATGGTAGAAATCGACATAATATGCACTACTGGTCTGAAACGAATCCCCACTGGATGCAGGAGGTCCAACATCAGGGTCGTTGGTCTGTAAATGTGGTGCGGGATTCTAGGGAAAAAGAATTGGGTGTTTTTTAATGAGACTGTTAATGGAGAGAATTTAAGATTTTTAGCAACAAATTGCCACTTTTTAGAAGACGTCCCTTGGCCATTCGTGACATGTTCTTGCAAATGATGGGTGCCCACATTATTCTAGAGATGTTCGAATTTCTTGATCAATCATACCCTGAAAGGTGGATAACGTGGAAGTTTATTTATTTGGCCAAAGTTCCAGACTAATATGAATTTTTATTTGTAGAGGAATAAAGATCTCATTTAGCCGATAGACCCAAACAAGAGCTGACATGATTGAAAGAATACGACAGACAATGAAGTATTTCAAGGCAGAAATTGAAACTGCTGTTCCCACCGTCAGCGATTGATTTCATGCATTGAAAATGATGGACGATTTCGAACATCTAGGGCGACACTAATTACGCAGTTTTATTTTTTAATTTACTTTTTAAAGACCTACTTAAATTATGCTTCCATTTAAAATTGTAAAGAAACACAATATTAAAAATATTAAACAGCGCCCTCTAGCATTTATGTTATTAATCAGATTGCTTCAAATTTACAAATTTTCTATTGTTTAACAAAACCTCTTTCAAACAACATCAAGTTTATTAAAATCGGTCAAGCAGAACTGAATTAAACCCACCTTATTTGAAGAGATAGACTAAAACTTGTCAATTAAAAAATATACAGAATTTCTCGAGGAATCTGATTATAATATTTAGTACGCCCCTTAATTGAGTAAATTTTGAAAAATTTTGCTTTTTAGAATTTTAACTGTCAAATACGCCCTCTAGCGGTGGACCTACAATTCTGAAAATAATTTCCAGGCGTTTCTCGGCCACTTTTGTTATAAAATTTTTTTTCCCGAACCTCTGCTATAATCCATTCCTGAGATATGGCCGACGGCCGTTCTTAGTTGGCCACCCGGTACATAAAGAAATAGAAAAGGAAATAAGTGTCTTTAGTTTCTTTGTCTATGCATTTGAGGCTGTTGGTTGTGGAACACTAAATTCAATTTGGCATTTGGAACCTAATGAAATTTCTTGAGGTAAGTACCACTTTGGCCACATAATAAACATTACCATCGTGCCCTACAATCTGGAATTTCATGAGGACGAAGTTGTCTGGTTGGGCCTCCCGATGCATTTGCTCCGGAATAATAGGAGGAGAGGGTATTCCTCATTCGAAATCATCGTCAGAATCTCACAGCTGTGAAGACTAGTTTTTTTCCGTTGTCGTAGTATTCAATAATTAGCACTACTGTTTGGAAAATTTGCAAACGTTACGTATTTAGTATTAAAAACAGAAAATAGAAATAAAATTATTCATTTAAAAATAATCAATCTCGTAAATTAATTAATACGTTAACCGTTAAATAGTGAATAGGTGTTTGAATTAAGTATTATAAATATTTAACCAGTAAATTGTAATGAATTTCGAAAGAAAAGTAATTTCAAATGTCTTTTGTGTTTCATAATAAACAAAACTTAAAAGATTAAATTTTCTTCTTATATTCCACAATTAAAGTTTGTCAAATGATAATTTATTTTGTATTAGGGGAGAAGTGAGCCACGTGAGTCTTTGGAATAATTCCCGGCAAACCGATAACAAGTCAGTTTATAATTGTATCAACATTTTAAAAAATTAGATGAAAATTATAAATAAATAAGAATATTTTTTTTTTACGTTTTGTTATATTATATTTAAGGTAAATTACGTAAAATTTTCATAACTTAAAAAGTATCAACTATTTCATCATGGGGTGACATAATTTTTGTGTACAATACCGGCCGATATTTACAATGTTTCCAAATGGATCTGTTCTTCTTTGATTTTTTCTTTTATTTCACTTTGGGGCAAGTGAGTCTTGACCGTGACTTTGAAAGGTTTAGAATATAAATAAATTATTTGTTTTTTTGCAGTGGAAAATGGTTAAACCAAGAAAAAAGGGCCATATTCAGAAGACGCTATGCAACGTGTTAGAAGCTTTTAGAATAAGATGTCAATCAAGAGGCTAGTGTGGTCTTCAATTTCCGAGAAATATACACACACGGATAAGTCGTCAGAGGATCAATCCAGTTACAAGCCTTGGCAGGTTCAAGCCTTGTTTACTGCACAAATAGAAATGGAACTTTAACCCTTCAAACCATTCAATAAAGATCGGAAGTTGGGGAAAAGACTGGTTGATATATTTTGAAACGTCAAGGAAACCTTTCCATCCGAAGGCCTGAAGCAAAACTGAAGGGAAGATTTTCAAAGCAGAAGTTGGGAGTTTTTAAAAACTTAAAGAGATCTTAGATAAGTGCAATTTTCCCCATCGTGTATTTAACTGTATGAGACAGGAATTACCTGCGTCCAAAAACCAGCAAAAATATTAGCGGAAAAGGGAAGAAAGCAAGTAAATTAACTTCACTGGAAAAGAAAAATACAACTTTATTCTTGTGTCAGTGCTACGTTTATCCCACCATTTATGGTCTTTCCTCGTGTAAAATGAATCCAACTTTATTGAATGGTGATTTTCCTGGCACGGTAGGATTTCCTACAATCAGGATGGATGGATGCCGATCTGTTTGTTAAATTTTAAATAAAGACTGCACAAAACAACCAAAAATCTCCAAGTCTGCTGATATTAGATGGGCATTCAAGTCATAAGTCTTTGAGTCAATAAACCTGGCTAGAAATTCTGGATAATTTTTGACCCTACCAACCCTTCGAATAAGCCGTTGACGTAAGCATATTTGCACCATTCAACACCTACCCAAAAGAAATGGACCATTGGCCACAAACCACTTTGGCCGTAGAATCACTGAATATGAATGGCTTATTAAAATGCCCTTATTAAGGCATTTACACAACAAATATTATTAACGGTTTGAAAAACGGGAATCTACCCGTATAATCCTGATGTGTTCCAAGAGGCGACTTTGAGGCCCGAGAACACCTTCAAAAAAACCAATCCTGAAAGCGTCAATCCATTCGTCAATTCAAAAATCTCCAAAACGAAACCAATCCAGAAAACTTCTGAGAACATTCTTCAAAAGACCAATCCAGAAAGCGTCAATCTCTCAATTCCGAAAACTTTAGATGAATCATTCGGAATCAGATGATTAAAACCCATCAGGGCCATCAGAAATCATGCAGTTATGTTTCTTTTCAAGTTTAAGTCCAATCCCAAAACCTTCAACAGAAAAAAACAAAAACAAAATTCAGAAACCAGAAGGATCTAAAATAATCACTAGTTCACCTTACAAAGATCAACTCGAAGATAAATTAAAAACAAAAAGCAAAATCGGTAAAAAAGAATTTTGGAAAAAGCCCAAAATGAAAAAAAAAAGGAAACATGGGGAAAAAGTGCAAACAGCCCAAACAATATCAGAGGAAGAAAAACACAATATGGTTTTTGTCATGAGACATATAGACTTGTTATGAGGAATTCATGTATAAAATGTGGTGGATGCGAGGTTCAGATAATGAACAGGTGCTAATAATTATGTTTGTGATAACTGCCGATAATTATTACTCTAAGGCCTCACTTGAATAGATGATTCACTTAATAGCCTCAAGTGAGTCATTGCCATTTTTTAAGTCTGACATTTTACCAACGATTTTATATTTTTTCATTTTTAAGGAAGTTATTAAATAAACAGTTAAAGTTGTTCTGTATCTAATAAACGCTGTTTTATTTCTAAAAGTAACAAAGTTATACCTCTTTGATCCTTAATTACTTTTTCTTATAATGCACATTTGGAATGAAAATTACAAATAAACCTTTATTTTAATTCAATTTAGAAAAGAACAATTAATATTTAAAAAATTTTATTTTACCTTGGAAACCAGTATAATTTCAAATTTTGCGCGCATTTACTTATTTGTCAGATCTTGGATCTTTTACTTCCATATGTCTACAGCCAATAACCCACATTGTGTTTTAGTAATCCCTGTTCAGCCGTTATGATGTGAGAAATTTTCCGTTCTAAATTCCTCCAAAAGCAAGTATTTTGATGTGATTTACATATTTTTTTATCGAGTTTTATGGTACACAAATAAAATGTCCGAGTATCTCACATCAAAATTAGGTATCTAGGCAAATTATTTTCATGTTGTTAAATGTTATATTTGTGTTTTATAGGTTAGAATAGATTTTTTTTCTTAAATATAGTAGGCTTGTACCTTGGACCATTGACGTTTCTTGCACTTTGGACCATGGCCCAACGTACAATCCTTCGTGTTTGGATGTAAATAACTCGAAAGATTTTTTTTTGGATGCCGAAAAGTAAAGAAGGAGTGAAGAGCAAATGCCCCGACCATTTGGCATCAGAAGCCGCATCAGATGTGCGAAATGAGCATATTTTAGTGCGTACAGCATCTAAAAATATCTACTTTAAAAAGGTACATGATCAACTTCAGGGAAACATGGTTTATAAATCTTTTCAAAATTGTGCCACTAAAAAAGTGTTTTCGGATGATGAAGAAACGAGCCTGTGATATTTTACCATATCAAATCATTATGGTTTGGGAGATTTGGATCGCGCCTACGGATTAAAGGAAAAATAAAATTTTCCTGCTTCTTGGAAAACAAAGGTCGGGCTAGAAAACAATGGTATATTGTTTTTGTGAAGCGCCGAAATGCAATAAGCTTAAAAAAAGCACAAGCGACAAGTTTAGCCCGGTCTACTAGCTTTAATAGACACGATGTTTATACATTTTTTGAGAAGCTTAAGGGGGTATAAAATGTACAATTTAGATGAAAGAACACGAAATGACTATACATGAAAATGCTCAATGAAAAAACACTAAAGGAAAAGAAACGTTTTAAAAAAGTGTCATTATCATCTTAGATGTCAAACATTGTCGTCTATATGTTTTTAAGATGCTGAAGATTATTTTAATGGAAAAGTTTCCAGGATAAAAAGAAAAAATTTTAATTTAAAATTTTTCATAAATTTGGAAAAATGCTACTTTCATGTTTAAATAATTTTGTATTTTTATGATTGTGAAATAAATGTATTTAAAGCACCCAGGAACATTAAATATTAATGTAATGATTATGAACAGCTTTAAATTTTCTCATATCATAAGTGAGGGAAAAAACAGAACTAAATCATTAATTTAGAACCGTGTAAAAAGTATTCCCTTTTAACAAGTAGATTTGCTGCATACTGATGATGTAATAAACCATTTTTCTAAAGATAAAGGGTATCAAAAATTAACCAACAATATTAATAACGATAATCAAAAAGAACTGAAACCATTTCATGCTCAAACAGGAAATAAACTCATTTATTAATTTCTTTTGAATACGATCAAATATCAAGGGTATTTTAACAAAATAAATTATTTCAGATAAATTTCCTTATACAAAAATTGTCAATAAAAACTGCTTTCTGTAAAAATATTTTACGAGCATTTTTGCTGACAAAATGGTCAAATTAAATTTGAAATAAGTCATACCCAACAGAGTAATAATCTGAAAACTTAAGAACTGAGCCATTTACACAAAAAATCGATCTTTTTACATAAGGCAAATTTTTCTTAAATTTAAAATTTTGCTTATTCGAAAACGTTGAATGTCTTTGTTATTAATTTGCCATTTCATTTAAGATTTGATATAAATATTATCAAATAGACTGAGATGAACTACAGTGAAATTAACAAAAAATTTATTTTAAAAAAATCGTTTATGAAAAAAATGAATAAATCTTTACCCCTTAATGCTAACTTTTTTGAAAAACCATTTTAAATCATTTTTAAAGTAATATCTACAGAATTTACCAAACATTTTCATTAAATGGTCAATTTTACATTAGTATCGAAGATGTTATAAAAACACCAGTAGTATTACAAAAAAGTATATGTTTGATATTAATTAAGCTGAATATCAGAAGAGAATAACATTAAAAAGATTAAACATAAATTAATTACTAGTTCAATAATAAAAAACATTTAAAGCCCAGAATGCAATTAAAAAACTAAGTCCAAATGTGAATATAGGACATGTTTTGGCTTTAAACCAAATTAAAATATTAAATGTTATAATAGCTGAGCAGTAGTATTCTTCATTTAAATAGTTTATTTTGTAAAAATATGTATTTTCATTTATAAAAACATATTATTTGATGATAATATTCATTATACCATAGTATTTCCATTCTAAAACAAAAAGATTAAATTGTATCAATCAACGTAAGAATGTAAAGACATGTTAAAGTTAATTATTAAGTTTAAAAGTAAAATTAAAAAAGTTTCTATAAACACTTAAACTGTTAGGAAGTGTTGCAACAAATTAACAATAGATGTGATTTAAGCAAAAGTTGATAAACCAGGTTATGATGATTTTAACGCAGTGTTAATGAATTTATTAACATGAACCTAAAATATTTGAAACTGATGAATCCTTATGTAATTTGGATCAAAATGATTCTGCTTGTAGTTTTCCTGTTGGAATTAGAAATGTTAGTTAAGTAAATTTATGTATGTTTGATTATTTGCCTAATTTAGATAAATTTTTAAAGGAAATATGTCATCTTGCCTATGGAAAGGAAATTTTGCAAGAATTAAAAATGATTATATTTTTAAGATCTGTCCACATATAAATTATCAGTAAATTAATAATTTGTAAATTTTGAAAATATTAACCAATGAAAATTAAAGTGTTCTTTTGTTTGAATTTTGCTAAGGTTGGTTTTTTAAAAGCTATATAAAAAGTGGCAGACATTTTATATCTTATCTTGTAACTTTCCAAAGTGTGAATGTCACTCGATTGTCATCATTGAAAATTTAACATCGTTCATTGGTTCGTATAAAAAAATTTATATTATTAAACAAATGAAAATTAAAATTTGAAAAAATAAGGTTAACAATTATTTTTCCGGGTTATTGTATCTTTTAAAGTGAATGTAAATCGGCGTATTTCAATTATTTTGTTAAAATTAAAATTTATTTAACCGGCCTTTGCATTATTGTTCGGTTGAAATTAAAATTGAAAAGTGCACGTTATTAATTTGAATCCGATAAAAGTTGTGGTATTTTCGAATATAAAAACCTGAAAGTAAATTAATATTTATGAATATAATAAATAAATTAAAGTGGTTATAGAAAAGTGATATTTATGCACTACCGATGGAAAAATTTGCAGCACTTGCCGATTTGAGGTCTTTGATGGATCAAAATATTGGAATTTGAATTATTTCTGAATTGGAAATTACCAGCTTAAGAAAAAAAAACGTGAGTCTATGAACAATATTTTATTTGGAGGTTACGTTGAATTTTAAAATTTATTTATGTAAAGGATGCGATGAATTATAAACTGTGTTTAAAATAATAAAATACTTATTTTTTATTTTTAATGGTTAAAATTATAAAAAACGTTTAAAAACATTATTTCGTAGTAGTAATGTTTGTTAAAAATTGTTAAAGAATGTAAAAATTTTAAATTTGAAAAATTAAACAAAACATTTATTAATATAACAGTTTGAGAAACGTATAAGCCAACTATAAAATTGTAAAGAATAACTAGGTCATTAAAATTAAATATTGTTAAACTGTCAAAGATGACAAACAGAAATTTACGACAAAGCAAAATGATTTAGCCAAAAACACATTTAACAAAATTTAATGTTATGATTAAGTGTAAAGTTGTGAAAAATTCAATTTAAAAAGAAAAATTTAAATCCATTACATCAAAAAATAAAGTTAAATCTAACAAAGAGATATTTTACAATAATTATTTATTAACAATGAAAAAAACGCGTTTTTGTAAATTTTAATTTAATTTAATTTCAACTACTTATTTAAATTATAGTCTGTAAATTTAACATATAATTGGTAAACATTTGCTTCAAGGTCTGAAAAACACAGAAAAAATAGACATAAAAAGTGCAAATTAAAATAAGGCGTATCATTTATGCTTTTTAATTAAAGATGCAAAATATTTAAACAATTTTCTTCTTTCTATTAAAATTATTTGTTTATATTTCAATAGCTTCGTTGCAAACGAACATAATAATGGGTTTGTCTTGACAATATTTTCATATTGTCAAATTGAACATGATTTAGATTATTCAGGGATGGCAGCCCAAGATCTCTGGTTGAAATCTACAAAATTCATATTTCTTTGCGTCTTGTATCGCCGTTTTGTGGTCCCGATGTACTTTTACATGAACAAGATAACTTATCAAGATGAAAATTTAACATCTTTAGGTGATCTTAAATGTTCTTTAATTTTCTTGTAGGTTTAAAATAGTCCTAATGCCATGTTTGATTAGTTTTTCAATTTATTTGAACATTAGCTATAAAAAAAAAAGTACCAACATTAAGAACTGGTTTTTTTTTACGCCTAGAAGGTTAATAACATTATTAATATCTTAAGTGAATATCCATATAATAATAACCTCATATAAAAACAATTACATTAAAAATTCTGCCGACTTTGGAAAAAAAGGTTTCAAAATTGAAAGGGTGATATAATGGTTAGTTTTGATGTTATTTCACTTTTAAAAAGTACCTCTAAAAGAAACTATTGAATACATAGATCATCTTTTCCAAAGGACATAACCATTCTTTTTAACTGTCTTACTACAACTTATTTTCAGTGGAAAATAAATTTTATGAACAGATTGAAGGTGTAGCAATGGGTAGTCCCTTAGTCCTGTTATAGCTAATTTTATATGGAAAAATTTGAAACATTAACGTTACAAAATACACCTAAAAACCTTCAGTTTTATAGATATGTAAGACACATTTGTTATTTAACATGGAGAAGAAGCACTGCATGAGTTTTTGGTTTTTATAAATGGTATACATCCTAGTATTCAGTTTACCATGGAAAAGAAACTAATGGAAGTTTACCATTTCTTGACATATTAATATCTAAAATAATAATTCACTATCTTTAAGGTTTACAGAAAGCCGAACACACGATAGATACCTTCATAAATTATCCAACCACCATCCACGTCAAAAATTGTGTAATTAAATCTTTAGTAGATCGAGCAAAACGAATTTGTGACCCTGAATTTTTGAATGATGAATATAAATATTTAAGAAAATCCTTACAAGATAATGGATATTCACTTACAGATATTAATAATGTTATTACACCTTCTAGGCGTAACCTTAAAGAAAAACCAGTTCTTAATGTTGGTACTGCTTTTCTTCCTTTATAGCTAATGTTACAAATAGAATTGAAAAAATCCTAATCAAATATGGCATTAGGACTATTTTTAAACCTAAAGAAAAAATTAAAGAACATTTAAGATCACCTAAAGATGTGTCAAACCCTTTATCATCTTCCGGAGTGTATAAGTTATCTGTTCATGTGGAAAAGTATACATCACCACAAAACGTAGCTTTGATACAAGACGCAAAGAACATATGAGATTTTGTAGATTGGGTCAACCAGAGGTTCTGTGGCTGACCATGCCCTGAATAATCTAAATCATGACATTCAATTTGACAATATGAAAATATTGTCAAGACAAACCATTATTATGTTCGTTTGCAACGTGAAGCTATTGAAAATAAACACCCAATAATTTAATAGCAAGAAGTTCCGTTTTGGTTTTGGCTTTTTTAAAAAAGCTTGTACGCCTTATTTAATTTGTTTTAACTTTTGGTTGTCTTTTTTTGTGTTTTTTTAGATTGAAGAAATGCTTTCCAATTTAGAAATTTCCACACACATAATTTAAATTGTTAAATTTTGAAATTAAAATTCAAAGGTTCTGTTGTCTTTTATTTTAATAACCTTAATTATTATAAAATATTCTTTGTTAATTTAACGGGTTATTTTTGTGAATTTTTTTGGAATCTTCTACATTTTAAAATTGAAGTTTTTCAAACTTTAATTTAAATCATTAAATTTTTAAAGTTTTTTGGTGGAAATTTCATTTTAGTTTCCGTAGAATTTTGGTTTGTCACTTTAATTTAACAATATTTAATTTTAATGCCTATTATTTTTACTAAATTTTATATTTTAATATTTCTCAAATGATTTAAACAGGCTTTTTTATGTTTAATTTTTTCAATTTGACAAAATTGTTTTACATTTTAACAATTTTTAATAACTTATATGACAAATAACTTAATTTATCGAAACGTTTAATTGTTAATTTAAAATAAAAAAAATCAAAAAAAAATATTTTATTATATTTAATTAAAGTTTACATTTTATTGGTCCTAAAGATGAACAATTTTTTTGTTTACTAAGTTTTTTATTTAAATTAAATCCAAAAAATTAAAAATTCAAATGCCAAAATATTGTTACTAAACTTATAACATCAATAAATTATAAAAAATAATAATTTAAAAAAAAACTAGAACTTTTTAAGTAAAAATTAATTTTTTATATTTTCTCAGGAATAAAAATTTAAAACATCATTTTATTAATCAAAAAAAAAACAACAAATTTAATTTAAAAAATTCCGTAACAAATTTTTATAAATTTTAATTTTAAATAATAAAAAATTTATTTATTTAAAAAAAATATTGTATTTTTCCAGTAAATTTGAATAAATTATACATTTTTGGAAAACGAGAAAAGAAAATTAAACAAAATTTTATTTAAAAAAAATTATATTAAAAATTTTTTAAATATTAATTATTATTTAAAAAGAAATTAAAATCAAAACTTTTAATTTTATTTTTAAAATGGTCTGTTTAGTAAAATTAATTTGCCAATTAACGTTAATAAATCCCATTTTATTTTATATTATTAATATTATTTGAAAACTTTTACCAAACAATTTTCTCTTCAAATTTGAAAACATAAAAAATATGAAGTCTCAAAAAAATCCGGTCTAGGATACAAACAAGCCTCTTATAATAGAGGTTTGACCATGAAATACGCCTTTATGATTAAATTTTATTTAAAAGAAAACAAAAACGTCACTATTAATAGTATATGACTATGTAAGACATGTAAGTTGATCATTATTGAGCTAGCCGAGACCGCAAAATTGGGTGAAATATTGCTCAACTTAGTCAATAATTACTATTTTATCATCAAATCAAATAAGTTTCCTATGACGACTGATAAGTTTGTCATTCTGAAATTGTTTCTATCAAATGTTTTATAAAAATCACATTGTCCTAATTATTAGATTCAATCTAAAATTTTCTATCAAAATCATATTGTCCTTGTTAGTAATCTTTATAAATTAATAAAATTTAAGATCAAGTGAATTTGTCTGTTAATCTTATTTCTATTGTGTAACATACAATGTACTGTGAATTACATCCAAAAACACATGTAAATTTGGCAATTACTTTTGTATTTGAATTCTGAGTTGACAGAATTATTCCTTAACAATTATCGTTATGTAAATAATTTTTTTAAATGGTACATTTTTATATGAATCTCGTTATTTGATAAGCAAGCAATAATTTTAGCATATTCAGACAATTATAAAAGCAATAATTAATTTAATTTTAATTACAATAAATTACGTTTAATCATAAAATTGAATTTCAAGATAAGATCAAAATTATATGTAGATCAAGTTTTATTTTCTTTCTTTCTGCTTTTGCATGTTCTGTACCTATTAAGAACATGATAAAATCGTAGCTTTAATTATGTAATTAGTAAATACTGGCTCAAGGAATAATTTGATTATAATTTAAATTAATACTTGTAGTACATTTATTACTACCGAAACCATATATTTAAATTTTAACAGTCTAACTTAACAAATTGAGACATTTATTTATTAACAATATTCATTTAATAAATCATTGGCAATGTTGTAAAAAAACTGACTTTTGTCTGCTTCAAGTATTGAAATAATTGAGTTTTAGATCTTATGTTTAACCATGAAACTATTATAACTTACATTTTTAACTATAATGTTCAAATTGGACAATCTAAAATTTAAATTAACAAATTTTTTAATTGACTAGTGAAATATAATTTGTAATTTTTCTTAAACGAGTCCAATTTTTGTATTATAAATAATTCACTTCAAAAAAAAAATCTTTTCTTTATCTTTGTGCTTTGTTCTTTGTTTACTAATTTCTCTTTCTGTTGTTTCCTTTTTCTTCAATTTCTGGATATCTGATGTATAATTAAGGACCTATTTTTCTGTTTCTGTTGACCAGCTGAAATTTGGTTAATATCTCCATATGTATGTTCACATTATTGCATATTGTGTTTATGTGATGAACTATTGTCATTTCTGAACATAGAATCTGAATGGAAGATAAAATGAAATTAAAGAAATAATTTTCAGGAGTAACTTGAAATCTTTTATGCCGCCAAAGATGGTATCACATTTACAAAAGTTTTCTTTATAATACATGGTATTGCCGCTTTAAACGCTTAAATACTGATAAATATCGATTCTTTAAAGATGACTGATTTGCTTAGTTTTATAACCACTATTTTTCCTGCAATGCTTTCTATAAGGACAATAAATTAAGAATGTCCATCATGAATTCTTTGGGTTTAGAATGCAAATGTTTTTTTAAAATTCAAATAATGTCCATTCACTATTTGACGTTGTATGTATGCTTATTACAATTTTTCTTCTTATGAATATGCATGTTTACCTTTAAAGATTATGAGATGTAACTTTTCATACGCATTTCTTACATGATTAATTCTTATCTTCAAGCCGTTCTCTTTTACATTCCCGTCATGGATAAAAAAATTTTTCCACAGTTTTAATGTGGTTGCCATTTTGGTTTCAGTTTCTAAGCTGATTTCTCATTGAATTTTCACGCCTCTCAATATACTTTCAACAAGGTTGATTTAGTATTTCATAATGTTTAAGTTGACAATATTTATTTCTACTGCTTCATTTAACTGTTCTTAGTATAAGGTGCTTTTTCTTGATATAATTGCGAACCACATTTCTGTAATCAAAGGAAAGGTTTACAATTTTCAATTACTTGTTTATAAATATAGTGTGTTAATACTTCATAACAATAATGTAAAACAGACAGTCTTAGAACGTAATTTATTGTTTCTCGTATTCCACTTAGCTTTCTTAAAGCATATAAGTCGAACTTATCGATTTACAATTAACGAGTCTGAAAGTCGTTATTTGCTACTTAGAAACAATATTATTGTACAGTTTAAGTATATGCAAAAAATATTATGATTCTTTTATTACAAGTTTAAACAGTGAATTACGATCATACGTGGCACTCCATTGAAGTGAATAACCAATTTAGGTAAATACAAGAAGCAACCTGTTAGTGACAGAAATTTCAACTGTTTTTTCCTAGAATGTGATTAACACTATTTCAAGTTATTGTATTCATGTTTCCACTTATTTTTCATTTGTAAGTACCTTAATGTATCATAATTTTGAAGATTTGAAATAGCAAATTTAAATGAAGTAGGCAAATCACTAAATTTTTTTATGATTGTGGACCTGAACAGGCTAATTTTTATCGTGCTAAAGCACTCAGGAACATTAGGAGGATGGATAGAGCGATAATGGATTCAATAGATTACCCATTCAAGAATACGTTGAATGTCTTTGTTGATTGAATTTGCCATTTCAGCTTTAATTTCTTGATTTGACATAGAAGTGAAGAGTGCTATCGTCAGCAAAGAAATGGATGGGGTTAGTTGTTGAAGAAATAAGGTCATTTATGTACAGCAGAAAAGTGTAGGCGCTATAACGGATCCTGTGATACGCCCGCGTTAATGCTAACTTCTTTTGAAAAAAGCCATCAACTAGACGTATTCGTCTTTTATCAAGGAAACTAGAAACCCAGTTGATGGGCTATCATTTAACCCAAACGAGGTGAGTTTGGCAAGTAAACACTTATGCCAAAGTTGGTCAAATGCCTTTGAGATATCTAAAGCGACTACAACTGTTTCACCGCACTGCTCTACTGTATTGTTCCAAACTTGGGTCACATATGAAAGAAGATCACTTGTTGAACGACTTTGCCTAAATCCATATTGGTGGTCACTAAGGAGTTTGTTAGCTTAAAGGAACGTGAGCAGTTGCTAATTGTTGACTTTTTCCATGATTTTAGACAAAATGGAAGTTATGGCAATTGGTCGGTAGTTTGAGGATCGGTCTTATCGCCTTTTTGGGATAGGTTGAACATTTGCTAACTTTCATGATGAAGGAATTTCCCCAAAGACATAGAGATCGTATAGAGCTTAGATAGGACTGGTACTAGTTCGGGGAACATTTCTTTAAGACAATAGCTGGGATACCGTCTGGGCCAGTCGCCTTATTGAGATCAACTACTGATGATCGATTCCAAGAGCTTGTACGAAAATGAATTGGTTTCATAGCGTATGAAGAAGAGTTGACTAGGGCACATCTTTTCCAGAATCATTGAGACACGAGTTTGATGCAAACAAATCCACAAAAACATTGGCTTTGTCTACAGAATCAGCAACTACCGATCCGTCAATGGATGTCAGAAATGAAGATGTTCCAAAGTTTTTACTAATGGCTTTAGCTAAAGACCAAAATTTACGACTGCCTAAAGGAGATGTAGCTAGTTTATTGCATTTTCGTTGTTATAATAACTTTTTAGTTTTAGTGATTTCACTTTTGCAGATATTTCTAGCACCAACGTATTCTACATGACTGTCGAACGGATTTATTAGATTTCCATTTAATGTAATATTTATTTTTAAAGATATTGCATCAGCACAAGCCTTATTGAACCAGGGTTGGGAACGTGAATGACCTATACGGTACTGTTTTTGGGATGTATAACTCCATTCCATGAGATGATTTCAGATACTGAAAGAGCGATTTCGAAGAAAGGACGACTTAAAACAATATTCACGCCATGGAAAGGTTGCAAAGAAATCCCGTAAATCTTAACTTAAAACACCACAAGGTTCTATCGGTTTTGCGAACAACAGTGGAATTAGGTACAGTAGAAATGATTTCTATTAGACAATGGTCGGAAAGACCTAAAGGCGAAGAACGGAAGTTTTATAAACAAGAGGGTTTGATGTAAGAAAGAGATCTAGAAGATGTGGAGTATGGTTAGGGTTATCAGGATTCTTGTGGGTTCAGAAATCATTTGTGTGCGATCACATGAAATAGCAAATGTTTCTGCACTATGACCAGCAGGATTTGTAGTAGATGAAAACTGAGCCAATTAGAGTTGTGAACATTGAAATCGCTTACAATTGAGATATATCAACATGGAAACTGAGACAGTTTCATACTAAGGTAATCGAAGAAGTCTTGAAAGTTACTGTCATTAGGAGACCTATAAATGCAATAGTAGAATTTCACAAAATTAGGACCAGAATGTTAAACCAAATCACGTCAAAATTTTTATTTTCTAAGGAAGAAACCTCTTCAAGCAATTCTGTCCTTGATGTACGCACATACGCCTCCTTTATATCGAAAGTTAGAGTGAAGGTGGTATTGAGGAAATGCAGGTCGGGTGACTCGGAGCTTTCAGAGGAGACTTGTGTTTCAGATAAAACAAAATATCAGGTTGTAATTGTTCAAGATGTTGGTGAATAGCATTAAGATTAGACCTGATACCGCGGATGTTGCAGTAGTGAATCAGAAAGTTGATACTTTCGATGACCGAGGTCGCTTGGGCCCTGCCCTCCCAGACATCCGAATGGGGCAGGATTTACGTCCGGCATTTATTACTCTAGAAACCACAGCCATCTTATTTTTTAATTTGGGACTTTTAATCCGATAGGAAAACAGTGAGGGCGAGAAGGAGAATAACGATGGGAATAGATTAAGTAGCAAGTTTGGTTGGTATTTAGGTACAGGTATACGAATGCGATTAAAAAACATTTTAAATTTAGTATCCTAATCATAGTTCAGGTGTAGCAAAACTGTCGCTAATAACATTTAAAGTTTTCTTAATTATCTTGGAACAATTCTTTTACTTACATTTTCATTAACAGAGAGCCAGGTTTGGTAAATCTATAAATGCTAATTCATAAAATACTTTCCTGTGTTAAGTGTAGTCAGTCTTCTTGAGGTTGTTAGAATTTAGCTTAATTTCTGAACTTAAACGAAAAGACTATTAGCTCTGTATAATTACAAAAAATCAATTTTGATACATGCTTACATGAGGAATTCTTTATTCTTATGGAAGCTAGGGTGACATATGTTTTAGCGTGTCAAAGATTAGTAATGAACGACTAGTGATTCACAAATATGCAGACGTGTGAAAAAAATGCAAAAGGGCAGACATTACACTTCATTCTCCTGAGTGCGATTAGCTAAAACTCTTCTTCGCCAGTATTCAAATTAAATTACAATTAAAGTAACAATATAGCTAATTAATTCAAATCGTGAATTAACGAAACTGTAACGTTAGGCTCTATTGGTCGTGAAGCGTGCAATCAGCCGCGTACGTTATAAAATTTAAAAACGCTTGTTGGAGAAAAAAATTTTACGGAAAAAAATAATTGATGTTATGAAAATATTTAATGTAAACGGTAGCTCTTGGAATGTATTCACTTGCCAGATGTTACAGACTTTCTCGGACGCCACTAGAAAGAATTCGGTAGGTGACAGGTCTATCGGTGCTTTCTAGTCAACCTTAAACACCTTAGACCATGCGCTGTGTAGCGTCAGTGGAGGAAATTTTCAGAGTTCGATACGGTCGTTGTGAAGATGTTCTAGTCAGAATTAATTTGGTCGGAAGTTTATGTGCTTCGATATAAAGAAAATACTCATCACTGGTAAAAACATATTACTTAACTAAATGACGACTAAATTTAATTATGTTATACCCAAAATTATAGTTCACTAATTTTACATATGGTATTATGTTAGTTTTCACTTTAACTTTTTCATATGTCAATACTGAGTTGGTAGCGTAGTGGTGACGACCTGTTTAGCATTCGGGAGGTAGTGGGTTCGATTTCTGTTACCGTCTACCTTGTATGAGGTTTTTCAGTTTTCCTCATACATGTCAATGGTCACTGCCTATATGCACACCATGTGCGGCTACTTAGGTGAATGCTGGCAGTGTTTTCCTCCTCAGAGCCTAACTGTTCCTTGATCCTATCCTACATCCATCCTTAATCACCATGCATATATACGTAATGTATGTATGTATGCTGAAATCCATGATTGTGGCTGAAGAACTATAGTCTGAGAGAATGAAATACGTGGCCTTTCCTTGCTTTCCATATGTCAATATTATTCTCAATCTATTTTAACTGCATTATATATCGACACCATGTCCTACTTAGAATCATGGGGTAGTATTTTCTCAAAACCCAAAAGAAGAGAGAGAAGGAAGGAGAAAGAGAGAGAGAGAGAGACCATTAGATGGCGCCACAAACAAACCCTAATTAGTCCCACAAATATACAACTAGATGGCGCTAAAAATCAGTTTTAACTGAAAGGGGGCCAGGGTGCTGACCTAACACAAGTCCTGTCTTAAAGTTAGCATTAGGGCTACCTTATTAGAATATAAATTTTTATGATGGGGGCGAAGGTCTACACTTGTCTTATAAGATTAGTTTAGAACCCACATACAATTGCACCAAGGGGCCCACGGTAGGGGCCAAGTCCCAAGAGCTAGTTTCTGCACTTGTCTTATAAGATTAGGGCCCCATACCATTTACAACCAGGGGGCCGCGACAGCGGCGAAGGCCCGAGAACAAGTTTTGAAGATCTATACGTGTCTTTACAAGTTAGCATTAGGGCCCCTTATTAGAATACAAATTCAAATTTCCGTCATAACCAATCAGAGCACAGCGGCTGAGTGGTGGGCTAAGGACTAATCAGAAGCCATAGAGGCCGGTGCACGCAGGACCAATCGGTTAAAAGATGGGGCGTGGCTTAGTTTTAATATCACTAATCCGAACACTGCATGTACGCGCAATTGCCTAACCTCCAAGGGGTATACAGCCAAAAAGGCTCTTAATACTGCCAAAAGGACCTTAATTAGGGGCTCAACTTCGATTGAAAAAGGCGAAAGGAAGCCGAACTCAAATATACGCCTCGTGGGTGAGTACAAAAAGTGGAGAAGGTGTCGTGGGCATTTGACGCAAAAAGTGGAGGTATGATTACAACTTACGACCCTTTTAATGGATGGTAGGGTACCGCAGTCTTGGAGCCTAGGTTACCGTAGATTTTAGTTTTCCTTTTTATTCCTCTTTTATTTCCATTTTTATCTCGTTATGCATGCACAATCGCTATTTTTTCGTGTATTTAGCAACGGCCGAGAAACATCGACAAGATTTGAGGCTAAGTAACGTTTTGATATTATTTTTTAATGATTAGGCTATTAAGCACATGTATAGACTGATTGTTTAAAGACGATTTACAATTAAGGACTGATTTACTTAATGCAAAAAACTTACTTTTTAAGTCGATTTTCTTTCTTTAATAACTGTTAACACTAAAAACGCTTTCGAAACATGCCGACCATTCAGAATACCTAGTGTAGGTAGTAAAGAGAAGAATTGCGAACAAATTCCGCAGAAATTTTAAAAATCCAGGACAAAATCAGGAATGGATGAATGTACCCCATGGATGAACGTGCCCCCACTTCCCCTACTTTGTATACATTTATTCGAATCGCGGAAAAAATACCTCATGAAAAATACCCTGGAAAACACTACCGCGAAAAATTTAGGAAAAATACTGAAAAAATACACAAAATAACCAAACGGTAATTCGAAAATTTTGCATTACCAATGGTATCTATTTAACCTTCGCATTTCGATAATCTGTTAATTGCTATCTATTTAGTTATTCCATTATTCTTGTAAACAATAACCATTTGAGAAAGGTAATTGTAATCTTATTTTAATGACAACCCTAACCCTAATGAGCCTTGCAAGAAAAGAGTGATTATTTTATGTATTATCTTTTGTAATTAACCTTTTGAAATAAATCCTTTGTTTGAAATGCCTAGATCTTTATATAAACCAAAATTTTGAAATTTTCTTTACTTTGATTTTAACGATGGAAGTGATAACATACAACGAGGTCGGCGAAAAGTTATTGTTAAGTGGTTATATGTATGTGGTGGATAAAAAACGGACAAACCATATTCGTTGGCGTTGTTGAAAATACGGCTCATTTAAGGTATAGTTATTATATATTACTTTTCTTATTCTATTATTTGAACGTGTAGTCTCATTCTGATTTTATTTTG
Source organism: Vesta saturnalis (assembly GCA_036346205.1). NCBI lineage: Eukaryota > Metazoa > Arthropoda > Insecta > Coleoptera > Lampyridae > Vesta > Vesta saturnalis. The sequence continues at coordinate 1,749,472 of JARFJB010000003.1, forward strand.
TCCGCCTAGTATTCGACAGTATTCCTAAACAATACAGTGTCGTTGCACGAAGGCGTTTGATATTGTTTGAGGTTACGCTTTTGGCAAGTGTACCTTTTTGTTTTATATGTGACAACTACTTACTATGTTTACAGTGTAAGGGATTTTAACTACAACGTTAGAAAAAGCAAATCCTGTTTTGACAACGGAACATAATCATGCAACGAACGAGGAAGAAGTTAAAGTGGCAAAATGCGTAGAACAGATGAAGAAAAGTGCTGAAGACACTTTGGCGAAACTGTGCAAATATACGCTGAATGTATGTTATTAGACAATTCTACATGGTAATGCCTTCGAGTCGGTCAAGAGAACCTTAAGGAATCATAGGCAAATAACATTCCTGGAACTACAAACTCGTTAGAAGAGCTGATTGTTGAAGGTATAGTACCAGAAATGGCTTTTATTCTAATTTTTTGTTCACGTATTCCTACTTCAGTAAACCAAAACTGTTAATCAGGTCAATTTAAATTTTGGATAATTATTTTTAAACCATATTAAAGGATTACAGTGACGACTAGAAAATAGTTTTGATCCGATTGCTATAGCTCGCCTCTAACGTTTTTTCGAACAATTTATAGTTTACTTTGGTTCAGGGTGCTGGTGTACCACCGGATAACCGGAGAATGAAAGTTTTGCTATACGACAATGGACCTGAACAGACGAACGTATCATTATATTTGCAGACGATTGCCTTATACACTGCTAATACAACAATTTGGTATTTAGATGGTAATTTTGCCATAGCGCCTTTACTATTTATGCAAGTTTGTGTGCTACGCGTAAAAGTGCAAGGCGTGTTCATAACGGTTGCGTATTATTTATTACAAAGAAAAACACAGTCTACGTACGAAACAATGCACAATAATACAGCAATGCGAAAGAGAAATATATTCGATCCAACGCACATAAAGATGGATTTTGAAAAAGCGCGATTCAGGCTGCAAAGGCAGTCTTTGGTGACCAACTGAACATACGTGGTTGTTTTATCACTTGTGAAGTACGCATCGAAAATCCAGAACCTGGGTCTTCAGCAAAAGATATAGAAGGACGAAGATTTGAGAGTATTCTATGATGGACTTTGGCCTTTAACACCTGAAGATGTTCTAGTATGATATACTTCAAAGAAATTGTTCGCTGGACTGAAGAAGTTTGTGACAATACATTTTGTGGATTTGTTTGCATGAAACTCGTGTTTCAATGATTGTGGAAAGATGTGCCCTAGTCAACTCTTCTTCATACGTTATGAAACCAATTCATTTTCGGTACAAGCTCTTGGAATCGATCATCAGTAGGCTTGATCTCAATAAGGCGACTGGCCCAGACGGTATCAGCTATTGTCTTAAAAAATGTCCTCGAACTAGTACCAGTCCTATCTAAGCTCTATACGATCTCTATATCTTCTGGGGAATTCCCTTCATCATGGAAGTTAGCAAATGTTCAACCTATTCCCAAAAAGGTGATAAGACCGATCCCTCAAATTACAGACCAATTGCCATCACTTCCATTTTGTCTAAAATCATGTAAAAGTCATCAATCAGCAACTGCTCACGTTACTTGAAACTAACAAACTCCTTAGTGACCACTAATATGGGTTTAGGAAAAGTCGTTCAATAGGCGATCTTCTTTCATATGTGACCCAAGTTTGGAACAATACAGTAGAAACAGTCCGGTGAAACAGTTGTAGTCGCTTTAGATATCTCAAAGGCATTTGACCAAGTTTGGCATAAGTGTTTACTTGCCAAACTCACCTCGTTGGGTTAAATGATACGCTCATCAACTGGGTTTCTAGTTTCCTTGATAAAGACGAATACGTGTCGTAGTTGATGGCTTTTTCAAAAGAAGTTAGCATTAACGCGGGCGTACCACAGGGATCCGTTATAGCGCCTACAGTTTTCTGCTGTACATAAACGACCTTATTTCTTCAACAACTAACCCCATCCATTGCTTTGCTGACGATAGCACTCTTCACTGTAGTTCATCTCAGTCTACTCATAGTGATAATCCACCTTCTATGTCAAATCAAGAAATTAAAGCTGAAATGGCAAATTCAATCAACAAAGACATTCAACGTATTCTCGAATGGGGAAGCAATAATCTAGTTAAATTTAATGCTAACAAAACTCAGTGTTGCCTTATGTCCGCCAAAAAGATCGATCATTTCCTGTTGTAAGTATGAATGGCTCAGTTCTTAAGTTTTCAGACTCTATTACTCTGTTGGGTATGACTGTATCTTCAAATCTCTCATGGGTTGACCATCTTCTGTCAGCTACCAAAACAGCTGCTCGTAAAATAGGATTTTGTATAGATCTAAGCAGTATTTTACCTCTCGACAACTCCTTCTGCTGTATAAGGCCCAAATTCGGCCTCATCTGGAATATAATTCTCACCTTTGGGTTAGTGCTCCCCAATACGCTCTCGATATCGTTGATCGTATTCAAAGAGAGCGATTAGCTATAAATGACCCGTCTAACTTCTCACATACAGTCCCTTGAGCATAGAAGGATGGTTTCAGTTCTTTCTTTGTATTATCGTTATTACAACGGCTATTGTGCTGGTGAATTACATTCTTTGATACCATCTCCGGCTATCTTTGCGAGAAACACTCGTTCGCTCATTCACATCATCAGTATGCAGTACAAATCTCCACTTGTCGTACCAAACGGGCGCAATCCACATTTTTCTACACGGCTTCTAAACTCTGGAATGATCTCCATAGTGCCTGCTTTCCACTCACTTATGATATGAGAAAATTTAAGGTAGCTGTTCATAGGCATCTATTGGCAATTCATTATCCCTCTATCCATCCTCCTAAGTGTTCCTGAGTGCTTTAGCGCGATAGGCCTTATTAACCTGGTCAGGTCCACAATCATAAAAAAAAACATACGTTTCTGGCACTTATAGAAGTGAAATAACAACGATGTAATACGTTTACGCAACATTCCTCCAGTCTTTCCTCCTGAAACCTGGAATGTTCATCAAACAACATTAGAAGACAGAGCGTACTAATAACCAGACTGAAGGTTGGAACAATCGTTTTTCTAACTTGGGTCAAAAGCATCCCACTGTCTGGGTATTAATCAATAAAATGAGGCAGGAACTTGCCGCTGACAGAACAAAGCTTCAGCAACAACAAATTGGAAGGCGTCCTACAAAGAAAAAAGGACAGTTTATGAAACACTGCAAATGCGTTTAAAGGTCTCTGTGAGGATTATGTAGCAGCTACAGAAATCAGAAAATTTTTAGTGACATTACTTATAATATAAGATCTGTAGAAACTTTGTAAATAATATTGTAATGCATATTACAATGTATAATATAATACGTATAACATTAAATAATAAAAATGAACACCTAAAGAAGCTGCGTCTTTGTTTGCCTTTTTATGTGGTGCTATGACAGTTACTTTTATTGTTTGTGTTATTTCTCACCACGTCAAATACCTTTTATCATTAAATAATTATATTTACTCGACATATGTATGGAAAAAGGAAATATTAACAATTTAATTTAAATGTTTGAGACACTCGTAAATGGGTCTGAGTTTGCGTATTTTTCAGTGGGGTATTTTTCCTGAATTTTTCGTGGGTTTGTTTTCCGAGGTAATTTTTCATGGGGTATTTTTTCCGCCGCCCCATTTATTCAATAGTTACAGAAGTAATAATGCACAATATTGAGCACTTTTGTCGTAATACTGATTACGCTTTTACTGGGCCAGCTTGATTTTAAAGTTATTGAACAATATTGTAGCATTTAATCTAGTAGGTATTCTTCAGTAACTTCAAATTTAACACATGGTATATTAAAAAAAGGTATGTTGCAATTTACAGACGTTAACCTCATTAGCAGAGAATTTGACTTCGATAATGACAAAACTGAGTGAAATATTTGCTTCCGGTTGAGAAAGACATGTTATCTGCATCTATAATGATCACGTTCATCAACACATACATACGAATCTGCTTAAGAAACATTGCATCGGTTGTGATGTTTTAATTTGGATGTAAAAATGTTTTTGATACAAGTTTATCAAAACATAATACCTACTAAAGACGAACTAGGGGAATGCTCGTTTTACATGTGAAAAAGTAAATTCGTGTTACGAATATTAAATATCGTAATAAAGTAATTAGCTTTGTGACTTTTGGAATCTAAAATATAACAAAAGGAGGATGCGTGTAATAAATTAAACTCGGATATACAAATTAAGCCGTAGTGCGTATGTGAATGCGTACAAGCGTTAATAACACAACAAAATATGTTTTGAGCACATCTGCAAAAGCTGAAGGAAATTTGTTAACCCAAATTCGTATATTAACACTAATAATCATGATTGCAATCCGCAATATTGCAAAGATATCGTAAATTTTAACGCTTGATATCATCATAAATACGCATTAGCGGCGGCGTGTGGTACAAACACATTACCATATTAAACCCTGCAAGCTTCTGATAATGCTTGGCACACGATTGAGGGGCAAGGGGCCAGGATAGTTTTCCAAAGACCCTAACAAATAGAAAGGGTGTTTCCGACTGATATTGAAAGGGAAATGGACTTATTTAAATATAGGACAAACACCCATTCTTTTAAATCACTCACTTCTGTATGCATTTTTCGAAAAATATCCTTGAGTGAGCATGTATATAATCCCAAACGCTATAAATTAATTCAATTTTCATTTTTACGACTTTATATGCATCATATTTCATGTGCTACGTCCCACCCACGCATAATATCAAAAAAAAAAGAAAATCCCACCATAAACGAATAAGCAATTTCACTATACCAGTTCGATCAACTCACAACTCAATTTTCCAAATATAAATTTCAATTTTCATATATGTTTATCGAATAATATGGTTTTCTATCGAATACCCACCTTTATGTAGGTAAATTTAAACTCAAACATTTAATAGGGATCTCACTCATCGTATAGGGGTTAAAATCTCTCCAAGTGTAGATTTACAATTTTCCACTCGTTATCGTTTTCATTTGCATCACTATTCATGTATTTCAGATACTTTGACAGCCTTAAACACCAACTGTGAAGTGGATTACAAATACAAACAGACAACGAGAGCTGCAATTAAATATCAAGGGTTGCATTTGCATAATTCTTGCTCTGTGTATAATTTAAATTTGTTACCTTCCAATTTAGAGTATCTTGATTTTAACCACCTCTTCTCTCTCGTCATATAATAAATACACATAAAATTTATTAAATTCGGTAAACGTGTATAATTCTACATTCAACACTTTACTAAAACACACGTTTACCAAACTCAAAACTCTGAGTTTTAATACTTTGTGTATGTTTTAGATTAATATTTAAGAACATTTTTATATTTAAAGTTGCGCTGTCTACTTATGACATAAAACAAAATCGTACGTTACAGCTTCAATTTTAATTAAGGCCCAGTTTCTAAAAGTCTCCTTTAAAGTAAAGTCGCCTTTAATGCAAAAAACAGTTCCATAAGCACATTTTAAAGTCGCCTTTAAGCAAAATATCCTTTACCGTTAAACGATCTCGCTCCTTTTCGACGCAAAGGAAGCTTTTCGTGTACATAGCCTCGCTTTTTGTTTACGTTTTCTGGTTTTGGAGTAAACATGTCCAAATCGAACTATTTTCATCAGATGATGAGGATGATGAGAACTATGTCAACATAAGAAAAGTTAAGGTTTACCGAAAACAGATTGCTTCGCCAAATACAGTGATTTGGGTTTATGATAGATTCGTTGAGTAAACAGGCAGTGTCTTCATTGCTTGAACAAATACAAGACCTACTAGCACCGCCACTAACAGGTATGTGCAGGAACATATAAATAATGATTGCAGTAGAATAGTCTACATTTTCTATAATTTTGTTTCCTATTTCTTTTTATGGCGCAATTCAACCAGTGCATCAATTGTTAGCAACCTTTCACTTTTGCGCTACAAATTTCCTTATAACATCTGGAGATTTTATTGGCATTTCAAAAGCTTCAGCATGCCGTATAATCCGAAAAGTGTCATCTGTGATCGCTTCTCTTCAGAAACTACTTTAAAATGTACAATACACATGCAGAAATGGAAGTTTCTGCTGAAAAGTTTATGCAGTAGCGATTCCCTAGAATAATAGGAGCCATCGACTGTACACTTATCAAGATTAATTCCGTTGGCGGCGAATATGCGGAAATACATAGATCCGTAAGGTTTCTTTGCTCTAAACGTTCTAACAGTGTGTGATGCGGATATGAGAATAAAGAACGTTGTAGCTCAGTCATCCGCCCATGATCAAACTATTTTTAACAATAGTAGTTTGAAGACTGAGTTTGCAAATGGACGATACAATCCATACATGTTAGTGGAAGATAGTGGCTACCATCTGAGCCCTACTTAATGACCAAATTGAGGATGTGACCAATGAAGCAGAAAATCTCTACAACGAGTCTATAATTAGAACAAGGAACATTGTTTAAAGAAAATATGGCGTTTGGAAAGAAGATATCCAATTCTCAGTTTTATGCGCATAAAGCTAGAAACAATTATGGCCATTATCATTGCAACAGCGGTATTGCATAATATCGCAGTGGATTGGAACGACGAACTTACCAGGATGGCTCCTGTAAGAAGAGATCAACGATAAAATTGAAGATGAAGAAGAAGAGCAGAACGCAGTGAACAAATTAATAGAGGAAGAAATGTTCAGAACTAATTATTAATAACCATTTTGCGAATTTGTGAATAAAAATTATGCTGCTGAATTTGTTACTTTTTTACAATCATGCTCCTATTTATTAACAGTACTATCTCGTATCCCTTTATATTTCATTATAATCTTTACATACATATATACAATTGAAAAATCACTCAAGCTGCCTCTTCTTCAGCTCAGTTCTACCTAAAGTCTATTTCCTTCTTCCCTTCTCAATCGAAATTGCGTGTTTCTCCTTTTCGCGTTGCTCTAATTCTGCTTCAGTTCCATCTCCATTTTTATTGATTGGTCATCATCTTAAAGTATTCTTCTTTTGCCTGCAGAGCCAGCTGATATCTGAGTAACTTCTTTGCTGCAGTTTGGCGCAATTTGCTTGTGTGTACTCGTTCCATACCTTATCACAACCACCTTTATTGCTCTGAAGAGGATGAATATGTATATCTTACAATATGTTCTGAGGATTTTAATTGCATCTTACTTTAGTATTCTCATTCCTTTTCCTGCTAGGCTTTATATTTTCTTTGTCTTTAAACTCCTCTTGTTCTGGTTCAGCTTCATTCTCATTTCGTACATCAATATATTTGCAGATGGCGCATCCTCAAATATAATCTGCAATTTAAATATAGCCATTCATATGTATAGTGTCCCAAAGCTCAGTACTCGCACGTTTACACTATACTTATACATAGCATTGTAAAACAAAGAAATGAAGGCATTACTTTTGCCAGATTCGAACAGATGGGCTTTTCAAAATAACATTAATTTTGAAATTCAGTCCAGTAGTTATTTTTTAATTAAATAATTTGTGTTGAATTTTGACCAAAACAGCTATTTCTAAAAATTCGCAATTTACAATTTCCTCACCTTTGACATAACATATGAATGACAACTTGGAAATATTAAAAATTTCAAAATATTGTAATTTCTTTGAGTTTTATATATCTGACCTGTATAGCAATTGTTATGTAAAATCAAATTGTAGTTTATTTATCAATTTTGCATGTAGAAGTACGTCAGATTGAGGCAGTGAAGAAAAATTGTGCTGCAGGTACATACCTGCATATTTTCTAAGTCGTCATATATATTGACATCATGTCCAGGCAAAATCTGAGTGGAGCCAGTATAACTTGAGGAGTGTTTGTTGTAGTCGCTCCTCATTAATATCATCCATCTAAAAAGTAGTTATCAATGGTATAAAAGAATAAACAATTTCTACGCCTATTTACATCACCGTCGAATTGGTTGACGAGACCAAAACTGTTTTGCGTTAACAATTTTTAAAATATGAAAATGTAAACTTTCACCATTAACACTCATAATAAAATACTTATCTTTTTGGGATTTTTAATGGTGTACTTTAAATTATACAATCTAAACGTTTTGATAACACTTACAGTTATCTTCGTCAGTAGTAATGTTTGTTAAAAATTGTTAAAGATGTAGTAAACAATTTTGTCAAATTTGAAACATTCAAACATAAACATAAGCCTGCTATTAATATAACAATTTGAGAAACGTATAAGCCAACTATAAAATTGTAGTAAAGAATAACTAGGTCATTAAAATTAAATATTGTTAAACTGCCTCAAAGATGACAAACCAGAACACTCTCTACGACGAAAGCTAACAATGAAATTTGCCAGCCAAAAAACACATTTGGAGACATGGAGAAGAAGCACTGCATGAGTTTTGGTTTTATAAATGGTATACATAAACTAATGGAAGTTTACCATTTCTTGACATATTAATATCTAAAAATAATAATTCACTATCTTTTAAGCTTTACAGAAAGCCGACACACTGATAGATACCTTCATAAATTATCCAACCACCATCCACGTCAAAAATTAGTGTAATTAAATCTTTAGTAGATCGAGCAAAACGAATTTGTGACCCTGAATTTTTGAATGATGAATATAAATATTTAAGAAAATCCTTACAAGATAATGGATATTCACTTACAGATATTAATAATGTTATTACACCTTCTAGGCGTAACCTTAAAGAAAAACCTGTTCTTAATGTTGGTACTGCTTTTCTTCCTTGTATAGCTAATGTTACAAATAGAATTGAAAAATCCTAATCAAATATGACATTAGGACTATTTTTAAACCTACAAGAAAAATTAAAGAACATTTAAGATCACCTAAAGATGTGTCAAACCTTTATCATCTGAGTGTATAAGTTATCTTGTTCATGTGGAAAAGTATACATCAGGACCACAAAACGTAGCTTTGATACAAGACGCAAAGAACTATGAGATTTTGTAGATTGGGTCAACCAGAGAGGTCTGCTGTGGCTGACCATGCCCTGAATAATCTAAATCATAACTTCAATTTGACAATATGAAAATATTGTCAAGACAAACCATTATTATGTTCGTTTGCAACGTGAAGCTATTGAAATATATAAACACCCGAATAATTTTAATAGACAAGAAGAAAATCTCCGTTTAAATAGGTTTTGGCATCTTATAATTAAAAAGAGCATAATGATACGCCTTGATTTTAATTTGTTTTCAACTTTTGTATGTCTAGGTTTTTTGCTGTGTTTTCCTAGACCTTGAAGCAAATGCTTTACCAATTATATGTTAAATTTCCACAGCACTATAATTTAACATAAGTAGTTGAAATTAAAAATTACAAAGAACGTTCTGCATTGTGCTTTTCATTGTTAATAACACTTCCAATTATTGATAAAGATATCTCTTTGTTAGATTTAACTGGGTTATTTTATTTGATGTAATGTTTGGATTTGTGAATGCTTCTATCATTTTAAAATTGAAGTTTTTCACAACTTTACACTTACATCATAACTCGATTAAATTTTGTTAAATGTGTTTTTGGCTGGCAAATTTCATTGTTAGCTTTCGTCGTAGAGAGTGTTCTGGTTTGTCATCTTTGAGACAGGTTAACAATATTTAATTTTAATGACCTAGTTATTCTTTACTACAATTTTATAGTTGGCTTATACGTTTCTCAAACTGTTATATTAATAGCAGGCTTATGTTTATGTTTGAATTTTAAAATTTGACAAAATTGTTTACTACATCTTTAACAATTTTTAACAAACATTACTACTGACGAAGATAACTGTAAGTGTTATCGAAACGTTTAGATTGTATAATTTAAAGTACACCATTAAAAATCCCAAAAGATAAGTATTTTAATTTTTAAAATAATTTCCGTGATCGGATCATCGGGTGAGCATATGACCGCCGCTACCTGTTGCTTTAGAGTATCGTGTCTGACCTGCCACTGCCTTCCTAGTTTTGTTTTAAATTGTCAAATTTGCTTTTTAACTGGTCGACGTTACGGAACTCCAATACGCTTGTGTTGAATGAAACACACACTCGTGCCCATGCTCTATCCTGTAAAATTTGCAATTTATATAAATATGCAATAACAAGACTTAAATGATCATACCTTCTCATTATTCGTCAGCTTGTTTGACTCCTTATTTTCTATGATTTTTCGCTCATCATATATGAGCTCTAAAAGTCGCATTTCCTCTTCTTTACTTAACACAGACGCCTTCTTCTTTTTTGCAGTGCTCATTTTCTCACTCAGTACTCAAAAGACCACTATAAAAGTACGCAATAAAAAATCCACAATCTCGCACTCGCTCGACAGTGAACATAAACATTACAGAAAAGTGAGGTTTGAGTCGTGTGATGCGAAAGCTCAATTAAGTAAAGCTTCCTTTAGATAAAGTTACTTTTCCTTATGGAACGATAGTGATTTTTAAAGGAGCCTTTTGTGAAAAGTCGCCTTTTGATAAAGTGTTTATTCCTGTCGATTATGAAACTGGGTAAGCAAGTCGAAAATACAAACTGTGGGTTATGTTTCTGGGTCCTGCATGTTATTATCAATTAATATGGTTGTTGAAAACAACGAATGTATGTAGCGGTCGGTACATTCTACGATGTACAGGGTGGTCTATTGGACTTTTCACACCGAGAATTCAGTATGGCTAGCATAGGCAATGAATTTTAAGTGGGAGAAACCCGGGCAGCGTTGCCGTCACTGACATACAATGGCGGAACTTTGTTTGAGTGGGCCCCGGTGCAAGAGGGACTTTGTAGACCCCCCATCCATGAAAACAAAAGTATAATAATCCCTGATATTTTGCAAATATAGAAACTATGCACCAAATCTCGGAATCGTTCTATTGTAAAATTATTTGCTGGACTTTAAATTTTCATTAACAAATAAAATAAGATGAAACAGGTACTCAAATAAGTTGACTTACTTTTACAAAAATTTTCTCTGCGGGAATTTTCTCTGCAAACGATGCTATCAGTTTACACTTCTTGCTTTATTGTTTTCAGTGGATATGACTGCTAGTACACTGAGTCTCTCCTGACTCATGGTGCTTCTTAAATAGTTTTTATCAATTTTAACTTGGAGAAAAATCGTTCAGCAGTAGCAACCGTTACTGGAATTGTTAGAAATAAAATCAACAATGTCACTACTTCGGAAAGCTAGCACACAAAACACTTTGTTCCACGATTACTAATTTTGCTAATTCAATAACTGTTGATAACGAAGATATTTTAAATTCAAGCAACTCCTTAATGCTAATAATTGGGATGCGAGCGCCGAAGAAAGATCTTTTCATAGAAACCAACTAAATTTCCAGATTTTTCATATATTTCTTCTTCAGTTGCAGATATCAGCTTCGCAGGATATATAATTTCGAATTTATTTGACATTTTTCTTAATCCCTCAAATCTATTGCGTATTTGAAAAATAATCACATCAAGAACACGATAATAAACATTAACTTTGAAGTATTCATCTGCATTGGTTAAACGCTCATCTTCGCATAATTCATCGAAGTATCTTTTTGTTTTCTTCTTCGCTTTTCAGTAAATGTCGATGAGATACCCCATTTAGTAGCGACTTCCTTAGTTTTATTTTCATGTCATCATAACTATTCCTGAGGTTATTAATTTGTTAATACCACTCTCCAGTAGTTCCACAGCCTTGTCTAACTGCATATCTGAACGCTGTAGAAATGTTGAAATTGCGTTGATAATGTGAAGGAATTCACATTGAAATATTGTGAGAAATAAAAATTCAAAGGTGTCCAGTTGGATACGCATTGATAACGCTTCATTTCTTTCTTCTGTATTTGTTGTTAACAAAATAATTTTGTTAAACCTTTACCTCAGAGTGGTTAACGAATCATGTCTGGAAGACCACCTGGTTGGATTAAGTCTCTTCAAACTTACCTGACTTGTGATGAAAGACAACTCTTTTAACATATGCCATCGTTTAATACTATGTCCGAAGAAAGTATACAGTTTTTCCACCAAGTCAAAGAAATTTTTTAATTCAGTAACATTTTTAACGCTGTCACTAAGGGCCAAATTTAAATTATGCGCAGCGCAGTGAACATAATCTGCCGTTGATTCCTTTTCTCGTATTCTGGCTTGTACTCCAGAATATGCTTCACTCATATTTGCAGCTCCATCAAAACCTTGCCCGCGACATTTGGATAAGGGTATCCTTTTTTCGATTATGTCTAATATTTCTTTTCAATATCTTCAGCAGCTTGACTAACAATTTCATGAAAACCATGAATGATTCCACAATTTTGTCACACGGAATACCGTTTTCGTTATTCAAAACCTTAACATAGCGAAATATGATAGATAATTGGTCAACTTTTGAAACGTCTTGTGTGCTATCTACAATTATAGAGAAAAAGGTGCATTCGTTATCTCTTGAATAATATCTTCTTCAACTTTATGTGCTAGCAATGATATAACTTCGTCTTGAATTTGATGACTTAAATATTTATGAGAACCTTTTTCTTTTCCAATAAGTTCCTTAAGATTGGGTCATACTGTGCCAAAAGTTTGATTACAGAAATAAAATTACCACTGTGCGGGTTGTCGGTCGACTCTCTATGTCCTCTAAAGGGTAAATTGCAAGTCGCTAGAGTAATGGTTATATTAATAATACGACGTAGTACATTCTTCAAAAGTTCTTTAGGCTTTCAATTTCTTGTTCATATTGAACGTCAATAGTCTTATTTGAAATCCAAAGTTGCAGTGTTACACAAGCCTTTAGATGTTCATGAGACAATTCATGTGCCTTAATTCTGTCACTTAAATGAGCCCAATCTCTAATACCAGTTATCCATGATCCATTAAAGGAAGAAGCACTTCTATTGGCAAATAACTAGCATGGCTCGCAATATGCAAAGTCTTTAGAAGGGAGTAACAAAGCCACGAACGAGCAATCTTTAAACCTGCTTTTGATGTTTTAAAATAATAATTTTCGGAAAAGCATCTACCTTTCTGTGTACTGTCTTTCGGAAATGGCCCTTTAGGTCGAGAAGATCCTAGTGAAATGATTGACCGTTTCAATTCTGCACTAACAATTACATCTGAGGCAAATTTTCCTCGGTCTGAAGATAATATCACTTCTTCAGTATTATTATTATTCGTTGTTAGATTACTCTGAACATTAACTTCTTCTGAATCTTCTGGACACCGTTCAGAAGTTGAAGGAGTTTCTTGCAATACAATTGAAGACAAATCTTCAGATTTCTGATTGAAAAATTGGTCTATTTTTGGCAATTTGTTCCTAACATCTTCCTGTTGCTTCTTGATTTTCCTTTTTTGAGAACCACTTTTATACTTTTTGTTGAGTTGCGACATTATTAATGATTATTATAAGTAATTAATTGATTAGAGTATTTATTAAAAATAAAACACAATACAAATCCAACACTCAAAACGTAAAAAGATTCACAGTTCTTATAAAAACACAAACGAAAACAGCGTACATAAAGACCGAGACACCGAGTACTGACACGGGATCTAAAGGACAACTGAATCGTGAATAATTCTGACAGTATAATCAGGAGATTTAAAGTCTTACTAGGTAGTCTGTTACTATATTTTTCAAAGAATTCTAGGTAAAATATTTCATTCTTATCTTATCTTATCCTTGTTCATAAAGGCACCGTTGTTAGTCATCTGTTGACAATAATACAAGGGTATAGCAATTAATGGATGTGGCCCACTAAAAATACAATTCACGCCAAGCGATGATTCATTACGCATTCCTTTAAAAATTGTTCTTAATTTATTACATCTTTTAATTTAAATTAAAAAGTATCTTTTGGGCCTCTATAGGGCATGGAGGGCATGGGCCCCGGTGCACTGCACCGGCTGCACCATAGTAACTTCCGCCACTGCTGCTATATTAGTGACAGGGTCGGCTCGCTCTAAAGAGCACACGGATACCCCGCAGATGTTATTTATAATTATTGTAACTATGTATCGGGTGGCCAACTAAGAACGGCCGTCGGCCATATCTCAGGAATGGATTATAGCACAGGTTCGGGAAAAAAAATTTTATAACAAAAGTGGCCTCGAGAAACGCCTGGAAATTATTTTCAGAATTGCAGGTCCACCGCTAGAGGGCGTATTTGACAGTTAAAGTTTTTAAAAGCAAAATTTTTCAAAATTTACTCAATTAAGGAGCAATTGTATAATCAGATTCCTCGACAAATTCTGCATATTTTTATTTGACAAGTTTTAGTCTATCTCTTCAAATAAGGGGTGGGGAGAGTGGGAACCTTGTTACGAAAAAACGCCTTTAATTCAGGTTCTGCTTGACCGATTTTAATAAACTTGATGTTGTTTGAAAGAGCTTTGTTAAACAATAGAAAATTTGTAAATTTGAAGCAATCTGATTAATAACATAAATGCTAGAGGGCGCTGTTTAATATTGTGTTTTCTCTATAAATTTTAAATGGAAGCATAAAAATTTAAGTAGGTCTTTAAAAAGTAGACTAAATTAGTATAAAACAGTGAAAACCAAGTCGATATCTTTTTCTATCCTGAGATATCTAAGAAACAGGTAAATGGCGGGAATTGTTCTTCCAACGTCTAGTAGGCTAGTTCGCGTTAACGGAAATTATTAAATTTAGCCTGATGAAAAGATCTTACATTGGTCTGCAGTAATTTAAACTGTTATCATACTAATGTTATGGTTGCCGCTAGATTACCTAAATGTAATGCTGTCGCTACTAACAATGAGAACAAATTATAAAATAATAATGTATAAATCTAACAATTAAAACCTTAAATAAATAACTACGTAATTAGTGTCGCCCTAGATGTTCGAAATGTCGTCCATCATTTTCAATGCATGAAATCAATCGTTGACGGGTGGAGAGAACAGCAGATTAAATTTCTGCCCTTGAAATACTTCGTATTGTCTGTCGTATTCTTTCAATCATGTCAGCTCTTGTTGTGGGTCTATCGGCATAAACGAGATCTTTATTCGCACAAATAAAAATCTAAACAAGTTAGGTCTGGAGACCTTGGTGGCCAAATAAATAAACTTCCAGGTCCTATCCACCTTTCAGGGTATGATTGATCTAAGTAATTCCGAACATCTCTAGAGTAATATGCCGGGCACCCATCATGTTGCAAGAACATGTCACGACGAATGGCCAAGGTACGTCTTCTAAAAGAAGTGGCAATTCGTTGCTTAAAAATCTAAATACTTTCTCCATTAACAGTCTCATTAAAAAAGCCATATTCTCCACCTAGAATCCCACCACATTTACAGACCAATGACCCTGATGTTGGACCTCCTGCATCCAGTGGGATTCGTTTCAGACCAGTAGTGCATATTATCGATTTACACTACCATTACTATGAAAAGTAGTCTATCTGTCCACATAATTCGTGAAAGTATTTCAGGATCGGCGTGTATCATATTTGAGAGCCAGTTGCAAAATCCAACCTGGTATCGAAATCTTGAGCATTCAAACGATGTGTAGGACCAGTGATATGGGTGCAACCTAAAATAGTATATATTATGAAAATCAGATCAATAAGACATTGAAGTCCTTCGTTGTTAGTACCTTCGTTGTTAGTAAACGAAAAAGGACTTTAAATGCATTAACTCTCGTAATGTTATTCGAATTTTCATAATCTTTTATTAATATATTATTGTAAAATTACCTTACTTTGCCTCACTTATTATTATGTTGTTAGTTAAAATCTATTCACATAGCTAAGATAATTTCATTAAATAATAATGAAAATAAATGAAACTGGACATAAACATATAACGACAAACGAAAAAATTAAAACAGTTAACATTATATTATCGAATAAAAATATAAAATAAGTAGTCACCTGTGTTCTCTTAAAATATTTTGGACCGTGGTTCGACATATACCAAGTCTCTAGCTATAGCTTTGGTGCTTGAATGAAGGTTAACATTTACATAAGCTAAAACATCAATAACATTTTCCTCTGTTCTACCTCTCGTTGTCTTCGATACACGGAAGATTCACATTTAGTCACTACAAGTTGCGAATCGGAGAAAAACTCTTCTGCTTTGATGCCATCTGTTTGGGTACTGCAGGGCATACACTCTAGCAGCAACGGTTGCATTTCTCATACATTCAAAATAAACGGCCAACATATCAAATGCTTCTTCATTTGTAAGAATCATTTTGGTACGAAAAGATAAAGAAAGTCTATTAAATGCAACACGATGAATAATTTTTGACATATGCGTAAAATCATAGCTTGCTTGTTTTCAACAGGAAATTTATTTTATATCTTACATGGCCCTCTTTACTAATTTTGTTGTCATCAGTAAATCGTAATTCATATTTTAGACTGTATTTGTTGTTGCTGGGCAAATATCGGTTTTATTGATATTTTATGCCTTTGATTTACTAACACATTGCTTGAAAACAAATATAACATTCTTATATAATTAAAAATGTTAGATTTATCACATTATTATTTTATAATTTGTTCTCATTGTTAGTAGCGACAGCATTACATTTAGGTAATCTAGCGACAACCATAACATTAGTATGATAACAGTTTAAATTACTGCAGACCAATGTAAGATCTTTTCATCCAGGCTAAATTTAATAATTTCCGTTAACGTGAACTAACCTACTAGACGTTGGAAGAACAATTCCGCCATTTACCTGTTTCTTACGATATCTCAATAGGAAAAGATATCGACTTGCAGTTTTCATTGTTTTATTACTAATTTAGTCTACTTTTTAAAGACCTACTTAAATTTTATGCTTCCATTTAAAATTGTAAAGAAAACACAATATTAAAAAATATTAAACAGCGCCCTCTAGCATTTATGTTATTAATCAGATTGCTTCAAATTTACAAATTTTCTATTGTTTAACAAAATCTCTTTCAAACAACATCAAGTTTATTAAAATCGGTCAAGCAGAACCTGAATTAAAGGCGTTTTTTCGTAACAAGGTTCCCACTCTCCCCCCCCCTTATTTGAAGAGATAGATTAAAACTTGTCAAATAAAAATATACATAATTTGTTGTGGAATATGATTATAATATTTAATATCCCTAAATTGAATAAATTTTGAAAAATTTGCTTTTTAAAATTTTAACTGTCAAATACGCCCTCTAGCGGTGGACCTACAATTCTGAAAATAATTTCCAGGCGTTTCTCGAGGCCACTTTAGTTATAAAATTTTTTTCCCGAACCTGTGCTGTAATCCATTCCTGAAATATGGCCGATGGCCGTTCTTAGTTACACCCGGTACATATGTACAACTTTATCAATTGTTTTCAGGTTAACACATACATTAGATGGTCAATTTCGACTTTGTTTGTGAAACTAAAATTAAGGGATTAATGTAAATAAACGAAAGAAATGGTTTGTTTAAAGCTTATAAACGGGTGATTGATCTAACTAAGAATGCGATTAAGCAAACCTATTAGCGAAATCCTGGAAAATATTATTAAGGGCTTCACTACTTCCTAGAGACACTTATTTTACAACAGATGGAAACAAAGTAGTAAAATTTCATTTTACTTTAAGCTCCTCCTTTTATTTCATGTAAACAAGTTCTTTACGAAAAGTGGTTTATTTTAACGCCTGAAGAAGGATTATCAGGTACCTGACATTCTTTTCACTAAATTTATATTATTGTAATATAATATTATTGGTAATCGTTCGGACCGTAAAAGAATGATATATTTATGTTTGCTTCAAAGGTTACATTAATAATTAGTTCAATTATTATCAAATTAAATATAGTTATAATATTTATTGACTAAAGAATAATTCCACTTACAGGACATAGGTACATAAAATAAAATTATTACAAAGTATGTACGTAAGTATTAATTTCTATTTAACGGAAATCTAATGAGTTGAAATTCACTATTAACTATACAAAAAATATAACATACATAAAAATGTATGAAAAATGCAATATCGAGCAGCAATTGAATTTATATTGTATTTAATACCCATTTGGGATCTTGTATTCGCATATTTCTACAGATTCTTGGGTCAATTATTTCAGAATGCAATCCATATAAAATCTGTTTAATTTTGGTAGCATGGTCTTATTCCATAACTCTTCATCTGTAAATTCTTTCAATAGAAAAGTCTGTTTCGCAATATATGATAAAGTCAGAAATTTCTCCTGCTTATATTTAGTTGACCCTGAACTTGGTAAAAATAGTTGTGGTTTCTTTTAATCTGAAACAAACATTGTATTCCGCCATAGAAATAAATATTCTTACCTAGTTTTTTCCATCAACTATTTCATAACATAGTTTATTCGTCAGTGATCTATTTTCTTCCAAATATGGGTCCAACAATTTTTTCCCTTCATACTGCGCAAACACTTAATTTCTACAATGCCATCGTACCAATTAACATCGCGATTTGCTCCTAAAAGTAATGTTCTGTGTCTAGAAACAATCCGCACTCTAATATGTCTGTTATCTTTGAGATATATAACTCCTTAGCTAAACGCTCATTTGTTCGACCGTATAAAATAGATGACGTATTTACGTCCCTTCCATATAGTAAGTCTCTTGATAACTGTACCAAAATTAGATGCAGTAAGGTACTCTTTCTGATGGACCTCAATTTCATTTCATGTTGGCCACGTGTTATTTTCTGTATTTCATTAACCATATCTATTGTATTTACCCTTGCTCTTAAGGTTTTAAAAATTATTCTTTTTTCACTGAATAGGTTTTCATCCATATCGGTTGAGATGCATCTAGGCGTAATTACAGTCTGCTTCCGACTGTTGCGCACGAAATTTTGGAATGACTCTTTTCTTGCTCCAAGGCACATTGTCTCTTATTCAATATCCTTTCTCATTTGGCCATTTCTTTGATTTTCAAGTGGCGAGTATGCCATTAGACATATACGATAATGCGGCAGCATGAACTCTTCTGTATATAAGCGCTTAGTATAATTAATGCGTTTACCTCACATTTGGAAACCAGCGACATAAATCTAAAACAACATATTTTATGTTATTCAGGCTTCTGCGTATACATATGTTTACGTACCTTTTCTTACAAAGATGTACTGAATAAAAATAAATATTAAACTAACATACTGCCGTAGCAACTTATAGATATATTCTAGCATTTTGTGACACAAAACATGGAAGTGCATTTAATAAGTTTTACGCAAATGTAAAACTGCTCATTATTATTTTTATCGCAGTCGAACACCTTTAACCAATCGCTCAATCCTTGTGAAACCGTCAAATTTTTCTAGTAAGATTTTACGTCCTTCTAATAGAAGCTGGTGTTTTTGATAGCCTGTGCAACGTTTGTCAACAACGTGTCATTGGTTTCATTCTATTTTACTGACATAACGACATATGAAACTTCTCTTTTAGTTTTGCAAAGACATTTGAGTCACCATCGCCTGGAATAAAATGTTTATATTATTATACATATATTATGTACGTATAGTAGATATATCCGTACATACCTATAAAGTATTTATGAATTAATCCATGTTGTTAAATATTAATTGAGCTCAATTTGATATAACTAACGATTTCTCACCTTCTTCACCGCAGAAGTGTTACGATGGAAAGTTTCGTATCTCATAAATGGTAAATTTAGTACGCCAAATAATTCTTTACATTGTGAATGACCAATTCCCGTACTTCAGAAACCAACTCTTTGCTGACATCTTTTACATGATCTGGGTGTTCTGAATGAATAACAATCGTTTTGTACAATTGTCACATTGAAAATGCCAAGCGTAGTGGAGTCCTAGTTTCACTTCCTTTTGAATTTTCATTGATCCCATTGTACATTTGTACTTATGATTAGCAACATTTTCATATTGGAGAAGTACATATGCCAAATCAACTATTCTTCTCCCTTGTATTATGTCATTAAGAGTTAACGGTGGGTTTGCATCAACTTCCATCTCAAGTGGTAAATACTCGATACTGAAAAGTAGGAGTTTAGTATGCACAGTATTATAATAACAATAAATCACTTACTGAACCAAGCTATTATCGTTGTCGCTGTTAGCAATTTGAGGCTCAATATCGTGTTCCTGTAATAAATAAGGAATATATTTAGGAAATTGTAAGAGAATAAAATTTTTTAACATACGATCTACAAACAATACAAAAGCTCTATTTTTGCTACTGTAATAAAATAAAATTACTCACTCAACAATGCCATTAACGTCATTCTCAACACTTCTTGTTGTATTAGATCCAACATAGTTTTGCTATAACAAAACAAAATATGTTTAGGAAAACAACTTCTACAATAGACGAAAATCTTAATTTTTAAAGAATAATGGATAAAAATCAGTATCTATACTTACGATTTATTACACAATTTTTATTATTCTAGATCTGCTTGTTCGCTTAGGCGTCTTGACAAAGACAGTTTTGCTTTAGGCATCTTGAATACTATGAAACTCTAGGAACGAATATGCTACACTGATGATACAGAATAAACATAAATCCAAAGGAAGGACCTTAATAGGTAAATTCAAAGTATACCTACTCTCTTTCTAAATTACTAATGGGTTTACATAACAATAAACCGGTAATGAATGCATTTTAATCCTTTGTATAAGAACTTAATCTTACAGTGCAGCGATGTCATTTAATGAGGAATTTCCGTTAACTATAGGTTTAATTAACAAATTTGTTAAATAACCGTTTGCTATTTTTCTTTGAGTACATCGATTGCATTTTATACAAATGAGTCATTCTTGTACATTTTAAAATTGTCAGGTCGAGCGTCATTAGGGCTGCTTACTATATAATGCACATTATCTTGTATAGGTACCTTAATTCCTATTGGTTATTTCCGGAATTGTTAGGCGTGAACCTGTAAATGTATTTGTTAATACAATTAATTTCCCATCTTAATTATCCTTATATTTTTTGATTGTTTATAGTCATTTATATTATTCATTATAATACCTGTATCCTGTTGTCAGAATAATTATAATTTTTTAAAGGGGCTATAATAGCACGCTTTGAAGTACTTCAGTATTTTACAAATGTTATAACACTTTTAAAATAACATTTTTAAATATAAAACCAACAGGACGTAGTGAACTGCATATTGTTTCAGTATTATCAATTTCACTGTTAATGCAAAAGAAAACATGTTGTGAATGTAGAAAATTTCTCGATTTTCAACGTTTATCCAACTATTCTGAAGTTCTGTTATCAAAATAATTTTATAATTATTTTTTAGAACCCTCAAACACGTACTACTATACTCCCAAATATTTTATACTAAAAATAATTTTTGTTTTCATGTTTTAAGGTAGTGAAGCCCTTAAGCATCCAGGCAGGTAATTAAGTGCAATTATTTTGTTAATCTTTGCATAGTTCTGCAGGTAATTAAATAGGTTTCAGGTCTATTTAATATAATAGTTCCAATTGTTACATAAATTGTAATAACGTTCATTAGTAAGTGGGAATGTTTAATATTAAGCTAAATAATCGTTGTAAATTCTAATTGAATATTTCAAGCAATATTAATAAACAAAGATAAAAATACCTTTGATTTTTGTATAAATTGTATACCTGTGAAATTAGCAACTTTGGAAATTTTCTCTTTTTCAATTGTAATAGTTTGTTGGTGGTTTGTCGGTGTTTGTTGGCTATTTTTGAACGTTTATCGGTTTTCATATTTGTAATAATCACGATTATAATTTAGGCGTGAAGTTGTTCGCCCCCAACTGTTGAAATTTTACGTTTTCAATTGCAATGGTTTGTTGGTCGTTTGTTGGCTATTTTTAACGTTTGTCGGTTTTAATGTTTAGGATAATTAACGATAATAATTCAAGGATGAAGTGAATCTGCATCTTTCAAAATTTTCAGTTTTTGATTGCAATAGCTTGCTGCCCTACCTATTACACCTTACACGTTGACATGAAATTACGTGAATTGATACAATATTGAAGAAGATGCATTCATGTGGTAACACTTTTCAAACAGTTTTCAGTAGCAACATAAAATGTGTTAGTGAATAAAATTACACGTTATTTCTAAATACATACCTTATTCATTTTAGGCACCATAAGAAGAACACGACTAAATATTTTCAATCGTTCTCTGAAATATGTTTTCGAAATGCGAATATTGGTGTAATTACATAAAACATATTTGTTGCCAGATGGAAATATTTCCGGTGCGCTTAGATTTGAAAACGGATTTTTGTACTAAATACATACCTTTCGACTCAGTTATGTAAATTATTTTGTGCACTGCATTAGACAATACTTATTTTCAAATTTCATTAACCAACAAAATTGTGAAACTTGTTTATTTTTAAATCATTTATGAATCTCGGTCCAAATAAATTGGTCCTACAAAATGAGCAGTCCTATTAGGAAAAATATATCCTTAAATTGTAGTGAAGCAAGTTGATGACAAAATTACGACATCAAAATTGACGCTTTTGATAGCGTTGGCAACTTGAAAAATTATGCATGATTTTCCTAGTGCTGTTAAAGTTCGAGAATGGTCAAATAATTTGTATCGAATGGAAACATTCAATGTACAGGGTGGCCAACTAAGAATGCGATGTACTGTATCTGGGAAACTATCCATCGTAGAGGCTTGCGCAAAAAAAGTTATTACTAAAACGGCCAATACAAAAACCTGGAAAATATTTTCAAGTTTCTGAAATGGCCGTTAGGCGTAACTGCAATCTTGAATCTAAAAAGTGATGTTTCTGTGAATTCTGCTATATTAACCTAATAAAAAATAACTGATCTTTGAAGTCGAGGATAATCTGAACTTTTTGTTTGGCACTTTTGATGTATCTATAAAAATATGTTTGTCCGTCGAAAACATAATAGATAATGATGTTCAAGTCGTAGGCTTAAGAGCTATAGACGATACCAAACAAAATTTTGCCGTCAACTCAAACGACTTGAGCTATGTCAGTCATGATCAAATATTAGGTGTTTTACCTTTCCCCATAATAAAATGAAAGGAGAAATATATTACCATTTTGAAAAAAATATTCCAGTATTAGAAGATGCTTTTTTGCAATAGTGTCAACCTTTTTTTCATTACTAATAATAAAAAGTTACCAATGTTAAGTTTTTATCTAGGTTTTTACATTTTAAAATACATCTATAAGTTTAGTTTGTTATTTTTTGTTATATAAGCAAGAAAAATACTCATTTTGTATCCTACTTGTAATATTTAATAGCTAAATAAAACAGCAATAAAAAAAATAATGCATTTTATTTTTGGGGTAAAAAACCCAAACTAAATAGGAACGTTTTTTGTACTTCAGTAACTCAAACGTTTACCATTTCCCCATAAATGGTCTCTTTTACTCAAGTGGTTTTTATAGGAGCTGTTTACAATTTCCCCAATACCGTAGGGGTAAAAGTAAACAGTGACAACTTTCCTTTAAATTTACTTTTTTTTTAAATCTTGAGTTTTAAAATATTTTTTTTTAATTTTCGTAAAATATAAGGCCTATACAATATAGTAAAAAAGTTGTTGCTGAAATATTTAACATAGAGAAGGTTTGCCACACAGGTAAAGTCTCAAAAATTTTAAATTTGACAAAATCGTTTACATTTACCCCACTTGACCCTAGACGTTGGAAGAACAATTCCCGCCATTTACCTGTTTCTTGCGATATCTCAGGATAGGAAAAAGATATCGACTTGCAGTTTTCACTGTTTTATTACTAATTTAGTCTACTTTTTAAAGACCTACTTTAGCATTTATGTTATTAATCACATTGCTTCAAATTTACAAATTTTCTATTGTTTAATAAAAGCTCTTTCAAACAACATCAAGTTTATTAAAATCGGTCAAGCAGAACCTGAATTAAAGGCGTTTTTTCGTAACAAGGTTCCCACTCTCCCCCAGAGATAGACTAAAACTTGTCAAATAAAAAATATGCAGAATTTGTCGAGGAATCTGATTATAATATTTAATATGCCCCTTAATTGAGTAAATTTTGAAAAATTTTGTTTTTTAAAATTCTAACTGTCAAATACGCCCTCTAGCGGTGGACCTACAATTCTGAAAATAATTTCCAGGCGTTTCTCGAGGCCACTTTTGTTATAAAATTTTTTTTCCCGAACCTGTGCTATAATCCATTCCTGAGATATGGCCGACGGCCGTTCTTAGTTGGCCACCCGGTACATATAGGTACACAACTTTATCAATAATAAACGAAAGAAATGGTTTGTTTAAAGTTTATGAACGGGTGATTGATCCAACTAAGAATGCGATTAAGCAAACCTATTAGCGAAATCCTGAAAAATATTATTAAGCATTCAGGCAGGTAATTAAGTGCAATTATTTTGTTTATCTTTTGCATAGTTCTGCAGGTAATTAAAAATAGGTTTCAGGTCTATTTAATATAATAGTTCCAACTGTTACATAAATTGTAATAATATTCATTTGTAAGTGGGAATGTTTAATATTAAGTTAAACAATCGTTGTAAATTATATTTGAATATTTGCAAGCAATATTAATAAATAAAGATAAAAAAATACCTTTGATTTTTGTATAAATTGTGTACCGGTGTGAAGTTAGCCCCCCAACTTTGGAATTTTTCTCTTTTTTCAATTGCAATAGTTTGTTGGTGGTTTGTCGGTGTTTGTTGGCTATTTTTGAACGTTTGTCGGTTTTTCATATTTCTAATAATCACGATTATAATTTAGGCGTGAAGTTGTTCGCCCCCCAACTGTTGAAATTTTACGTTTTTTCAATTGCAATGGTTTGTTGGTCGTTTGTTGGCTATTTTTAACGTTTGTCGGTTTTTAATGTTTAGGATAATTAACGATAATAATTCAAGGATGAAGTGAATCTGCATCTTTCAAAATTTTCAGTTTTTTTGATTGCAATAGCTTGCTGGCTTTTACCTATTACACCTTACACGTTGACATGAAATTACGTGAATTGATACAATATTGAATGCACGATGCATCCATGTGGGTAACGGCATTTTCAAACACTTTTTAGTTGCAACACAACAATGTGTTAGTGAATAAAATTACACGTCATTTCTAAATACATACCTTATTCATTTTAGGCACCCCGTAAGAAGAACATGAGTAAATATTTTCAATCCTTCTCTGAAATATGTTTTCGAAATGCGAATATTGGTGTAGTACATAAAACATATTTGTTACCAGATGGAAATATTTCCGGTGTGCTTAGATTTGAAAACAGGGATTTTTTTTGTACTAAATACATGACCTTTCGACTCAATTATGTAAAGTATGTTGTGCGCTGCATTAGACAATACGTATTTTACAAATTTGATTAACCAACAAAATTTGTTTTTTCATTTTTTAAATAATTTATGAATCTCGGTCCAAATAAATTGGTCCTACAAAAATGAGCTGTCCTATTAAGAAAAATATATCCTGAAATTGTAGCGAAGCAACTTGATGACAAAATTACGACATCAAGAATTAACGCTTTTGATAGTGCTGGAAACTTGTGAAAAAATTATGCATGATTTTCCTAGTGCTGTTGAAGTTCGAGAATGGTCAAATAATTTGTATCGAATGGAAACATGAAATGGCCGCTAGGGGGCGTAACTGCAATCTTGAATCTAAAAGTGTTGTTTATGTGAATTCTGCTATATTAACCTAATAAAAAATAGCTGATCTTTAAAGTCGAGGATAATCTGAACTTTTTTTGTTTGGCACTTTTTGACGTATGTCTAAAAATAAAGTGGTGGGGGTATTCAAAGGTTTCCCGGTATCTTCGAAACGGCTAAGCCGATTTTAACAAACTTGGGCGCGTTGAAATGAGCTATTCTTGGGCTACAAATGTTATAATATTTGAAGTTTTGTTAGTTTCACATGTCGTCGCTAGAGGGCTTTGTTCGACATTCCGACAGAAACGGTTAATTTTCGCAAAAAAATTAAATGCATAGGTACGACTTTTTTGCATGAACAAGTATCTAAATGATGCCTAAACAAGCTCGCGAAAACCGCATCTCGATATCTTGTTCCTAACCTAAAATATCGGCCAAAGAAAACTGTATACGAAAATCCCTTAAATTTTTATTTTTTTTAACTATATTTTCTGGAATTGCTTCTATTATGTAAGTTGTGGCCCTGAAAAGGACTGATCTTAAGAAGGAAGGTTTTTAATGCCCCCGTAAATGCTCGAAATGCTGACCATCACGCTCTATGCATTGCAGAAGCTTCTCATGACTAGACAAAACTGCAACTTCAATTTCGGCTCTCGGTATGTAATAATAATAATAATATAATAAACATATTTATTCTTTGACAATAACAATTATTGTATAAGATTTGTCAATTTTCTTAATCTAATTAATTAAATAACACACTAACGTTACAAAAATTCGTCAAGACTATATACACATTTTATGACTAGATATTCTTTTAGTTTGAGTTTAAAACTCTTTAATGTTTTGCTATTTTTTATATCCTCTGGCAATTTATTATAGTAATTTAACCCTAATTGTCTTGGAGATTTGCATGCAATCACGCTTTTATAGGTCGGAATATAAAAATTTTTGTTATTTCTAGTTTTTATGTTGTGAATGTCACTTATTAACAGCCAATTTTGTTTATTTTGATAAATGTAGAGACACAATTCATATATAAATAGACTAGATAAAGTTAGAATTTTAAGTTCGGTGAATACGTGTCTACAACTACTGGTCGAGGGAATATTTAGGATCGTTCTAATTATTTGCTTTTGAGCAATAAATACATTTTTAGAAAGGGTGGAACTACCCCAAAAACAAATGCCATATCTAATCCTAGATTCTAAGTGGGAATGATAAATCATTAATTGCTGTTTTATCGTTAGGAAATGACGCAGATGTCTGAATAAGTAAACATGCGAGTTCAATTTGGAAATCAGTTGTTGACAATGTTTCTTCCAATTTAAACATTCATCGAGATAAAGTCCCAAGAATTTTACACAACTCTGTTTTGTAATATTATTGGAGTTTATACTTAAGGTAAGAGTTGGAATCTGTTTTTGGTGGTTATGAAATCTGATGTAATTAGTTTTACCAGGATTTAAGAGTATAGATTTATTACTAAACCAAATATAAATATCATTTAGTATGCTATCACATTTGGCTCTTAATGCAGCATTTGACTTATGTGAAACAATGATAGATGTATCATCGGCATATTGAATAACGAATCCATCAGCAATGGTACTTGCAAAGTTATTTATGTACAGCGGAACAAAATGGGTCCTAGTATAGTGCCCTGGGGAACACCAATATCTATGTTAACTGTTTTGGATTTAAATTCACACATTGCATTTTTATGATTATTCATAATACTTACACAATGGGATCGATTTTGTAGAAAACTTTGAAGCCAATTTAAAGCTGTACCACTAATACCGGAGCATTTTAATATTTTAATTAGTTCATTGATGTTAACACAATCAAAGGCGCGACTTAAATCACAGAAAATTGCAATTGGGTAGAGACCTTTTTCAATCTGAACGAGTACTTCTTCAATTAGATCATGCATAGCGGAGTGAGTAGACTTTCCTGAGCGAAAATCATGTTGTTTATTTGATAAAATTTGATTTTTTTCCAAATATTGAAGAAGGCGGTTTGAGTAACACATTTCAAACATTTTGGAAAAGCCCGAGGTTAGAGCAATTGTTCTATAATTTTCAGGCATTTGAGTGTCACATTTCTTATGCACAGGAATTATTTTCCCAATTTTAATACTATTTGGAAAAATACCATTACAGAAGGAAAGATTAATTATATACGTAAGAGGTTTTGAGATATAGAATATTATACGTTTTAGAATAAAATCAGGAATGTTATAAGGACCTGCTGACCTTTTATTTTTTAATTTGTTGTTTACAAAGCGAAATAGTTCTTCTTCAGTATACGGTTATAGGAGGAAATGACTATTTATAATATTTTGGTCATTTGGTAAAGAAATATTAGAGTTGGGAATTCGTTTAATTGCATCTAGAGGTGCATTTTTAAAGTATTCTACGAAAACCTTTGCAATTTCGTTAGGATCTTCAGTTATGTGGTCTTTATTTTTAATTTTTCTTATGTTAGCATTTTGTAATGTCGGTTGCTTAGAAATTTTAGAAACTATTTGCCAAGCCTTCCTTGTTGGATTTGCATCATTTAGAATTATATTTTGGAGATGTTCTTTTTTAGTTTGACTCACCAATTTTTTATGGCATTGTTTTGCGAGTTTGTAATTTGGTACTAAGTGGGGGTATTTACTACACAAGGCAAATAATTTTTTTAGTTTTTCACTAGAAGATTTAATTTCTTGGTTTACCCAAGATGAAGTTCTGTTTACGCCATGATTACTACAAATCCGTGGAGGAAAATGTTGTTCAAATATGTATATAAAATGGTTATAGAAAAAATCAAATGCCGCATTTACATCAATAATGGTATACAAATAATCCCAATTTATTGAAGTCAGCTCACTTTCAAATCGACTAATTGAATTACTTCCAAAATTTCTTTTATAATATGAAAGACTCTTACATATTTTTCCTTTATCAAAAAGCATTTCAAAAAGTATGGTTTTATGATCGGATATAACATTGTCGACAACACAGGCGGTGCCGTGGGTACCGCTGGGATTTACGTAGATATGATCGATAATTATGGCAGTTGTTCCTGTGACTCTGGTAGGCCAACCTACAACATTTTTTAGATTGAAAGTAGATAAATGATTTGATAACCTAATGAAATCGGTTGAATTTAGATTAGCGTGTACATTAAAATCTCCACACAATATAATGTTGGCACTTGGTTTAAAAATATACTTCAATACATTCGTTAAAGAAACAATGAATATTTTAACGTCTGCCGAGGGCGATTTATAACAGTTTACAATTATATGTTCTGTTGATCGATAGTAATAGGAAATTGCACAAACTTCAATTTGTTTATCAATGCAAAAATTGTTTAAGTCTATTTTTTTATATTTAATTATATTTTGTTCTACTTTAACATAGATAGCGACTCCCCCTCCTTTGAAAGATTTTCTACAATAGTAAAACGCTAAGGAGTAACCTTCAATAACTACATTTTCAATATGTTGGGGTTTCATACCGGTTTCAGTTAGACATAAAAAAACAAATTTTCAAAATCGTGAATGTCGAGAAGCAAATCATTTATCTTAAGTAAATTTAAGTATTGAATATTTATCAATAGCAAATTGGGATCAAAACTACGCTGGTTGTTCTTCTATTTTCCTCTTGAATAAAAACGTCTTATGCACATTGATCTGGCCACATTGATGGGTCCATCGCTTTTTTAAGTTTTCTTCCGTTATAGCTACCTTAAAGGAAGCGTAGATTTCCGGATTTTTGGAGTTAAGCAATTCACATGTCACTTCAGGAAAATGTGGTTTTAAAAAACTCGTAAGATCTTCCACCGTAGTCTTTGGTGCTAGTCGCGATACGTGCATAGCAACGAATTTCGGAATACCTTTCAACGTGCATGACGCGTTTGAGGGTGATTCTTTAATAGATCCAATGATAAGCGGGCGATTTTTATTTCTATTTTTATTTTTTTTGTATGTCGCAGTTTTCCATGTAGGCTTCTGTGGGGTTATCTTTGCAACTGCTGGTATTCTCGTCGGTTTCCGCATCAGCTTTCCCTACACTAGCATTTTTTATTTCAACAGAAACGGCTTTATCCTTATTTTGTAAGATAGTAGCATAAGAAGTTTTAGTGATTTTGTTATCCGTCACCTGCTTTGGGCTATTTGATAATAATTGTTGAACTGTGTGACCTTGTCCTTGTTTATTAAAACTAGTACTATTTTCCACGCAAACTGATTTTGATTTTAGAATATCAATTTGGTTACGTAATTCTGCAATAATGCTATCTTTTTGTTTAATGATATAATTAAATACGCGTATATCAATCTTGTTATTTTGATCAGCGATATTGCTTACCGCTTCAATAAAATCTTTGTCAATATTACAGCAATTTCCGCCACAATTTCACGATTTTCTTCACAACATATAATTGCATCGTCACTTACGAATTTTATAGTCTTTACTAGTTTTGCACAACTAACATGAAAACTATTTTCGCATTGTATACATTTAATACCGGTCACTACCTTCGATTTACACTTTTTACACGGAGCACCTGAGGTGTTGCTGCCGGCGCCCGCCGCCGTTACTTAACCACTTCGTGTTACGTATTGCGTTACGAATACGGTTTTTCACATCTTCTCTAGTAGTAGGTTGAGTCCGAAACACGTTGTCCTTTAAGCGCCCCTATAAATAAAAATCGAGGCAAGTTAAATCTGGCGATCGCGGAGGCCACAGAAACAGACTTCCTCTTCCAATCCACCGCTGTTGAAATACAGCACTAATATGCTCTCGCACATTAATAGCAAAATGTGCTGGGCAACCATCCAACTGGAAAAACAATTTTTGCCTTGTTTCCAGAGGTACATCTTCCAACAACAAAGGTAATTGATTGGCCGAAAAGTCAAGAAATACATTGCCATTTAGGGGTTGCTCGAAAAAATATGTCCCAATAATTCTGTCTCCCAGTATGCCACACCATACATTTAAACTCCAACGTCCTTGGACCTGAACTTCACGCAACCAATGGGGATTTTCTGCAGAGCAATAATGCATATTGTGCAGATTGACTCTCCCGTCACTACTGAAGGTGGCTTCATCGGTCCAGAGAATTTGAAATAAAAATTCTCTATTTTCGCGTATCATGCCTAACATCCAATGGCAATAGCCTAACTTTCGATCAAAATCTTCCTCTTTCGAGGCCTGATGCAAAACGACATGATATGGGTGCATTCTTAAAGTAATTAAAAAAAGTTTAAACGAATACCTATATATTTTGATGACCATTAGAACTTACCTATGGTCCTTCAAAATATTTTGAACCGTTGTCCGTGATATGCCCAACTCAGTGGATAATGCTCTTGTGCTAACATGAGGATTTCCTTCAAGATAGCCCAGTACATGGTTAATATTTTCTTGTGTTCTTCCAATTCTTTGCCGTTGAAACCTAGACCGAAAACTACCATTGGCTCGTAAGCTCGCCACTAATCGGGAAAAAACTCTTACATCGCAAGGACGCCGATTTGGATATGGAGCCGTGTAAACTCTTTTAGCTACTGCGGCATTACAGCTTCATTATTCGTAAAACGCATTTTGAAAGCACAAAAATTGCTTAAAGTAACGCGAAAGTATTGACAATTATTGACAATTTGAGGATTATGTATGTTTTGTTTAGGTATCTGTTTCCATTGCCTGCTTCTATTAATTGTATTTTTTGTATATATCCATAGTGAATATGCATTTAAACAAACAAAAAATAGGCTTTTCGTATAACTTTTAACATTGCTTACTTGCCCGTAGTAATTTCAAAAATGGTGATTTTATTCTGGTGTATAAATTTACAAACATTTAAAATCGCAATTTCTAGGTAACTTATTCAGAACCGAAATTGAAGCTGCAGTTTTGTTTACCCATAAGAGACCTCAGCAATGCACAGAGTGATGGTCAGCATTTCGAACATTTATGGGGGCATTAAAAACGTTCCTCCTTTAAATCAATAGAAACAATTCCAGAAAAATATGGTTAAAAAAAGATAAAAATTTAAGGGATATTCGTATAAAGTTTTCTTTGGCCGATATTTTAGGTTAGGAACAAGATATCGAGATGCGGTTTTGCCGAGCCTGTTTAAGCATCATTTAGCTACTTGTTCATGAAAAAAAGTCATGTCAATGCATTTAATTTTTTTGCGAAAATGTAACCGTTTCTGTAACAAAAATTCAATTATTTTAACATTTGTAGCCAAACAAAAGCTCTTTTCAACGCGCCCAAGTTTGTTAAAATCGGCTTAGCCGTTTCGAAGATACAGGGGGTGATTTAAGGAAACCTTTGAATACCCCCCACCACTTTATTTTTATAGATACGTCAAAAAGTTCCAAACAAAAAAAGTTCTGATTATCCTCGACTTTTTTTATTAGGTTAATATAGCAGAATTCACAGAAACATCACTTTTTTAGATTCAAGATTACAGTTACGCCCCCTAGCGGCCATTTCAGAAACTAAAAAATAATTTCCAGGTTTTTGTATTGGCCGTTTTAGTATAACTTTTTTTCCGCAAGCCTCTAGTTTTGTAAGAGCCATAATTTTGAGCAGGTTTCTATTATGAGTTATCCTTACTAATTACCACTATGTGGATTTCTTTTTAATCTCGGCTAGTCAGGAATTTTTCTTGGGAAGTGGGTTTGTAGGCTTATATAACTGTTAAACAATTTCGTACCCAGGTTTAATACATATATTTAAAACAAAACTTCTGGAATTATAATAATAATATATCAAAAAAATGATATTCTGGTAAAACAAATTAAGTATTCAATTTTAACAAAATGATGGAAAATAAAACAAAAATAATTTGTAATACAGCGCCTGGTATTTGGGCAGCCCACCGCACATCAGAGTAATGCTGGTGTCGTTGGAATGTCGGCGATAAATCCTAAGATTTATAGTGTTGCAGGACAGGTGTCGCCGGTGTATCTGTAGTCGGTATGGAAATTTCCTGTAAATCAAACGAGTTATAAGGCAGTGTTCAAAAAAATATTAAAATAATAGTGGTTTTGTTTCTTTGTAAACAAATATAATGTGTTCAGGTGAAAATAATACAAGGCTGTGTGTACAACTCAAAAAGGAGGATTACTGTGATTTAGACAGGTAAGTTGATTCTGATTATTATATTTTACATTTAAGAAAATGTTTGTTAAATTCGAGGTTAGGGCGTATTTCAAATTGCTATCAGGGACTGGTTCTTTATTACTTATATTTTCTTAAGTAACGTTTTGAAATACGGAACAGGTTAAAGAAAAGTAGGCCCTACACAAGATTTGATAATTACACGAATAGTGTTAATACAAATTCTTGTTAGGCAACGGTTGTATGTGAGTTATTTAATTTTTTTTTGGGTTTGTACACACGGACTAAGGGAAAGACTAATTCTAATTAACTATAAATACTATATACAATTTATTATGTACACGGGGTTATTCAATGTTTTGGAATTCGCAATTTAAGGTTTGTAATGGTTCATATGATGCATGAATATTTTCAACAATTTGATAAGAGTTCGTTCACTGCTAAAAGGTAACGCGACCTTCGTTTTATTTGTATAAAGACGATGATTCTTTACACTTTAATTGAATGTGAGTGCTTAGGTGCGAAATGGGATTTTATTTTCTTTAAGAAGAATTTCCTTAAAGTTTTAATGGTTAAAGCAAAAATAAATTGCTTTAATCTATTTAATGTAATGGATTTCTTATTGTAAAATAGAAATTCTTTTACTTTGAAGTAAAACGTAAAGATTTATTTTTAGTTGTATAAATTTAATGTTTTACACAATTCAGGTTTTGTTTTCGGTAATAATTTGGAGTTGATATTCAGGTGTATTTTCGTGATATACAGGGGGAGTAAATTATAAGTATTGATAGCCAAGCAGGGAGCTCGAGCTAAATCAACAAATTCTAGAGATTCTATTTATTCAAAGCTGGAACGGACACTTTGAATATATAGAATTATATACAGGGGGTTCAGGATATATTGGTGTTAGCTTATAATCTCGTTAATAGCCAAGCCAGTGGGCTCAATAGTCTAAATTAACGAATCTTAGAGATCCTATTTATTCAAAGTTGTAACGGACGCTTTGAATATATAGAACGATATACAGGGGTTCAGGATGGGATTTGTAAATCGCCGTTTTTGAGGTTTTTGAGCATCCAGACGTTGCTTAAAGCCCCATTAGCTAGAAGAAGCCCTATAATAATCCCGGTGACCGCCGGTGTTAACCAGTCAATCTACCTAAGATCAGTATAATACGCAAAACCTCTTTGACGTCAATTACTTTCTTAAGGATGGTTTGTTAATAGGAATTTCTAGGTATTACAACTATTTTCGTAAAAATTGGTTATACTTCGGAGTATTTGAATTCTATTTAATTCAATTGAAATTGCTTTAAGAGCGGCCAGGCGGTTATGTTCTCGAATAGAGAATTTCAGGTGTAATAATAAATTATTACAAACGGGCAGGTAGGAGAGTGTATTTGCAGAGAAGCGTTCTACAAATAGAAGTAGTTTAAAAGTGCCAAAATTTCGCTTATAAACCTTGTGAATGAGTGGGCTTTTAGGTAGGAAATGCCGCAACGTGTCTGCACATCGTGAAAGTGGGGTACTGGTGCGCACGCAAAAGTGCTGATTATTTACATTTATTTAGAACTGGAATAAAATGAATTATTATTTAAACATTATCTTAATAATTTTTATTAAAATAACAATTTATTTGTCTTACCAAATTCTGGCTCATTACAGTTTCCCAAATACAGTACCTGGCATTCTTAGTTGGTCACCCTGTACACAGTCTATGTGTAAATCACACAACTATAAGTAACTTTGTCCATAACTACGAGATAGAAATATAGTTTTTAACTCGAAATGGGGTTAAGTAAATAGCTGTGTGGATTAAATACTCATAACCTTCCCCATGAAATATTTATTTATTAGCATAAAGTTAACATCTATAATCCTTACGCTGCGACATGTTTCGACAAAAAATTGTCATCATCAGACTAATCGAAACAGTATAATGCTATGGAAACCATAATACAATAAAATTATGTATTATATATGCCAAGTTAAGTGTTAAGTTTAATTCTGAATTTTAAAAAATAATTAATGAAATTGAAGATAAAATTTTTTAAAAACTTTTTGGAAACGTAAAATAGGTAAAAAGGAGAACTATTTGTAGCCGTCACTGCTACCACGACACTAAGACTAGAATGCTGAAGGCACCTAAGTAAAAGGTCGGCAATTTCAATAGCACCCCTGAAGTAAAACTAAGCGAATCAAGTATGACAGTAAGAAGTAAGAAGAGTTAAAATTGGCCTCAGTATGTGGTCTCCACTACCACCACCAGGGCTGAGGGCACTGAAGGGAAAATCTGGCTCTCTCTACTGGAACTGACCTAAGTCTGGTGTAAGCAAGTTAGGTTAACGCATCATTAACATATTCTAAAATTGTAGATAAATTCTATAAACGGAAGGTTAAATATCGTAGATCGGTTGAAATTTTTTTAAAAATTGCAAAAACGAAGCGAAAGTTAAAAAGTTAAATTTAGAAGTTTTAATAAAATTAAGAACTCCATGCGGAAAAAAAATTGTAATTAATTAAAATTTGTTGAAAAGGTTAAACGTAATATATCTAATAAAGAAAATCCAAACACATATCTGACGGGGAAGTCTGGATAGTTAAAATATAATAAGATAAACTAAAAACAAAACCAACGCGCTTGACTTCTTTTTCTAATGTAGTCAAGCGCGTTGTTGGTATACCTTTTTATATTTTAACGATTCAGACTTCGCTGTCAGGGATGTCTTTGGATTTTCTATTAGATATATTATGTTTAATCTTTTCAACAAATTTTAATCAACTAAATTTTTACTTAGCATCCTAGACTTAGTGTCGTGGTAGCAGTGGAGGCTACAAATAGTTCTCCTTTTTACCTATTTTACGTTTCCAAAAAGTTTTTTAAAAATTTTATCTTCAATTGACTTAATTACTTTTTAAAATTTATAATTAGATTTAACACTTAACTTGGCATATATAATTTATAATTCCAGTGCGTTATGGTTCCCATAGCATTATACTCTTTCGATTAGCCTGATGATGACAATTTTTTGTCGAAACATGTCGAGTGTAAAGGTTACAGATGTTAACTTTATGCTAATAAATAAATATTTCATGGGGAAGATTTGATCCACACAGTCACACAACCATAGTTGACGCGGTTTTGGGAATTTAGAAGACTCTATCATGACACCTATTAAGAATATAAAATGTTCGAAAAGGTCTTGTAGTTGTACAAATACTTGTTACGTAACCTACAATCAACATATATTTGTTGAATTGGTTATACCTAAAGTGTTGATGCTGAAGGGAGTTTGAGGTTTTGTCTTGTACGATACGTTAGAAGATTTTCCACACTCTATTAAATTCTTAAATGAAACATTTCGGTAGGTAAGCATTAATATCAGCATGTAATTAAATCGATACTTTTTAAGTTATGCTATGCTGTATAAGAATATTGTTATATTGCACATCACCCATGCACACTACAACGAATTACTATTCTTGTTAAATATACATTCAATTTAATCTTGTTTGCAATGCAGTGAATGTAAAGATTAGTCTTGCTCGCTTCTACCTGTGCTCTACATAAGGATGTATATTGGCCGGTAAATGTGCACATTTACCCCCAAATCCTCTTTTACTATAACATATGTAAAACTATATATAGTTGTATTAATTTCGATATGATTAACATCACTAACCAAATTATGCTTTCAAACCATTTATTTCGATTTTAGGTGAGCACCTACCACTTCACGTTTAAATTATAATCGTGATTATTATAAATATGAGAAGCCAACAAACGTTCAAAAACAGCCAACAAACACCGACAAACGACCAACAATCGATTACAATTGACAAAAAGAGAAAATTTCGAAAGTTGTTATGGGGGTAACTTTACGCCTAAATTATAATCGTGATTATTATAAATATGAAAAACCAACAAACGTTCAAAAATAGCCAACAAACGCCAACAAACGATTACAATTGAAAAAAGGGAAAATTTCGAAAGTTGGGGGGCTAACTTCACGCCTAAATTATAATCGTGATTATTACAAATATGAAAAACCGACAAACGTTCAAAAATAGCCAACCAACACCGACAAACGGCCAACAAACGATTACAATTAAAAAAAGGGGAATTTCGAAAGTTGGGGGACTAACTTCATACCGGTTCTAACTGAACTTTCTGTTTACGATTACTAATATTCACCGATTGTTTTGATCACAGCTTGTAAACATACATAAGGTAAATACACATTTTTTTATAGTGTTACGCCATCCCACAAATCTCAAAAGCTACTTCTTTTAATATAATTGTGTTTCTTGTTTTTAATCTGAGAATGTTCATGTTCCATTTAATTTTGGAACTAATTATACAGGGTGGGCAAACGAGGAGGGGGTGGAACATTGTTCAAAGACAAAATAAGTTAGAGAAATGATTTTTGGACCACGGGTATATATCAATAGGTACTACATTTTAAAAATATGTTTGATCATACAGGGTGTTTCAAGTTGTTGGAGCAAACTAAACTTATATTTTTTTAATGAAACACCCTGTATATTATTACATTTTTGGAAAGTCCATACCAAATTGTATGGGTCTATCTCCTTTGGTTTTAGAGATATTCAATTGTTTTTCGCCAAAATTGTCCCACTTGCGGTCGCCACCACTGATTTGTTAGGCGACTTTTGTTTATTTTAAAATGATAAAACCTGTTTGGTGGTCCTGTAGTATTTTGAAATACTTTTCAAAATTTTTTTTAATAATGTACAGGGCGTGTCAGTATTTGTAAAAACCACTTTTTTTTAAATTTTTTTAAATGACACCCCCACCCCATGATGTTAGTGTCATTTGATGCTTTTTTTGATATTGTTTCTTTTTCATCAAGTGTGTCTTATACCTAAAATTAATAACTTTCAAAATATTTTAAGTTTATTTGTGAAATTGCGATTGTAATACAAAAATACTGAAAATAGAGGTATTGTAGTTTCTTACAAAAAAAATTTTCAAGTATAAACAAGAATTAATATAGCAATTACAAATTGATTTAATGAATTATTTTAAATTTAAACGTATAAAGATGCTCATGAATTGTAATTTCATACTAAAAAAATTTTTAATCAAGTTGTATTAATTTATAAAAGAAACTTTGGAGTTCTTAAATTTCTATCACAACACAAGTTTTGAAATACTCTCAATTGTATTGTAAAAATTAGAACCTTCGAAAGTATTTTTGATTTATTTTTTTATCTATTGACTTAACTTAACCTTCACGCCATTCCCTTGCGGGGTAGGCACAACAATCCCTGCCTCATATTTATTTTTCATTCACAATCTTTCTCCATGCTTTCCTATCTCCGCATACCTCCCTAGTTTCTGCAAGATTCATACGTTGTCTCTGGCATGCCCTTTTATTTTTAAAACTCCTTATCTTTCTTTCCTTTGTTATAGATTCTACTACATTAAGCCAAGTTTTACGCGGCCTACCAGGCCCGGCTTTACCTCTAACCTCACCCACATATATTTGCTTCGTTAATCTTGCGTTGTTCATTCTCTCAATGTGACCAAACCAACGTAATGTAGTACTTTTATATCTATCCATCATCGTCTTTTCCTTACCACACTCCATCATTATGCATTCATTTTTTATCTTGTCCCTTCTAGTATTACCACAAGCGCTTCTTAGGAATCTCATACCCACGACATTTATTTTTCTTTTGTGCTTTTTTTGACATACCCACGTCTCACTTCCATACAGTACTGACGGGACGAATACGCCATTGTAGATTCCTCGTTTCGCAGCTAGGCTCATGCTTTCATTCCTCATTATCGTCCACATACTTCTAATATCTTTCCTTCCTGCATTGACCCTTCGTCCAATCTCACCCTCCATTGTACCATCTGCAGTAAATATTCTACCGAGATATACCAGCTCGTTCACTTGCTCCACAATTTCATCTTGCAGAGTAAATACTCTACTCTCCTTTCCACCTTCCCGATTGAACACCACAATCGTAGTTTTCTTCACGTTTACCTTTAGGTCCATGCTCTCACAGACTGTATCAAATTTCCTCAGAGCGATTTGTAGCTCATCCGCACTGTCACTTAATAAGACTGTGTCATCTGCATATACCAGAAGTCGTACATTTACGTCACCAACCATTACACCATTTGTACCGGTATATGCTTGTCTAACACATTTATCCATGTATACATTGAACAACCACGGTGACATCACACAGCCTTGTCGCACTCCTCGCTCAGTATTAAAGTATTCACTCACACCTCCTCTCATCCTAACAGATGTCCGACTACTGTTGTATACTGCCCTTATTCCATTTATTAGACCTTTATTTACGCCATATTTATTTAATATTTCCCACAGCTTCTCCCTATTCAGTCTGTCATATGCTTTCTCCAGATCTACAAACGCACCGTACAACTTCCTTTTTACCTTTAAACACTTTTCGATCACCTGCTGGAGAGCAACCATCTGATCGACACATCCTCTCCCTGACACGAAGCCACCTTGCACATCCCAAATCTTAGTTTGTGTAGTTTCTCGTACTCTATCAATCCGTATTCTTCCAAATACTTTCCCAGGCACGCAGAGCAAACTTATTCCCCTGTAGTTCTTACAATCACTCTTGTTCCACTTACCCTTATACAGTGGTACAATGATCGCGCTCTTCCAATCCCTCTGCACTTTTCCACACATAAAGCATACATTGAATAATTCACACAAACTTCGCATAAGCTTTGCACCACTATACTTTAGCATTTCACCAGTGATTTTATCTACGCCTGCTTCCTTGTCGTTTTCAAACCTTCCTACCATTTCTCCACCTCATTTATTCCAATATCCTTCTTAGCTTCATTCATCATTCCTTCTATATTCTCCTTATTTAACCCTTTAGTCTTACTTTCCTCACTACTGTACAGCTTTCCGAAATATTCTTGCCAGCATTTCCTCACGTCACAATCGTCCCATACTATTTCGTTGCTAATATTCATCACTCCTGCAGCGTTCTGTTTTGGCCCACGTTTTGTATTTTTGACCCTTTTCCAGAAGAGTTTTTTGTTTCCCTCAAAATTATTCTGCATTTTCTCTCCTTCCACAGCCATCACTTCCTCTTTACTTATTTTCACTGCCTCCTTCACTTCCTTGTTTCTTAATCTGTACACGTCATACAATCGCTTCTTCTCAGTCTCATTTTTTGCAGCAATCATTGCCATGTACGCGTCTTTTTTCTTACATACTGGCTTTTTTACAGACTCATTCCTCCAAGCACATTTTTTCTGTCTACCTACAGTCGCTCTTACACATATTCGCACGGCACAATTGGCAACAGAGTATTTCAAGCTTATCCATGCACTTTCAGCGTCAGTGTCTTTTATTTGTTCGTTCCACATTGTTTCATTCACATTCAACTCTTTACTCACAGCATCTGCGTATTTCATTCTCGCACCATTATCTACTAGTTTGTCAACCCTATTTCTGGACGTTCGCACTACGTTAGCTTTCCTTCTCCAGACCCACTTTTGCCTTAAACACATTCTCGATACAACCAAAAAGTGGTCCGATCCACACTACGATCCTCGCATTACTTTTGTGTCTTTCACCAGGTTTCTAAGCCGTTCATCATACACTATCAAGTCTATCATACTTTTAGATTCACCTCTTTGCCATATATATATATATTATATATATATATATATATATATATATATATATATATATATATATATATATATATATATATATATATATCGATATGTTCTCTCTGTACACCCACCCATCCGTTCATATCCCCCCACTATCATCACTCTTTCGTTTGGCTTACATACGTTCAACACGTTCTCTACTTCATTCCAGAAGTTCTCATTCACCGGTGCGTAGCATGCAATAAGAAAAATTCTTCGAAACTCCACTTTCATTCTAACCCATATTACCCAGGAAGATATCAATTCGTACTATTTAACACATCTCTTCCCTCTTTCACTTATGATCATCCCAACTCCTTTTGCGCCATGCACTTCAGTCTCAACTCCTGACCATAGTGCCAGGCTACCATCCTCCATCTCCACAGCATCCTTTCCTCTGCGCTTTGTCTCCCATACACACAGAATATCAAGGTGTCTTTCGTACATTACATTCGCAATTTCAAATTTTTTATCATGCATAGCTCTAACATTCCACGTACCGACTCGCCATTCATTCCTTGCACAGTCGTCTGCAACGGGGCCTGTCTGTTTCGACCTTGACCGCTCCTTGTAGCCAGGTCGATCCGAGGCAATTATATTGTTCTCTTGAGTAGTATCATAGCGAGCAGGCCAGTTAGTGGCCAAATCGTGCCCCGGACGATGTAGAATTCCCTACTAACGGTATCGTCCTACTACCGGACAGTTATTTGTCTACTGGCATTACCAAATTTGTCTTAATATTGTAAATTAACTATGCATTATTTTTAGTAAATTAGGCTGGTGAAAAGAACTGTAAATATGTATTATTTTTATATGCAATACTGTTTAATAAAATTAACAGATAAAAATTACAACAAAACAAGAACAATAAAATGAAAAAGTAAAAAATCAAAAATAAATTTCTCATGAAATGCTCGAATGTTCTTCCTTCAACTTCAATACATTTATTAACGCAAAAAAAAATATTTTTCACTAACTCTAATGTCGGGCATGTGATATTTTAATATTCTGATTCTTTCCTTCATATTTTCTGGTATGGTAGGAATTCCTTTATACACATAGTCTTTTACGTAACGCCAGAAAAAGAAATGGAGTGGGGTCAGATCTGTTGACCTCGGTGGCCAAGAAATGGGGCATCCTGGACCTATCTACTGATTTTATTTCCAGTGGTTTAAAAATGCTCGTATGTCTCAATGGTAGTGGGTGGGTACACCATCATGTTGGAACCACATATTTCCATAAACTGCTTCATTAATATTTTGAAGAAGGTTAGGTAGTGCATCTCTTAAAAGATTTAAATACGCCTCGCCGGTTAGAGTACCTTAAAAAAATAAGAACCTATAACATGGGACCCAATAATCCCCCTCCCCCAACATTTAGTGACCACCGATTTTGTTAATCCAATGAGGATTTTCAGTGCTATAATAATGGAATGTTATGTGTGTTCACTAAACCATTACTAAATAATATAGAATTGAGAAAATTAGGAACTTCTGCAATTTTTTGCAAAAACCAGTCACAAACATTAATTTGTCGTTCAAAACCTTGACCGTAGAGTTATTGCTGAAGTTCTACATAATAGCCACGGTATTTATGGGAATTTAATATATTTTTTAGGCTAGATTTTTTATATCACTCATATGTGATATTTGCGAAGTACTTACCTGAGGATTTTCATCATTTGTCACTGCTTTATTAGCTACTTTCCGTTTTTTAAATTTAACACTACCTGTTTCTTCAAATCTTTGTAAAAGATTTTGAAACGCCTTAGGCTGCGTTTTTTTTCTGCATCGGGATATCGTGCTGCATAAATTCTACTTGCCAGTAAGCAATTTTTTTGACATTCTCCAATAATAAAAATCATTCAAACCATTTTCCGAATATTTAGAGTCATTTTCAACACTTTGAATAAAGTAAAACACACTACGTTTAAACTAAATAGAACCAACCGTTACAAACAATTTTTCTTTTTTAACGCCATATTGTCATGGCACTCTTGTTTTTTAATTGCGAGTTGAATCTTTAATTACAAATAATCTTTGTTATTTTGTCAGTAACCAAGTTAAATTTAGAAAATGGAAAAGTTGATTTAAACATAATTAAATTGAGCACTTCAGAAATGTTACTAAGGACTGATTTAAATTTAGAAATTTCATTAAGGATTGATTTAAATTTGCCACGAACAAAAGAGTGAGTTCTGTACGAGTATGCACCAATTTTGTTAAAAAAATTCTGTTAAATTTAGAATAATTTAATTCAATTAATTGGTAATTGTTATATTAACTCTTGTTTTTACTTGGAAAGATTTTTGAGCATGAAAAAGAACGCCTAAGTTTCTTTTATAAATTAAAACAACTTGATTAAAAAATTCTTTAGCGTGAAACTACAATTCCATTATCATCTTTACACGTTTACATTTACAAAAAGGCGCAAAGAATGAAATCAAATTGAGTGTTTTATGCATTAGTTTTGTTAAAGGGCTGTTAAATTTAAAATAATTCATTAAATCAATTTGTTTTTACTTGAATATTTTTTTTTAGTAAGAAACTGCAATCCCATGGCCAACTTAATACCTCCATTTTCAGTCTCTTTGTATTACAATTCCAATTTCACAAATAAACTGAAAATATTTTGAAAATTATTAATTTTAGGTGCTTGATGGAAAAGAAAGAATATTAAACAATGCATCGAATGACACAATCCCAACTAAGAACGGCCGTCGACCATATCTCGGGAATGGATTATAGCACAGGTTCGGGAAAAAATTTTATAACAAAAGTGACCTCGAGAAACGCCTGAAAATTATTTTCAGAATTGTAGGTCCACCGCTAAAGGGTGTATTTGACAGTTAAAATTTTAAAAAGCAAAATTTTTCAAAATTTACTCAATTAAGGGGCATATTAAATATTATAATCAAATTCCTCGACAAATTCTGCATATTTTTTATTTGACAAGTTTTAGTCTATCTCTTCAAATAAGGGGTGGGGGAGAGTGGGAGCCTTGTTACGAAAAAAACCCTTTAATTCAGGTTCTGCTTGACCGATTTTTATAAACTTGATGTTGTTTGAAAGAGCTTTTGTTAAACAATAGAAAATTTGTAAATTTGAAGCAATATGATTAATAACATAAATGCTAGAGGGCGCTGTTCAATATTTTTTTAATATTGTGTTTTCTCTTTACAATTTTAAATCGAAGCATAAAAATTTAAGTAGGTCTTTAAAAAGTAGACTAAATTAGTAATAAAACAGTGAAAACTGCAAGTCGATATCTTTTTCCTATTCTGAGATATCGTAAGAAATAGGTGAATGGCGGGAATTGTTCTTCCAACGTCTAGTAGGCTAGTTCGCGTTAACGGACATGATTAAATTTAGCCTGGATGAAAAGATCTTACGTTGGTCTGCAGTAATTTAAACTGTTATCATACTAATGTTATGGTTGCCGCTAGAATACCTAAATGTTATATTTGTTTTCAAGCGATGTGTTAGTAAATCAAAAGAATAAAATATCAATAAAAACCGATATTTGCCCAGCAACAACAAATACAGTTTAAAATATGAATTACGATTTACTGATGACAACAAAATTAGTAAAGAGGGCCATGTAAGATATAAAATAAATTCCCTGTTGAAAACAAGCAAGCTATGATTTTCACGCATATGTCAAAAATTATTCATCGTGTTGCATTTAATAGACTTTCGTTATCTTTTCGTACCAAAATGATTCTTACAGATGAAGAAGCATTTGATATGTTGGCAGTTTATTTTGAATGTATGAGAAATGCAACCGTTGCTGCTAGAGTGTATGCACTGCAGTACCCAAACAGATGGCATCACAGCAGAAGAGTTTTTCTCCGACTCGCACACCGTGTGCGTACTACTGGAAATGTGAATCTTCCTGTGTACCGAAGACAACGCAGAGGTAGAACAGAGGAAAATGTTAATAATGTTTTAGCTTATGTAAATGTTAATCCTCATTCAAGCACCAGAGCTATAGCTAGAGACTTGGGTATATGTCGAACCACCGTCCAAAATATTTTAAGAGAACAGAGGTGACTACTTATTTATTAATGCATGTTTTATTCGGTATTATAATGATAAAAATGTTTTAATTTTTTTCGTTTGTCGTTACATGTTTCTCATTTTTATCATACCGAAAATGTCATTACATCAAAGTTAACTTATGACAATATGACTAATGTATTTGCCGCCATTTTATGTCCAGTTTCAATAAAACACCAAATTATTTAATGAAATTATCTTATACTATGTGAATAGATTTTAACTAACAACGTGATAATTAAGTGAGGCAAAGTAAAGTAAAAAGGTATCAATAATAAAAAATAATGGGAGGCC
Organism: Vesta saturnalis; assembly: GCA_036346205.1. Lineage (NCBI taxonomy): Eukaryota > Metazoa > Arthropoda > Insecta > Coleoptera > Lampyridae > Vesta > Vesta saturnalis. Next base: position 1,794,259 of record JARFJB010000003.1, read on the forward strand.
GGGCAAAAAAAATTCGTAATAACATTACGAGAGTTAATGCATTTAAAGTCCTTTTTCGTTTACTAACAACGAAGGACTTCAATGTGTCTTATTGATCTGATTACTTTATAATACATACTATTTTAGATTGCACCCATATCACATGGTCCTACGCCATAGTTTGAATGCTCAAGATTTCGATACCAGGTTTTCTTTTCATAGTGATGGTAGTCTAAATCGACATAATATGCAGTACTTTTTTTTTATGATTGTGGACCTGAACAGGATAAATAAGGCCTATCGTGCCAAAGCACTCAGGAACACTTAGGAGGATGGATAGAGGGATAATGAATTGCCAATAGATGCCTATGAACAGCTACCTTAAATTTTTTCATATCATAAGTGAGAGGAAAACAGGAACTAGGGAGATCATTCCAGAGTTTAGAAGCCGTGTAGAAAAATGTGGATTGCGCCCGTTTGATACGACAAGTGGAGATTTGTACTGCATACTGATGATGTGAATGAGCGAACCGAGTGTTTCTCGCAAAGATAGCCGGAGATGGTATCAAAGAATGTAATTCACCAGCACAATAGCCGTTGTAATAACGATAATACAAAGAAAGAACTGAAACCATCCTTCTATGCACAAGGGACTCTATGTGAGAAGTTAAGGACGGGTCATTTATAAGCTTAATCGCTCTCTTTTGAATACGATCAACGATATCGAGAGCGTATTGGGGAGCACTAACCCAAAGGTGAGAATTATATTCCAGATGAGGCCGAATTTGGACTTTATACAGCAGAAGGAGTTGTCGAGAGGTAAAGTAATGCTTAGATCTGTACAAAAAGCCTATTTTACGAGCAGCTGTTTTGGTAGCTGACAGAAGATGGTCAACCCATGAGAGATTTGAAGATACAGTCGTACCCAACAGAGTAATAGAGTTTGAAAACTTAAGAACTGAGCCATTCATACTTACAACAGGAAATGATCGATCTTTTTTGGCGGACATAAGGCAACACTGAGTTTTGTTAGCATTAAATTTAACTAGATTATTGCTTCCCCATTCGAGAATACGTTGAATGTCTTTGTTGATTGAATTTGCCATTTCAGCTTTAATTTCTTGATTTGACATAGAAGGTGGATTATTACTATGAGTAGACTGAGATCAACTACAGTGAAGAGTGCTATGGCCAGCAAAGCAATGGATGGGGTTAGTTATTGAAGAAATAAGGTGGTTTATGTACAGCAGAAAAAGTGTAGGCGCTATAACGGATCCCTGTGGTACGCCCGCGTTAATGCTAACTTCTTTTGAAAAAAGCCATCAACTACGACACGTATTCGTCTTTTATCAAGGAAACTAGAAACCCAGTTGATGAGCGTATCATTTAACCCAAACGAGGTGAGTTTGGCAAGTAAACACTTATGCCAAACTTGGTCAAATGCCTTTGAGATATCTAAAGCGACTACAACTGTTTCACCGGACTGCTCTACTGTATTGTTCCAAACCTGGGTCACATATGAAAGAAGATCGCCTGTTGAACGACTTTGCCTAAACCCATATTGGTGGTCACTAAGGAGTTTGTTAGTTTCAAGGAACGTGATGAGTTGTTGATTGATTGCTTTTTCCATGATTTTAGACAAAATGGAAGTGATGGCAATTGGTCGGTAATTTGAGGAATCGGTCTTATCGCCTTTTTTGGGAATAGGTTGAACATTTGCTAACTTCCATGATGAAGGGAATTCCCCAGAAGACATAGAGATCGTATAGAGCTTAGATACTGGTACTAGTTCGGGGGAACATTTCTTTAAGACAATAGCTGGGATGCCGTCTGGGCCAGTCGCCTTATTGAGATCAAGCCTACTTATGATCGATTCCAAGAGCTTGTACCGAAAATGAATTGATTTCATAGCGTATGAAGAAGAGTTGACTAGGGGTACATCTTTTCCAGAATGATTGAGACACGAGTTTGATGCAAACAAATCCACAAAAACGTTGGATTTTTCTACAGAATCAGCAACTACCGATTCGTCAATAGATGTCAGGGGGGGAAATGAAGATGTTCGAAAGTTTTTACTAATGGCTTTTGCTAAAGACCAAAGTTTACGACTGCCTAAAGGAGATGTAGCTAGTTCATTGCATTTTCGTTATTCGATCAACTTTTTTGTTTTAGTAATGACACTTTTGCAGATATTTCTAGCACCAACGTATTCTACATGACTGTCAACCGATTTGTTAGATTTCCATTTAATGTAACATTTATTTTTTAAAGATATTGCATCAGAACAAGCCTTATTGAACCAGGGTTGGGAACGTGAATGACCTACATGGTACTGTTTTTTCGGAATGTACAACTCCATTCCCATGAGGATGACTTCAGATACTGAAAGAGCGATGTCCGAAGAAGAGGACGACTTAAAACAATATTCACGCCATGGAAAGGTTGCAAAGAAATCCCGTAAATCACTCCATCGAGCTGACTTAAAACACCACAAGCTTCTATCGGTTTTGCGAACAACAGTGGAATTAGGTACAGTAGAAATGATTTTTATTAGACAATGGTCGGAAAGACCTAAAGGCGAAAGAACGGAAGTTTTATAAACAAGAGGGTTTGATGTAAGAAAGAGATCTAGAAGATGTGGAGTATGGTTAGGGTTATCAGGGATTCTTGTGGGTTCAGAAATCATTTGTGTGAGATCACATGAAATAGCAAATGTTTCTGCACTATGACCAGCGTGATTTGTAGTAGATGAAAATTGAAGCCAACTAGAGTTATGAACATTGAAATCGCCTACAAATAAGATATCGCAAGATGGAAACTGAGACAGGAGATAGTCAACTTTCATGCTAAGGTAATCGAAGAAGTCTTGAAAGTTGCTGTCATTAGGAGACCTATAAATGCAACAGCAGAATTTCACAAAATTAGGACCAGAATGTTTAAACCAAATCACGTCAAAATTTTTATTTTCTAAGGAAGAAACCCTCTTGCAAGCAATTCTGTCCTTGATGTATGCACATACGTCTCCTTTATATCGAAAGTTAGAGTGAAGATGGTAATGAGGAAATTGCAAGTCGGGTGACTCGGACCTTTCAGAGGAGACTTGTGTTTCAGATAGAAACAATATATCAGGTTGTAATTGTTCAAGATGTTGGTGAATAGCATTAAGATTAGACCTGATACCGCGGATGTTGCAGTAGTGAATCAGAAAGTTGGTACTTTCGATGACCGAGGTCGCTTGGGCCCTGCCCTCCCGGACATCCGAATGGGGCAGGATTTTACGTCCGGAATTTATAACCCTAGAAACCACAGCCATCTTATTTTTTAATTTGGGACTTTTAATGCGATAGGAAGACAGTGAGGGCGAGAAGGAAGAATAAAGATGAGAATAGATTAAGGATGATGGAAAAGGTAACCGGCAGCCCTTACCGAGCTCAGAAAATCGGAGACCCAATATTAAGGAGCCCATGGTAAGGGTGGTGGTCCCTCCCCGGCTGGCATGGAGTATACATGCCTACCACCTGGTCTGAAATGAATCCCCACTGGATGCAAGAGGTCCAACATCAGGGTCTTTGGTCTGTAAATGTGTGGTGCGGGATTCTAGGTGGAGAAATAATTGGGCCTTTTTTTTAACGAGACTGTTAATGGAGAAAGATATTTAGATTTTTTAAGCAACGAATTGGCACTTCTTTCAGAAGACGTACCCTTGGCTACTCGTCGTGACATGTTCTTGCAACAGGATGGGCGCCCGGCACATTATTCTAGAGATGTTCGGAATTTCTTAGATCAATCATACCCTGAAAGGTGGATAGGACGTGGAAGTTTTATTTATTTGGTCAACAAGGTCTCCAGACCTAACTTGTTTAGATGTTTATTTGTGGGGGCGAATAAAAGATCTCGTGTATGCCGATAGACCCACAACAAGAGCTGATATGATTGAAAGAATACGACAGACAATACGAAGTATTTCAAGGGCAGAAATTGAAACTGCTGTTCTCTCCACCCGTCAGCGATTGATTTCATGCATTGAAAAGGATGGACGACATTTCGAACATCAAGGGCGACACTAATTACGTAGTTCTTTATTTAATTGTTAGATTTATCACATTATTATTTTATAATTTGTTCTCATTGTTAGTAGCGACAGCATTACATTTAGGTAATCTAGCGGCAACCATAACATTAGTATGATAACAGTTTAAATTACTGCAGACCAATGTAAGATCTTTTCATCCAGGCTAAATTTAATCATGTCCGTTAACGCGAACTAGCCTACTAGACGTTGGAAGAACAATTCCCGCCATTCACCTATTTCTTACGATATCTCAGAATAGGAAAAAGATATCGACTTGCAGTTTCCACTGTTTTATTACTAATTTAGTCTACTTTTTAAAAACCTACTTTAGCATTTATGTTATTAATCACATTGCTTCAAATTTACAAATTTTCTATTGTTTAATAAAAGCTCTTTCAAACATCAAGTTTATTAAAATCGGTCAATCAGAGCCTGAATTAAAGGCGTTTTTTCGTTACAAGGTTCCCACTCTCCCCCACCCCTTATTTGAAGAGATAGACTAAAACTTGTCAAATAAAAAAATATGCAGAGTTTGTCCAGGAATCCGATTATAATATTTAATATGCCCCTTAATTGAGTAAATTTTGAAAAATTTTGCTTTTTAAAATTTTAACTGTCAAATACGCCCTCTAGCGGTGGACCTACAATTCTGAAAATAATTTCCAGTCGTTTCTCGAGGCCACTTTTGTTATAAAATTTTTTTTCCCGTCCCTGTGCTATAATCCATTCCTGAGATATGGCCGACGGCCGTTCTTAGTTGGCCAACCGGTACATTATTAAAAAAAATCTGAAAATTATAATATTTGAAAATACTACAGGACCACCAAAAACTTGTCATTTTGAAATAAACAAAAGCGGCTTAACAAATTATTGGCGGCGACCGCAAGTGGGATAATTTTGTCAAAAAACAATTGATTATCTCTAAAATCAAAGGAGATGTACTCACACAATTTGGTATTAAATTGAAAGCGTATTTTAAGGGCTTTCCAAAAATGTCATAATATACAGGGCGTTCCATTTAAAAAAGTATAAGTTTAGTTTTCCCCAATAACATGAAAGACCCTGTATGATCAAAAACATATTTAAAATGTAGTACTTAATGATGTCTACCCCTGGTCCAAAAATCATTTCTCTAACTTATTTCGTCTTTATACCATCTTCCACCCCCTCCTCTTTTGGCCATCCTGTATATTTATATAATTAACTTGTAAACTTCTGCTAGATAATCATTTGTTAAGTATAATAATAATAATTTTACTTGTGTTAAATGAGTACTGTCTTCAAGTAAGTACACAATCTAAAAACAATCCAGGTACACAAACTTTGGGGAGGTCAATTTTCCACATCACCAAATAAAGAATTGGATAAACTGAATTCATCCATACATATTAATAAAGAATTATATGCAGAAGATATTATTGGAAGTAACGCTTATGCAAAAGCTTTAACAACTGTCAATTTGTTAAATGAAGAAGAATACACCCAAATATGTAAGGGTTTAGATATTATAAAAATAGAATGTGATAAACAAGTTTTTGATATTAAAGAAGGTGATGAAGATATCTACACAGCAAATGAAAGAAGACTAAAGGCAAGCGTTATTGAATAGTATTTACTTAAAGCTTATGTCGTTAACGGCCTAATTGCTGTAAAGAAAAAAAAATCAAGAAATAAAAAAGTCATTCATTGTTGTGAGAGCATGTCATAATCGTCCTATTTGAGCGCAGGTTTTGTGGAGACTTTATTTCTTGCACTAAAGTGGTTTGGTCTTTGGTGAGTTGTACAACCATTACGAGAAATGAGGCTCAAAGTTAAACAAATAGCAACTACTTTAATTTTTCAACAATAGATCTAATCTGTACATTATTAAAGAATATATAGGGGAAAGTGCTCATCAGGCGAGGTACGACTATTTGCAAATTAATTAATATTATCTTTTACATTAAATATTCAAAAATGTAAGTTCTGTTTCCTATTTACATCTAATCAATTTTCAGATTATAATAATATATACGTGTGTAAACCAAAGTATTTGTAGCACTTAATAGGTTGACGGCTCTACTGTAGTTATAGTTTTTGCGTAATGTTTGTAATACCTTCTAATGAAAATTGGAAATATCGCCAAAATAACAAAAATGATTTATTTTTTTTTTATTATTATTTTTTTTTTTTTAATAAAGCCTATGGCTTTGATACATAGCACCTAGTTATAAACTAATAAGCTATTTTACTATTAACCTAATTTACTAATAAGATTTAAGTTTTAACTGTCACCCAATGGCTCGAGTCAATTAATTGTTCACTTTTATTAAAATATTGTCACTAGAAGTCACAGTGATAGATTGCGCATTTTACGAGTGCTCTGCTTTTTTATGTCACTCCCGCACTTTTCACGTACACTTGGTTTCATATCAGTTCAAATGGTTTAGTTCGCTTGAGACGACGAAGTAAATCAACATTGTTCAGGAGCTGGATAGCCGCGTTATTGGGATGTCGATGAAGACGTTCTTCATGGGATGTTGCATATTTTCGGATTACGCTGGACACTGTATCTATTTGGAGGTCTCGATGCAGGTCAGTGTTTCTGATGTACCACGGAGCATTTACTGCATTTCGTAGCACTTTGTTTTGAAATTTTGTATAGATTTCACATTCGTTAGTTTGGTACATCCCCATAGCTGGATGCCATAGGTCCATGTCGGTTTTAAGATCTGTTTGTATAGGAGGACCTTATTATATGTTGATAACTTAGAGTATTTTCCCATTAACCAGTACATTTTACGATACTTGATGCCGAGTTCTGCTCGTTTCTTTTTAACGTGCTCTTTCCAACGGAGCTTCGCGTCAAGGGTCATTCAAGATATTTGGCAGTATTTACATATGGAATGACTTTACCATTAATTATAACAGGAGCATATTGATTTCTTTTATTTGTGAAGTTAATATGATTTGATTTGGCCTCGTTCAATCTGATCTGCCATCTTTTGCCCAAGTGCTAATAGCGTTTAGGCCTTTTGTAGTTTTGTAGTAGCTCTGTTTACGTCACGTCGACAGCCATAACGGCTGTATCGTCGGCAAAAGTAGCCACTATCACATCATTCGATTTTGGTAGGTCACTGGTGTATAGTAGGTAGAGTGTCGGTCCAAGTACACTACCTTGTGGCACACCTGCACTAATCGGTTTGAGCTCTGAGTAAGCGTCTTCGTATTTAACTCGAAAGTATCTATCTGAAAGATATGAGCGGAGTAGTGCACTGATTTCAACCGGTAGGAATCTGTTTATTTTAAGGAATAGTCCATCGTGCCAAACACGGTCGAATGCTTGAGCCACGTCGAGAAAAACTGTGGCACAAATTGCTTTTTCTTCGAGTGCCTTTTCGATTACATCTGTTATACGATGCACTTGATCGATTGTTGAGTGCCTGTCGCGAAAGCCAAACTGATGTTCTGGGACTAGTTGTCTTTCTTCGATCACAGGTTTGAGTCTTTTCAGTACTAACTTTTCAAAAAGTTTGGAGATTACAGGGAGGAGAGAGATGGGTCTGTACCCCTGCACTTCGTTCACGTCTTTACCTGGTTTTGGAAGGACAATTACTTCTGCACATTTCCATGCTTTTGGCACATATTGTAGTCTTAACGCACAATTTATTAACATAGTAAGTTTCACTCTCCCTTTCCGTGGCAGGTTTTTCAACACTTCACCGTTGATGAGGTCGAAGCCTGGAGATTTAGCGGGATTGATGTTGGTCATTATCTCCTTTTTCACTTCTTTGGGTGTTACTAGTTGTATATTTTTATGATTGGCTTGGGATCGCGTAGCTCTAATTATCCGTCGGTTTTCGTAATGTTTAAATGTCTCCTCAAAGTGTCTTGCAAATAAGTCCGCTTTGTCTTGGTTACTTCTTGCCCAATAGTTGCCATTTCGGATTGGTGGTTTTTGGATGATAGGTCTTTTGATTGTTTTGGTCATCTTCCATAGACCATAATCCGTCGTAAGATCGTCTGTCAAATTTTCTAGTACGCTTGTAATAGTTTCTTGTTTCCATTCTTGGACTTGCTTTTTGATTTCGGCTGTTAGGCTATTTAAAATGGTTTTGTCTGCAGGGTTTCTGGTTTTTTGCCATTTCTTCCTTGCCTTTCTCTTGGTGGCAACTAGAGTTCTAATCTCTTTTGGGTAATTTTTACCCTTAAATATTTTCGGGCATGTAGGTGTAGCAGCCCATGCTGCTTGTTGAACAAGTTCAGTGAATTTTTCTACTGCATGTTCTAGCTCGTCTGGTGTCTTTAGAGAGACATTAAGTTGGATGTTCTTATCCAGGTGCAAACGGAATTTATCCCATTCAGTGTATTTATGTGTTAGAGTGGGCTTACCTTCCTTTTTGATAATTCTTTCACTCAGAGTTAGCACTACGGGAGAGTGATCTGAGCTAAGGACAAATTCTTCCTCAATCTCGATGTAATTGTCTGAGATGTTTTTTGAAATAAAAATGTCCAATAGATCTGGTCGCTTATGGATGTCGGTCGGCCAATAAGTTGGTTTTCCGGATGTGTGTACTTGGCAGTTATATTCTCTAACAGCCTGTAGTAGTTCTTTTCCCTTTGAAGAGGTTGTGTTAGAACCCCATTCTATATTCTTGGCGTTAAAGTCTCCGCCAATTACAAACTTTCCTTGAAATTCTATGAGCAGACTAAAGTAGTCTTCTCTTTTAGGTTATACCGCGGAGGTATATAAATGGCGCCCGCAGTAATCCAACCTTTGTGGTTTTAATTTTGCTGAGGTTACTTGGTATTGTTCTGTTTGAATATGAAAATTTTCATATTGTGATATGTGCTGCCTAATTATGACAGCACTTCCTCCCCTCGCCGTATTGGATGGGTGTGTTGTATGGTAGCAGCAGTAACCTCTTATTTTGATGTAATCCTCTTTTGTGAGGTGAGTCTCTGATACCAGGCATATATCTATGTGTTGTGTCTCTAGGGCTATCTGTAGTTCATCTATCCGTTGACGTAGCCCATTGGCATTCCACGTCATTATGCGTAGTGCATTCATTTTTTGCTTTTAGGAATAGCCCCCAGGCTTCGCGGTTTTTCTAGATCTTCTAGCCTCTTATTGAGTATTTTGTTCATTTCCTCTTGCTGGGATAGCTTTTCAAGGATCTTTTGAAGTGTTTGCTCAATGCCACTGGGTTCGCCATTTTTTGGGTCAGGTTTTGTACCCTTTGTTCTCTCTGCATATGTTTGATCTGTACGAATGGCATCTTGCATTTTGTATTGAACCTGTTGTTGTGGTTTTGTTTGTGTATGTATCCATTTTCTTTTATTATTTTGATTACGCATTTTTTGTAGCTCGCGAATAACTTCACAGCCTCTATAGTTGGCCGGGTGTGGCTTTCCGCAATTGTGAAAATTGGAAATATCGCCAAAATAACAAAAATGATTTATGAAGATAGACGTTTAATCATTCATGTCAGATAGGCGTTAGTAAACGTTTAGGTACCAACTTGAAAAAATCATTTCAAAGCCCCCACGTACTAAAAACATCGTGAATCAGATTTCGTAACTAATTAAATTAATTTTTAAAGCATACTTATTTCGGAAAAAAACATTTACAAAGGAACCATCTAAACGTGAATACCTGTAACAAAGGAGTCTTTACTTTTTGCTACAAAGTTAATAATTTTTCGGATCGGTATTCACAATAATGTCTTTAGGGATTTTTTTAGTTCTGAGAGCTTTCATTACGATAAATTTTCATTATTGGAACATTTAAATTTTATTTATCTTGAGAAAATGAGGGGGAAACCATTTATGAAATATTTGCAAAACCCGGACGTAGTATGAATTATAAGGGAGTATAGCGTAATATTTCAAGATGAATGGAAATAGTTATTTACGACCAAATATAAGACAGAGGATATAATTCACATGTCACATGTTATATTTTTGATTACTTTCATTGGTTAAAATACAAAAACAAAATCGCAGAATAGGCTGTCAAATCGGTGATAATTTTATCACCGCATGTTGACTGTCACATGATTTTAATAAATAAAATAGTTTACTGTCAAAGTGACAAATCGTTTAAAATTGTAGACTTTAAAAAATATATTTTCTATTAACGTTCATTATATTCTCTTACAAAACATAACACGTGTTATGATTAATAATCGATTATAATCATAACACTAGTTATATTATCCCCGAAACATAATGTGATACTGATTAAATTAATACAGTGGCGGCGAAATAAAACCTGCATTATATACGATAATCTAACGTAAAATTCGATTTATTAGCTCATATGTACCTACTCATTATCCTCTGTTGAATGAATAATATTTGTTTAATTTTTACCATAGAACCTACATATACATACGTAAGTATAGAAGGTTATAATAAAAAGTGGTCGAACTGGTAATCGTATAAATTATAAAAAGTGTTTTAAATAATATTTATTATAAAGTAACAAGTGTAAAATAAATGTTCTCCAAAAACACATCGTTATAACTAACACGAGATATTAACCATTCACCACAAATAATGCCTTCGACTCAAATCGGCAGATTAATATAGGGTGGTTCGTTCTTTGGATTTGCTTAATTACCACAATTTCTGCTGTTATTTTTACTTGACATAAATAATAAAAATGCAATGTAACACTAATAAAATGATCTCGGACGCCAAGTTATTTTTTAATAATGCTTGGAATAACTAAATCGAGTTTGTTAACAATAAAAATTTTATAGAAATGTAAAAAATAAAAATATACAAATATGATTATTAACAGTTAATGATATGATTAAATAAAATATATTTTAAAACTAACCTTAAATTCTAAAAAATCATTATATAAATACCTGTTTGTAAAATTTTGTACACAAATTTTTTTTACAACCTCTGGCATCTAAACGATTACGGAAATTTCAACTGAGGTGATGTCATCTTTGCATAAATATTGCGCAATATCTTAAAATAATGCTTTACGTTGTAAGTCACACCCAAAACTGGAATTATCGTTATAAATTTTCTTCTTGAAATTGAATAATCCGTTTAATGCATTATCTTGAAATTTTCCAATAAAAATTGCAATCATAGCATGAAAGCGTACGCAACAGTAAAATTAAATGCGTAATCAAAAGCGGTGAAATCAAAAGTATAAAAGTAATATAAAATGAAAGTGAACTAAAATAAAAGTGCCATCAAATTAATAGCACTTGCACAAAATTTAGGTGAAAAACCCAAAAAAAAAACTTTCTGCTTCTCACAACCTTCATCACGAAGTCAAAAAAAAAATGCTTTGGAAGTTAGATCATGTAGTCGTGCGCGAAAGGATTTGCGCAAGGAATTTAGTCAACGATGACGTATTGCGCAAACGTATTTGAGCAGAAAAATAATTTGAAGAGGGAGTATAAACCATTAAGAAGTATGCACTTGAAAAGATATGCAAATTAAGTTGCCTACCACATACCTATATTTCAATAATTAAAATTTTTCTTATATTTACAATAGAACGAATGAAAGACCTTAAATTAAGGTATATTTTAATACAACTCAAAAAGGGTTGTTACAAGGTAATGCAATGGACATTTTTTTTCTCTATCGTTAAATCGACTTATTAGCTTACTTTACTACGTTCTCACCTTACGACGGTTCACAAAGTTTCGTCAATATTGGCCATGATGTAATTTCTCCTAGTGCTGAGATTTTAAGAGCAATCCAGCGGCGTAAAGGGCAGTTTTTGATGTTTATCAAATATTTCTGAAACAGTTGCATATTTCGATGATATACAATATTTATCTTTAGGTATTGTATAGTGTATTTTTTACCTACGTTTATATAAATTTATACGTTTCGATAACAATTGCAGTTATCGTCCCCAATAAATCATATCTTTAAGAATTACTTGATATGTCAATATAAATTTATGAAATATGAAAACTCAAGTATAAGCCTGCTACCAATATGACAGTGTGATAAACGTATATGTATATATACCTTATTTTATTTTATTTTAGCAAAGAATAGCTAGATCTTAATAAATTAAATATGATTAAACTACCTTGAAGATGATAAATCAGAACACCCTCTAACGTACGAAGGCTAACAGAGCAATATGTCATAAACAAAGAGTAAATTTAACAAGATTTAATCAAATTATGGTGTAAGTGTAATGTTGTGAAAAACTGAAATTGATAAAAACATTTACGAACAGAAACTTTGATTTAAAAAATATAAGTTTAGTTTTCTCCCACCACATGACACACCCTGTATGATCGTTTTTAAAATGTAATGCCTATTGGTAACTACCCCTAGGCCAAAAACCATTTCTATAACTTATTTCGTCTTTGTACAATCTTCCACCCCCTCCTCGTTTGGCCACCCTGTATAGTCAAAATCGATTCTGTCAATGTCTTGTTTTTCGATGCCCTATCTAAAAATTTTCACACGGATATTCACACTAAGCGTACCAAACTGTACCTAATGAAATGTAGCGGTCAATTCATGAATCACCTTTTTGTTTGGAATCACGTCCAAGCTATGACCTTACCGAGTTTGGGATCACTTATAATAGCATGCATGATATTTGGTACTACTCGTATTATAAATTAAATCATAGATTTATACCTTAGGATGCCAAGGAAAGCTGTGGTGGAAAAATTAGAGCTGGTACGCATTTTTCTCCAGTACAGGGACGAAGTAATAACCTCCTTAAATAGACCGGCTGCTGAGATATGGCAGTTAATATCCAAAGACTTATAAAATAAAATCTCCCCCAAAGGTTTATATACACCTGTTCGTGCTAACCGTTATGACCTGCAAACTATTCTTGGACTTACCAATTCTACCTCTAAAATCAACTCAAGCAGCGATGAAGACGATGACTTATCCCGAAAATGATTCTTAACCTATTGATTCTTATAAAATTACAATTACAAAGAATGAGTGGCCTAAAATAAATCTTATATTGGTTACAACAAACAGAAACATTTACAAGTTGAAGAAAGGTTGGTCTTCTGTTGTTCATAGAAAAATGTTCAAAATTGATAAAAATTTGTGCTAATAGATTTTTAAGAACCATTTTATCATACACACGGGTACCTACTATTTGAAAATTAATGGATATTTCTCCGAATGTAATGCTAAAATTTTTATAACTAGCACACATGGTCCAATTAACGATGAAACTGTACTGGAAGTTACGATTTTGCGCTCTGACTCGAAAATGCATGCTAGGAATAGAAAGAAAAGACATTGGCAATTTGTTGTGCGAAGGGAAATTGGTTATTAATTTGCAAAGAGAGCTAGCATACTCATGTACGGAAAATGAAACCATGAATACAAGGAATATTTACGACTTAACCGTACTAAGAAAGTGTAAACAAGAATATGTGTCCAAGAAAATGTCTATTTTGGAATCTGGAAAAACTCTAATTGATAATATATTATCATTGAAATACGTTAACAGATTTAATTGAATACATTTATGCTACACTATTGGATACCGGAGCAGCTACTGATATATAATGATTACGTTAAATCGAATACCGATTCCTTGCTAGCAATTGATGCAACAGGAACATCGGTTAAACAAATTTGCAGACCACAAGGAAGATTATCTGGGCATATATTTCTATACGCCGCAGTTATACATTTAGGCAGCAAAGGGGGTCAGGTTTCTATTGCGCAAATGTTATCCCACGATACAAAATTCTATCTCATTTTGGTTAAAGAACTGGATTAAATGTGGAGCACATTCTCCCAACACAATAGTGGCAGAAGCTTGGTCTTTTTTATATATGTCACTTCAACTTATCTAACAATGTCATGGAGATTGTTAACTAAGCAATCTGACCGAGTTCCTAAGGTGTACATCAGAATAGATTACTCCCATGTTGTCAAAATTATTTGTCGCTGGAATTCAATCAAGAAACCAAATTTACTGCGCGAATTTTATGTAAGGGTGATTATTATTATGAACAAAGCAAACACTTGACCATGTTGAAAATATTTTGAAGAGTTTGCTAATTGCATGCCATAGTGAATATTCTGGATGTGATGACCAAGAAGTTCCTACTGCACCTGCAATACACAAAAAAATATTAAAAAATATGATTTCTGGGTTAGATATCGTAGATATATCCGACACTGAAGTGCATAATATATCGACACATAACGAGGATGAAGATAATATGCACACGGATCCAGATTTAGGCAATGATGAGACATATGACATCATTGCTTGGTATGATAATATACTCCGAGGATGTTTAACATTCTGCAACGTGCGAACTTCTAATAAAAATCATCATTTTCGACCTGAAATAAGTTCTTAGAAAATTCATTCGAACATTTGTGCTCTGGTCAGGAGTGATGAGACCCTTTTAAAGTTGCATATATCCCACCCGATCCTCTTCAATTGTCGAGAGCTATTTTAATGATTTAAAAAACCGAACCTTAAATAGATATTCGAATTTAAAAGTAGATAAATTTTTCTTAACCCACTACCAAGCCATCCAAGCTATGGTGATAATTGGAAATTCAAATATTGACAGATCAGGTGAATTTTGATATCATTTTTACGCCAACTAGAATTAACATTATCTTTGTAGATCATCTGTGTAAAAAAATCGAGGATCAGGAAATGGATACTATCGATAAGGCGGAAAAGGATACAAGAGATGCAACAAACTTCACAGGTATAAGAGAGATTCCATTTTTAGGACTTGGTTAAAAATGTCATGTTTACTAGTTTATATTAATCATATGTGTAACTATAACGTTATGTCCTATGCAGGAATCCTTTATTTATTATAATATTTCATAAGAGTTAGAATACCTTTCATTGTTTTATCACTTTTTTAAAAATGTGCATTTTCGTGTTGTGGGTCGGGTTGAATACATTTCATTTTATTTATTATCTACGATGATAAATACAATTCTTATCGAATAACGTCCTTTTTTCAGAACTATAATTTTAGACTAAAAATATAGGAAGGACATTACATTGATTGTAACTTGGAATGTATCAATGAAAACAGAAAAATTATTCATTGTTTGGCAAAAGGCGCAGCTACATACATTAGTATATAAGATAAGAGCTCAGGTAGTGCTAGATAACTTACGGTACCTTAACAAAAAATGCATACTTAATGGTATCGACGTAATTGATTGTCTATGTAATGTTACCCTCATTGTGGAGCGTTTACTATCTGTGCATAGTACAATAACGCAATCAACGTGTGTAACAAAAAGCTGTCAATTCCAGGTGAAATTGCAACCCCTGCAACCCATTAACATTAACATTATAAAGGAGCAAGGATTTGAACAATTAGAAGCTGCCATAGATAATTGTTTAAACACAGGCATTAACTGCTTTTGTAACAAACCTGCCCAAACTGAGAGAATTCCTTCAGATCATTTATTTGTCGATTGTTGTGACTGTGGTATAACAAAGTTATCAGATATACCTTTAGTTATAACTTAAACAGCAGTTATCATATAAAATCAGTTATTCATTTCTTTATAGAGTATGACGATACCGCAAAAAAAATAAGATGTGCTGAAAATGAAACAGTTATTCAACTTCATTTGCTTTTATACACAACTTAGTGCTCAATTATTATTAAGTAATTTACATCTCATGTAAGAAAGACCACAAAATTTTGTAATTTGTATTTTCCAACTATACCTAGTTATACGCCAGAATAATTAACTAAAATGTATTACCGTTTGATCTGTAAATAATTATAATTATGGAAATATGATGCCCTTTCATTATTAGCTTTAACCCGGGATCGGTCGCGTTGTTAGATTTTGTCTAACATTTTTTATATTTTGCGTATAAAATATTAATAAAGCATTTAACTCTGGCCACCGCGCAGGAATGTCTCTAGTAGGTCTCCGTCAACATACTGGTGTAGGTGGAAGGGGAAGGCTCAAGCCAAATCCGAGTTATGCGCATTTGTTAGTCTGAATCTAACGCGTGAGCAATACGCAGTGGCAGATTGTTAGGAAAAATCTAACGGCGCGACCAATTGCGTGTGTGTTTTCTGTTTACAAAATAAATTTTTTAAAACAAGTTCTCACAACTATTGCTAAGTAAAGTGTTCAAAATGGATATGAAACAAGAACAACAATTATGAAAACGGTGCAATGAGATTCTGATCGTGAAATAGACTCTGACAGTGAAAATGAAAATGAAAATAGTGATGGCATTTCTTATGAGCATAGTGTACATGGTACGGATCTCGGTACGGATACAAATCAATCGGATTCAGAAAATCAACATAGAGTACCAATTTTTGTAGCAAAGGATAGAACTGAACTGCAGAAGCATAAACCCGATTTACCTCGAACCAAAACATGTGCACATAATCTGATAGCGCAGCTTCCAGGTGTCAAGAGAGTTGCGAAAGAGGCCCGGACTCCACTAGACAGTTGGAAATTGTTTTTTCCTGACGATGTTATTCATGAAATTGTACTTTATACGAACCAAAAGCTTTCTCAGTTACGGGAGTCTTACCAGCGAGAATGAGACTGTCAGCCAACTGATTTTATAGAAATGCATGCTCTCTTCGGAGTATTGTATATGGCAGGAGCTATGAAAAGTCAACATGTCAACACTATTGACCTATGGAGTACTGATGGAATGGCACCTGATTATTTTGCCGCCGTTATGTACCAACACTTACTTATGAGAAGTCTGAGGTTTGATGATGCAACCACAAGAAAAGAAAGAGCTAAATATGACAATTTGACGCCAATTCGAAAGATTTTTAAAGATTTTGTCAAAAGTGCTGCAACAATTATAGTGTTGGAGAGTATGTAACAATCGATGAAATGCTTGAAGCATTTCGTGAGAGGTGCCGCTTCAGGCAGTATATTGCAAGCAAGCCTGCGAAATACGGCATAAAGATTTACAGCCTAGTTGATTCGAGAACATTCTACACACATAACATGGAAATATATCCTGGCAAACAACCTGATGGGCCTTTTCAGTTGTCCAATATTGCAGCTAGCGTGGTGAAGAGACTAATATCCACTATAGATAAATCAGGTGGGAACATCACTATGGACAACTATTTCACTTCAATACCCCTTGCCAATGATTTGCTTGTCAATCATAAACTTACAATAGTTGGCATATTGCGCAAAAATAAACGAGAAATATCACCAGAATTGATCAATATAAAAAACCGGCCAGTCAAGTCTAGTATTTTTGCTTACGGTAAAGGTGGTAACAATAATTGTCTTCTTGTTTCATATATGCCGAAAAAAACAGGAACGTTTTAATGCTTTCAACACTCCATGATGATGGCACAATTGATCCAGCTAGTAATGAAGCCAAAAAACCTGAAGTAATCACATTTTACAACCTGACTAAAGGTGGTGTGGACGTGGTGGATCGACTGAAGTCTGAGTATTGTGTTACAAGAAAGAGCAACCGCTGGCCATTGACCGCATTCTCCATGTTGTTGAACATAGCACCAATAAATGGGCAAATAATTTGCAAAGCTAAACAGCTAATACAGGTGTTATTACAACAAGAAGACAGTACATAGTGGATCTCTCCAAGCAGCTGACACTTTCCCATCTAACACGCCGTGCATCAATCCCAACATTACCCCTGACTCTCTGAAGAAAAATAGCAACAGTCACTGGGAATAACTTAAATGTGATCGCCGCAGCACCCCAAAATGTACAGAAAAAAATGCGATGTAGGTATTGCCCTATTAGGAAAAATCGTTTTACCATGCAGCGTTGTTGAACATGTGAATTTCCAATTTGCAAGGAGCATACCATGGCAACCATATAGACATGCACCTCCTGCGCCGCCCATGGAGAAGATTCCGATCAAGAAATGTTGATTTAACTTTGCCATTATATTCGTTGTTCTAATTATCTTTGTTTAAAAATAAAAGGTTTAAGCATTACTTTAGTTTTATTTTAAAACAGTAATTGTTAGATCAAATCTAACACTCGACCTTTAACGTAATTATTTTAACGCGACTTATCGCGGGTTAAGTACCTGTGTTGTATTATATGTTAATAGTTATTACTAGAGCTCGGATTTATATGCACGAAAATTAGTTAAAATGTGCGCATATATATATATATATATATATATATATATATATATATATATTATGCATCTAAAATCTTTAAAATATGCACTTGATTCTGTAAAATATGCAGCATATGCACTAAATTTTACTCACAATAACAACAACAAAATATTTTTATTCATTTATTTTTAAAATAATACATATACAATACATATAAAACAATAATTATAATATTAATGACTAATGAGGTTAACTAATAGAATTAGAAACCAAATATTTTTGATGGCTTATTTATATTATAGAATATGCATTTTGCATATAATCCGAGCTCTTGCTATTACTAAATTTAAATTTCTTAGAGCTAGAAAACAGTAAGGAGATGTTTGTAAAATCAATGTTACGTATGTATTTATAAAATAATGTGATAAAGAAGTATAAATGTGTAAAAATGCTAAATAACAAGTTACCTATACAAAAAAAAGCTGTCTTTATTTGTTTATTATCGTTTGTTTTCCTTTTCTTAAATACATTCAGTGAAATAAATATTGAAATACCAAGAAAAAGTGGGAATTTTTTCTATCAAACTTGGTGTATTTGCTGGGATTAATCGTAGGTATTTAATAATGCGTTTGTCCGGCCATGATATTTATACACATGGTATGTGTATGTCCTAACAGGTGGTTTATTTTGTCTTCTTGAAGTATTGTATTGCAGTAGGGGAGCTTGTATTCTAGGTTAATCATCAAACACGTGTTTGATTGGCTACAAGTCAAGACATTTAGTCCATAAAGCCAATAGCGGCCGATTAAAAGATCGAATACGAAGCTAAAGGGTTTGATTCTCAAAGTTAGCCAATTACTAGGCACTTGGAAGCAGTGTAACAGTACTACCTAGTTTGAAAAAAAAAATTACACTTCTTTTTGTTGTTGGGATTGTAGTGCTATTAACCGGAACAAATGTGGCACTAACTTGTGGATAAAATTTCGACGTTTGTGCTGTTGGCAAGGAGGTAAGTTAACAGAACATCAAAACATGGCCGTATTGCTGTAGTTGTTCGTTTTGCCAAAAAGTTTGCAATTGCACTAACCGGCACAAACGCGGCAGTAACCTATCAACCAAATTCCGCCGTTTATGCCGTTGACAAGGTGTGAAGTTAGCAGAACACCAAAAAATTACCGTATTTCGGTAGTAGTTTGTTTTGCTAAAAAGTTTCCAATAGCACTAACCGGCACAAACCCGGCATTAACCTATACACCCAATTGCAAAGTTTCTGCCGTTGATAAGGTGTGAAGTTAGCAGGACATTACAAAATGGCGGTATTTCGACAGTAGTTTGTTTTGCCAAAATGTTTGCAACAGCACTAACCGGCACAAACATGGTACTAACATATAGAGCCAATTGCGAGGTTTTTGCCGTTGACTAGGTGTGAAGTTAGCGTAACAGCAAAAAATGGCCGTATTTCGGCAGTCGTTTGTTTTGCCAAAAAGTTTACAACGGTACTGACTGACACAAACGGAGCACTCACCTATACACGTAATTGTGACGTTTGTGCCGTTGACAAGGTGTAAAGTTAGCAGGACATCAAAAAATGGTGGTATTTCAGTAGTAGTAGTTTTTTTTGCCAAAAAATTTGCAACGGCACTAATCGGCACAAACGCGGCACTAACTTATAGACCCAATTGCGACCTTTGTGCCGTTGATAAGGTGTGAAATTAGCATGACTTTAAAAAATGGCGGTATTTTGGCAGTAGCTTGTTTTGCCAAAATGTTTGCAACGGCACTAACCGACACAACCGTGGCACTAACCTATCAACCCAATTGAGACGTGTGTGCCGTTGACAAGGTGTGAAATTAGCATGACTTTAAAACATGGCGGTATTTTAGCAGTAGTTTGTTTTGCCAATATGTTTGCAACGGAACTAACCGATACAAACGTGGCACTAACCTATCAACCCAATTACGACGTGTGTGCCGTGACAAGGTGTGAAGTTAGCAGGACTTCAAAGAATGGTGGTATTTCGGCAGTAGTTTGTTTTACCAAAAGTTTGCAACGGCACTAACCGGTACAAACGGAGCACTAACCTATGGGTCTAATTTCGACGGTTGTTCTTTTGAGATTCTGCTAACTTGACGGACGTTCTGCAAGCTACTGATGATTTATCATCTGCTATCGAGCTAATAAAAAAACTACAATTTTTTTCAAGGATGAGGCTTTTAATAAAATGCTCTGTAATACAAAGGAACTCGCCGACGTTATTGACATACCAGCTGATTTCGAGTTAATACAACCGAAAAACTGTTAACTTTCTTTATAAAGCTCGCGATGATCTGGTCGCAGATCCCAGATTAAAATTTAAAATAGTTTTATTTTTTTAAATTTTTGTTCAACGTAGATGATTTGAATTTACCTAAAAACGAGTTATTTAAATATTGTAGGGACTTGGAAATACTATTGACTGATGGTGAATCGGGAGATGTGAGCGCATTTGAGGTACTAGATGAAATAAAATCCGTTTTAGGATTTGTAAATGTAAAACAAAATTCAATTGGAGCATTAAACCTTTTCACCACTTTAGATGTTACTCCTAACCACAGCGTTGTCTTAAAAATCTTATTGAACTTGCTAGTAAGTGTAGCTAGTCGAGAAATGAGAAATTGAAAATAATGAAACATTTATTACGCCCCACAACCACCCAAAATCGGCTAAACGGTTTGGCTACATTAGTTATAGAATATGAATTAGCACAAAGAATTAATTTTAAAAAAATTATTCGGAAGTTTGAATAAAAACTAAGAAAAACACTTTTAGTTTTTTGGAGCGGTTTTATTGTTATTTTTTACAGTATTGTATTAATTTACAGTATCCGTCTACAGCCCCCAACCTATTATGTGGACAATAAAACTGTAATTCATACAATTTTGGGAAACTGAACTAAGGCACATACACAACGGTTTCGATGGTATTCAGTGACGTAATCATTAAAAATGGCGGAAAGCCGCCATTTTGTAAAATAATTTTAATTGGGATCATGTGGGCAAGTAATACCTCATTTGAAAGCTCATTACAAGTCCTTTTCAACGACCTCAACAACATTAAAATATTAGTACTGATTCATAACTAGAGCACGCAGAAATATGCATTTGCATGTTTTAAGGTATGGTATGCACAATAATAATTTTCTGTAATGTAAACGAATTTTAAAAAATCCCATTTGTACAGGGCATGTTTTTCTGTATTTCGTTTCGCTAGTGCATGTTTGCATATACAGGCATATAAGGTCTTATTAAAGCATACATACGCATAAAATAAGTTTTATTATGCGTTTTATTGATTTTTTAGTTAATACAGTTCGAATATTAAAATTTGTTTGTTTACTAATCCCTTTGCGGAATTAACACAGGCCATTTCAACCCTACTCTTTTCCGGAATGGTGCACTTCTGAGAACGATTTTAAATCACGTCTTCAGAATAAATACTTGTAAGATACAACAGATGTTAAATAACAGAAAGTTAAAATCATAAAAGCAGTTAATAAGAAACCCTTTAACACGTTTGAGGTATTTTTCCATTTAACGCCAAAAATATTAAAATTTATTACTGGTCATATAATTTAAAAGAGCTTATTGCAGGTTCAACATTTCCTGGTCCCTTTCTAGGTAAATAATCTTTGTGCTTAATTATGCCGACACAAGGGGTTTGCGAATCATAGAAATACAAGTTTTTTATAAAGTTCAACAGCAGCACAGAATACCGAATACAATTACAATTTAGTTACATTTAAAATACTACTATAATTTCTTGGTACGCTATAAGTACTAAGTATACACAAAGTAAAAATAGAAAACCATAAAAAAATCGCCAATTCACCATTGATGGGAATTGCAGTTTCATACTATTACAAAGTTTGTTTGCGCCTTTCGTAGTTTTACTTGGTTGGTTCCACGTTCTAGTTTTTAATTGTCAAATGCCGAAAACAGGGTCAAGCAGAAAAGAATTGTTAAATTATGGACAAAAAATCATACAGAATCACAGTTGAGTGGTGAAAAAATTGTGTGCACTGTTTGCAGTAAAATGGAAGTTTAGCTTATTTTTAGTAATTTGCAATTCAATGTTTCAAGATTTTGACTATCCAGACCTAGCGTTTGCGATTTTTATTTATGTATTTAAATATTTATAAATTTGTGCAATTAGCACGAGGCATTATGTAATTGTTTCAGATCATCTGTGAAAATAAATATCAGATTGATCCGCATGTGGCAACGAAAATACTCAAAGACAGTAAAATTAAAACTTTCAATAATAGAAAGACACTCTTGACATCATATGCAATAACACCAAGTACTTGAGAAGCACCTGATTTTAATTCAGATTTATGTGAAGCTTTGATAAGTGCAAATATTCCTTTGACGAAGATTGAAAATGTTCGGTTCCGTTAATTTATATTAGTCGACCATTACCTAGTGCCTCTCTTTTGAAATCAAAATATGTAGATATAAATTATAATAAGACATTGCAACATATCAAAAACAAAATTACTGATAATTCTATATGGATAATGGAGGTCGATATATTGTAAATTTATTAATCGGAGCTCTTAGCAATGACGAGGTTTCCACTCCGTATTTGTTTTCTGTAAAGAACTAAATGAAACAATCCATGGTACGATTGCCAGCTTTGTCAACGAATCAATTACCTGCCAGAAGCAGTTCAGGCAGCAAACGTACTGTGAATGGTGTCTGATTAGGAAAGGATTAGCCTACCGGTCAACCTAGGCCAGGCCTAGGTGTGACAAATTTGTAGGGGCAGCAAAACAAGGCTATTATTACACAAAAAAAAATTATATAAAAGTAAAATTAGATAGACAGCTACTTATGAATAATTGAGAATAATAAATATTTCATTATTATTTTCTTTTTCAATATTTTTACTTATTTCATGATTGGAAAGGCATCCTTATAATTCGCTTCTCACTCCCAAACGTCTTATAACTTTGATGTTGAGGATTTACCAGGCATGTTGCGAAATCAGTTATAATGTAATTATTCAGTTTTATATGAAAACCAATTTTAAAAATAAATTCTCAGCATTACATAAGTTTTAGGAAATACTGAAATTATATCATTTTTACATTCCAACCTACGTATACATATGTAGGCGTAGAAGGTTATGCAATCGACTTTTTTTCACTATCGCTAAACCGACTTATTTCCTCATTTTACAATTTTTGGGCAAGTTTCGTCAAGATCGGCCAAGATGTCTGGATGTGTGTGTGTGCGTGTGCGTGTGCGCGTGCGTGCGCGTGCGCGTGTGCGTGTGCGTGTGTATGTGCGTGTGCGTGCGCGTGCGCGTGCGCGTGTGCGTGTGCGTGTGTGCGTGTGTGCGTTTGTGCGTGTGTGCGGGTGTGCGTGTGTGCGTGTGTGCGTGTATGCGTGTGTGCGAGTGTGCGTGTGTGTGTGTGTGTGGGTGTGGGTTGTGTGTGTGGGTGTGGGTGTGTGTGTGGGTGTGTGTGTGGGCGTGGGTGTGGGTGTGGGTGTGGGTGTGTGTGTGCGTATGCATTATGGTTTTCATTGTTAACAACACTTGCACCTATTGATAAAGATATCTCTTTGTTAGATTTAACTGGACTAGTTTATTTTATGTCTTATTTATATTTGTGAATGCTTCTATCATTTTGAAATTGAAGTTTTTCACAACTCTACATTTACATCATACTTGACTAATTTTGTTAAATTTTTTTTTTTGGCTGACGTTTTTCATTGTTAGCTTTCGTCGTAGAGTGTTCTGATTTCTCATCTTTAAGACAGTTTAACAATATTTAATTTTTAGTGACCTAGTTATTCTTTACTAAAAATTAATTTTATAGTTGGCTTTATATATTTCTCAAACTGTTATGTTGATAGCAGGCTGATGTTTATGTTTTAATTTTTCAACTTTGACAAAATTGTTTACATCGTTACCAATTTTAACAGATATTACTACTGACGAAGATAACTGTAAGAGTAGAAGACAGACACCCTCCCTTCCACTTTTTTTACGTCACAAGCCCCGCCCACTTTCACTTTTTACTCGCCCAGGTGTGAGAACGTATTTTCCACCCCTATGGTTTCTTTTCGGAGGCCTTTTTCAATCCTTTTCATCCCTAATTATTTTTGTTTTTTACTAGCCCACGTATAGGACGTGCTTTTTCACTCCTATTTTATGGCCGCCCACGTGTAGGACGCGTGTTTTCTACCCCTAAGATTTCTTTTCGGAGGTCTTTCTCAACCCTTGATGGAATTATCACCCCAATTAAGAGCCCTTTTGGTTGTGTTAAGAACTTTTTTGTCGGTTCACACCTATGCATTTTTAACCCCTTGATGGAATTTTGACCCCAATTACCGCCTCTTTGGCAGTTTAGCCCCTAGATGGTAGGCAAATGCGTGTGGGTACAACGTTCTAATAAGGAGGCCTAATGCTAGCTTGTAAGACACGTGTAGGGCTTCGCAACATGTTCTCGGGCGTTCGCCCCTTGGCCTGAGATGGTATGGGGACCCTAACCTTATAAGACAAGTGTAGAGCTTAGTCCATATCGTGGCCCCCTTGGTGCAATTGTATGCGGGTTCTAACTTAATCTTACAGCTGTAGGCCTTCGCCCCGTCATACAAAATTGTATCCTAATAAGGTGGCCCTAGCCTTGTAAGACAGGACTTGTATCAGGGTCTGCGCCCTGGCCACTTTGAGTTAAAATTGATTTTAGCGCCATCTAGTGGCGTATAGGCTAATGAACAGTTTCTATTTTTTTTTTTTATGATTGTGGACCTGAACAGGCTAAATAAGGCCTATCGTGCTAAAGCACTCAGGAACACTTAGGAGGATGGATAGAGGGATAATGAATTGCCAACAGATGCCTATGAACAGCTACCTTAAATTTTCTCATATCATAAGTGAGAGGAAAACAGGAACTAGGGAGATCATTCCAGAGTTTAGAAGCCGTGTAGAAAAATGTGGATTGCGCCCGTTTGGTACGACAAGTGGAGATTTGTACTGCATACTAATGATTTGAATGAGCGAACCGAGTGTTTCTCGCAAAGATAGCCGGAGATGGTATCAAAGAATGTAATTCACCAGCACAATAGCCGTTGTAATAACGATAATACAAAGAAAGAACTGAAACCATCCTTCTATGTTCAAGGGACTGTATGTGAGAAGTTAAGGACGGGTCATTTATAAGCCTAATCGCACTCTTTTGAATACGATCAACGATATAGAGAGCGTATTGGGGAGCACTAACCCAGAGGTGAGAATTATATTCCAGATGAGGCCGAATTTCGCCCTTATACAGCAGAAGGAGTTGTCGAGAGGTAAAATACTGCTTAGATCTGTACAAATAGCCTATTTTACGAGCAGCTGTTTTGGTAGCTGACATAAGATGGTCAACCCATGAGAGATTTGAAGATACAGTCATACCCAACAGAGTAATAGAGTCTGAAAACTTAAGAACTGAGCCATTGATACTTACAACAGGAAATGATCGATCTTTTTTGGCGGACATAAGGCAACACTGAGTTTTGTTAGCATTAAATTTAACTAGATTATTGCTTCCCCATTCGAGAATACGTTGAATGTCTTTGCTGATTGAATTTGCCATTTCAGCTTTAATTTCTTGATTTGACATAGAAGGTGGATTATCACTATGAGTAGACTGAGATGAACTACAGTGAAGAGTGCTATCGTCAGCAAAGCAATGGATGGGGTTAGTTGTTGAAGAAATAAGGTCGTTTATGTACAGCAGAAAAAGTGTAGGCGCTATAACGGATCCCTGTGGTACGGCGGCGTTAATGCTAACTTCTTTTGAAAAAAATCCATCAACTACGACACGTATTCGTCTTTTATCAAGGAAACTAGAAACCCAGTTGATGAGCGTATCATTTAACCCAAACGAGGTGAGTTTGGCAAGTAAACACTTATGCCAAACTTGGTCAAATGCCTTTGAGATATCTAAAGCGACTACAACTGTTTCACCGGACTGCTCTAGTGTATTGTTCCAAACTTGGGTCACATATGAAAGAAGATCGCCTGTTGAACGACTTTGCCTAAACCCATATTGGTGGTCACTAAGGAGTTTGTTAGTTTCAAGGAACGTGAGCAGTTGCTGATTGATGGCTTTTTCCATGATTTTAGACAAAATGGAAGTGATGGCAATTGGTCTGTAATTTGAGGGATCGGTCTTATCACCTTTTTTGGGAATAGGTTGAACATTTGCTAACTTCCATGATGAAGGGAATTCCCCAGAAGATATAGAGATCGTATAGAGCTTAGATAGGACTGGTACTAGTTCGGGGGAACATTTCTTTAAGACAATAGCTGGGATACCGTCTGGGCCAGTCGCCTTATTGAGATCAAGCCTACTGATGATCGATTCCAAGAGCTTGTACCGAAAATGAATTGGTTTCATAACGTATGAAGAAGAGTTGACTAGGGGCACATCTTTTCCAGAATCATTGAGACACTGTGTTTGATGCAAACAAATCCACAAAAACGTTGGCTTTGTCTACAGAATCAGCAACTACCGATCCGTCAATAGATGTCAGGGGGGGAAATGACGATGTTCGAAAGTTTTTACTAATGGCTTTTGCTAAAGACCAAAATTTACGACTGCCTAAAGGAGATGTAGCTAGTTCATTGCATTTTCGTTGTTCGAAAAACTTTTTAGTTTTAGTGACGACACTTTTGTAGATATTTCTAGCACCAACGTATTCTACATGACTGTCAACCGATTTATTAGATTTCCATTTAATGTAACATTTATTTTTTAAAGATATTGCATCAGAACAAGCCTTATTGAACCAGGGTTGGGAACGTGAATGACCTACACGGTACTGTTTTTTCGGAATATATAACTCCATTCCCATGAGGATGACTTCAGATACTGAAAGAAATAGAAGTTGATCATGCACACCTCTCTCTCCCTCTCACTCTCTTGCGGCTCTTTCTCACACACACACACACACACACACACACACACACAAACAAATCAATTAATTAATTAATCAATCAATCTCAAATAAATCATGCTCGATCTAATCAACCAGATCAATCTCAAGCAATCAATCGAAATTATATCTTACAGTTTGCGGAAACCAGATTGCAGTTCAAAACTGAATACATTAAAGTCTAATTAAAAATGACGTAAAATAATAAATAATTTCTACCCTAATGCAATGATGCTTTATATATAGGCAGATTCTCTCTTTCTAAACAGCCACCACCTATACATTCGGAAAATTTTGTCTGATTTATTTGCATGTTTTATATACACACAACATTGTTTCATGGAAACGTGTTCATTAGCAGTTATAAAAAGCTCATTAAAAATACTGGAAAGTAATAATTATTTATATATAACATAGAGTTAAATTAAAGTAACATGTTTTTAAGAATATCAAACTGATGTAATGGAAATAAATGGCAAAAGGTTTTAATGGTTTTATTATTATACGCGATTTAACAATAACTACAAGTTTAAAATCCACGAATACGTACCAACTATTTGTAGACCTGATCTTATGACATCATTCTATAAGAGTAATAATACATTTTAAAAATTTTTATTGACAATTTTGTTAGCAATATCAAGGGATATATATATATATATATATATATATATATATATATATATTAAAAATAATACGTTTTTTCTTTCAGTTGTTCTAATAATAACCATATGTTAATTTAGCAACTATATTGTACTTATAAATTTACATTCAAAACACAAATATTTTAAAAAATTACTTTAAATAATTTGAATCTTGAGATTACATGAACTATTCTATACTCAACTACGCGCGCGCGCGCACAAACACACACACACACACACACACACATACACACACACATACACACACACATACACACGCACACACACGCACACGCACACGCACACGCACACACACACACACATACACATGTACTTCACGACGTTATATGGATTTGTATCAGTTGAGATTAATAGCAATGTTAACTAAACGCTTTAAAATTTCTAATCTGAAATAAGAGTGACGGACTCTAACTTATTTCAAATTTCATAAAGAGCATCACCATCATCGAGATTTTGAGATACATTCATCTCATCGTCTTCACCTTGAACTCTTATATTGTAACAATCTATAAAACAGCTAATAACCCCTGACAGTTTTTATCAGACACTGTTATTATTATTACATGGACATGAGGTTATCCCTAAATTAACGGGTTTCAGCACGGGTCTGGAAATGCTGCATACTCTTCAAATCTTTCAGTTCGTTCTCAGAAGCTGTACCGTATTCATTTGCTTCAATTTTATCTGCATTGTGTTTCGAGACTGTAGTACGTTTTCTAGTAAATAAACTGAATCTTCATACATCGGTCAAAAAGCTAATTAAACATAGCTCCGCGGACTGGACATCGCAAGCAGCGTTTCCAATTATACTCACACCATGACAGACGCACAAGACCCTAGGCTAGCAGAGTTCTCGTTTCTCGTGTGTTTCACTTTTTAAAGTGTAACTGTCATCGAGTGAGCATTATTATAATGTATTCTCCTGTTTATGAACCAACATCAGCGTACATTAGAGATTTTACTGACTTGTTAATAAACTATTACAACATAACCGTTCAAGATAATGATGGAAACGATGCCGTGGATGAACTAAATGTATCTCACATCCAAGGTGATGGTGATGATTCACAGAAGAGGAAGAAGAGCGATGAGGTAGAGGAGAAAGACGAATCTCAAAACCATGATGATGATGACGACGAATCACGGTTCAAGAAGAAGAAGAAGACCGATAAAGGATGTTATTAAATAAAAATGATGTATTGTTGTTTATAATAATAATATACTTTCAAACGCTTTGTTAATAAACTTGTTTTTCCTAACGGTGCTCCCCGTCTTGACTCATGTTTGCAGCATTACGCGGTTTCGCGTTAGCTTATTTTTCGCTGGCGTGTTTTCTTTTGTGTGCTTTCGTATTTGCGTGTTTTTGTTTCACGTGTTTTCGCGTTAGCGTGTTTTCGTGTTTGTATGTTTTCGCGTTTGCTTGTTTTTGTGTTTGTATGTTTTCGCGTTTGCGTGTTTTCGTATTTGTATGTTTTCGCGTTTGGCTATCTTCATGTTAGCGTGTTTTCGTTTGTGTGTTTTCGTTCTGTGTGTTTTCGTGTTTGTATGTTTTCGTGTCAGCGTGTTTTCGTTTGCTCCTCGTGCTAAAACATTGATAGTCGATTGTATGTAGTTGTAGGTAATATTATGTTAACTAAAAACCATAATTGGTAACGCGATGTCTTGTCCGTGGACCTAGGTTTAATTAGCTTTTTGACCGATGTATTTATGATAAGATCAGACTTGCCTGTAAAATAATATAGAGGTGAAACTAGCTAGCTAACGTGTTTTGCTGCTACATGCATCACAATATTGAAGATTCTGTTTATGTATTAGAAAACGTACTACAGTCTCGAAACAGAATGCAGATAAAATTGAAGCAAATGAATACGGTACAGCTTCTGAGAACGAACTGAAAGATTTGAAGGGTGTGCAGCATTTCCAGAGCCGTGATTAAACCAGTTAATTTAGAGATAACTTCATGTTTTATACATCAGACTACATGTGGACACGTTGTGTAAAGATATTTCAGTTTTTTTTCCTTGATATTGCTAACAAAATTGTCAATAAAGATTTTTAAAATATATTATTACTCTTATAGGATGACGTCATAAGATCAGGTGTACAAATAGTTGGTACGTATTCGTGGATTTTAAACTTGTAGTTATTGTTAATTCGCGTATAATAATAACACCATTAAAACCTTTTGCCTTTTATTTCCATTATATCAATTTGATATTCTTAAAAATATGTTACTTTAATTTAACTCTATGTTATATATAAGTAATTATTACTTTCGAGTCCCTTTAATGAGGTTTTTATAACTGCTAATGAACACGTTTCCATGAAACAATGTTGTGTGTATGTAAGTGAACATGCGAATAAATCAGACATAATTTTCCGAATGTATAGGTGGTGGCTGTTTGGAAAGAGAGAATCTGCCTATATATCATCATTGCATTAGGGTAGAAACTATT
Source organism: Vesta saturnalis (assembly GCA_036346205.1). Lineage (NCBI taxonomy): Eukaryota > Metazoa > Arthropoda > Insecta > Coleoptera > Lampyridae > Vesta > Vesta saturnalis. The sequence continues at coordinate 1,824,470 of JARFJB010000003.1, forward strand.
TATTAATTTACGTCATATTTAATTAGACTTTATTGTATTCAGTTTTGAACTGTAATCTGGTTTCCGCAAACTGTAAGATATAATTTCGATTGATTACTTGAGATTGATCTGGTTGATTTGATCGAGCATGATTTGTTTGAGATTGATTGATTAAGTAATTAATTGATTTGTTTGTGTGTGTGAGAAAGAGCTGAAAGAGAGAGAGAGAGAGAGAGAGAGAGAGAGAGAGAGAGAGAGAGAGAAACGAGATAGAGCAAGGGCATGATCAACTTCTATTATAGAAACCGTTCATTAGTCTATACGCCTCTAGATGGCGCTAAAATCAATTTTAACTCAAAGTGGCCAGGGCGCAGACCCTGATACAAGTGCTACCTTACAAGGCTAGGGCCACCTTATTAGAATAGAATTTTGTATGACGGGGCGAAGGCCTACAGCTGTAAGATTAAGTTAGAACCCCCATACAATTGCAACAAGGGGGCCACGATAGGGGCCAAGCTTTACACTTGTCTTATAAGGTTAAGGTTCCCATACCATCTCCAGCCAGGGGGCGAAGGTCTGAGAACAAGTTGCGAAGCCCTACACGTATCTTGCAAGCTAGCATTAGGCCTCCTTATTAGAACATTGTGCGCGCACGGGTTTGCCTACCTTCTAAGGGCTAAACTGCCAAAGGGGCGGTAATTAGGGTAAAAATTCCATCAACGGGTTAAAAATGACTGCCGAAAAGAAGCCATATGTGTGAACCGAGAATATATATATATATATATATATATATATATATATATATATATATATATATATATATATATATATAGGGACCTCCATACCATTTGGTTACATATGGGAAAAATTTTTATTATTAAATTTTGAAAACTATTGGCAGTTCGTTTCTGCATGTCTGACAACCAATCCATTGTGACATTTGTCACGTGACCATACATTTGGTGGAATTTTGAAAATGTTAACTGTGATGAAAATGGGTCAAATTGACAAGATATCGAAAAATTGTATTAAGAAAATGTATTTAGAATGCAACAAAGACCGCATATACCACTTTTCAACCAAATCAGAAAAAAAATTAAAAATACCATTTATTCCCCTCTGCTTTCATTACGAAACATGATAAAATCTTGTTTTACGTGGAAATAGTTTTAATAACATAAATTAATAATTTTAGGTATCTTAAATTATGAGATGCACTTCAATGAGCAATAATTTTCATCCTTATAAGCGAAATATTTGATTTTCCAAACCCAACTTATTAAATTAAAAATAGTAATTTAAATTACTAACCAATACTAAATTTAATAACGATAATAACCAAGTTTTAAATTGTTTATAAGTTAAGTGTTTCATACCATTTACCAGTTAAAATATTAGATTAGATTGCGTCATACAAATTCTTGTAAGCTAGCTTAGGCCTCTTATTAGAACATTGTGCAACCGTTAAACTATTCTAACTAAATGAGATCGTAATTAGAATAATTCATCAACGCTTAAAATGACTTGGAAAAATCATATTGTGAAACTAGAATATATATATATATATATATATATATATAAACTATATATATATAAATTATATATTATGAACCAAAATCTATAATTAAATGAAAAATTTTTATTATTGAAATTTCTGAAAATTTCAGTTAACTTAGACCTACATTTGTTAATTTTGAAATGTTCAAATTGACAAGATATGAAAATGTATTAAGAAATGTATTAGAATGCAAACGAATATACCATTGTTCAACAAATTATAAAAATTAAAAATACCATTTATTCATTGCTTTATTACGAATATGATAAATATCTTGTTTTACTGAATATAGTTATAATAATATAATATTATATAATTTTATATCTAAATTATGAGATGCACTTCAATGAGCATAATTTTCATCCTTATAAGCGAAATATTTGATTTTCCAAACAACTTTTAAATTAAAAATATCGCTAATTTAAAATATACTTACCAACTGATATTAAATTTCCGTGTTACTCGAATCGAACTGAGGTCCTGTTGTCTTGTCTCCTGTTTATATTTGGTGTTGTATACTTTCACTGATTTCCCTGCTTTCACTATTTTCCCTGCTTTCACTTTCCCTTCTTTCTCTTTCTCGGTGTTGCATGGTGCTGCTGTGCATGATGTTGGTATGGATGGTTCTGGTTCGGGTGATCGTTTCCTTGTGTGACGATGTTCTGCTAGTGTTATCTTCTATGTATTAGGCAGTCTTTGGGAATCTTCTCGTGTGTTAAGGTTCTGTTCCCGTTTCTCAATCTCGATCGCCTCTCGAATAGTTCTTTTTGCCGCATGAGTAATGCTGGCTATCATCTTTGTGTTTTCAAAAGCGATGTTGTGTGATGTTCTACTGGCGTGTTGGGATAACGTCAATGTAGCTATATTCTTCTCGACACCATTCTTGTGTTCCTCTCGTCGAACGTTGATCCGTCTGTTTGTTTGTCCTATGTACACCTTGTCATATGTACCACAGGGCGATGCTGTAGACTCCTTGGTCTTCCAAGTCGATTTTGGGTTTAGGTGTTGGGAGCACTGATGATATTTTTCTGTCCGTGTTGAACGTTCTCTTTATGTTGTGTTTGCTGAGGATTTTTGCAACCTTGTCTGTCGTTCCCTTTACATAAGGAAGTGTGACCTTGGCTGTTGGTGGTTCCTCCTCTTCTGTGAGTTTCGTATTTCTTGGATTTTAGAGCGTTCTGTGATGTTCCTCATTGTAATCCGATTTTGTATAGACTGTTGGAGTTGCATCCTTTTCTTGTGAGTGAATCACGTGAGACTTATATCCGTCACACAGTGTCTTTACAACCGACTGAAACCGCAAACTGATGGTGTAACGTTGAGATATCTATGGTGTACGTCATTTCTGTACACAGCCATAACCATCTTCAACTGATAGATCAGTACGTCCAGAAGTACGCTGCAACACGACTCACATGGTGAATTTGCTCCACGACTGATATCAGCGAAACACGTTTCAATTATGGTTTTAGTTAACACAATACACATACACGAACACAGCAAACACAACAGAACCATAACACGAACAACAAACACGAAACACGTACACAAAAACACGCAAACACGAAAACACACAAACGAGAAAACGCAAACGCAAAACACAGAAAAACACAAACAACGAACACGTAAACACGTTAACGCGAAACATAACAACGCAAACGAAAACATACAAACACAGAAACACGCCAACACAAAAAACGCAAACCAAAACAGCGAAAACACGCTAACGCGAAAACACGTAAAGCGAAAACACGCAAATACGAAAGCACACAAACGAAAACACGCCAGCGAAAAATACGCTAATGTGAAAATGCGTAATGCTGCAAACATGAATCAAGACGGAGGAGCACCGTTAGGAAAAACAAGTTTATTAACAAAATTGAAGGAAAGCTTAGCGTTTGAAAGTATATTATTATTATTATAAACAACAATACATCATTTTTATTTAATAACATCCTTTACCGATCTTTTTCTTCTTCTTGAACCGTGATTCGTCGCTATCATCATCATGGTTTTGAGATTCGTCCTTCTCCTCCACCTCATCGCGGCCATAAAATAGGAGTGAAAAAACACGTCCTATGCGTGGGGGAGTAAAAAACCAAAATAATTAGGGATGAAAAGGGTTGAAAAAGGCCTCCGAAAAGAAACCATAGGGGTGGAAAATACGGTCTCACACGTGGGCGAGTAAAAAGTGAAAGTGGACGGGGCTTGTGACGTAAAAAAAGTGGAGGGGAGGGTGTCTGTCTTCTACTCTTACAGTTATCTTCGTCAGCAGTAATATCTGTTAAAATTGGTAATGATGTAAACAATTTTGTCAAAGTTGAAAAATTAAAACATAAACATCAGCCTGCTATCAACATAACAGTTTGAGAAACGTATAAAGCCAACTATAAAATTAATTTATATATATATACGCAAAACTCAAAATTTGTCAAAGAGATATCACGCTTACTTGTGATAGAGAAATTAAATCATTGTTCGGTTTATTTTACTTGATTGGAACTCGAAGTAATTCAAGAGAAAATAACTCTCAAATATGGGATAATTCTAATGGAAATGAACTAGAAGCGTGTTACTTGACAATGAGTGAAACGATGTTTAGGTTACTTGTATGATGTTATTTAACCATTCGTTGCTAACTTTCAAAAAAATAGTATTGCTGCGGAATACCTTACTGTGGATGAACAACTTTTAGCATTTCCAGGGCGAGGTTTATTTATACGGTATATATCCCCACTAAACCAGCAAAATATGGTGTAAATTGCATCTTGTAATGTGGAAAGGCCTTTTCCCGAAAAATGTATTATCTGATCGCAGGCAAAGTTTTAAGGTATACAATATAGAAAAACATATTGTGACGTATTTCAACAACAGAAGCACATAAAATTAACTGAATAATTGCGAAAGCTATCTATTTTATTTCAAACGTTTTTGCAACCCGAATTTTATTCTATTTTGATACTTTACGAATAGTTGTGTTAAGCATTAAACTGGCAATGTTTAATCAATTGTCTATAATCTTGTTTGTGTATGTATAATATTAATGTGTATTGGTGTATGATGTATTGATATTGTTTTAATAAAATTATGGTAATTACTATTTTATTGTAACTAGTACAGAAAATAAAAATGTTATTAATGAAAGGGAAATAATAATACGCATGTTCGAAGAAAAGCACAATTATTTTTATTAGTGCATATATGCACATTATGTTTTTAAACAGCATATTTTTTGCATATTTTGTGCTTTTAATAACATATGCGCCTATAAGTAAGGTTTTTTAGAGCATATTCTGCGTGCTCTATTCATGAGTTTCAACTCAAAAACGCCAAGAAAGCTCGTTCCAAGTCCCTTTCAAGGACATCCACCACATTAAAATATTACCACTTATTCATGAGTTTCAACGGCAATTAGTGTCTTGTGGTTTTTGGGTTTGAAACTCATAAATCAGTAGTAATACTTTGATATTGTTGATGTCGTTGAAAAGGACTTGAAACGAGCTTTCAAAGAAGGTATTACTTGCCATATGATCCTATTCAAAATTATTTTACAAAATGGCAGCTGTCCACCATTTTTAATGATTACGTCACTAAATACCATCGAAAACGTTGTATATGTGCCTTAGTTTGGTCTCCCAAAATTTTATTAATTTCACTTTCATGGTTCAAATAATAGGGTGGAGTGGGGGAGGGGGGAAGACTTTAAACGGGCACTGTATGTAGTTTGTTTAATATGTTAGGTTTTTTAATCGATATATGTTACTTACTCATTGTACCTACTATTATCTTATAATTTTATTATTACTGTTCGTGTTTTTGTTCTTGGGTGATTTCTGTTGGGAGGAGGAGGGCGGCATGTTACGCTTTTGCACCGGTTGGCAAAACTGTTAGCCCGGTCCTGATACACTTGATGGTTAAATAACCATATTATAGTTATTAATGATACTAGTTCGATATGAACGTCATTACGAAGTTCATCTCGAACATGTATCATTCAAAATTTAATCTACGCCAGTCCAAATTGATTTTCTTTGCATAGATTCGATTTGTTTACAATATCAGAAACGTTTTTGTAAATAAAAATTCAAAATTATTAAGTGCCCATATTGGTCGATGTTATAGTAACCGCGCTTGTTGATTGTTGCAATTTTTATTTTGACGTCATTATTTGCGTTCACTTTTGTGCTTTACATGAGTTTCACGCACTGATGGACTGAATTTAACAAATTGTACAGACTTTATAATTAATGTTTACAATAAATAAATGTTGGTAAAGATTTTATAATGAAGTAAAAGTTGTAACTAACTTTCTTTTTGCCTGTTTTTTATTTTAAAATTTGCGTGTTATTATGAGTTCATAATGGCACTGAGTGCTATTATGAAGGCCATAATGACACGCAAATGAAGATGATAAATATGTCATAATGACACTGGCGTAGATTAAATTAAATTAAGTACTTATTCTCATCTATTGTTTTATATTTTTAATTCCTGAAAATGTACAATTCTTTGCATTGTGCTAATATGTATCTTATAACATATCACAACACATATAAGTATTGACCGAAGTTTCGTAATTATATAAGATATTAGTACAATGTGGGTTACAGAAAACATTTTAAACATCTGCTTTTATTAGTTTTACTTCTTCTTTGTACTTTTATCAAAACATCGCATGTACTATCCTACAAAGGAAAGACTTAATTAAAAATTGTGTTTCTTAAAAAAGAAAATTGAATAATATTTTTTGCAATATGTTCGGTTTTTTCACATTTTTATTGAAATAGGAGCAGATGCGTTAATTCGTGTTTTAAATACAAAGTATTTACCAGTTAAATTATATCTTAGTCTTAATTTAGAATATACCTATACAGAATGCTAACGCCGTTTATTTAGAAGTTTTAGGTGATTTCTTGGTCAATTAAACTTTCTAAAGCGTTAATAAATCATAGTTCTCGAACTAAGCCAAATTCGCAAATATCTCAAAACTATATCATATAGATAAATCAAGCTTAGCCAACGTAGTTTAATTCAGTTTCGAGCGATATTTCTACGTCTCTTATTTATAAGTTATATATGATTTAGACTATTCAAATCTGATGCGTTTGTCTACAATAGCGTTATTAGGCAATGTGTAGTGAATTCCAATTTTGTCCAAAAACACATACAATTTTCTCTTAACCAACCCCAAACTAGTTACCTATTTATTCGTGTATTTATTGACTAACCAACAGCAGTAAATGAGTCTATTACAGGAATACAAATAGATAGTGAATAACATTAAAAAAGGATAGAATTTAGTAAAATAGTAAAATTAATGTACATATGACTAGCGAGACAAGTACAAATGTATCACAGCTTAAAAATGATATGCAGTTACAAATAAATAATAAAACTAACATTAAATACATATACAGGGTGCGGCATTAGTGCGTCGTAGTACGATATATCCGTTATTAAAGGAGATATCAAAAAAAGTTATTTACAAAAATTATAGACAACTTCAAACTTCACATTATAAAATTATTTTCGTATTTACAGGGTATTACATAACACCAGTGTGAACTAAATATACTTTTTTTTAATGGGACACCCTATATATTATTGCAAATTTAGATTAAGCTCATCTCTCCCATACTTCCAATGTAGGATTTCATCACGTTATACAGGGTATTTCAAAAGTTATAGCCAATTGTACACGAAAATCATTCTCATTTCAACGTCCTGTATACCCTAGGCAGAACACAATAATTTTTTCCAGGAATAAGTTTTTGACATTTGACAATTGAATCTAGAGCGAGCCAAAACTCGAACACATGATTTTGTCAATTTTTTCAAATGAATCACCTTGTATTTTATTTTAAAAAGTGAAAATATAGTTCATGCTCTTTCATTTTTATTAAGCACTCCCTATAACTAAAATCGTTAATTTGTGATATATTTCTAATTTAATAACAGAAAGCGATTTTTTTAGTTTCTATTATAACTTAGCTGTGAACAAATAAAAATGTGACAAAGTATTATAAAAAATTCAAAAAACTTCAGTTACTAAAACAAAATTCTTATAAAATTAATTAATTTCATAATAAATGTTCAAAATGTTCACCGAAAACATCAATACAGCACTGCAGTCAATCTTCAAATTCTCGACTGACATTGCTTAACATTTCTACATTAATACTCCTAATCCTATTTTTCATATCATCTTGTGTGGTTGGAGGTATTTGATACACACGGTTTTTCACATAACCCCACTTGAAGAAGTCAATTTTACTTAACTCTATTGAACGAACTGGCAAAGCAATGGGTTCCCCTCTTCCCACCCATCTTCCAGGAAAATGGGTATTAAGATGATTATGAATTAATCTGTATCGGAGCTCCATCGTATAACAACCACATTATTTGACGAATGCTAACAGGAACGTTTGGCAACAGTAATGCTAAATGATTTTCTGAAACGTCCAAATAAACCTGACCATTCACTGTTCCATCGAAAAAATGTGGTCTAACTATACCACCCCAAGTATTCAAAGACCACCTACTTTGACTATGAGTTTCTATAAGATGGGGATTACTTGTCAAATAATAATGGAAATTGTGTCTATTCACAGTTCTATTTTTATGAAACGTGGTTTCATCTCCAAAGAGGACAAAATCAAAGAAATCCACCTGATTGTTGATTTGTTGTGGATCCCATTCATATGGTATGGATGCATCTTATTTTTACGCACTATTCTTCGGACGGACCTGTCACTAATACAATGCTGGTGCAAGTTTTCACGTGTACTAACATGTGGATTATGCGTAACTTCAAGCATCACGTTAAATTCATTTTCCTCGTTAAGTACAGGTTTTGTCCTTTCCTTTTTTTCATAAACTACTGAACCCGTACGATTAAAACGATCTACTGACCTTTCCAACGTTATTTCCTCGGGTTGTCTTCGTGCGGGATATCTCTCCTTGTAAATTCTTTGTGCTAAAAAACAATTTTTCATACATTCTCCTAGTACCCATACCATGTCTACTAATTCCTTAACAGGAAAGTTCATTTCAAACAGTATTTAAGTGTTTACAAATTAAACACTACACAACAATCTTAAAAAAGTTGCTAATTATTGCTGAATAATATCAGTCTGTCATATGTTCACGGCTCACTTGTTATAATAGAAATTGTTAAAAAAACCTTTCTGATATTAAACTGAATATATCTCAGAAATTAACGATATTAGCTACAGGGAGTGCTTAATAAAAATGGAAGAACATAAAGTGTATTTTCACGTTTTAAAATAAAAAACAGGCTGATTCATTTGAAAAAATTGACAAAATCATGTGTTCGAGTTTTGGCTCGCTCTATATTCAATTGGTGCAATAATAAAGAAATAGCACCAATGTCAAATAGTTATGCCTGGAAAAAATGATTGTTAGGTTGTTCCGTCTAGGGTATACAGAACGTTGAAATGGGAATGATTTTCTTGTACAGTTGACCATAACTTTTGAAACACTCTGTATAAGGTAATGAAACCCTATATTAGAAGTATGGGGGAGATGAGCTTAATCTAAATTTGCAATAATATATACGGTGTCCAATTTAAAAAAAAAGCATGTTTAGTTCACCCTGGTGATATGTAACACCCTGTAAATACGAAAATAATTTTATAATGTGAAATTTGAAGTTGCCTATAATTTTTGTAAATAACTTTTTTTGATATCTCCTTTAATAACGGTTATATCGTGCTTCGACGCACTAATGCCGCACCCTGTATATGTATTTAATGTTAGTTTTATTATTTATTTGTAACTGCATATCATTTTCAAACTGTAATATATTTGTACTTGTCTCGCTAGTCCATTAATTTTACAATTTTACTAAATTCTATGTTTTTTTAATGTTATTCACTATGTATTTTCTATTTCTGTAATAGACTCCTTTACAGCAGTTGGAATGGTAATTTTTGAAAATAGCTTTTTATATCTCCTTTAATAACGGGTATATTGTACTTCAACGCACTAATGCCGCACTCTGTATATATATATATATATATATATATATATATATATATATATATATATATATATACAGGGTGTGTTTTAAAATCACCGACAAACGAAAACTGGAAATTCTATGATTCAAAATAAGACAAAAATGACCATAAACGCTTTTCCGAAAATGCTTCCTAACCGAGATACAGGTTGATTAAAAATAATTTTTAAGATTCCTCAAAACTACAAAGATATTACACTGAGATTTGGTACACCTAAATGTCTAATTAAGTGCAATTAATCAGGTGTGTTTGAGTCAACTGGCTCCACCCTGTGGCGTAAGAATGTGTTAAGTTAGTCACTTTAAGTAAAAAAAACGAATGTCCCCTGAATATATTTTCTTTTTATTTTGCAAATAAAATCATACTTAGTATTTTTTCGATTCGGCACCTGTTTTTGAAATATTTTGCATTAACATAAACGACTACATTATTCAGTAAGTACCTAATTAAATAAATAATAATAATAATAATGTCTTTATTTTGACACAAAGAATATACATAAGCTAAATGACCAGCTGCTATGCGGATTACGATGTCCAAAGGGCGAAGTTCACTTTTGGGATGCTAAATCCGTCAGTGCTCTTCCACTTAGCCCGACAAATTATAATTTCCAGTAGACGGATGAGCTGAGTATGAGTAATACATGCAATAAAAAAGTTTTAAATAAGGAAATGAAATGACAATAGAGATGAAATGGGACGTGTATATATATGTAGTAACTTAACGGTGTCTAAGTGCACAGCAGGTTTTTACGAAGTGTTTTTTTAAAATTAGTTGGTGAAAGATGTTTGATACTCGGCGGAAGTGAATTATATAAATTACATACATTGTATGAAAATGATTTTTAAACAGCTCTAAATTATGTTTAGGAACAGTAATTAAATCCTTCCGCCGTATGTTGACATGATGTACATCAGTACGAAAGCAAATCTTATTATAAGATATGGAGGTGATTTATTCATTATAATTTTGTGATATAATTTAGCTGAGTGAAGAAGTCGACCCTGTTCCATATTAAGCCAAGGAATAGCTGTTAATTTATGTGAGATACGATCGTATCGTTTAAGACCATAAATTAAAGCACGCACGAGTTTTGGATAACCTGTACTCTCCTAACAAGTTGTTTAGATAGACAACTGCCATACACAGCACTACAAAAGGAAAAATGAGACAACACAAGAGATTTGCACAATAAAATTTTTGAAGATTGGGTAGTAAATACCTAATTCCGTATATGTACCTAAGGTTGGCAAATGCTCTTTGTGTGCAATTTTGATATGTGTTGCAAAACTAAGGTTCGAATCCAGAGTTACCCCAGATTTTTGCTTCTTTTACAAATTCTAATTTTCGCTTCAATTTTAATATTTATTAATGAATATATTTCCGTTTGTTCTACTGAGTTATTCGCTGCTCCAAATAGCATTAGCTTACTCTTTTCGGATTTATATGCAGAGAGTGTTGAGTAGCGTAGTTAATAAAGTTATTTAAATCTTCATTAATTTCCTTGTTGGCTGTCAGGTATGTTCCTTGGAGAACGTATAAAATAGCTGTGTATCGTCCGCATAAAGGTGATAATTGCAAAATTTTAATTTTTTACAATGTTGGAAGTGTAGATCGAAAACAGAAGGGACCTAGAATGGAACCTTGAGGACTCCACGCCGTAATTCAGTGACCTTTGAGTAGCGGTTTTCGCTTACCACCATCTGCCTTCTACCATACAGGTAACTGAATAATAATGATATAGGATTTGGATCAAAACCAATAAAGTGCAGCATTGATAATAAGGTATTATGACAGATAGTGTCAAACGCTTTCGAAAAATCTAAGAGTATCAATATAGTATACCGGTTATTATCAATAGAAGATAAAATATCATCCATTACCTTTAGTAATGCAGTTTCACAGCTGTACCCAGCTCTAAAGCCCGATTGGAATTCAGGAAATATATGAAATCTGTCCAAATACTCTTTTATTTGTAGGTAGAGAACTTTTTCAAGAACTTTGGATATGACAGCTAGGGAACTAATAGGTCGTAGGTCAGAGAATGACTTTGGGGAAGAAACTTTGGGCAATGGATGAATAATGGATGTTTTCCAGTAGTCATGAAAATAAGAACATTCTATGTAATAATTCACAATGTGTGTAATGACAGGGATGATACTAGGACAGCATAACCTAATCATTTGTAGGGATATGTAGTCCACTCCGCAAGCATTAGAATGGAAGGATTCTAAAATATTAATTATGACTGTTTCATCTACCATATAAAATGAAAAGGGCTCAGTAATTTGTTCACTTGTATGTGTATTATAGAATTGTGCTAATCAGCTATTACTGCTGAAATGTCCATTAGACGAAGCCATAAAAAAATCATTGATCTGATCAACATCACTTAGACTCTGAGGGAGCTGTGTGTTTGACTTGTTATGGCCCAGTCCCATGTTGGACAACAACCTGTGCAAATTGCTACTTTTGGAATCATTTTTTATATTATGTGCAATATAAGCCCGCTTTTCCTTTATGATTGCCTTGTTGACTACATTTCTCAAATTTTTGTAGTAACACCAATGGGATTCAACCTTTGTACGTGAATAACGGCGATGAGCATTATCACGCAGTTTCATACTAATCTTTATATTGTCAGTCAACCAAGGCGCTGGCTTCTTGGTAATACGGGATCTCTTAATAGGAGCATGGTTATCAAATATATGAGTAGTGAAATAATATACTTTTTCATTTATATCGGAAAGTTTGTATAAGATATGCCAATCTATAGACAGAAGATCTACAGCAAATAGATCCATGTTTAATGGCTTGAACAATCTATACTCTATAAAGATAGGATTATGGAAAGATGTCGTAACATTCAAATCTGCGAAAATCACACCATGGTCTGAGATCGTGTGGCTTGTGTCAACAGTACAAGATTTAATCAATTTTAAGTCAGATGTAAGAATATGGTCTATTAGTGTACTAGTAGTATTAGTGATCCGTGTAGGTTCTGTGACAACTTGAGTTATATTGAAATTAGCTAACATATCAACATATTGTTGGACACCAGGCTTATTTAAATTCATTATGTCGAGATTAAAATCACCCATACATATTACATTATTAGACAACAGCATCAGTTGTGAATAAAATAATTCAAATTCTTCAATAAACACATTAAAGTTATGGAATGATGGCGAGCGGTAAATTATTGCGATTATGTAAATAGAATCTTTCAGTGAAATTTTAGAGACTAGATATTCAAAATTAGTGATCATTACAGTGATATGTAATCAGAGATTGCTTTGCATTTGGCAGTTACGTATCTTATGTGCTAAAATAGTTGCATTTACGCGTGTTTTGTAATTCATTGATTGTGTTTAATTACTGTGAAAAAATGAATTATTCCAAACGAGAACTGGTCGATATGCATTTATAATATGGTTATACTAATTGCAATGCTCGTGCAGCTGTTCGACTTTATGAATAAAGATTTCCAAATAGAAGACATCCACACCATACTACGTTTAGAACCGTTTATCGTAACTTGTTAGAGTATGGAAGTTTAAAAGGAAAGAAAAATTCCGGACGAAATGCTCGTGTACCAGTTGAAATTGAGGAACAAATTTTAGATAGAGTTTATGAAAATTCATCAATAAGTACGCGTGAGTTAGGTTTAGAATTTGGTGTGTCGCATAGCAAGTCTTGGAAAGTTTTACGAGAATAAGATTTACATCCCTTTCACCTACAAAAAGTGCATGCATTATTGTCTGCTGACCATCCTCGTCGAATGAATTTTTGCGAATGGTTTTTAAATAAAAATGCTGAAGATGTACAATTTGTTAGAAACTTATTGACCACTGATGAGTGCATTTTTTCCCGAAATGGAATAATAAACTTGCATAATTCCCACAAATAGTTAGAAGAAAATCAGCATCCAAATGTTCACCAATATAGATTTAGCGAAAATATTTGTATAGGTATACTAGACGATCACCTAATCGGACCTATCCGTTTTCCTCAAAGACTTACTGGCGAATTCTACTTAAATTTTTTGAGAGAAGATTTGCCACAATTGTTTGACGACGTACCCTTAGATTTTAGAATGAACATGTAATTCATGCATGATGGTGCACCACCACGTTCTACACGAAACGTCAGAGAATTTTTAAATCCATGGTTCCCTGGACGCTGGATTGGACGAGGAAGTGAAGTACCGTGGCCGGCACGATCGCCAGATTTAAACCCATTGGATTTTTTTCTGTGGGGGTATCTGAAAACTCGTGTCTATTCTGTTCAAACTGATAATCGAGAGCAACTTTGGAATCGCATACAGATGGCATGCGATGAGATTAGGGCTATGCCACAAATTTTTCAGCGTGTTAGGTTTCATTTGCTAAGAAGAATACTAGCTCGCATTCAAAAGGAAGGAGGACATTTTGAACAATATGTATAATAATAATAATTATTTTGTTTTTGATTCCTTTAATATCTCTTTAATAATGTGTCTAATAGTTAACTGCGTTATTTTTTTGTGAAATAAAACAAATTTTGATTTTTATTGAATAATGTGGTCGTTTATGTTAATGCAAAATATTTCAAGAACGGGGTGCCGAATCGAATAAATAACTAAGTATGATTTTATTTGCAGAATTAAATGTCAAATCTATCAAAAAAATATTTCTTCCAAAAAACCAGAAGCGTGTGTTTTTTTTTACTTAAACTGATTAAGTTAAAATATTCTATGCCACTGGATGGAGTCAGTTGACTCAAACTCACCTGATTAATTGTATTTAATTAGACATTTAGGTGTACCAAATCTCAGTGTAATATTTTTGTGGTTTTTGAGGAATCTTAAAAAAACCTTAAAAAAAGTATTTTTTAATCAACCTGTATCTCGGTTAGGAAGCATTTTCGGAAAAGCGTTTATGATCATTTTGTCTTATTTTGAATCATAGAATCTCCAGTTTTCGTTTGTCGGTGATTTAAAATACACCCTGTATATATATATATATATATATATATATATATATATATATATATATATATATATATATATAATGTAAATTGATTACTTACAATTGCAGCTATTAATAATGGAAATGAAGGTATCATTAGCTGAGCTTTTAGATGTAGTTTTAAACATAACCGGTCTTGATCTACATCTAATACTAGGTACAATAAAAATGCATTTTAGTAATAATTGCTCACAATCTATTCGATATGCAAAACTTTGTAAGTAGTGGCAACTGATATCAATCTGCGCCTAGTTTCTTAAGTTTTTTTAAGTTGAGTGCATAAGATACTCGGTTCTTAATATTTGGAAAGATTCCATATTTCTTTCTATGGTGCCTTAAAAAATATTTTTGTAATTTGCTTCCATTTTGATACTTTAATGGACATATTAAAAAACGCGACGTCATCATTTCCGATGTCATTAATTCACGGAACGTTTTACGAAAATTGTTAGGTTGACAAAGCTTGATCCTAAATTATGTCATGCATGTCACTTTTACAAAATGTGTCAACAACAGGATGCGTCCCGTCATGGCCACATCCAACAATGGCGGCGGTCGTAGTAAATGGCAACACTGCAAATGCTCGAGTGGAAGGCCTACACCAAGCGCGCGAGTATTCTGACAGACGAAATAACAGACCGATAACACTCTTGAATTTTGAATTTCTCATTATTTTATTTTGTTGGATCTGTAATTAGCAGTACACGATAGGTACCTGTTTGTATTTTTTAACTGAACAAAAACTTAACGCTTACACACTCCTATAAAATGAGGAATGATGCGATCAACACGCATTTACCTTTAGTGTATGCACTCATAAATCAAGCAAGTTATCTAATATGTGCGTATAGGTACAAATTAATACATATTTTACAATTACCTTATTACTTACCTGTTTCCATAAACAATACAGCTTTGGTGTAGAAAATACCAACCTAAGAAATACATTTTAAGTCTTTCATGTTACACATTACATTAATATTGTCAATTTTCGCCTTTTTAGATGTGAGTCAGATGCAACTTTGTTAGAGCGCACCTTAGAATAATTATTTAGCAAAATATTTGAAATAATTAACACAAGTATTTTTATAATGGATTTAATATTTTATCCACAACCGACATATTATCATGTCATAATTCAACTGCTTACAAACGCATTATAAACACTATAAAACCCTAGTGTTTTATATTCATAAAACACTAGGGTTTTATTTTCTTGCGTGTTTCATATGCCAAACGAATCAGTCACTATAGCAATAAATCCATGACCACCCATAAATTCAAATAATAAGAAAATTGAATTAAAATTAAATTAACTAGAATAATTAAGTACATTTCATTCTAATTTATTATCGGTTGTGGATAAAGTTTTGTATTACATTCGGGTCTTATTAGCATATAAAACACTTAAGAAAATAAACGCTCGAGCTGACCCTTATATAATAAATAACTAATTATTACAAAAGTAACAATTCTGTGAATGAACCTAGAAAAGAAGCTATGCCCCGTTCACTCACTAATTATTAACATACTATAATACAGTTATGATAAGTAACTTCTATTGCCAATTAAATTACTTAATCAAACTATTTAAGTTAAAATAAGTTACTCATTATGCAAACATTCTAATTAAGATGCATTTAAAAATGTTTAAAATAATTATAAGGATCTCTAAATGCGATAAAATTGGTCCTAATAATATTCAATTATAGAGCAGTACTCGTCCACGAGTAGAAGGGCGACACCTTGGCCGCCATTTTTTATATGCCCACGTGAGGATCGTATTTTTTTCACCTGAGAATAAAAAGATTTAATCTGTTATTAATTAGGGCCCCTTTTTATCAAAGGAGATTGCATAATTGTTATTAAAATTATTATTACATTTCTTTTAATTTCGATCTACAGAGTGTGACCTTTTACCTATACGAAAATTTATTTATACATAGTTTAAATTATTTCACTTCGATGTCATTAAAATAAAACGAGTAATTCAATTATACCTAATTAGTTTGCTTACGGCAATAACATGCTTTAAAATGATTTTACCTATAGAATGCATGTCTTAAGCTGTTATACAATGCAATCGGAAAGTAACAACCACTTATTGACATGGTGTTAAATGAACGTGTTTTCATAATAGGGTTTATTACAAGGGAAACTGCATAATTGTTATTAAAATTATTATTACATTTCTTTTGAGTTCCATTTGACGGTAGTGACCTTTACCTATACACGAATTTTATTACAACAACATGCTTATTTTTACCTTGAGAAAGTCACCTTCAACATTATACATAATTAAATATGAGTAATTAAGTTGCCATGCTTTAAACGATTTCTACCTTGAGAACGTTAGATTATGTGTATAAAGTCTAAGCAGAAATAAAATGCATTAATACGATAAATGGTTACACATATGCATTATAGTCTGGTTTACGCTTCATTGTGTACTCCCGTTAATAGTGCTATCAATTAAAAATAAAATTGAAGGTCGACTGCTAAATTATATGCTCATGGTTTAAGTGGAAAATAAAATTGCATTAATACGTTAGTTAATACACATATTAATTAAAAGTAAATATTGAAGGTTGACAGTTAAATTTATGTGTACAAGGTCTAAGCAAGGTAATGCATTAAATGGTTACACATATGCATACAATTTCCTCAGCTCATTTCCTTTTCAGCATGTAAAATATAATTTTGCCACAGTTCACTAGTTACTTGGTTTAATGAATCCTTCCATAGCGATAAAACATTTTCGTTCCTGAAGCTCTGTCTTCCAACGTTTTTGTTGTAATACTGTTTACAATTTGCCCATATTAACTCGATAGGGTTAATACGGAGGTAAACGTAAAATTTGATGTCCCCATTGATGAGCGATTTCATCAATTGCATATATTTTTGGAACTTGTAAATCCTTGGTAATTTGCAATAATTCCACTTTCAGCATATCATTCGAATGAGGAATGTTGTTTTCTTAAAAATTGAAGATCTTTTTTCCAACTACTTGAAGGTAATTTTTCTACTAATGTAGAATGATAACTGGCATTGTCAAGAATTCTTAAACTTGGTTTTTCTAAATTTGGTAAAAGCTGTTTTGAAACCATTTTTGAAATAAATCAGCGTTCATATTATCGTGGTAGTCTGCTGTCTTACTTTTACTGGAAAATACCAATGATGAATTAGGTATAGAACCATCGTTGTTGCTAGCACTCAGTACGATAAAACTAAAATTTATTCGGTTAAAAACATTTTTAACAAATCGGACTTTTTTAATTACTGTTTCCCTTCTCCTAGCGGTTTGTTTTTTGTGCTTTTCAAATCATTATCATGCCATGATTTTCGAACGCTTCCTCGACTAAAAATCCACGTCTGATCTAAAAAGACAGGATCGTAACTAATTTCACAACTTTTATTAGCAAAATATTTTCGCAAAAAAGTAGAACAGAGGCACCTTGGCCGCCATCTTGGATTTTGACGTCACAAGACCGGCCACGTGAGATACCGTATCTTCCACCCCTATGGTTTCTTTTCGGAGGCCTTTTTCAACTCCTTGATTTTCACCCTAATTTGGTTGTATTAAGAGCCTTTTTGACAGTAATGCCCTTTTTGTACTTGCTCACGTGAGGGGCACATTTAGGCCTTGGTCTTGAATTTGGGGTTAGGGCAGGATGTAGGCTTCTTTTCGGGGGCCTTTTTCAACCCTTGGACGGAGTTCAACCCCTAATTAAGGTCTTTTTATCGGCCATTTTTTTATCGACCTTTTTTATCGCGCATACTTGAGAGGTGTATTTAGGCCTTGAGCTTGGGTTTGGTCTTGGAGTTGGTTTTTGGGGTTGGACTTGGAGTTGGTCTTGGGGTTGGAGTAGGGCTGAAGGCTAGAGGTCACAACTATTCTTGACCCTGTACCCTGATTGGAGGAGCTAAGTCTCTGGATTCTGATTGGTGGGGAATTTGAATTTGTATTCTAATAAGGGACCCTAATGCTAACTTGTAAGACAAGTGTAGGGCTTCGCAACTTGTTCTCGGGCCTTCGCCCCTGTTGCGGCCCCTGGTGGAAATGGTATAGGGGCACTAACCTTATAAGACAAGTGTAGGGCTGACCCCTATCGTGGCCCCCTTGGTGCAATTGTATGTGGGTTCTAACCTAATCTTACAGTTGTAGGCCTTCGCCCCCGTCATAAAAAAATTGTATTCTAATAAGGTGGCCCTAGCCTTGTAAGACAGAGTCTGCGCCCTAGCCCCCTTTGAGTTAAAATTGATTTTTAGCGCCATCTAGTGGCGTATAGACTAATGAACATTTTCTGTAATAGAAGTTGATTATGCTGTCGAAAAAGGGTTTTTTAGACTTATAAACATGCCCCTAGGGAAGATATTAGAGTGTAGTTACGGAAACATTTTGAGTTATGACCGGCAGATCTTTGCGATATCATATCTCATATAGGTAAAATTTCGTGACGCGAGGCTTTCGGCGAATGCTGTTTCGGCGATCCCACTCCAACCCTCCCCGAGCATAACCGAGATTGTAAGACAGGTGTAGGGTGTCGCAACCTGTTCTCGGGTCTTTGCCCCTTGTCGTGATCTCAACTTGTTCGTAGGCCTTCATGTATGTCGTGGTACCCTTGCCCGAAAATTTGAATTTGTATTATAATAATAATGAGCCTAATGCTAACTTGTAAGACATGTGCAGGGCTGCGCAGCTTGCTCTCAGGGCTTTGTCCCTTGTCGAGGCCCCAATGGCGGAAAATTTGAATTTGTATTTGTATTTGTCTCAGCAGGTTATGGCTGGAAGTATGAATCTGTATTATAATAAGGGGTATAATGCTAACTTGTTAGATATATGTAGGGCTTAGCAACTTACTTTCAGGACCTCGTGCCTCGACCAAAAATTTGAATCTGTTTGTGACGTCGTCTATGAGGGGAAATCTGAACTTGTATTATAATAATAAGGAGGCCTAATGCTAACTTATAAGACAGACATAGGGCTTCGCAACTAGCGAGTGTTTTCTGTAATAGAGGCGGCGCCACCTATCGGTGTATTTCTAGGACTAATTAGGGTTATTTGTGGTGCAATATAGTGGTGTAAAGGCTAATGAATGTTTTCTGTAATAGAGGTTGATCGTGTTCGTCTCTTCCTCGTCTCTTTCTCAAAGATACAAATGAATTAATCAAATCATATCAATTAAATACCAAACTGATGTAACTTAATCATACAAAATCACCTCTCAATTCAAAAAATAGCAGTATGGTTGAACGCACAGAGTGCAAAAGAAAGCCAATCTCACACTTATTGTAGCTGCCCATTTAACCGCCCTTGCGCATTAACTGCAGCATTGTTAGTGCAAGATCAAACACCGTTAGGAAAAACAAAATTTAAGGAAGGCTTAGCGCTTGAAAATATATTATTATTATTATTATAAACAACAATACATCATTTATTTAAGCACATCCTTTATCGGTCTTCTTCTTCTTCTTGAACCGTGATTCGTGGCTATCATCATCATGGTTTTGAGACTCGTCCTTCTCCTCTACCTCATCGCTCTTCTTCCTCTTCTGTGTGTTGTAGGGTGGTCACTGGTGTAATTTGTATATTTACAGGTAAACATGTTAAAATTTTCTCCCACTACTACTAAATTATAGTAGATTATAATAAAAAGAATGTAAATTATAAAAACATTATAAATTAATAAATGTTCAACTAACTTGGAGCAAACCCTTTTATATCAAATTTAAAAGTATATATTGATCACATGAATTTCTACGGAATTTGAGCGAAAATATATATATATATATATATATATATATATATATATATATATATATATATATATATATATATATATATATATATATAGACACACACACACACACACACACACACACACACACACACACACACACACACACACACACACACCACACACATTGTGAGCGATTGGGAAGGTTGATTAGATGGTTTAAATTTGGTAAAACCAAAAATGTTTGTAGAAGGTCTAAAAATGATTTAAGAGTAATTTGGATCGATTTGGGGTGATCATGTTTTTGCTCATTGTATAGCTCGGTTTTAATTTAGGATCAGTTTTAAAGTTGTGTTTTGTTTCAGGCTCATAACAGAACACGTCTTACCTGAGTTTCAACATTAGCTCCATTCCACGTTCGAGTTTTCGACCAAAAAAGTCGACTTTCGTTTTTTGAGGAATTCTCTATATAGGTGTCCCAGAGAACTTATATTTCAAATTTCAGAGCTCGGATGCGCGGGATAATGAAGATGCAAAGTTTCAAAAATTTCGTCGGTAAATAACGAAGTTATTAAGAGATGCGCGAAGTCAACTTTCCTCAGAATCAATGCGCGTGGACTTAAAAAAACCCACCCCTCCACCATCATATCTGTGTGTTCCATCCCCTCGAGGTGATGCGACGGTGGATTCGACTATACGTCACGACGCCTTAATACCTCCCCACTCCTTGGCCGTCGGTCGCGAACTCTTGACCTTGACGTCGGGCGGTCGGCGAATTTTTATTTGGATACCTCGCAAACTCGATCAAGGCAATCTCGAAAGGGAGGGGGCGCGGCGGTCGAGTGCGAGTGTTCCCGTCGAAACGGTACCCGGCGCGTTTCTTTTCTCGTCGAACGTGGACTGTGTGAAAAATTTGATAAAGATCAGGTCCTATTCCGAATTTGAATTTATTTTATAGTTTCTATTTAATAAGCACTACCTATATACATACGTACACCCCATATAAACACACAGGATACGTACTATTTTCGATGGGAGGAGTATTTATTCGATAGCAAACCGTAAAACTATTTACATCATCGTATAAACAAAGACGTCATTCATTTAAACCGTATAGATCGAGCGTCCCGACGTCGACGACCCTAGACGTTGGTTTTGTTATCTCGGTTAATATCCCTCAGATTAAAAAAAGTAAAAATCTGTCATACTCGTCTTGACAACCACAAAATTTCTCGTCTCTTTTGTTTTTTCGAAATTCGAACTCTATTAGTCCGAAAAACATAAAAATTCGATTTCGAAGTCGAAATTTTGGACTTTTTCAACTTTTGACCACGGAGTCTTTTTTCCGGATTAAAATTATAGTGCATCGATACATAGTTCGAAAATATTTCCGACGGTTCAAAATTTCGTAAAAATCAGGGTGGAATCTTGAAAATTAAAAAAATGTTCTAAGAAAAGAAAAAATAAGCTGTAGTAGAACTCGTCGCCTTAAAAAGAAAAAATCACGTTAAAATTCCAACGGGAAGTGGTTAAAAAAAATTGCCAAAGTTGCAATTTTTCGATCGCATATTTTGCCATATAACTTAAAAGTTATAAATGATACGAAAGTGGAATAGGCGGCAGTCGATGCGCCCCATTAGGACACGTCGCTCAGTTTTGAAATGGTAACGCTGTCTTTAAAGGTACAAAAGTTATGGCCATTTATGTGAATTTTGAAAAATCGAAACGTGATAACTCGAAGCCGGTACCCGTTAGAGAGAATCAGAGCCGATTTTGTTCATTTTCGCATCAAAATCTATCGATTTGGACAACTCGCACAAATATTTTGAAAAAATTGTGTTTTATAAAAAATATCTGATATTTATTTTAAGCTTTGAAAGGCCATTGCGCCGGAACGAACGGTCCGATTTTGATGAAATTTTTTCTCGGTTCGTTTCGACGAAAGTAATCGAAAGAGATGGGGTAAGCCCCTGTTCCTTCCACCTCCACAACTCCCGCTGCCATCTCCCTCGGAGTGGTGCGACGGTAGTTTCGACTGTACGTCACGACGCCCTAATCCCTCCCCCTCCGCCGTCGGTCGCGAATTCTCGACCCTCAAGTCGGGTCGCCAGCGAATTTTTATTTTGAAAGGGGGGGGCGCGACGGCTGAATGTAAGTGGTCCCGTCGAAACGGTACCCGGCACGTTTCTTTTCTCGTCGAAAAATTTGATAAAGGTCGGGTCGTATTCCGAATTTGAGAGTTTATTTTATAGTTTCTATTTAACATTTCATTAACAACTATCGAGCTGCACTGTTGACACCTCGCAAGGCTACTACGTTTCATAATCATAATTTTTTATTGTTGTTACCAATTCTGTAGCGATGATGGCCTACAATAAAATGGTAACATTATTACACAAAATGGATGTTAAGTTACGTGCTTAAATAAAATAGAACTATTATTCGTACGAAGATGACATTTAATGTGGAACATAAATTCAATGGGAAATGTGTAAATTAACATCTTAAAAACCATTTCATATATTATACTTAGATAATTTAAATACATTACTAATATAAATTTATTGTATCAAATATGAACTGACACACTTATATTCCACTAATTGTAGGTTGTAGAAACACGGTTGCCGAAGTGTTAAACTTCTAATCGGAGTCACTATCTATACCCGAGCTTTCAGAATAGTTTCCGATGTTAATAATCAGTTTGTCAACTGTGATATTCAACATTTCTTCCCGTTTATACCATTGCTTGTTGTTTCTTCAGTATGTCGCGCACAATTAGCACATAATGATTTTAATTAAAAGACTACTTGCTGACGATTAGGTGAATTGATCTCTTTAAAGTATTGTTTAAGAAATTTAATTCGCATCGGACTTGTTAAAACAGGGTTAGATGAAGCTCGAGACTTGATATTTCTCACCGTCTTCTCAGATATACCCAAGGCGCTTGCCACACGCTGTAATTTCCTGATTGTAATGAATTAAGATACAAACACTTAATGTCATACTTACTTCTTGGAAGGCAGATGCTGATATCAGAGGACCCCCGTTTTCTTTAAAGTGTGTAATAAATGATGACTAAAAGAGGTAAATATGGGAAATGAGGAAACAGTCAAAGGATAAACAAACAAATGGGAGGTGTGTAGTATTTGTCAAATGAGAAATATTATAGGTTTACTCTTTCTACTACATTTGCTTATTCAATACCGTATGTCGATTTCGTCAAATGCACTACGAATGTTCACCATCCTTATTTAATTCACTGTTTTATATGAGAAGACAGCATAAGCAAATTGGGTAACTAAATTCATAAATTAATGACGTAGCGGTAAACACTCTTGGTGAGGATAATAAGGCGCGTAGTCAAAAAGTCGCATTAAATAAAATAAAGTACGCAATAGTTCGGGGCCAACTAACCTTAAAAAGTCATGATTGGCTTTGTACACAGCTAGATATAAACTATGACTATAAATTATATAGACATTTTTGCACACTTTTAATTAATTAATTCTAGCAGTACACGGCTCAAATAGAGATAATCCCTTTAGTTTTTCATCACCAGATATTGGTAAAAATAAAGAAACATAGGGGCGCCTCTTTATAATTTAGTTTAGTTTATGGCAATCTGTTTAACAATATTTTCTTCTTTACGACTAAGTGATATTATTTTACACTATGTTAAGATTGATTAGCTCATTATCGGTGAACCAATTAGCCACACAGTTCAAGTCGTCTTGAATGTCTATACAGCCCTGAATTTACTAATTTGTTTGAATAATGTGAGGTCATCCGCATATACAAGTACTTCACTTAACGAATACAGAGCGGTAAGTTATTTATCAAAAATAAAAGGAGTATAGGCCCTAATGTAGACTCCCGGGGAACACCAGAAGTAGCAGTAAAATTTTCAGAACAGGCGTTATTAAACCGCACGTTCATTGTTCTTCCAGTTAAATAAGATTCGACGAAACTTAATAACTTATAACTGAAACCATAATCTAAGCTTCGTGAGAAGAATTTGAAAACTAACTTCACAAAGGTCTTCGCAGCGTATAAATAAATTACGTTTGTTTGAAGTTTATTCCGTATATTTTCGGCGATTTTGTCTGCAAAAGTTAGTAGACATGTGACTGTAGACTTTTTAGGTAAAAATCCATGTTGACGTTTCGTAATAGCAGATCTAACATTACTAAGCATTAGCGTGTGTAGAACAGATTCAAATATTTTACTAAATACGTTCAATATAGTGATGGGACGGTAATTTTTAACAATACCAGTGTTACCTGACTTATGAATAGATTTAACCCACGCTTTTTTAAAAAGTGATGGAAAGTGATGAGACAGGAATTACCTGCGTCGAAAAACCAGCAAAAATATTAGCGGAAAAGGGAAGAAAGCAAGTGGGAAAAAATACAACTTTATTAGCTTGTGTCAGTGCTACGGGCGCGTTTATCCCACCATTTATGGTCTTTCCTCGTGTACGAATTAATCCAACTTGCTTTTCCTGGCACGGTAGGATTTCTTGCACAATCAACATGGATGGATGCCGATCTGTTTGTTAAATTTTTAAATCATTTTATAGACTGCACAAAAACAACCAAATAATCTCCAAATCTGCTGATATTAGATGGGCATTCAGCCATAAGTCTATTGAGTCAATAAACCTGGCTAGAAATTCTGAGTAACTCTTTGACTACCTCATACTCCACCATTCAAACCTACCTGGCCAAAGAAATGGACCATTGGTTTACAAACCACTGGCCGTAGAATCACTGAATATGACATGGCTTGATTATTAAAAATGCCCTTATTAAGGCATTTACACCAACAAATATTATTAACGGTTTTGAAAAACGGGAATCTACCTAATCCTGATGTGTTCCAAGAGAGCGACTTTGAGGCGCGAGAACATCCTTCAAAAGAAACCAATCCGAAAGCGTCAATCCATTCGTCACTTCACAGAACAATCCAAAACGAAACGAATCAGAAAACGTGAATCCTCAATCAGTTCTGAGAACATTCTTCAAAAGAGACCAATTCAGAAAGCGTCAATCTCAGCCAATTCCGAAAACTTGGTAGATGGAACTCATTTGGAATCAGATGATAGCGCTATCCCAAGGTACCACCAGTCACTTTGGAGCCATCAGAACAACGTCATGCAGTTATGTTTCTTTTCAAGTTTACGTCCAATCCCAAAACCTTCAACAGAGAAAGAACACCAAAACAAAATTCAGAAACACAGAGACCTAAAATAATCACTAGTTCACCTTACAAAGATTAACTTGAAGATAAATTAAAAATAAAAAAGTAAAATCGGTAAAAAGAATTTTGAGAAAGCAGACATGGGAAATATTGAAAATTACCAACGAAATAAGAAGACCAGAAATAATAACTTGTCAAACAATGAACGAAAGATTCCTGTTATTCTACCTATATAAAGGGAATTACAGACAGAATAGCAAAGAAATTTCCCAAAAAGACTTCAGACCGGTATTCAAACCACATTCAACTTTGTCCCAACTTTTAAGAAACCCCAAAGACAAAATTCTAATGAAAGCCAAGGAGTGTATGAGATACCGTGCAACAACTGTCGAAGAACTTATATAGGACAAACTAACAGAATATTATAAGCGAGCCGATGAACACCAACTAGCAATTAAACAGCACAATCCTTCATCGTCTTTAGCTACACATCATTTAGATACAGGACACCAAATTAATACCAACAATATCCGTTTAATTGCACTCTATATACCTTATAAGCAAGAATTATTAGAGAAGCAGTTGAAATTGAAAGAAGACCAAACGCCCTCAATAAACGAGATGACACTTCTAGAATGCCACAAATTTGGAAGAATATCGTTAAACAAGTTGATTCAACATTTCTACCAATTTCAAATCTTCCAGAAATTTCAAACACTTATGCTGCAACTATTCAGGGTCCCCACTTCTGCACCTTCTACATCACATACTAGACCAACTACCCAAGTCAAACACACTCGTCCAGATTAAAATTAAATTAGTTACCTTGTTTCATATTTTGTACTTGTTAAAAATAGTTCTTATTTCAATTTCTGTAATTGTCAAATAAATTCTTGACAAAGGGAACAAAGGACGTTCCCGAAACGTTGAATTAATTTTACGTTTATTTACACAAGTTTTAAAGAAAAATTGTCTTATTTAAACATGAATACTTGGAAATCTAAATAGAAATATATATATATATATATATATATATATATATAATATATTAAACTTTTCGTGGTTGCGCAGTGACTTCTTGCGTAGGTGTATTGCGCTTAAGCTGTTCGCATTATTGTAATCCATATGGATTTCATTTCTACACTAGCTTGGCTTATTGGATTTTCTGCTAGTGCGATGTATGTTGCTTCTTTGAGTTTTCGACGAATTGTGTTCTCATCCTTTGCGACTATCTGTATGTTATCCCATTGCATGCGGTGGTGTTGGTTCCAGACATGTTCGGCGATTCTTGATCTTTCTGTTTCACCCTTGCGGACGTTGTTTTTATGTTCCTGCGTTCTCACTTTGAGTGGTCTACTGGTCTCTCCTATGTATGCTCTGCCGGATTCGCATGGTAGGTTATATACACAATTCTTGGAATTCTGATCTTCATTGTATAGTTTGGTTTTGGTTAGTATTCCCCTGAGCGTTCTGGTCGATTTGAAGGCAGTGTGTATCTTGTATTTGCTGCCTATCCTTCGTATTTTGTCTGAGGTACCTTGTATATATGGTATTATCGCTGTATATTTAGGTTCTTTCTTTTCGGTTACCCTTTCCCTGTTTAGGTTAGGTGTTAGATCGGGGTAGCCATTTTCTTTGAGGGTTCTAGCGATATTTTCTTTTTCTTTGTTCAGGTCCTCTTGTTTTGAACATATCGTTTTTGCTCTATCGTACGACCATTTTGCCACAACTTCACGTTTTTGTGGTGACTGGAGTTGTAGTGTAGGTACTTCCCCGTTGGGTAGGTTTCCTGTATACACTTGTCGTGAAAGTGTTGCCATTCCTGTGTACAAGTACAAGTACAAGTAGGAATGGCAGTTTTTGTTCTGACTCCAATACCATTGTGAATTTTATGGAGGGTGCTCGGCTGTTTAGATGATCTAGGAATTCATCTAGCTTATGCTTGCCGTGTTGCCAAACTACGAAGGTATCGTCCACGTATCTAAGCCACATCCTTGGATTCCTCTATGAATTCGGATATCGCTTGGTCTTAAAAGTCTTCCATATATATATATATATATATATATATATATATATATATATATATATATATATATATATATATATATATATATATATATATTGCTCACTATGGGTGATAGTGGGAAACCTATCGCCATCCCGAACTCTTGGTGGTAGAATTTGTCTTCTACCTGAAAATATTTAGTTCTAATGCATATTGTCAGAAGTTCCATTATTGTGTTTACCGATAGTTGCGTGCGTTCGTCTAACATTTCATCTTTTTCCAGCTTGTCTCTTATGATAGTTAGTGCCTTATCGGTAGGCACATTTGTGAATAGACTCACAATGTCGAAGCTTACCAGTATTTCTTCGTGGTTTGGTTGGAAGTTTCTGATGGTCTCCACGTAGTGCTGTGTATTCTTGACCATAGACTCGGTTTTTCCCGATAAAGGTGTGATGATACCTAGCAGATAGTATGCTAATGGGTGGCAAGGTGAATTTCTCGATATCACAATTGGTCTGAGAGGAATTTTCTGTTTATGATTCTTTGGTAAGCCGTACAGATGCGGTGGTTTGCTGTAGTGTGGGTTAAGTCTAGTTCTCTGGTAGTCGGAGAACTCCCCCTTATGTTTTTCCAGCGTCAGGTATATCCGTCTTTCGATTGATGGTGTGGGGCCTTTTGGTATGTGTTTGTAATCGCCCCCGTCTAGTAGTTCTTGGATCTTACTGTTGTAAGTGTCCATATCCATTACCACAGTCGCGTTTGCTTTGTCTGCCGGGAGAATTTTGATCGATGGGTCATTCTAAAGGAAATGACCATTTTCCTTTCTAGGTTAGAGAGGTTAGCTTTAGTTCGCCTAGATGAATCTAGGACTGATCTAACCTTACTTCTGTACTCTTTGGCTTCTTCATGATCTAACTTCTTAGTTGTTTCTTCGACTGCGGTTATTAAATCTACTTTCGGTATATACCTCGGTGTTACCGCATAGTTCAAGCCTTTGTCCAGAACCTGCATTTCGTTTTCGTTCAACTGTCGTTTAGAGATGTTTATGACAGTGTTTTGTTATCAGTCTTGTTCGTTCACTCGATTTCGAATGGTTTCTCTAATCTCGTTGGATTGGTGTTCGAGCTGGTACTTTCTGAAGCGGCGATGAATGATGCGCTCTTTGACTAACGCTTCACTAGCTCTCTTGGCGATTATTGATATTTTTCGTCTGCGCATCGGAGTTTTCATGTTTAGCTCGGTGGGTATTACGTTGTTATCACGGGCTTTGCAGAGGAAGTTTAGGTGGTTCTCCTCTAGTGCTAGCTTGTTCATTGATGTT
Source organism: Vesta saturnalis (assembly GCA_036346205.1). NCBI lineage: Eukaryota > Metazoa > Arthropoda > Insecta > Coleoptera > Lampyridae > Vesta > Vesta saturnalis. Next base: position 1,853,324 of record JARFJB010000003.1, read on the forward strand.
TCAAGCTTTCTGAAAAGTTGTTTGACTTCGGGGACGTACCGAGTTACTAATTCTGTACTATAAGTGTTTTGTAACTGAGGTTCCTATTTGTGCAGTTAATCGGCCTATTTCCACAGCTTATGCTTTTTGAGCGCGACGTTTCGGAAGCGGACTCTGCTTCGGTCATCAGGCTTAGTCCTGAGAAGGACTGTTTTCGCACTTGAGTCGAATTCATATGTTATATATAATTTTTTCCCAAGCACTTGACTACTCTCAGATTCGAACTTGGTACCTTTCACTTACTAGTCTGACACCTATACCACTGAGCCACTGAGTAATCCAATATACATATTTTAGAATTTATATATATATATATATATATATATATATATATATATATATATATATATTATTGGATTTTCTGCTAGTGCGATGTATGTTGCTTCTTTGAGTTTTCGACGAGTTGTGCTTTCATCCTTTGCCACTATCTGCATGTTATCCCATTGGATAGGGTGGTCTTCGTTCCAGACATGTTCGGCGATTCTTGATCTTTCTGTTTCGTCCTTGTGGACGTTGTTCATATGTTCCTGCGTTCTCACTTTGAGTGGTCTACTGCTCTTTCCTATGTATTCTCTGCCGCATTCCAATATATAGATTAATTATGTTCTATGCAATTGTTTGACACGACGCGTAGCTTAGCGGAAAAACATTCCTAAGGTAGAATTTAAATTTTTTCAATATCTGAATAATGATCCATTTTATAGAAAAATGTGTTTTTAAAGAAAATTTAATTTTACATAAGTTTTCTTTGTAAAGTTTCTTAATATAAAGAAAAATGAAATAAATATGATTGAAAATGCTTAAACTGTATTATCGACATTTTTATAGAAGCGGGGGTTTTGAATTTTTTTTTCAGTTAGCATTTAAATGTCTCTTCTTAAACTCTATCTGACGTGCAATTTTAAACGTCTGTTTGACATAAATTAGTATTTTTGTTTTTACATTGTTGCCTATTGTCGTTTGGAATTTTTTTTAAGTTAGCATCTATATGTGTATTAACCCATAACTAACGTGAAGTTTTAAACGTCCGTCTGACATAGATTGTTTTTGTTTTTACAATGCTGCCTATTTTCATTATGAACGTATTAAAATAGGGAATGCATAATTATCCAAAAAGAAATTGTTACTAAAATTATTTCGTTTCTTTTAATTTCCATTTTGTAGGTTGGAAGGTCGTGTGTTGTTTCACACCAGATATTTTGTACTAATTAAATAAATAACTATTTTTGAAAAGAATTGACATTTGTAACCTGGATGTATGTATTTTGACTCGTAGAATTCAAATATGCAAAATATATCTATCGGTGTTGCATTTAAAAATCAAATGGCCTTCGGCAAAACCGCAAGTCGGCCAGCTTGGATCTTTATGTCAAGAGATTGGAAATTAGTTCTAATATAAAAATGCCAAATTAAAAAAAATCAGTTAAATATTTTTCAAGTTGTAAGCTTGTCCCGGCCCCCTGAGCCACCTGTTATATTATATCGAATGAAATTTCAAGTATCTACCTAATTATTTTAATTGTAAGTTTCTAATTTTCAGAATAGGTAATAGGTATGGTTGAGTTGATTTACAATTTTGTCGTGTGAAACGTGTGAATTATAATTAGTAAGTATAGGAATAATTTATACTTAAACGGTATTATTTGAAGCAAACAATTAAATTAAAGCTTTCATCAAGGTGAACACAAGAAAATCAAAATTAATCGAAATCACTGAACACTCGTACCTATTAATTATCTTCCGAATCTGATAAATATCTAAATTGAAAAGCAGGTGAAGCATGTATTTTCGTATTTGAAATTGTTCCGTCTCTAAAAAAAGTTTTTGTTTTTCTTATAGGTTTAAGAACGTCTCTAATTACTCTCTTCACCTGCTTTACTCTTTAATTCTATTTTTTTTTTAGTTCAAAAACGTTGTTAGAATTTTTATTTACGAATTCAGTTCCCCTTCTAAAATCCAATGTTACGCTATTAATATTTGTTAAATGTAGTGTACGGAATGATCTGTCATTGTAAGTTTTGATGTATGAACGAGTTATTTACAATTTTGATCTAATTTTCGAGATGTAGTAACAAAGCTGAATGCAATAAATTTTATTTTAGCATATTTTTTCTGCAGCCATCAGAACGATCGATATTTAGTTATGTGAATAGTAAAATGTGAATACAAAAGCAAAAGTTTCTTAATGAGTTCATTTCGTTTCTAAACGTTAGTTTGCTAATTGTAGCTTTTTATTGTTTCCTTTCCTAGTAAACGCAAATTAGGTTAGTTTTGCAAAAATAATAACGTCATTAAAGTTAGTTGATTTGTAGTTAACATTTCTAAATATAATGAGTAAATTAAAAAAATTAAAGTAAATAACAATTTATTTTAAAGTTGAAGGACAGTACCGAACTGGACTACCGCTTGTAGTATGACAGTAGTATTATTTTGTATTTTTAGACAGATAACGTCTATGTATTTTATGTAGTGGATATAAAATACAAAAAAAGAACTACTACTACATGTTTTATAAAAAAATTAAAATGACGCCGATAGACGTCCTGTCATTTTTTGCTATTCTGTATTGCAAGAATTGACAGGATGCCGATCTGCGTCATATACGCTAAGTATACAGGGTGTTACTTAAGTGTATGTACTTATTTTAAGGGGTGATTCCTGAGGCGATTTCGAACCGGAAAGTCCATATGAATATATGTCCTCAGAAGCTTCGTTATCGATCTACAGGCTGTTGAAGTTGTTGTGTTTTCGGTTTTTCCAAATTTTCGAAAACCCTTCTAGATATTACATTGAAATTTTACATATTGTATAAGCATGAAGGCCCTTATTTCAACTGAAAAGTTCATTTTTAATTTAACCAGTGGCGTAGATACAGCTAGGTCATGACATAAATTCCACAAAAAATGTGTTACACCACTGTTTTATATGACGCGTTTACACGATATTCATCGAAATCAATTCTGAACAAAAGGTCTCCATACATTTTACGTAAAACTCACCGTTTAGGAAAAAATAATTAAAAGTGTCGTGTCGTTATAACGTGCAGTTTATTTACAAGATAAAGATATGTCACAAAACACAAGTGAGCTCTGTCCGTTGATAAGGGAACATCGCTATGTATTTCGTTAATAATCCTGTCATGTCAGTCTTATTCTTGACAGGCAATAACTAGTTTAAAAATTTGTTCTTTTGTTGTTTTCAAATGTTTTGTCTTCATAAAGGTAAGAGAAATGGTCAATTATGCTATTTCGGAGATGACCGACATGCATTTCGTCTATGGTCTGGCTGACGGCAATGCTAAACAAGCCAGGCGTCTTTACCAAGAAAGATTTCCCAACCGTGCTGTTCGATAGTAGAACATTCACAAACATTATAACAATAAATTGAATTGTTAACGTATAAACATTAAACATTACAAACGGAAGATTAAAATAATGTTATTTAAATAATGTGCCTCTGGCTCAGTGGTAGATTAAGATAAGGGAGGGTTCAATTATATTTAATTTTAAATTGGTAACTCACCTGAAACGCGCTTGTCACTCAACTGCTTAGTTATTTTCACTTATGCCTATTAATAAAAATTATGTAAAATTTAGATATATAATTAAATGAAATCTCGGCACCATGTTATCTTTAAATCAGGAAAATAACAAAACCTATTTAATGAACATTAAAAGCTTTCTAATAATAACAAATATAACAATATGCAAAATTTATTTACCAAAATTATGGATAGTAGGAGAGGTACTAAAAGGTTTTAAAGCTAAGCTTAATAGATATAAAATTTACCACAAAAATTCCTCAGCAGTATTTTCTATAGACAGCTTCAAATACGGAGGCGGAACGGTCAAACAGATGAAAGCATTTTACATCTCTTTCTTATTCTGGATGTTTTATTGAATTAAACTTGCATTTTAATATTATATTATTAATTTTTTCAGAGAAACTTGGGTAAATAAGTTACTTAATAGCCATTTGTAATATAAGTGTTTAAAAATTAAAAGGTGGTGAAAATATAGTCCACCTAAACGTGCCTAAAAATCAAACAAATGCTTAGTTTAAACTATACTGAATTAAAAATTACTCACCACCAAAATTTCGTGATGGCACGAATATAAAAATTAATTAAAAATCATCTTATTGCGGTTAATATTCAGTATTAACTGAATTACTCAAAAGCTTTCTGAATCAACCAAGTAATAGTTTTCTGCGTTGCGCTGTTACATAATATAAATCCAATTTTTAAGAGAGGAATTAAAACTATTTATGTAGTACACACAAAAGATTTGTTATATGAAGTGCAAATTAAGTTGCCAGTTTTCAATTTTATATGAAACTAATTAAAAACTCCTCTAATTTTAAGCCAAATAAATTAATGATTTTAGATTAACGTATTTATTAATACAACCCCCAAAAAAGGTTGTTACACACCCCCTCCTAAAATTTGGACTCGGAGATCACCTAAGCGGAGATTCCAAACACTAAGCTAATATATAAAATTATTAAAATTTAAAAAATACAAAATGTTAAGGTAATTAAAATATAAGCAATATTTAAAAAAATAACAAGAAAATGTACGAAGAAGTACGGAAAATGTGGTGACGTCGGTCAGGAAAGACCCCTCGCAACACCAAAAAAGCTAATGACGCGCTACCACCCGCACACGCCACTAGTCGAGAATCAAGGACCCGAAACCTTAAATAAAGTCAAAAAACTTTAACTGGTGGGGTTAGTGAAGCAAACCACCATCAGGAGAGCAAAATGAGTATCCGGTAAAAAAATTTGAATCTAAGGTAAAAAACGAACGGAAACCGTAACCTACCATGACCTGAAGGGACAGTGGGCAGAGAACCCGGAAACGGTCATCGTGCAACTTCATAAAAATCAAGGCTAAACGCCACTCTACTCGAGAGTATTAAAAACAATCCTTTCGGACTAACAATAAATAATCGCGAGATTTGAGGTCGAGAGAGAGCGGTTCAATTACCCTACCCCGGTGGTCTCAAACCAAGCCTCCTAGGTACATAACACAACTACCACTGTCACGTTCGATAAGTAAGTCAAAATCGGTAAATCCAAGATACGATTACTTTCATGGCAAATTAGCTCAGGATGCTTCGTCGTGGAGAACAAGAGAGGCCACTCTACCCTTCACGAGATTCAGGTTTCATGTTGTTCCACAGTCATCGTCCAAGACTCAACATACCCTAACTAACACGCATATTTTGTAAATAAATCGAAATCTAGGTGAGATAGCCAAGAGAAAGGTGATGCACTCTTACGAACACAACAACCCCCTTCTAAAACTACCAAAACGTCATAATCAGGAAGTGAACTAATCGTGGTTGACACGAGGCGAACCGAAGTCCTCAAGCACCGTCCAAGAATAGTAACACTACACAAATCAGGAAAAAATAAAATAACTAAATTAATCAAAAATAAAAATGTTAGAAGCATTACTAGTTTTCTTATCAAAGGTAAAGAGTTTACACGTCAAATTAACGATCAGAGGTAAACTCAAAATAGTTATCTTCAATTTTACTATTGTAACAATAGCAAATGGAAAATCCATTAAAGAAAGATAATCTGCCTGAGAACTAATGTCCCACAAAGTCAAAATAAACGCACGATGTGATCTAAATATCAAACATCATGCTAAAAAATCAATCACACAATGGGATCTAAATATCAACCATCGTGCTAAACAAATGTAGCAAAAATCATGCTAACAAATGTAAAAAAAATAATTAAGTGGTTTGCAAAGCCACTAATATAAAATAAAATAATGTGCGAAATAAGCACAAAATAAAATTATTTTGAAAAATTATCAAAATAATTAAAAAATATGAATAAGAAAACCAGAATGTAAAAATACTAAAATCGAAAAATAATTAAAAAGAATACTAAAAAATAAGGACTAATGAGGTTTTAAATCCTTAACATGAAAAACACCTAAGGGTTTATTATCAATAGGGGTGGCCAATCGGTACGTAGTTGGACCTACCACTTCAATAACTTTCGCTTCAATAAATTTTGGAGCTAACTTTTGACTATAATTTTAGTCGCATCAGATAAAGTAAAATTCTTTTTCCAAACCAAATCGCCAACGTTTAATTTCAACGGACGACGTCGCAAATTGTAAGATTTTGAATTTCTTTCGTAAGCTGCATGTAAATTTTGTTTAACATGTTTAAAAATAGGTGAAAGTTCATTTAAATCTTGAACTAATTGTTCACGGTTAGTAATAAATAAATCATCCTCTTTGAAATCCTTTAGTCGACCATAAAAATCTCCAGAAATAGGAACTGTCCGACCAAACGCCAAAAAGGAAGGTGAAAATTTCGTAGACTCATGAACAGCGTTACGAATAGCATGCGCAATTTTGTGAATTTCAACATCCCATTCCTTGTGATCATCTTGAATATAAGATCTAATCGCAATACCTACTACTTTATTAACTCTCTCAACAAAATTTACTTGAGGGTGATAACTAGCATTAAACCAAACGGATTGGACTTTGTAAGAACTCATTAAATTTTTAAATTGTGAACTTTTAAATTGAGGACCATTGTCCACCATACAAATTTGAGGAACTCCATAAACTAGAAATACATAATTCTCAATATATTGACAAATTCTTTTAGCAGTAGCACTGCGCATAGGGTGAATCAAAGTAAATTTAGTAAACCAATCACAAATAACTAATAAAACTGTGTTTCCACTCTTCGATCTAGGAAAAGGACCCACTAAATCAATAGAAATACATTGAAAAGGATAAGAAACATTTTTCTCTTTACCCATAAAACCATAATGATTAAATTGTGAAGACTTGCTTCGATTACAAACATTGCAATTCCTAATATATTTCGAAATATCTGACTTCATTTTTGGCCAGTAATAAAATTCTTTAATTTTTGAAAAAGTTTTAAAAACACCAAAATGTGATGATGTAGGATCATCATGAAATTTTCGTAAAATATCTTTCCTTAAAGATTTCGGAACAACTAATTTCCATTCCACTAAATTCGATTCAATGTTTAAATCATTAGAAATAAATTTGTAGAGTTTATCATCTTCAACTCTCCAATTAGGAAATAATTCAGGATTTTTAGAAACATTGGCTAACATCTTCTTATACCAATCGTCTAAATCAACAACAGAAAATTCTAAAGAACTAACTTCCAATTAATTTGAAAAAAAATCTTAAGCAGGAATACTAACTAAAGTATTAATATTGTCATTATGTGACATAAAAATTCATTATCAAAATTAATGTAATTCAAGCGTTTCAAAATTTAAATAAATGTATTAACAATTGAATGAAGTTTCTCAATAACAAAACTTAAATATGATAAATTGAGATTTACAAAATTCACATTTATCTTTTAATTAATATTTAACTTGGCATCATTTAGCCTTTAAAAGTACTTAAAAAAAACAATATCGTTTAAATAACAAAAACTGAATGGGATAAATCATGACCTAGAATTGAATCTATAAATCGATGTAATGTATCATAATCAAATATTGAATGCTGATTACATAAAATGTAATCAAGTAAATTTGGATTAATCCTTTTAAATTTAATTTACATCTCTCATCTATTGTCAACCTTCTGCTCCATTTACAATTAAAAATGTTAACTACTAAAATAGCTCATCAATATAAAAACATCAATTAAATAATTAAAATTTGTCATCGTAAAATATTATATAAACACATAATCATAAAGAAACACATAAAAACAAGCGTAACCTAAATTGTAACACTCCTTAAAATTCTGTAAACACTTAATATAAAAGCAATTAAAAATATAAACAAGCACAAGTGAGAATAAGTAACATTGAAACAACAGCCAATTCAGGTCCTTTTCTGGCCCACAAAGCACTAAATTTCAAGTAATAAAAATCAAAGTCAAGTAATAAGAATCAATGTAATAAATTTCAAGTCCCTGCTCTATCGCGCCAAATTATATCAATAAATTGAATTGTTAACGTATAAACATTAAACATTACAAACGGAAGATTAAAATAATGTTATTTAAATAATGTGCCTCTGGCTCAGTGGTAGATTAAGATAAGGGAGGGTTCAATTATATTTAATTTTAAATTGGTAACTCACCTGAAACGCCGCTTGTCACTCAACTGCTAGTTATTTTCACTTATGCCTATTAATAAAAATTATGTAAAATTTAGATATAATTAAATGAAATCTCGGGCACCATGTTATCTTTAAATCAGGAAAATAACAAAACCTATTTAATGAACATTAAAAGCTTTCTAATAACAAATACTAACAATATGCAAAAATTTATTTACCAAAATTATGGATAGTAGGAGAGGTACTAAAAGGTTTTAAAGCTAAGCTTAATAGATATAAAATTTACCACAAAATTCCTCAGCAGTATTTTCTATAGACAGCTTCAAATACGGAGGCGGAACGGTCAAACAGATGAAAGCATTTTTACATCTCTTTCTTATTCTGGATGTTTTATTGAATTAAACTTGCATTTTAATATTATATTATTAATTTTTTCCAAAGAGAAACTTAAAATAAGTTACTTAATAGCCATTTGTAATATAAGTGTTTAAAAATTAAAAGGTGGTGAAAATATAGTGCCACCTAAACGTGCCTAAAAAATCAAACAAATTCTTAGTTTAAACTATACTGAATTAAAAAATACTCACCACCAAAATTTCGTGATGGCACGAATATAAAAATTAATTAAAATCATCTTATTGCGGTTAATATTCAGTATTAACTGAATTACTCAAAAGCTTTCTGAATCAACCAAGTACAATAGTTTTCTCGTTGCGCTGTTACATAATATAAATCCAATTTTTTAAAGGAATTAAAACTATTTATGTAGTACACACAAAAGATTTGTTATATGAAGTGCAAATTAAGTTGCCAGTTTTCAATTTTATATGAAACTAATTAAAACTCCTCTAATTTTAAGCCAAATAAATTAATGATTTTAGATTAACGTATTTATTAATACAACCCCCAAAAAGGTTGTTACAACATCCATCTGCGACTGTCTCAATATGGCAGTTTACAAAATGGAAACTGAGAAAGGCGACCTCGTACAGTGAGGACGGCGGAAGTAGAGGCTGTTCTCAATGAAATTGAACAGAATCCAGGATCTAGTACACGCAAAATTGAGTGCGTTAAATATTTGCCACAAAACTGTATGGGAAATTTTGAGAGAATATTTGCTGTATCCGTATCATCTGCAAAGAGTGCAAGCTCTCCTTCCACGAGATTTTCCAGCACGCAGGAATTTTTCCATGTGGTTTCTCCAGAAGGTTGCAGAAAATCCTCATTTCGACAGGCAAATTATCTTCACGGATGAAGCAAATTTCTCCAGAGAAGCAATCAAAAATTTTCGTAATGCTCATTTATGGAGCGAAGAGAACTTTCATGCTATAGTAGAAACAAAATTTCAGCAGCAATTTTCAGTCAACGTGTGGGTTGATATTATTGGAGATTTTTTAGTTGGATCATTCTTTCTTCCAAGGCGCCTTGACGGCAATACCTATCGTGCGTTTCTTCAAAATAATTTGCCTGAATTACTAGAAAATGTCCCTGTTCTAGTACGTCAGCACATGTGGTTCATACGACGGTGCCCCGGCCCACTTCAGCATTTTGGTGCGTGAATATTTGAATTCAGTTTACCCAAATCGATGGATAAGTCGTGAGGGGCCTCAGTTCTGGCCACCGAGATCGCCTGATCTGAACAGCTTAGACCTTTATTGCTGGGGACATCTTAAAACTCTAGTTTATAATACACCAGTTCAGACGTTGGAAAACTTACGCAATAGAATAATTGAGGGCTGTGCAACCATACAGAACACACCGGGAATTTTTGAGAGTGCGTCGTTCAATGAGGAGAAGGACAGAAGCCTGTATAGAAGCGGATGGTGGACATTTTCAGCATTTTTTATGAATGACTGCACAAAAGTTTTTCCCTTTATTGTTCAGTTTCTGTGAATAGTTTCTGTTAGGAATAAATGCACTTTATAACGACACGACACTTTTCAATTATATTTCCTAAACGGTGACTTTTACGTGAAAATGTATAGAGACGTTTTTTGTTCGGAATTGATTTCTGATGAGTATCTTGTAAACGCGTCATATAAAACAGTGGCGTAACACATTTTTGTTGTGGAATTTATGTCATGACCTAGCTGTATCTACGCCACTGGTTAAATTAAAAATGAACTTTTCAGTTGAAATAAGGGCCTTCATGCCCTTATACAATATGAAAATTTCAATGTAATATCTAGAAGGTTTTCAAAAAATTGAAAAACCGAAAACACAACAACTTCAACAGCCTGTAGATCGATAACGAAGCTTCTGAGGACATATATTCATATGAACTTTCCGGCTGAAAATCGCCTCAGGAATCACCCCTTAAAATAAGTACATACACTTAAGTAACACCCTGTATAATAGTTGCAGTTTCGTATAAAAAATATATGTTTACAAAAGAAAACATTATTTATTGCACATGCTAACAATAAATAATTAATAACAAATAACAAAATAAAGTAATAGTAATTATACACTAAGGTAGAGAAGACAATTTTCTGAGCCGAGGAGCGTCGAGGGAAATAAGTGTACGAGGCTCAGAAGGTCTTCTCTACCGTGGTTTATATATTATTTTATTCACTACTAGCACACGTATTCAGTAAATATGACAATAAATAAATATAATTCAAATAATCTTATTATTACATAAAAAATTAAGTGGCCTGAGGTTTTCACATGTTTCAATTTGTTGACATTTTGTAATACATTCACATTTAACTTTTAATCATCCTTAGGTAGTTTCAGTAGCTAAAATGGAAAGTAGTACTCCTCCAGAAATTAGAGAGGCAGCAGAGCATGTAGCATCAGGCAGCTTATTACCTGAAAAATCGAAATAGTACTACCTTAAAGTGTATTCAAATTTCAAAGATTGGTGCCAGTCGAAAGGCGTACTAAAAGTGAGTGAAAATGTGATCTTAGAGTATTTTCAAGAGAGATCCGAAAATAGGAAAGCTTCCAGTTTGTGGGCTACATTTTCGATGTTAAAACAAACTTTAAAGCTGAACGAAAATATTGACATTTCGAAATATTATAAAGTAATTGCATTTTTAAAAAGAAAGAATGATTCCTGTATGCCGAAAAAATCACCCGTATTTGAAAAGGGGGACCTAGCAAAATTTCTCGCCGAAGCTCCTGATGCCATGTTTCTTTGCACTAGGGTAAATCTTTTGATGGAATAGTTAAATTAAGCAATTATTATGGTGTTTCAGGTCATCCTTGTAATAGGCGTAGCAGGAGCTTGCAGGACGGCTGAGCTATGCAATATGAGAGTGGCAGATATTGATGTTCCTGATGACATAATCATAGTCAACATCCCGCTTACGAAAACAAAATCGGCAAGAAAATTTGTAATTGTAGAACCACAGTGGGTTAATCTCGTGAAGGGTTACCTGTCACAGAGGCCTCATCCAGACATGGAAAAGCCTTTATCATTCCGATCAAACCAACTAGGCAAAATATGGGCCATAATTCAATAAGCGGTGTTCCTAAAAAGGTTGCAAGATATTTAAATTTCCCTAATGCATATCAGTTTACGGGACATTCGTTGAGAAGGACATCGGCTACAATTTTAGCAGATATTGGCGGTGACTTATTATCTCTAAAACGGCATGGTGAGTGGAAATCATCTACAGTGGCAGAAGGATATGTAGAAGATTCTATTGCCGATAAAAGAAGAATTGCGCACATGGTCCAAGGAAATTCTTGCACTGTGTGACACACCAACCTCAAGTATCGATAATGCTACAAACGAATCAGTTTTTGAAGAGATTTGTTATTCTAGCATCAACATACCCCTGCAAGATTTCCATTGAATGAAGATGGGCCTACTACTCCTTGTGCTTCATCATCATCGAATGTAAACTAACCTATAGGAAATCTTACTTCTAATGCATATGCGTCACGAATTAACATTACGTACAATAATTGTACAATTAATTACCATTTTCTACATTAATTTCTTAATTGTTGTTTTTTCCATTTCATTTTCTTAAAGTTTCTGTTGCGCAAGCAATTAAAGTAAAACTTAACCTCTCTTTCTTTTATAAATAAATAAAAAGAATGCAGATCCTAAAAACATGCACGTCCTCAAAGGAACGCGGCTTTTAACGCGACTTTTTGTTATTGGTATTAGATAGGCAACCAACTGTCAATTTCATTATCTACTACTGAGAAAAATTAAGCAGGTCGAGAAAAACGAAATCTCGACTCCAAAATCGGCCTACTAATGGCATATTCTATCGCTAGTAGTGAATAAAAAAATAAAAAAAACCAGTATATAAATGACACATAAAAGTTTCATGTTGCATTCGGTTGATGCCATTCTTCAAAACATCCGGGACAAAGAGGTGGTTTTAACACACAGCCTTTACAGCGAAAACTCGTTTCTCTACGTTGTTGTTTTTTGGTACACAATCTACATTTTTCAAAAACTGATTTTTTTTTGGAGTTAGGTCCTGGATTACCCGGAATTTTTTCCGGCCAATGTCCTATAACCGAATTTGCCATTTCATTTGATAGAACTTGAACGGTTTTAGGTTCTACTTGTCTGCTATCATGTACTTGTCGCCGTATTAAATCCTTTCCTTCTAAATTAGAAGGTAAATTGAGAAGAGATCGAATCAGTTCATCTCTAAAATGAATTAAGTGGTACTTGGAAGAACAACGTTTGCAATATTTCTTGTAAATAAAGAATGCATTCCAAGTGTTGACATCTAAATGGTACAGTATCACTTTTTTGTACCACCAAATAGTTTTCCTGGGTGTAGAATGCGTTGAGGTCATTTGGTCGCATCGATCTATCCCGACATATGAATATTATGATGCTACTTCTTCAGGTTTTCTTTTTCCTTTCCGAACCTATTTTGACTGTTATAAATATTTGGTGGTGTAAATGGTATAATAAAAGTAATAATAAAATAATAATGTAATAAATGAAATAAGAAATAAATGTTCTCCTAAACACAAAATCGTTAAGCTAACTGGAGATACTAACCATTCACCACAAATAATACCGTTGTCCCAGTCGGAAGATTAATATAGGGCCAGTCTTTTGATTTGCTTGATTACCACAATTTTCTGCTAGCTTACTTCCACTGAACATCAATATAAAAAAAATTTGCAATGTAACACTAATAAAAATGATCTCGGACGCCAAGTTATTTTTTAATAATGCTCGGAATAACTAAACCGAGTTCTACACTAAAAATTTATCAAAATGTAAAACAATAAAAAATATACAATTATGTTTATTAAATATTTAAAGTGAAAGGGTTAAATAAAATATATCTTAAAAACTAATTGTAAAAACCTCAAATTACTAAACAAAATCATTAAACATTAAATACCTGTTACTAAATACACAAAATCTTCTTGAGAATCCCTGGTATTATAAAAATAATGCGGAAATGCAAACCAAAATGACGTAATCCTTGTGTAATGTTGCGCAGTATATTGCAATAACAATGCTTTTATGTTGTCAACCACATCCAACACTGGAATTTTCCGTCTTAAAAATTTATCTTCTTGAAATTGAATAAACCAATTTTTATTGCATTTCTTGAAATTTTCAATGCAAAAATTGCAATCATAAAATGAAAGCGTACGCAACAGTAAAATTAAATGCGTACTTAAAATGTAATTAAAGTGTAAATCACAGTAAAAGTAAAATAAAAGTAAAAGTGAAGTAAAAGTAAAATAAAAGTGCCTGAAAAGAGAAAATGTTTTAATTTTTAATATTACGAGTTAAAAGATATCTTACCATCAAATTAATGGCACTTGCACAAAATTTAGGTGAAAAACAGAAAACATTCTGCTTCTCACAACGTTCATCAGGAAGTGAAAAAAAATGGATGCTTTAAAATTAGACGAGCTAGTCGTGCGCGAAAGGCTTTGCGCAGTAATAAGTCACGATGACGTAATGCGCGAATAAAATGATCAGAAAAAGTAATTTAACGTGGGAATATAAACCTTTAAGAAATATTATGCCCTTAAGAAGATATGCACTTAAGTTACACCAAAATGCAAATTAAGTTGCCTACCACATACCTATATTTCAATAATTAAAATTTTTCTTATATTTACAACAGAACGAATGAAAGACCTTAAATTAAGGTATATTTTAATACAACTCAAAAAGGTTTGTTACACTGTTATCATACGGGGATGATTTCGTGTGGTCAAAACTAAAACGTCCCTTTTGTCCTTCCGTTTTGATACATATACTCGTTTATATCGAGCCCAGTAATGCTCTCTTGGTTTAATTTTCTGGCTGACTAGATATTTGGGATTGCCTCTTCTATTAGACCTAAAGTGCCATTTGTGTGTTTTTATTATCAAGCAGTTTTTCGGAAAGTTCAATACTATTGTAAAAATTATCCATAAATATTTCATGACCTTTGTTTAGGTAAGATCTCAACAGTCGCATCACTAATTCTTCGGCTTTTTGTTGTTTTGTTTCGACTGTTCTTATTGCCAATGTACATTTCAAATTCAACAAGTATCCGTCTGATGTCGTTAACTCAGAATTTTATCCCATATCTATCTTTTTTATTTTTATGTATACCCTAAAGACGAGCCTACCACGGTAGTGTAACAAGATTCGTCTATGGATAGTTCTTTTGAAGGCGTGTAAATTGCTTGATATTGATTAATTAATTTGTCTATAAGTGGTTGCACTTTTCTCCTCTTTAGCGTTTGGTTCAGAATAACATAAAAGCGCAAAATTTGTTCGAATCTTCTGGACATCACGTGAGGAAATATAGGGTGATAGTAAAGTGGATCCGTGTAAGAAAAGTATTTACGTATATTACTGGTTGCAACTTGTCCTGAAGAAGACAGAGTTCAAAGAAAGCTTCATCTCCTCAACAGTTATAGATCGGAAATTGTCTGACCGATTGTGTTTTGTTTTGGTCTATTTGTGTTGCAACAAATTTGGTTATAATTATTTGTACAGGGTGGCCAATTAAGAATGCGAGGTACTATATCTGGGAAACTATCCATCGTAGAGGCTTGCGCAAAAAAGTTATTACTAAAACGGCTAATACAAAGTTTCTGAAATGGCCGGTAGGGGCGTAACTGCAATCTTGAATCTAAAAAGGTGATGTTTCTGTGAATTCTGCTATATTAACCTAATAAAAATAACTGACTCTTAAAGTCGAGGATAATCTGACCTTTTTTGTTTGGCACTTTTGACGTACGTCTCAAAATAGAGTGGTGGGGGTATAAATAAATAACCTCCGTATCTTCAAACGGCTAAGCCGATTTTAACAAACTTGGGCGCGTTGAAATGAGCTTTTCTTGGGCTACAAATGTTAAAATAATTGAAGTTTTGTTAGTTTCACATGTTGTCGCTAGAGGGCTTTGTTCGACATTCCGACAGAAACGGTTAATTTTCGCAAAAAAATTAAATGCAATTAAAAGCTCGCGAAAACCGCATCTCGATATCTTGTTCCTAACCTAAAATATTGGCCAAAGAAAACTTTAACGAAAATCCCTTAAATTTTTATTTTTTAACTATATTTTTCTGGAATTGTTTCTATTATGTAGTTGTGGCCCTAAAAGGACCGTTTAAAGGAGGAAGGTTTTAATGCCCCGTAAATGCTCGAAATGCTGACCATCACGCTCTATGCATTGCTGAAGCCTCATGACTAGACAAAACTGCAGCTTCAATTTCGGCTCTGGTATGTTACGTATTGCGTTACGAATCCGGTTTTTCATATCTTCTCTAGTAGTAGGTTGAGTCCGAAACACGATGTCCTTTAAGCGCCCCCATAAATAAAAATCGAGGCAAGTTAAGTCTGGCTATCGCCGAGGCCATGGAAACAGACTTCCTCTTCCAATCCACCGCTGTTGAAATACTGCATTAATATGATCTCGCACATTAATAGCAAAATGTGCTGGGCAACCATCCAACTGCAAAAACAATTTTGGATTGTTTCCAGAGGCACATCTTCCAACAACAACGGTAATTGATTGGCCAAAAGTCAATAAATCATTGCCATTTAGGGGTTGCTCGAAAAATATGGCCCAATAATTCTGCCTCACAGTATGCCACACCATACATTTAAACTCCAACGTCCTTGGGCTGAAATTCACGCAACCAATGGGGATTTTCTGCAGACCAATAATGCATATTGTGCAGATTGACTCTCCCATCACTACTGAAGGTGGCTTCATCGGTCCAAAGAATTTGAAATAAAAATTCTCTATTTTCGCGTATCATGCCTAACATCCAATGGCAATAGTCTAACTTCGATCAAAATCTTCCTCTTTCAAGGCCTGATGCAAAACGACATGATATGGGTGCATTCTTAAAGTAATTAAAAAGTTTAAACGAATACCTATACATTTTGATGGCCGTTAGAACTTACCTATGGTCCTTCAAAATATTTTGAACCGTTGTCCGTGATATCCCAACTCAGTGGATAATGCTCTTGTGCTAACATGAGGATTTCCTTAATATAGCCCAGTACACGGTTAATATTTTCTTGTGTTCTTCCAATTCTTGCCGTTGAAACGTAGGCCGAAAACTACTATTGGCTCGTAAGCTCACCACTAATCGGAGAAAACTCTTACATCGCAAGGATGCCGATTTGGATATCGAGCCGCGTAAACTATTTTAGCTACTGCGGCATTCTGAAGATATTCAAAATAAACCGTAAGCATATCAACAGCTTCATTATTCGTAAAACGCATTTTGAAAGCACAAAATTACTCAAAGTAACGCGAAAGTATTGACAACTATTGACAATTTGAGGATTATGTATGTTTTGTTTAGGTATCTGTTTCCATTGCCTGCTTCTATTAATTGTATTTTTCGTACATATCCATAGTGAATATGCATTTAAACAAACAAAAATAGGCCTTTCGTATAACTTTTAGCATTGCTTACTTGCCCGTATTAATTTTAAAAAGGTGATTTTATTCTAGTGAATAAATTTACAAACATTTAAAATCGCAATTTCTAAGTAACCTATTCAGAACCGAAATTGAAGCTGAGTTTTTCTACCCATAAGAGGCCTCAGCAATGCACAGAGTGATGGTCAGCATGTCGAGCATTTATGGGGCATTAAAACCTTCCTCCTGTAAATCGGTCCTTTTAGGGCCACAACTTACATAATAGAAATAATTCCAGCAGAAAAATATGGTTAAAAAAATTTTTTGGCGGTCCATCTCTTAAGGAATGACACTGGTAAGGCATCACTCTACCAAATGCAGTACAACAAAATTAACATGCTGCATATAGAAAATCAAAACGCCGTGCGGCGTTGTGTCAATGATAGACATAATATGGATGGACGCGGTACGGCGTTCTGTCACAATGTGAATATTTCGATTGACGCCGTACAGCGTCACTGTCCTTCAACGTGTTAATTTTATTAGATACATAAATAAAAAGTTCACCTCGAGTAGGATTTGAACCTACGACCTGTTCTTTGCTAGAGTACCGCGCTAACCAACTGCGCTATTAAGATTCAAGCCCCAATGGATGCAAACTTTGTCTTTATGTATGTAGAACTGATGTAAATTTTAAATAATGAGATTAAAATCAAATTACTTACATTAATGGAATGTGAGCCTGCAATATAGCAAGGATTCACACAAACCAAAGCAACTTGACTAATATTAAATTATTATAAGTTTTGTTAGAATGTATGTAGAACTTATAATAACAATTTATTTAATCTAGGTGAGCGATTTTAATATGTCGTCGTTGTTCTGAAGAAACCTATGTGTCATTTTTGCTACTTACGAGATTTTTATAATAGTCAGTGCAGGCTCGTGAGCGAAATGTCTGGTGGGTCAATTGCAATATTATGTGAACACTTAAGACTTGTGTAGGGTTGTTTAGCGTGATGTCAGACGTGAGCGCGGCACATTGTAACGAACCGCAAGTCATTACTTCAAAATTTTTTAATTAATTAATTATTTAACAATCAGCCCTCGTAAAAGAAATGATGTAAGCTTTAGTATTCAACCACCTGCAAAACTTAATCTAATATTTCTTAGTATTCCGTATTACTCAGTACCTAACTTAATATTTCTCATTATTTCGTTTGATTGCACAACAATAATTAATTTGTTTCCACTCCAACGTAGATTTCATAAAACATCGAAAGTTTTATACGTCAGAGTAATCTCCGCCAATTACAAATAGGATTCCCCAAACAGAAGCCACCACCGCATACCGAGAGTCCCTATAAAAACCGCGCCGCGCACCTTTAAGTGAATTATTATTAACCAGTAGCCGCCGTAGAAGAGTTCCGTAGCGCCACGTGAACGCATCCCGCCGCCGAGAATTATTTAGTTGGTTGCACCAGCTCCTGTATTAGTTAGTCCGTTTGACTAACTCCGATTCCAGAACACCTGCACGTGACGGTTGCGTTAAAGTAAATCGCCGCAGACCTAGTGATAGCCACCGCGAGCTTAGCTCCCTGTATTTGCGAACGCGCACCGCGAATCTTTTGTAAATAGCTATCCTCGATCTTTGTGATTAACGACACGTAAGTCTGTAGACTAATTCAGAACAATCACAAACACCAGCACACACCAACCCCAGACCGCTACGGGCAAAAGCCACGAGGTAGTCGGGAATACAAACACATACCAACCCCAGACCGCTACGGGCAAAGCCACGAGGTAGTCGAGATCACAAACGCAAACACACAAAACCCCAGACAGCCACGGGCAAAAGCCACGTGGTAGTCGAGTCTACACGCTAAACGACCGAAACCCCAGAGAGCGACGGGCTAGTCCCGGAGCAGTCATAAAACACACACACCAAAACACCCAGACAGCCACGGGCAAAAGCAACGAGGTAGTCGGAGATCACACCCACCACGCTAACATATACCTGACGACGAGAGCTAAGTAGGACTGTATAGACCTGCAGCTTTCATCATTTACTCTCACTTACATTCTAAACACCTGAATTCACTAGCTCGCTGGCAAAGACCGAAGTTCCTATAATCACAAACGAATTAAACGTAGAGTATCCGTCAAAGACCTGTAGTAGGAAAACCGTCCATCGATAACCCGCGCTTAGTAATTGGATTTCAAGAAAGCAATCAATTAATTGTTTTCCACCAGCTTATTCCGCAAGTATAAACCGCCTTTAATAAATACGTGTTTTGTACGTATACAAGTAGGTAACGTTCGTTGGTATCTACGTGAAATTTCCTTCGTTTGCATAAAGGAAATCACCACCATAAAATTACATCCCCGAAGATAACGTGCAGATATTAATTATACAACCAAACTTGTATAATCCGCCCAGTCTAAATTTAATGCAAAGGTAAACGAAGTCATATTTTCAAACATAATACATCGCGAAAGTAAATTACTTCACGAAGCATACGCGCCTGTCCGTCTTCCAGAAATTACTAAAGGTAAAGAGCCGCACGCAATTAGACCGGTACAACCGTCATGCGTACTATCATGAACTCGGGATATCGATTTTCACTAGTGACCTAGATTCGCCCAACCCTCGTTTTGAATAACCAGTAGTTTGTTTATAAATTCTTTTCTTTTATAAACAGGGCCGTATCCAGCATAAATAATTAATTAAACACAACGTTATTAATCATTTAAATATTACGGTCATTATTGAGTGTAACTAGGGTGTATTAAAATCTATTTTCCAGAAGCGACTTCGACAACAATAAGCTGTCGCATCGATCGAGTGGAAGGAAGGACGCCCCCTACGCCGCCGTCTCAATCAGAACGTCAAGTTGTTTTATTATTGTCACAGTTTATGTTAGTTGATTTAGAATAAGTGTGAATATATATTAGATTTGGATAATATAGGATAATATATTTTTAAACCGTTTTATTTTAATTATTTTATGTGGACAGTGTAGAGCTAAGATTAAAGATACCGACGAACCCACCCCCCTCTTTAGTTTAAATTTAAAGACCGATTGCAGTTTAGCCGCGGCAAATATAAAAATTGTAAGAAAGGACCTTGCAACATTGGTTCCTAAGTTCCTAGTAACCGTTGTTATCCACAAATATACGTGCACGGTGTGAAAACTTGATTGATTTGTTTTTAAAAACATCGAAAATCATGGTAATGTGTTTTTCACTTGAGTGTAAACACTACAATGAAAGGGATACCAGCAAGTTTTTTAGATTTTCCAAAGATGAGTGGGAAAAGAAGCGATGAACAAATTTAATACGGTAAGATAAGTAATGTGTCAAGTTTGTGATTCTGTCGTACCTACAATACCATGTAATTAACATGAAATTGTAATCAATATAATTTTAGAAGACAAGATAGAGACCCCAGTGATCATTCAAGAATTTGTAGTTGCCATTTTATTGATGGACTGCGTGAAAACCGTTCAAACGGTTCAAACACAACGCAGAAAAAAAATTTCAATTTTCGTCACCCGGAAAAAGAACCAAAACGAGGTAACTAAATGCTTTGAAAGTGCACGTTTTAGATGTTTCTAAATTTTTAAATAATTTTTAGAAAAACCAAGATTATGCTATTTTCGCACCAAGCCACATGCAGTAATACGGAACAAGCTGCAGCTTTTAGTGAAAGTGTGCCAGATGTGTGTGAAGCAAACGAGAGTGTTTCTACAAGTATAGTACTAACAGATGCTGAAAATTATTTTCTGCTTGAATGAGTTGAATTAACAGCCAAAAAACTAAACATGAAGTTGTGTTTACTTTCGAACATCTTCATCCCCGAGATGATTTAGTGGCATTGTACACAGGGCCTGCCCAATAAGGATATATTTTTGGTGCTATTCAAGTTATTGAACAAGGTAGAAAGGAACTATTATTTGAATTGGCAGGTGGATAAAATTGCGCCAGTTAATCAATTATATAGGGGAGAGTTGGGGAACCGTACGCAAGAGGTAACCGTGCGCACAGCTATATCTAGCAATTGAGCGGTATTTAGAAACACCCCTTCCACGAAACCTTGAGCAGCGTCACTTACGATTCGATCACACCACAAGCGGCAGCTCTACAGTGTCAGTTGCTCTCAGAAAGTGATCGTGTCTGTTTATGTACAAGTTTTCCACGTGAATAAAATAAGACGGTAAGTCTCTAATTGTTAACCGATTATTTTGAAATAAATATATTCTTAAAGGATATGATCTCCTGCATGTATGCATCTATCCTTGTTTAATATAACCTAAATAATTTTGTAATGTGGGTGATTTGGTTCGGAATACACGGTCGAGTAATGATGCGCAAAAATGCGCACCATTACCCATCATTCAATTGAATGGTAAGTAATACAAATCTGTTTTTTCATTTGGATACCATATAAATATATAAGAAAACAGATATTAATGCCTATAGTGCGCAAACGTTGGAGGAAGCACTAAATGCTGTCAGAAACGATGGCAGGAAAATTAGGCAGTCGGTGGAGCATACCGCATTGAATCAACCTATGAAGAAACCTCAACGCGATGAACCGAAAACGCTTTGTCTGGGGTGTAAGCAATCTTTTCGCAAGAAGTAGAACGCCATTTAGAAGAGTATGTATTGACTCTCGCAAAATTGTATTATGGCATTGCGCCCAAACAACTGCGGCATTTAGCTTTTAAATATGCAGAAGCAAATAGCATAGAGCATGCATTTAATAGAGAATCCCAGTTAGCTGGTAAAACTTGGTTTTACGGATTTCTTAGACGACATCCTCAAATAAGTCTGAGGCAACCTGAAGGCACCAGTCTAAATAGAATTGCTGCGTTTAATTTAGAAGAGACTAAACTATTTTACCGCAACCTAGAAAGTGTGTTCCAAAAATGTACACTTGAGGAACATAGAATATTTAATATGGATGAGACGGGCATAACTATCGTCAAGAAGAAATGTCCTAAAGTTTACTGTAAGAAGTAAAGCAAATAGGAACTGCTACATCTGGTGAACGAGGTAGGACGATTACAGGCATATTCTGCATGAGTGCTGCAATTACACTCCTCCATGTTAATATACCCGAGGACAAGGATGGCTCCTGCTTTATAGAAAAATGGCCCAGTTGGTACCAATTACCAATGTTCAAAAACGGTTGGATAAACGCAGATCTATATCTTAATTGGTTACACCACTTTGTAAAACATGCAAGCCCACCGCTGAAACCTAGTGTTGCTTATTTTAGACAATCATTCAAGTCATATCGCAATAGAATCATACAATTTTTGCAAAACAAATTATATTCATGTTGTCTCACTACCTCATACTTCACATCGATTGCAGCCCTGGATCTAACGTTTTTGGTCCTTTAAAGAACGCACTCTACAGGAGTATGATATATATTTAACGACCACTGGCCATAAAAAGATTACAGAGCACGATATTGCAGCAGAGCTTTTGAACAAAACTTTTATGAAAGTAGCAACCATGGAAAAGGCAGCATCCGGTTTTCTTTCTGCTGGAATATTTCCATTCAATCCAACTAAGTTCAATGAAGATGATTTCGCTGCTGCTCATGAATTAGGTTTATTTTCTGTAGATGCTTCTTCCGAACCTAACACTAATTCAGCATTACCTCGAGTCCAACCAGAGATCATTCCTGATCCAGCAATACCTGAACCTCAGGCAGAGAGTCAAATTGATCAAGAAGGTCAAATGGATCAAGAAAACTAATCGTCTGTATCAAATGTTGGCCGAGAACCTTTGCCGTGTCCGTCCAAATCTTACAATTCATTTCCAAAAACAAACCTAAATCAGTAAAAAAGATTTCACGTTCGAAGCAACACTCAAAAATTCTTACCAGTACCTATAGAGATACATTGAAGAAGCGCAAGAAAAAGAAAGAACACTAAAGTAAAAAGATATTCAATCGAAAGGTTGCAAAGGCACTAAAAGCAACGCTTCAAAGAGGCGAATAGTTGAATCGAAGAAATACAAAAAGAGGAAAGAAAAAAGCAGGAGTCTGTCTTCTTCGATGACATTGAGAAAATAATCTTTGCGACGATGACTCCCTGGACGACATAGACGAAATAGATTATTTTATTCAACACCAAGACAACCTGAGGCGAAACGACTTATGTGGCATATGCAACCCGGAAAAACGAGTTATGGTACAGATGTGTCATGTGTCTTATGGAATCACGCCGACTGCACTAGTGTGGACAGTCCAAAAAATTACATTTGTGACTTCTGCAAAACTAAAACACCTATCTATTGCTTACCTATTAAATAAAAGCTTTTTATTAAATATTTTGTGTTTTAATATTCTGCATAATTTACCTAATGCGCACCATTACCCTATGGGGTGTGGGTATTATGCGCAAATGCACTTCAGTACTTTTATTTTTTTGTGATCAAAGTTAAAAGCTACTGAATTGTGGTTATACTCAATGACAGTCAATAAACTAGGGCTTTTATTGCTATTTTTAGATTTAATGCACTGTTAATACAGTTGCTACTAGGTCAATGCTCGCTTAGGTGCGCACCATTCCCCAACTCTCCCCTAAGCTACGATATAGATTTTTTAAAAGATTAATGTTTAGAAAACAATGCAGATCACTCGACCTGTAAGCATTTTAAAAAGTGACGGAGGGTAGCTATTTCTTCTTTTTTTATTTTTTTATATATTTTTCCATTGAATGCACCATTTTTAAAATATCTGGGCGATCTTGGAGATACTTTAAAAATGCAAGGTTATTCATTTCAAAATTATGATTTGTCCTTTTAAAGTTTTTACAGTAGGGCTAGTTTTTTCGGTGGTCTAAATTTTATTCACATCAGAAAAAATTCTTTCCGTGGCGACGTTGGATCCCGGTAAATACCTGCACATTTCAACAATTTTTAATATGTTGTTGTGCATATACTTCACTCTTGAAGTGGTTAAATAGTTCGACTCATTATTCGTCAATAGAAACAGAAACTTGTTACCACTATTCTATTTTTTGACTGGTTGTATATTTTTCAATGCACACAATTTCATCAAAAGTTCCGAATCATCTATATCAATATCAGGGTGTTGTTTTTGAAGAACAGTCTATGAGTTTCCAACATCAAACCACAGAGATTCTTTTTTTAGCAATACCCAACGAAACGAAACGCTTGCGACTATTTATCCAAACATGGTCATCGGCGTTTCAAATTGTGTCACGACAAGGTTTTCTCCTTCATTTACCAAAGATACTAGCACACATTTATAAAATGTAGAAGCTTGTGAGTGAAGAAACCATAACCAAACTTTAAAAAAATTATTATAAGTTTTTGTTATGAACGAATAAATTCAAAGGTAAATATGTAATTCAAAATTAAAGTTGCTTTGGTATGTGTGAATTCCTTGCGATATTGCAGGCTCACATTCCATTAATATAAGTAATTTGATTGTAATCTCATTACATTTAGAATTTACATCAGTTCTACATACATAAAGACAAAATTAACATCGATTGGGGCTTGAACCTTGATGGCGCAGTTGGTTAGCGCGGTACTCTAGCAAAGTACACGTCGTAGGTTCAAATCCTACTCGAGGTAAACTTTTTATTTATGTATTTAACAAAATTAATAATAATTTTTAATTTAAAAAAAAATGTTTCTAAAACTAGTAAGAATCAATGTAGGACATTTTTATTGAGAGAGAAAGTAACTCTGTAACGCTTTGAACATTTATTATATTTTTTCTATCGAAGACAACAACGCTAACCATCTGGTTTTACCGTATCCCAACAGTTGTTACGGCCGAAAACGGCAGTAGAATCGAAAGTAACAGATAAGGAAGGGGTCGGTAGCTCAGACGAATAAAGGGCGCGGGTGTGTTATTAATTTTGCGATTAGGGTAACTGGTAATATGTAAGACTCAATAAGGGAAATTCATAAATTAAATAGAATAGTGTAATTAAATAGGCGCCTGTTTGTTTATAATCGATAATATCCAGGTCTAAATACTTACATGTGAGTGCTCCTTCCACAGCTAAGTTCCAAACAACCACAAAACTTGCTTACCTTACGTCGCATAAAACCAGGTGAATCGGTAAATTTAAAGCCTAGATCTGACGTTTCTTGTAAAGCTTCAAAATATTTTCATGTAATCACAATAAAATGATGTGCTAATAGACCAGCTGATCAATCATCAACTGTATTTACTTTACTTTTACGTTACGTTAAATCATATTGAAACTTTACGTCTTAAAATAAAATTATAAAAAAAACAAGAAAATAGTAAATAATCTAATCGAGAAATCTTTCACAAATTATTACGTTAAAAAGCTTTCATCAAAGTTATCAAAAAATAAATGAACGTTACCGCGGTAAGGTTGTGTAAATCAAAAATTTCCCCAAAAAAAATAAACCACTCAGTAACGTAATAAAACTATTTTGTCCTTCAAATTTAGTACATGTAAATAATAATAACGCTGTGAAGAAGGAATGAAATCACATATGTTACATTCGATAACGAAATAATACGCTCAAATTCATTAACACTATTCATATATTATGATAATAATAAAAAATAAATAAACAATCAGAGTATCGGCACAGTTATCGTCAAATCTCAAACAAATAAATCTACTTCCAGAAGGAAGTGAAGCCTTTCTTACGTAAAATTCTAATTATTAATTCTGGATGACTTGCAAGGTTCAAAATTTCACAAGATCCTCTATTTTATTACCGTAATTTGAATTTAACACGTATAATACTGGCACCGAAAACATAAATTTGACAAATATTCGTAATGTGAATAAGAATAACAAAAATGACGCACGTTATGTAATATTACAATATATGGCTGAATACACTTTTGTAAAATTCTCATAACCGTCTGAATGCCATTTATACAAAACTATTCACAAAAGAAAGCGTATTCATCCGCCTAAGCAAATACAACAAAATCATTTCATTGATTTTCATTGATTAATAGATACCAATAATTCTTCAATTTCCTTAAAACGACTTCCAGTACAGCAGCTTGATTGTCTTCAAATTTGAACTATATGACTATTTTCAAATTATATTTACACGAATTTTGTGGCGAAAATGTTTAAACCAATACCGCTGACATAAACAACCGGCGATAAATTTTGAAATCACCACAAACAAGCAGTGCGTCGGGGAAAATTTGGTAGTTCGAAGAAGTTGTGCTGAAGGCTAAGCAAGTAACTGAGAATCAACTTCCTTTAAAATCGATACTACAATACGAAAAGGAGTATGTAACATTTGAAAAATGAAGAGCCGCTAAAACTGCACAAGGGGTAAATAATGAGATTATACTTGCATATATTTCGGAAAAAGTGGATTGTTTCAATTTTTCATCACTTTGACCACATTACTCCATGTTAGAAGCTACCATAAGATAACGTTGATATCTCGAGGTATGCATTTTGAATACTTATGTTTTTCTGTCCTACTGATATTAATGTTCAAAGTTTCCAAAGTTAATAGCATTTCTAAAACGAGAATCCACTGGTTATGAACCAAAGAAATCCAAAGTTGTGCTTAGCGACGATGTACAGAAATTCTTGAAAAAGTACCGGGCGGGTTTGCATCATTAAAGAAGGTAATCAGAATGAAGTTCAACCAGTGTCAAAAATTAATTCATTTGATTTAAGACTGTACTGAGTGTGAGAGTGGCCGGGGCCTGTAGACAAGATTAATTAACAAGAATGTTAATTGAACATGTTGATGATCGAGAATCTATGGTGGTCATTGCAATACCGGATACGACTCACAGTCGTAGGGTATTCTATATGCAGTTAAGGACATTTTATGACTTTTTTTGAATTATCAAAATGGGAAACGCATTGTACAACAAGTTGGAGTTCACACAATTGCGGTGACTCCTCGAAAAGTTGTAAAATTTTTAAATTTACCCAATCCCAAATTATTTACCAGGCATTGTAGCACAGAACATCCGCTTCTTTTCTAGTAGTCAATGGTGGTGACATAATGGCTTAAAGCGTCATAGAAGGTGTAAGTCGTCGGCGATAGTAGAGGGGTGTATAGAGAACTTTATGAGTAGCAAATTAGACGTATCAAAAAAATTATGGGATCATGAAATTATACTGCTAGTAGTGCTAGTACATCAACCACTGCGTGTCCCTCTGTTACGCAAGCGACTATTACCTCCGCTAATGTGGATGTTGCTAACAACCATGTACTCCAGATGTCGGGGATTCATTTTTATAATGTAGGTGGAGGTACATTTAAGTTTTACACTTCGAAGGAGTAAAAGAAGGTATTTTTTCGTTAATTAATTTATTTTTGTAATTCTGAACTTTATTTGTAAATGGTTTGACAATAGATAGACATGTTTGCTAATTTGTTGTTTTTGTAGTAACAGTTGCCAAGTATTTTTAAAATTAGCGGTCTCAAGGAAACACTAAACTGTCATTTAGAGGATGGTATGCGACAAACTGGTTTATAGAATTAGGTAGCTTTAGAATTCTGTTATTAACCTCTATCTGATATCGATTATTATTGTTGTTTTTACAATGTTGTCTATTTTTTATTATCAACGTATTACAAAGGAAGTTGCATAGTTATCCTTACAGAATTCATTTTTTCTTTTCTTTTAATTTCCACTTTGTAGATACCCTGTATGAGATTTTTTCAGGGGGGTTTCCTCATACACATGTAGCGGCATGGTCACATGCGTACATGCACATCATGTGCGGCTACTTGGGCGAATGCTAGGGTAGTATTTTCCCCCTAAGAACCCTAACTCCGTTCCTGCCGATCCTATTCTGATCACACCCATCATTAATCCCACCATGTATATACAGGGTGCGGCATTAGTGCGTCGAAGTACGATATATCCGTTATTAAAGGAGATATCAAAAAAAGTTATTTACAAAGATTATAGGCAACTTTAAACTTCACATTATAACATTATTTTCGTATTTACAGGGTGTTACATATAACCAGTGTAAACCAAACATACTTTTTTTAAACGGGACACCCTATATATTATTTCAAATTTAGATTAAGCGCATCTCACCCATACTTCCAATATGGGGTTTCATTATGTTATACAGGGTATTTCAAAAGTTATGGTCAATTGTACACGAAAATTATTCTCATTTCAACGTCCTGTATACCCTAGACAGAACAACCTAAGAATAATTTTTTCCAGGCACAACTTTTTGCAATTGGTACAGTGTTACGAGAAAGTGCTATTTCTTTATTATTGTACCAATTGAATATAGAACGAGCCAAAACTCGAACACATGATTTTGTCAATTTTTCAAATGAATCACCCTGCATTTTATTTTAAAAAGTGAAAACACACTTTATGTTCTTTCACTTTTATTAAGCACTCCCTATAGCTAAAATCGTTAATTTCTGAGATATTTTTAACAGAAAGAGGTTTTTTTTTTAAATTTCTATTATAACAAGTTAGCTGTGAACAAATAAAAGTGTGACAAATTAAACATCGGTTATTAAGACAAAATTCTTATAAAATTAATTAATTTCATAACAAATGTTCAAAATGTCCACCGAAAACATCAATACAGCATTACAGTCGATCTTCAAATTCTCGACTGACATTTCTTAACATTTCTACATTAATACTCTGGAATGCTTCTCGTATTCTATTCTTCATATCATCTTGTGTGATTGGAGGTATTTGATACACCCGGTTTTTCACATAACCCCACTTGCAGAAATCAATTTTACTTAACTCTGGTGAACGAGCTGGTTATTCAATGGGCCCTCCTCTTCTAGTGTGATGTACCGGAGCTCCATCGTGTAACAACCACATTCTTTGACCAATATTAAGAGGAACGTTTGCCAACAGTAATGGTAAATGATTTTCTAAAAAGTCCAAATAAACCTGACCATTTACTGTTCCATCGAACATCAACTATTCCACCTAGTTTGACTATGAGTTGCTATAAGATGGGGATTACTTGTGAAATAATTTTTATGAAACGTGGCTTCGTTTCCAAAGAGGACAAAATCAATGAAATCCGCCTGATTGTTGAGCCCATTCACAAAAAGCAACCCTTCTGGGATAGTCATCTTCGAGTAACTCTTGATGCAACTGGATATGGTATCGATGCATCTTATTTTTACGCTGTATTATTCGGACGGACCTGTCACTAATATCATGGTGACGCGAGATTTTATGTGTACTAACATGTGGATTATGCGTAACTTCAAGCATCACGTTAAATTCACTTTTGTTCTATCGTTTTTTTTCATAAACAACTGAACCCGTACGATTCGATCTACTAACCTTTCCAACGTTATTTCCTCGGGTTGTCTTCAATTCAATTCAATTCAATAAAGTTTATTAAAAATTTTAGAAATTAACAATTCATTTATATATATATATATATATCACACTTAAAACTTATATATAATAATAAATGTGTATTGTGTTGTATTGCTGGTGCGCTGCTCAGGAATATTCTTCCTCTTCCGCGTGTAGATTGCGAAGTTGTTGGGTTGTGGATCGTATGGATTGCCTGTTAACAGTGTTGTGCTTTACATTGTTGGTCGTTCGTAAAAGATTGCGTTGTGAGATGTGGTGATGTTGTAGTATGTTGTGTGGATTGTCCTGTTAACAGCTCGGTTGTGGCTGGTTGCTAATTGCCTGGTCGAATCTGTAATAAATAGAAACATGCGTTAGTTGTGAAACATTGTCGGTTTGTAACAGTATAGAATAAATGTAAATTGTCCTGATACTGTCGCTACTTATGGCTGGTTGCTACCATGCCCTGCGAATCTGAAATTTAATTACCCAAACCCCATAGTGTCCATCGCAGTTTGCGCCTGGACATTGTCGCCGCTGCCACCTTACGGAATGACAGGTAAATCTTCGCATATCTGTATACTTATCGAGGAGGCACCAGACTATCGGAACCTGTATGATTACCCTAAGGCGATAGGTCCATCGCAGTTTGCGCCTGGTAACGACAACGGCGCAGCCGTTACGGATCAGGTATCTTCTGCCATTCAACCTGCCTGGTTAGGCCCAATATGGCGTCGAACCTAAGGCCGGGTTACGCAGGCGGGTAACGACAAGGCGGTAGTCCTCTTCTGCTTCTCAATGCCTGCTGTTACTCGCGTAAAATATCTTCTTCCGTTGCGGAGGTCGAGTGAACTTCGGGCATCCCCTGTATCTGCAACAACGCTGTGCGTGACGGAAACCTTGACATCGGTGACACTGCCCAATTCTGGATTTCCGCCGCAAATTCTCGACGGTGACTCGGAGGCGGGAGACGTGCTGCACCTCCCGGATCTTCTTCCTGTAGTCCTCGGACGACAACTCCACCATCACGAGGCGATCGGGCGTCCTCGCTGCTTCATCCTAAAAACAGAGAGAGCATTAACACTTTGCGTTTTTAGCTCTGAGCTAAACGTCGACCTCGGATAACTCTACGCCGCGTATCACCACTTTGGCTAATCGCTCGCTCTTTGCCTGGTAGGTGTGATACGGAGTACTACACCTATCCATGTACCTAATCAGCCTGTCTCGGTCCTGGAGTGAGGCAGGCTGAATCCGGATTCCCTCGCTGAATGCCTTGGCCCTCGTGAAGGCGATCCGATGTCGGTCCATTTCTCCGGAGAACGCGATCCAGTTCTCCTTCTGACGAAGGATTACCGGAGACACCTTCTCCCTGGTGTTCTCTTGCGTCGTCTGCTCCATTGCTGCAGGGCTGTCGGTGTAGGGTTCCAGGGCCTGGAATCCGTTGTCCGTGGGAGGCGGCGTAGACGGGCGAACCTTCGGGGTCTTCTTCGGCTTCTTCTTTTGCAGCACGAAGTCGTCGGGGCTGGTAGATCCGGGGCGGGCCTCTTCTTCGGCGTTGTCGGTTGCGGCTGCGGCGGCGGTGATGGACGGCGTGTCTTTTAGGGGGGGTCATTCCTTCTAACGGTGGCGGTCGCGTCTTCCTTTGCCGCCTCCTCTTCTGTGCGGTGGCGGCAGGTGGCGCGTCGCTGCTCGCTCTCTCGAACGGTAGATCGAGCAGTGACGGTATCGCTGGCGGTATCCAGAACTCCTGGGCCGTCGTCGGTGACAGCGGCTCTCCCCGAGCTACCTGCTCCTCTAGGAACTGCTGGCAGAGGGGCCTGTTATAGCCCGTCTCCAGCATCGTGAAAACGACGATATCTTTTTTTTTCAAATAGAATAGCCAGTCTTATCTCAAGATGACCTTTTCGGATCGAGATCTTAACCTCGAATATCGGGTTGTCTTCGTGCGGGATATCTCTCTTTGTAAATTCTTTTGTGCTAATAAACAATTTTTCGTACATTCTCCCAGTACCCATATCATGTCTGTTAATTCCTCAACAGGAAAGTTCATTTCAAACAGTATTTAAGTGTTCACAAATTAATAAACACTACACAATCTCAAAGAATTTTATTAAATGACAAGCTACTAATTATTACTGAATAATGTCTATCTGTCATTTGTTCACGGCTAACTTGTTATGATATAAATTGTTAAAAAAATCTGAGAATGTAATTCGCATGTCACATGGTACATTTTTGATTACTTTCATTGGTTAAAATACAAAAACAAAATCGCAGAATAGGCTATCAAATCGGTGATAACTTTATCACCGCATGTTGACTGTCACATCATGATTTTAAGGAATAAAATAGTTTACTGTCAAAATGACAAAAAGTTTCAAAGAAATAAATAATTGTATTGATTATCTTGCAACTGTATTATTTACTATCAAAGTGACAGATCGTTTAAAATTGTAAACTTTAAAAAATATATTTTCTATTAACGTTCATTATATTCTCTTACCAAGTATAACATGATAATTATACCATCCTCGAAGATATCTCAGAAATTAACGATTTTAGCGATAGGGAGTGCTTAATAAAAATGAAACAAACATAAAGTATATTTTCACTTTTTAAAATAAAATACAGGGTGATTCATTTGAAAAAATTGACAAAAAGTTTTGGCTGGCTCTATATTCAATTGGTGCAATAATGAAGAAATAGCACGTTCTCGTAACACTGTACCAATGTCAAAAAGGTATGCCTGGAAAAAAATGTTGTTAGGTTGTTCTGTTTAGCATATACAGGACGTTGAAATGAGAATGATTTTCGTGTACAATTGACCATAACTTTTGAAATACCCTGTATAACGTTATGAAACCCTACATTGTAAGTATGGAGAGATGGGCTTAATCTAAATTTGGAATAATATATAGGGTGTCTGTCCCATTTAAAAAAGTATGTTTGGTTCACCCTGGTAATATGTAACATCCTGTAAATACGGAAATAATTTTATAATGTGAAGTTTGAAGTTGCCTATTATTTTGTAAATAGCTTTTTTTGATATCTCCTTTAATAACGGATATATCGTACTTCGACGCTCTAATGCCGCACCCTGTATATGTAATGGATGTATGTATGTATACTGGGAATCCATGATTGTGACTGAAGGAGTTTGGAAAGCTCGAGCAGACCGCCCTCCCCCTTGGGAAGGGTATGAAATACGTGGCGTTTTCCATTTTTTGTTAAAAAACTAGGTATTAAACTATTTATACCATAAACAGTCATAGCTCAAAATAAAGAGAATATTTTTTGAAATAACCCTTACATTTTTAAAAGTGGTTATCTGAATGCGTTTACACAAAGACCTGTGATTATACAAAAAGTGAATATATAACAAAATAATTATCATATAATTATAGTGTCTTTGTCAGTATGTGCCACATATCACAAAGACTGCTCATTTTATTGAAAAAACATTTAGACCTTTTTTAAAGTTAATTAAATTTTTTAGTGAAAGTTTTTTTCTGGGGTACTAACTAAGACCTAATAATAAAAAAGTCGTTAAACTCTCAACATTATAAAAAATAATACAAACACTTTTTTTAATGGTAATTCAGTTTTAAACAGTTTTCTGTTATAAAGTTTTGAATGCGAAACTAAATAATCCATAAAAAATCTTTTCTTATGCATCCATGTTAAAAAGGAAAAAAACTTTAAATATAGCCTTAATTTTCATATTTGATAAATAAAAGGTACTGTTATTATCGATGGTATACACAAAAAGCCTTTAAATTAGACCAACTTTGTTTTATCCTAAATATGAAAGTTATTCATTCCGTTTCTATCCATTTAAATCTTTAAACACAGCCAATACAAAGCATCTTGATATTCTAAGAGAAAGAGACGTCATTATTTGATTAATACACACATTTAAATAGAATCGAGTTTCATTTGTGTGTTAAAGCAAAGACTTACTAAATGTAAACGAAATATCAATAGTTTAAAAATATCACTATGGCAACTGATTAACTCCTGCTCCTATTTGCTAGCGTAACACATGTACTGACCATACGGTACAAACATGCTTTAATTAACGAAAGTAACATTATTATGAATTAGCATTACTAAACGGTTGAAATATTGTTTAATGTAAACCCTTACCAATAATAGAATGAAAAACGGTTCAATTCGCGGTTTTAACACAAACATGCCCCTTTTATTACCAAACACACAATTTCAATTTTTCACGTAAATAAAGCTACAACTTGTGTAATGTAGCATCAATATCAATATTGACAATTAGAAAGGAACGTCAAAGCTTTGCCTGACATACATATTACACCCTTACCCACAACATACATACGTAAAATTAATTTTTTAATTAACATCAAAATTCTTTTCTCCACTTCAGTTAAAAATATACACACTACCTGTATTTCGTAGATAAGAAAAACAAACAAAAATTGATATTTAAGCACGTTATCATCTAAAATTTGGTTACAGTCACCATTTAAAAAAAAATTGAATAATAATCACATAATGGCAATTGCAGTATATAATAAAAAAATCGATTTGCAACTGTTGCTTTAACTACGTGGGGTTACGTACGCTGCAAGCTTTATAAGCTTCTACGATACAATTATGCAGAATTACACAACTTTAGCGAGTTAGCTTAGAAAAGAGGAAATCTTGCGTATATTAATCAAATGTTATTGTTTAAAAATTAAAATTTTGAAATTCCACCACAGAGTTTCATTAAATTTTTGTTAAACATAACATTTTATGTCTTTATACATTAATTTTAGTGCCGTTAAGAAAGTTTTAAAGCAGTAGTACTATTAAGCTCCCTTTTTAAAATATTGAAGTGGTTGGTAAGATAAGAAATGGAAGAAGATACAAAAATAATATCCAACCGTTGCAAGTACACTGTTTGTAATAGCATTATTATAAAACATTACAATATGCTAACTTTAAATGACATTTTTATACACCGTAATTCTATTTAATGGCTGTCTGCTTTCTTTTATGAACTTAACGTTTGTGATAGTACTAAAAGATCCATTTACTTACAATGCTGATTATGCTACAAGTACACAAGGTGTAATTACTTGCGTCTTTAAAGTGTGGCAGACAAAATTGGTATTTTAACATTCTTTTGGCTTTTAGCGTTTGTTGCCGATTTTTTTTCTGTGTCTCACTGACACTCAGCACGAGCACCATTAATGGAGATGTGTATAGTCAGTGGCGAAACTACAAAATTTTTCTCAGGGGGGGCCAGGCCCTAGGGGTCTTTTTGGGGAGGGGTGCGTATACAAATTTTGTTGGGGCGTACACACCACTTTTTTATAGATGCATGTGCATGAAAACTACGTCAATCTTGTTTTCACTCTCAATTTTAAACAGTTTTGGTTTCATCATCATGGTTTGTCATATAAATATATAAAGTAAAAGACTTTCTTGTTTTCACATTTTATTTAGGAAATATAACATATAAGTATGAATAAAAAAACTTCAACTAATTTTAGTTTTCTATTTGTTTTATAAAACAGAGAGAACAGCCGACAATTTCTGCTTAACTAAAGCATTTTCGATACAGAGAAGTGATAAATTTGAAAATCTATCTTGTACCATTGTGGTTCTCAGCCATGTTTTTATCCGCCTCATAGCGAAGAAACTTCTTCGCAACCAGCTGAACTGATTGGAAGGCCTACAGCAATTTGTAGTAATTTGTAAAGATTTGGAGTCAGATCCCCCTTCACTTGAACTTTTAGATTTTCCAACGTGATTTCAAGATTTTTATTTTTGAATAAATTTCGTATCACTAAAACTTCAGCTTGAAGTGTTGAGATTTCGATATTGAAGGCCCTCTGATAATTGGCGACGAACTCAAATGCTTGATCCAAATCTAGCTTCATAAAGGAATCAAGCAAGGGAAGATTTTCAAATCGTTTTTCATATTGCCAATCACGTTGTCCATGACTTCGTAGTAAATGTTGACTTTCCAGTATTCGGGAGCTGTAGTTCCTGCAGGTATGTCGATCAGAGATGATTTACCCAGGGTTGAGTCAGATAGATATTCATTAAGCCTTTGTGGTTGCTTCCTTTTTGAAATCCTTAAAGGCTCCAAACCAAATGTCTTGTTCTCCTGAGAATTTTTCTATTTCACTCCACAGGTCCTCAAATTTGTTCCTCTTCTCTTCAAAGCTACTTATAGTGCTATCTATGATATCACTAGCCTGACCTAGTGTAGCATCTTCTCTCTGAAAATATTTACTCAGTACATTTGCGACCATTAACACTGAATGGAAGACGAACAAACAAACGATAAATTGTGGCTTTATCATTGATGCCTGTATTCCAAGTGCTTCTACAGAATTTTTGTCTCGCCCTTGTTCAATTTCCTCATCCAGAGCATTTCGAATTACTTGGACATTTTTCAATAGGGATTTGCAATTTTCACATCGACAACTCCACCTGGTACTGCTAAGACATCCCATTTCGCCCCCCGACTTTATACCTAGAGCATCGCGGGCGTTTATGAGATGAGAGTGATGACCGGGTTGAGAAAAGTGGATGTATATTGCCTCCAGAGTGTTGAAAAATGCAGCTGCAATAGACACCTTAGCACAACTGTCGACAATTACCAAGTTCATCCTGTGTGCCAAGCAATGAAAGTAAATGGCTTGTGGATGATCCTCCCTTATTTTGGCTTGCAGTCCTTGGTGTTTCCCAGACATAACACTGGCTCCATCATAAGATTGGCCAATTAATATGGCGTTATTCAACAAACTGCATTTACTTAGATACTTTTTAATAAGTATTTTTAAACTCTCGGCATCTCTAGAAGAAGATCAATCTACGAAACCAAGAAAACGTTCGTCAACTTCCAAGCCTACGGTATATCTGATTGCCACGGACAATTGTTCTTGTTTGTAGCACCTAGCTTCATCAACCATTATCGAAAAAAACCCACATTGCCGCACTTCTTCTCCAATCTGTTCAATAACAAGTTGAGATGCGATGATTATTATTTCATTTTGTATTTTGGAACTGCAATAACTGATATGTCTGTCTAGATGCATCGAAAAATTCGTGTCATGTTTTGCCATAAGTTCACCCAACTCCAGAAAATTTCCTCGGTTGGTAGATGTTGCGTCTTCTCGGTGTCCTCGGAGTGGCAGCCCTTGACGTGTCAAGTATAAAATCATGTCATTAATTTTATCATATAATCTCGGTTCTGTATTACTTCATGTTGTATGGTTAGCTTCAAGGAATGCTTGTAGCCTACAAACCTTTGCATACAGTCACTGTGAGCCAAAGAGGTGTCATGTTTTTTCAGCGACTCACTTAGTTTCCTCCAATTACTGAACCCATTAATCGAAAACTTTTCATTTTGATCTCGAATATTTGCAGAATGCCGAAAATGTCTGCAGACAAAGCAGAACGCTTTATCTAACTTCACACTATATTCAAGCCACTGATAAGTATCAAAGAATTGAGACAGACGAAAACGATCTCCGTCTATCTCCAAATGAACTTTTTGGAAAAACAACCCTTGGGCCACTTGGCTGCGAAGGATCACTATCAAGAGTTCCCAGATCTTGATCTTCTGAATCATTTCGTCCTCTTTGATTTGTTTCTGCAGATGTAAAAACATCGGATGTTTTGCTACCTTGCCCTTCTTCTCGTATGCCTCCACCAACATTTTCTATATTTGAAGTTGAAGAGTGTGTTAAATCACAAGCTATCTCAATATTTGTTGTTGAGTCACATACTGGAGTAGACGTTTGCCTTGTCTCAGTCTCATCTTTGTCGGGTTGATTTGTGGCAGATTTGAAAAACGATCGTATGTCTTTGAATTTCTTCATGTTCAAACCGCCCACAATCTGCAATCTGCAACGCAAATAAAACAAATTTATAAACACCGAAGCTAACTGCTCGGACACTGATGAAACAAGTAAAGACGTGAAAGAAAGTACAAATCAAAATCCTTTGCAGTTTTAATTTTAAACTATTATTATTATTATTAGCTGAAACTTGTGATGCAATCTTTCCTTTTTTTTCACCCATCAAAATTTTAACATCTTATAATACTCTAAAACAAACATACAAATAAGTAAAATTACCTTAGTCCTTAGTTGTTTGTGGCAGTTGGCCTTGGCAGTGGCTATTTGTTTGCTTTGATGTTTTATTTCACACATCACTGTGCTGTCAGCACAGAAGACTCAGAACATGGAACACCGAACACAGGTTATATTGGCACTTGGCTCATAATAATAATAATAATATTACATAAAACATTAAACATAACTATAACAAGTACTAACCCCATGAATTCATCGTGCGTTGCAGCGTTGCTTATATAGGTACCGATAACGCAAGCAACCCTTCTCCAATCTTCTAGAAGTTCGATGACTAATAATTTACGTAAGCTGCTGTCTGCGTCTGCCGAGGCATCGTAATTATGATTCATACATCTAGATTGTTCGGAATAATGTCACCATTTCCGGTATGTTACACTATTTTTAAGTTTCAAGTCTCGCTTCCTTTACAAAAAGTTATCTTTTAGGATGTTAATGTAAACTGTATGTAAACTAATCTAATCCACTAATCTTTGCGGCGTCTTTATGCTTGCTGGGTTTACTACATCGTGAAAGAGGAACTATACATGCTATTGTTTATGCATCAACACTCAACGCATATCAGTATCATGAACCAAAACAATTCCAAGAGCAGCATAGTCACAGTCAGCAGTCTACCGCCGCTGCGCCGCTTAGCTAAACAAATATTATTTCACCGATACAACTTATGCTCGAATGACGAATATTCTAATGTACTTACATAATAAATAATAATTAATAATTGTACTTATCACTATGTCACTATTACTACTCGTTTGTTTATCGCAATGGTTTAAGATTTAACGAATTAAGTTGTTAGATGGAATTTAAGATAAGAATGAAAAATGGGGAAGTGCTCCGTTTTTCTGGGGTGTGTCACGGCTTGCCTGGGGTGTGCCTGGCACATCTTGCACCCCCCTAGTTTCGCCGCTGTGTATAGTTAGTTTTAGGTTTCATTTCGTTTAGGTTAGCTTTAGGTTTAAGTCGCATTTTTAGGTTAGGTGTATAGAGTTAGGCTTACGTTTAGGTTAGGGTATTTTGACTTAGGGTTTAGAATTAAGCGCTCCGGGAGTCATGAATAT
This sequence comes from Vesta saturnalis, assembly GCA_036346205.1. Classification (NCBI taxonomy): domain Eukaryota; kingdom Metazoa; phylum Arthropoda; class Insecta; order Coleoptera; family Lampyridae; genus Vesta; species Vesta saturnalis. The sequence continues at coordinate 1,891,822 of JARFJB010000003.1, forward strand.
AGTCCCTTATCGTGTGAATGACGTCATGGTGGTGTAGAGTTTCTTGACTTTGTCGGGCTTGGAGGATTGTTGTTGATTTTCTTGTTAAATGTATTGTTATTAGTTTTGTTTTTCTTGACGACGTTACCGAGTGACCAGGTGTAACGATTTGTTCAGTTATCCGGTCTGCTGTTTATACATGGTGTTATGTACTTTCACCACTTTCACTTTTTTCACCTACGCTACTTTCCCCTTTTCCAATGTTGGCCCATGTTGAACGTTGTCTGTATACTGTGTTGGCTGAGTATTTTCGCAGTCTTTTTGGTTGTTCCCTTTACACACAGAAGGGTGATCTTGGCTACTGAAGGTTCTCCCTCCTTTATGGTTCAGGTCTTGAGGCTTTTCGGATGTTCCTCATCGTAAATTAATTTTACACTAATGCCGTTGCCATCTCATCCTTTTTGTGATTTGAGCCCTTGAGTCTCGTTGATCTCGTCAACATACAACGATTTCCTTCGAACCCACGACCTCGTGATATCTACACACGCGCATTTCTAACTACGCCACCGAAAGGCTAAATATGTTATATTACTTTCACATGGTAACAGTTACTATTCGCGCATTATCGCGTAGCACGCGTCTCGCTAAGGTTGCAAACGAAGATAATCATATGTAATTATTTGAGATAAGGAGAAATGAGTTTGTATGTCTGTCAATGTGCCAATCACCCGAGTGACGCTATGAAAATGAACCAAAATCGAAGAAAAATCAAGGTTAAGCTCACCGATTTCTTTGATTATCAAGGCGTTGTTAATTATGAGTACGTACCAACAGGTCTAACAGTGAATAAGGAATATTACCTAACCGTAATCAGGCGTTTGAGACATGTGCGTAGGAAAACGACGAGGATTATACAAAACAAGTTTTGCATCTTACACCATGATAATGGTCACTCTCACAAAGCACATGTTGCGGATGACTCTTTGACCAAACACTATCTAACAAGAACCACATTCTCCGAATATGGTAGCCTGTTCTCAGAACTTAAATTACCGCTTGGTGGAAAGAGATTTTTTAGAACGGATGAAATAAAAGAAAATGTAACGAATTGAAAACCATTCCTTCAGCTTACTATAGAAAGTGTATGGACGAATGAGTTAAGCGTTCGCATATATGCATTGCTTCAGATGGATGCTATTCTGAAGCCGAACTTTTTGATCAATGTAGGATTTTGTATGTGACTATGGCGACCTTACAGCTACATAATTTAGCATATTTCAAAAATTTCAAAGTTTTTCGACATCTATATGTTAAAAACCAAAAACTCGTAAATGAGCACTACTACCCTAGAGTAGTAACTAACCCATTATATTCATAGTGAAGGTCGTACATGTCAAAACTAGGTTATAATGATACATACACACCACATACTACTTAAACTTCATATTATATATATATATATATATATATATATATATATATATATATATATATATATATATATATTAATAGTGTCCCAATAGTGTATATTCGGTCGATAGCTCCTTAGCCATTAAACTTAGAAGATAAGTTTAAATACGAAGTTGTCTATTTTATAAGCTGCATAATCTAAAACAGTTTGGTTTCTACAAGGTGTAATATAAAAGCGGTACAATATAGAACTTTTGATTTTTAAATAGAACGCTCTATATGTTATTTTATTTTTCGATTCTCCTTACAATTTTACATCTTTTTATAAGACCTACTTACAAGCTAAATCTTACAGTTTTTGAGATATTTGCAAAGTTAACTAAAACTGACATTTTTATGTAGTAATTCAAGTAGGCGTATCTCAGTTATTTTTAAAGATAAAAAATAATCTTTGGTATAGAATTTATTCATACATGAGCTTATTTTAATCTATTGTCAAAATTGGATTCAATATACACAGCGATCACAAAAATTAATTCAATAACATAAATTTGAAAATGCTATATATTCATTTTTTAAATGGCACACCCTATATTTTTTAATGCCTTGTCTTCGTCTATTAGTCGACTTTCATTTCAGTTCTATGCCTATCTCTAATAGTTTCGGAGATATTTAAGTTTGTTCAATTTTTTCGTTGATAACACTGAAGAAGAGTAACATTAGTCGGTCAAAGACTTAAAACACTTAAAATTATAATAAATGTTCAATGTGACCACCATTTTGTTGCTGGCAAACATGAAGTCTTTGAATAAATGACAAATTTACTTTTCGTAACGTGAAACATTTATATTTTGAATGACGACTCTAGTTCATGCCTTCATATCATCTACAGTCGTTAGAAGAGTTTGATAGACTTTTCTTTAATCCAACCCCAATGAAAAAGTCCAGCTTTGTCAAGTCAGGCGATCTTGCAGGCCAGGAGATCGGCCCTCCTCTTCCAATCCATTTGTTTTGAAACTGGATATTTAAATAGTTTCTAACGTTTCTGCTAAAATGCGGAGGAGCGCCATCTAATTGCAGCCACATTTCTCTAAGAGTTTGTAAAGGTAAATCTTCAATAAAAGTTTCAAATTCGTTGCGCAAGAAGTTTAAAATGAATCTCCATTGACCGTGTTTTCAAAAAATATGGTCCTATAATTCTTTCCCCAATAATTCCGGGCCAAACATTAAGTGACCAGCGGTGTTGATGATCAACAGGAATTATAAATCTTGCATTCTTAGTATCTTAATAATGGAAATTATAATTCTATTAACTGATGGTTTTGAAACTCCAACTTCTAATTCCAATTGTCGGCAAGAAACGTGAGGATTTTCAATCACGGATTGAAGAACTAAATGTTCATTACCTTGGTTAATTGCGGTTCATTCTCGTTCTAAATTGTCTTCGTAATGAATACTGCCTGTTTGCTTGAAACGATCTTTCAATCTTGCAAATGGTGAAACTTGCGGGTGTCGTGCATTTGGAAATTTTTGCTTATAAATTCGATGAGTAAGCACCAAGGACGTAAATCATATTAACAAGTTCTTCTTTCGAAAAATTCATTTTGTAATTTAGGAAGTAAGTATACAATACTACACAAATACTGTTTGACAAGTTTGATTTCTTCATTTGTTTTCGTTCATCTTTTGTTTTACGCTCTTGTGATTAAATTGTTTAATTTTACGATGAATCGTTTAAAACATTTCAAATATCTCTTAAAAATGGTGGTTTCATACAATATTTATTATAATTACAATTTATGTATTTCAGTTAATTGGGTTAGTCGGCCTATTTCCACAGTTTTGTTCGCTTTTTTAACGCGGCGTTTCGGAAGCGGACTCTACCACAGTTTTGTTCGTTTTTTTAACACGACGTTTCGGAAGCGGATCTTAATTGTTCTTTTTAACGCGACGTTTAAAGCGGACTCAGTCGAAACGTCACGTTAAAAAGCGAACAAAACTATAAATACGACTAACCCAATTAACATATGAACCACAGTTACAAAAACACTTACAATACAGAATTATGTATTTCAGTTAATATTTTTTAGTTTCTTATGTATCCACAGCTTGCTTTGACCGACTAATGTTACTCTTCATCAGTGTTATCAACGAAAAAAATTGAACAAACTTAAATATCACCGAAACTATTAGAGATAGGTATAGAACATATTTAATAAAAATTAAAGCCGACTAATAGACGAAGACAAGGCGTTAAAAAATATAGGGTGTGCTAATTAAAAAAAGGAAGATGTAGCATTTTCAAATTTACGTTGTTGAATTAATTTTTGTGATCACCCGTTTATTCAGAGACTTCATGTTTGCCAGCAACAAAATGGTGGGCACATTGATCATTTATTATAATTTTAAGTGTCTGTATTTCAGTTAATATGTTTTTTAGTTTCTAATGTATTCATAGCTTGCTTTGACCGACTAATTTTACTCTTCTTCATTGTTATCAACGAAAAAAATTGAACAAACTTAAATATCTCCGAAACTATTAGAGATAGGTATAGAACATATTTAACAGAATTGAAAGCTGACTAATAGACGAAGACAAGGCATTAAAAAAATATAGGGCGTGTCATTTAAAAAAATGAAGATATAGCATTTTCAAATTTATGTTATTGAATAATTTTTGTGATCACCGTGTATATTAAAATCTAATTTTGACAATATATTAAAGTAAGCTCATGTATGAATAAACTCTATACAAAATATTATTTTATCTTTAAAAATAACTGAGATACGCCTACTTGAATTACTACATAAAAATGTCAGTTTTTAGTTAACTTCGCAAATATCTCAAAAACTGTGTTCTATTTAAAAATCAAAACTTCTATATTGTACCGCTTTTATATTACACCCTGTAGAAACCAAACTATTTTTAGATTATGCAGCTTATAAAAATAGACAACTTTCGTATTTAAACTTATTTTCTAAGTTTAATGGCTAAGGAGATATCGACCCAATACGCACTATTGGGACACCCTGTATATTTACCTACACACAGGGCGTCCCAGGGGTACGAGGAACCTCCATAACTCTGTTGCTATTTGAGATATCGGTTTGCGTTTTTTCCCAATGGTAGCCACGGACATTGTGCACAATCTAAAACTATTTTCATCATTTACAGGGTGGCGCACCATACTTATGTTTTTTTTTAATACAAACTCCCCTATATTTTAGCACAATTTGAAACCCCTTTTGATTCTGATTAAAAGGCGAATTATGAACCGTTTAGATTTTATGGTCGAGAATAGAGTGGCCAAGGGCAAAGCGTGAGCAACTCAATTTTTTACAATGGGACACCATGTATATTTTTATACCGCTAAATAGCACTATTAATAAGCTTTCCAGCGATATACAGTAATTTCTGTAGACTGTTGTGATTGAATCTAACATAACAATTAGGAACAAGTACCTATAACATGTTTAAGTAATTTCTATGGAAAATAAGAAACAACATTCGTCTTGAGAACGAAATTTTGTTTTTACTTTTTTGATATTAATACCGATTGTCTCATCAGAGTATACGCCAAAAATACAAAAAATGCAATTTTACATCCGTGGTATAATAATCTATGAAAATATTTACCACGTACGTAAAATTTCATTTTTTATATTTTTGCCGCATACTCCCCTCTGATATGGTACCCTCGAATTATTAAACCAGATTAACACCTTACGGTGTATAGTGGTCGAGCTAATATCTTATGTATAAAATAAAGGAACTAAATACAAACTGAACTAAACTGTCGAGAACGAAATGAACTTGCTAATTTTTCACAGCAAATGTTCAAATAAACCACCATATCGTTCTCTACGAACTGCCAAACGTATGAGAGCTGGATTGTAGTTAACATTCCTTGGCCAATAGTCGTTGGATAAACTCTGTAAAGTTGCTATTTAACGTATCCCCGTAAGAAGTAATCAATTCGTGTAAGATCTGGGAAGCGTGATGGCCACACAATAGTACCACCCCGTCCAACCCAACGAGGAAGATAGGCCCGGTCATGCTGCAAGCACATAGATCCTCTGTTATTTAAATGTACGTCTTCAGGTAATATTGGAAGATCGTCTGGGGGAAATCGAAAATATCTCTCCCCATTCAAAGTGTTATAAAAGAAGAAAGGACCAATTGCACGATTATCGATAATTTCTCCCCACCATAGATTTTGGAAGTCAACGGTCCTCAACCAATGGGTGTTTTCCGTTGCGTAATAATGCATATTGTGTCGGTTAAACTAATTCATTGTTTTTGAATGTTGCGTCGTCACTAAATACCGTATGCTTGAAAAATCCCAATTTCGTCCACAAACACACCCATTCGATTTAAATTCACTCTATTTTGAAAATCTTAGCCATATAACTCTTGATGTAGTGCGAAATGGGTACGCGGGTGAAACTTGTGCTTTAATATAACTCGATTCACATTACTTTTCGATATATCAGTTTCTACACTGATCTGCCTGCTGCTTATTTGTGGATTTTCTCATTTACGCGACCACCAAGAAGTGCTTTACTAGCGTAACATACATTACCATTTGCTTCGAACCTTTCTGTCAGTTTGCGAAAAATATCGGTTATCCGAATTCTTGCATTGGTGTATTTTTCACGATAAATTCGACTTGCTAGCAAAGGATTTCTTTCAGCCCCACCAATACAATACACTATGTTTATTAACTCTTCTCGTGTTCAATGTAGGAATGGCAAATATGTTAAATTTATTGATATTAATTATTTTTTTGAATAAATAACAAGTAAAGATAAGCGTTCTTAAAAATATCTATCAGTTTCTCAAAATAAACCACACAAACTTATATCCCTGGAAAACTGATCAAAAGTGCTATTTCGCGGTATAAAAATATACAGGGTTTTTCATTTGAAAAGATTGAGTTATACACGGTTTTGCGTTTGGTCACGCCTTATATACGGTAATGCGAAGTTTTTGATTAATAAGCACTAACATGATAAATCAGGACATAGAAAAGCACTGGACACTTTAATAGATGACTTGTTTATTCTTTCTTTTTTTGTACAGTGGCGTAGAACGCAAGGGGCAGTGCAACGTTTTAATCTCTAATTTCTATGGCAAAGGAGTACATTGGATTTTTTTATTAAAATAGGAAACCTTCCTGTTTTTCAGATAAAAAAGGTATACTTTGTTTAAATCGATAACTTTAACGGTTTCTAAGATATTTGAATTTTTAAATATTTATTACCCATTGTTTAGGTAGTTATTAACTTTGACACCCTGTATCTCGAAAAAGAAGCACGTGTGCACGTATCCATCCACGCACGCACGCCCGCACGGACACACGCAAACGCAGGCACGCACGCTCTCGCGCACATGCGTATACGCGCTTTTGCTCACACACAATTAACGAAAGCAAATGTTATTTATTAAAAGGATTTTTGGTATTGTGCACATCATTTTCACTTATTTTCGATAACTCTGAACGCATTTCGCTTCACACTGTAGTACAACCACATAATAGGTTTAGAAAATGAATATTTTTTCTTAAAGAAACAAAACGAAATAACAAGAAATCAATAAACGGAGTTTCGTATTAATAATTAAACAACTGAGAACTAAACTTTAACGTAACAGTCAAAAAAACTAATAATTTATGCGTTACTGTTAAATTGTTAAACTTAACGGTCGGTTAGTTCTTAAGCAAAACAAAAGTTTTTATTATTAGCTGAATACAACGATCATTATAAATGAAACAACTAGAACTATAATAATTTATACAATTAAGCACTTACCTTAATAATGGTTTATGTTTTAGAAGCAACATGATATTTTTCGGGACATTGATAAAGTTCTAAAACTGTGATTTTATGCAAAAGGCACAACAGTTATTTCATACCTCATTTGTACGAATTGAAGTATTTAGTTTCGAAACAAGTTAACAAATCAACTTTATTCAACATTATTTTGAATTCCGAAAATTACGGTTGCTGTGTTCTGTTTTTAATATCAAGTTTAGAAATGTCTTCTAAATAATTTAGGTTATAAAGTTGTCTAAGGCATATAAATGTATCTAAATGTATATATTCTGTTTCAATTACGTCTAAAAACAATTGTTAACTTTTCTTTTGCTTTTTTAGCCATGCGAAATATTCCAATGGACGAAGTAACCTTACGTTACGTTTAAAAATAATCTATAATTAGTGTTTAAACATCAGTAGATCAGTAAAATCTCTCGTCTTACTTCATCTTCCCACGCCGAGCAAGAGTTGATATAAAAACAAATTTCTAAAAGAAAATCTGCTTTCAAAGTAAAGTTTCTATTGACGTGTTTCATTAACTGGCGTTTTTTGTTTGATTCTTCTTTAGTTACATTGAAATCAATTTCGTCTGAAGAGTTGTGTTAAACAAGATCTTGTTCATAAAGTTAGATTCTTCGTATAATGGAAAATTTAATGAAAGTTAAGGAACGTTAAAGTTTCTGCAATTTTGCGGAGAAACAAAGCACATTCGCGGGAGTAACATGAAAGTTATTGTTTCAATATAACACTAAATGGGACGACCTAAATTCATCTTTCGAGTAAGATTTCTTCATTTTTCTTTAACAGCATGGCGACTTTAGTGTTTATTTTGTAACGATTTTTAAATTATTTTCAAATCAAGCCTTCGATTTATGAGGAATACGATAGAACTTGTATAATTACAAAATAAGCTTTCTTTTACGATGCAATTTAAGATTGTTCAGTTATAGTTGTTAAAATCTAAGCGAACTGCATCCTGTTGTTCTTGATGAAGTAAGCTGCTGTGAAATTATGTCTGGATCTGATGTCATATCAATTCGGGTTTGTTGCTGGTTATACTTAAAATTTCCATGTTTTTTGATCACTTTTACGTATAAATTATAATTCGGGGAGAGGGATAGTCAGTAGCAAAGTCTGGGGTATAGCGCGACCTTACTATTGAAGTATTGTTTCAGTCGTGTTCCTAAAGGCGAATTTTGGTTGCTCATTCATCCACAATAATATGAAGTGATGTGATTGAAATTCGTAAATTACGAACTCCAGCTCGAGGATAAATGTATAACAGTTATATCTGTATTTGTAAATAAATAATGTGTGTGGAAATTGATATACATTATCAAAACTTTTCTAAAAATAATAAAACTGTGATCGTGAACAAAATCAATTACGATTCAGGGTCGCATTATATACAAAAAGGAACGCAAAAAATAGTGTAGTCTGGTGGAATGAAGATATAAAAATAACAGTCGTTTAGAATAAAAAAAGACTATGAATATCATACTTCCAAAACAAAAACGCGGAAAGTTACTGAACATTTAATGCAAACAGAAACAAAGTTAAGAAGAAAATATTTGATTCGAAATCCAGATCTTGAAAAGAGTTTGGAAAAAGGTTGGAAACAAATAGTAAAGAACATAAAAAAATGTGTTATAGAGTGCTGAAGACATTTAGAAACAAATTCAAATAAAAACTGCAAAACAAAGAGTGACGGATTAATGAGCATAAGTTTTGAAAGAGATATAGAGCTAATAATATATATATATATATATATATATATATATATATATATATATATATATATATATATATATATATATATATATATATATATATATGTCATGAATTTAATTTATTGCGTTTTACTCTTCATTCATCGTTTTGTTGTTAAAGTTGTGTAAAAATACACACACACACACACACACACACACACACACACACACACACACACACACACACGCACCCACAGACGCACTCACGCACGCACGCACACACGAACGTACGCGCACGCTCACGCGCACCCGCGTTCGCACGCCCACGCGCACCCGCGTTCGCACGCACACGCACACGCACAAGCGTGTACTTAAATTACAATTTTCTACCTTACTGGATCATATAATTATTTAGCTCATTTCGGTACACATTCATTTGCTTCCCTCTAGAACGAAATTTACCTAATTACTCATATTTAATTAAATTTTATGTTAAAATTACGTTAACGCAATCTAGTAGTACAGCTGAATACATACTTTATTTTGTCTTACTTTTGACATTTTCACATCGACTAAAAACAAAAAAGTGAGAACACGTTTTCTGAAAGAAACGGGCCTTGAAGCTTCCTGCTTTTTATATTATATAAACGTAACCCATCCGTTATGGGGCGTGTTTCTAAATGTGCAGTCATTTAAAATAACTGATATTTCTTCTGTAAGTAAGTCTTTATTATACAATTTTAGAAAATATCTTTCGTGAATGCATAGTGAGTAATTAAATCGGTTTTCTTCATATGCACGTTAATCACATACATCTTAACTACAAGATTACTGGAAACTTCCGTTTCTATATTCATATATGTCAGTAACCTAGAACTTACACGTGTGTAAACTTCACTTAATAATTGTTAATTGCTTTATTTGATTATGCAGGGTGTCTCCGAAAGTTAGCAGATGAGTTACTTTGCTCAATTCAAATTTCTATTCCAATGGAAGAAAAAAATTTTAACATGTAGGAAGAAAGTCGATTTAAGTTATATTGTGCAGGTTAATTTTTTTTGAGATATTAACTATTTTTTGACAGAACGGTACTTGTCAAAAACTCACTGCAAGAAAATAATTTTTATTGCTTGTTTCTTCTTCATTAGATTTGAAATTATTATCAAACATCATGAAGAAAACTATAGCTCCACGGAGAATGTCATAGGTAATAGTAATGTTCTACGCCAGAACCTACCTGTGTACTGTGAAGCAACTTATTTTTAAACTACGATGCCTTTTGCTTCCAGAAGGTATAACCTAAAACTAGTTCTACTTGATTTTACCTTCAAACGACATACATATGTAGGTACAAAAGGTTATGCACTGAATTTTCTTTACTATCCCTAAATCCACTTATTCGTAGATTTTACAACGTTAACCAAGATCGGTCATGTTGTCGTGCATTGTGATTGTAGTGTGATATAAAGTATGTATATCGTTATGTGAGGGTGATTAATTAAAGTGTCAGTGTCATGTATGTGAGTATTTTTGTAAGTAGAGTGTAGTGTATAAGTCTTTATTACAATTATAGAAAATATCTTTCGTGAATGCTTAGTGAGTAATTAAAACGGTTTTCTTCAAATGTACGTTAATCACATAATCTTAACTACAAGATTACTGAAACTTCCGTTAAATGTTTCTATATTCATGTATGTCAGTAACCTAGAACTTACAGTGTTAAACTCACTTAATAATTGTAATTGCTTTATTTGATTATGCAGGGTGTCTCCGAAAGCGAGCACAATGAGTTACTTTGCTCAATTCAAATTTCTATTCCAATGGAAGAAAAAAATTTTAACATGTAGGAAGAAAGTCGATTTAAGTTATATTGTGCAGGTTAATTTTTTTTGAGATATTAACTATTTTTTGACAGAACGGTACTTGTCAAAAACTCACTGCAAGAAAATAATTTTTATTGCTTGTTTCTTCTTCATTAGATTTGAAATTATTATCAAACATCATGAAGAAAACTATAGCTCCACGGAGAATGTCATAGGTAATAGTAATGTTCTACGCCAGAACCTACCTGTGTACTGTGGAGAGCAACTTATTTTTAAACTACGATGCCTTGCTGCTTCCAGAAGGTATAACCTAAAACTAGTTCTACTTGATTTTTACCTTCCAAACGACATACATATGTAGGTACAAAAGGTTATGCACTCGAATTTTTCTTTACTATCCCTAAATCCACTTATTCGTAGATTTTACAACGTTAACCAAGATCGGTCATGTGTGTGGGGGGGGGGGCGTGTGCATGTGAGTGTGATTGTGAGTGTGAGTGTGAGTGTGAGTGTGAGTGTGAGTGTGAGTGTGAGTGTGAGTGTGAGTGTGAGTGTGAGTGTGAGTGTAAGTGTGAGTGTCAGTGTCAGTGTGAGTGTGAGTGTGATTGTGAGTGTGTAAGTGAGAGTGTGAGTGTGAGTGTGAGTAAGTCTTTATTACACAATTATAGAAAATATCTTTCGTGAATGCTTAGTGAGTAATTAAAACGGTTTTCTTCAAATGTACGTTAATCACATATATCTTAACTACAAGATTACTGGAAACTTCCGTTAAATGTTTCTATATTCATGTATGTCAGTAACCTAGAACTTACATGTGTGTAAACTACACTTAATAATTGCTAATTGCTTTATTTGATTATGCAGGGTGTCTCCGAAAGCGAGCACACATGAGTTACTTTGCTCAATTCGAATTTCTATTCCAATGGAAGAAAAAAATTTTAACATGTAGGAAGATAATCGATTTAAGTTATATTGCGCAGTTTAATTTTTTTTGAGGTATGAAATTTTAAGGAAGTAGATGTTGTAGTTCTGGAGTAATCGTGGATACTAATCCATATCTACACCACAGACATGCGCACGCGTGCACGCTTACGCGCACACACAACTGTTATTCACATATTGAACAAATTTGAACCAAGACTTCAGTTCTAGATTACGCGTCGTACAAAAAGTTGCATAGAACGCAATCAATCGATATATTTAAGGACGTACATGTTGTAGTTCTGGAGTTACTGTAAATACTAGCATACAGCTACATGCATACACACTCGCGCGCACACGCAAGCCTCCCTCTCGGCCGCCGAATTTCTCCCAAAATCTAATCAGCTCCAAAAGAAAGGATAACACGGTTAAATTTGAATTTTTAGGTATGAACATGTTGTAGATCTGAAGTTATCGTGGATACCAACATACATCTTCACACACATGCGCACTCACGCACGCTCTCTCACAGAGACACAGACACACAGATACACCGACACATAGACTCACAGACACACAGACACACAGACACACAGACACACAGACACACAGACACACAGACACACAGACAGACAGACACACAGACATACAGACACACAGACACACAGACACACAGACACACAGACACACAGACACACAGACACACAGACACACAGACACACAGACACACAGACACACAGACACACAGACACACAGACACACAGACACACAGACACAGACACAGACACACAGACACACACACACACAGACACAGACACAGACACACAGACACCAGACACACAGACACACAGTACACACAGACAACACAGACACAGCACACAGCACAAACACGCACACGTCACACCACACGACACACGTAACACGCTCACACGACTGACACAGCTCACAGCACAGCACCTCAAGGCCACGACACTGCACAGCACACAACGCACACGCTACACACCACACACGCATCACACCTCACACGTCACACGCTCACACTCACACTCTACACTCACGCTCACACTCACACCTCACACACCACCGTCAACGCGCACTCGCCACTCGACACGATCTGCACACCTGCACTCGCGCACGCGCACTGCGCACTCGTCGCACTCGCCACCCACATTCCGTCACCTCACTCAACCTCGCTACTCGCGCCCACCACTCACGCACTCGACCGCACTCGCACGTCTCGCGCACTCGCACTGCAGCACGCACCGCACTGCACGCCCCACGCACGCACGCACGCACGCACGCACGCACGCACGCACGCACGCACGCACGCACGCACGCACGCACGCACGCACTCACGCACGCACGTACGCACGCACGCACGCACACACACACACACAGCTAATAAGTTGATTTAGTGATAGTGAAGAAAATGTCGATTATATAACCTACATACATACAGGGTGGCGCATTAGTGTGACAAAGTCCCATATCTCCTTTATTTAAAGAGATACAAAAAAAATTAAATACAAAAGTTGTAAGATATGTTCTGGTGCATATATCAAAAATATTTTTAATTATACAGGGTAGATCATAAAAGCTTAGAAGTAATTTTAAATTTTTTTTTAAATAGAAAACCCTATATATTATTACATATTTAGATTCTACATACAACTTTAGACACATTTTATGTATAATGTCCTATACCTAAGTCTAACCGTTTTTGACAAATTTCAAAATTTTTGTCAAAACTGACGTTTGCAGGCCAAAATATAGGTGGAAATCTTTTCTAAACGAAGCCTTTAGCAATTAGTTATGGTTGGTTTCCTTGGTTGGGAACCTACTCTAATGGGCTGTAGTGATATTTTTGTAATACATTCATACAGGGTGATCAAAAATGGACCTATAAAGTCCAAAAAAACCTATAAAGTCATTTTTTTTAATGGAAACCCCCTATTTTTTTTTTCTATCTTATTTGGCATTAAAAATAAGGGTGACTTTGTATAAGAGTGTATATTCCAAAAAATTGTAGTTTTTGAAATAATGTCAATTTAACATTTTTTTATTGTAAAAAGGCAATACGGCTTTCAAGTTTTGTTGTTAGTTGGCCGTGACGGCGAGGCGTGACATATAAAAATATTAGAGATCATCAGAAAGGTCATTATTTATTGCCAGTTGATAATTTTTGTGATGCATTAGTGTATTTTACAGCAAATTGATTTAAAACTTGAATTAAAATTGTAAATAATGAATTTTTCGCTAGCCGAGATGGTTGATATGATTTTTGTTTTAGGAGCTAGTGATAAGAATACGCTCTTAGCAAGAAGACTGTATCAACAACGGTTTCCAGAGAGACGGCAACCTGAAAGAAGGGCATTTGAATAGCTTTTGAAGCGTTTTGAAAGAACTGGCAATGTGTTATATGAAAAAACGTGCACAGACTGAGGAAAATCAATTAAATGTACTATTAACAGTTACCGAAAATGTTTGGGGAGGTGTTGTCGGTAATCATGTAATTGGACCATATTTTTTTGATCAACGAGTAACAGGGGAAGTATACTTAGACTTTCTGCAAAACCATCTACCTAATTTGTTGCGTCAAGTGCCACAGGATACGCAACAAGAAATGTGGTTTCTTCATGATGGGGCCCCAGCACATCATACAGGTCCGATAATAACTTTTTTAAATGCTAGATATCAAGAAAGTTGGATTGGGAGGGGAGGGACTGTTGCTTGGCCTGCTAGATTCCCAGATCTTACAAAAATGGACTTTAGCATATGGGGGTACGTCAACGAGCAGGTTTATAAAATACCGCCTACAACAAAGGAACACATGAAGATTAGGATTAGAAACTGTTTTCAAAACATTAGTGTTGAAATGTGTAGAAATTTAAGCAGCGAATTTGAGAGACGTATTGCATTGTGTATTCAAGAAAGAGGCGGACATTTCGAACAACTTATTAGGTAGTACGTATTTGACGTGTTTCTAATACTTTTATCTGTATAATTAGTTACAGGTTTAGTTACATTAGAGGTGTTAAGTTTATGATGAGGATTAGGACATAATTTGTTGAATCAAAAAAATATTGTTTTTACTTTAAGTTCGTTTAATAAAATAATTATTTATATGGGATTCAATAAATTGTAATATTTCGATCTGAAGTGCTCGATTTTTTTTTGTTTCGCCGCGCCCCGCCGTCACGGCCAACTAACAACAAAACTTGAAAGCCGTATAGCTTTTTTACAATAAAAAAATGTTAAATTGTCATTATTTCAAAAACTACAATTTTTAGGAATATACACTCTTATACAAAGTCACCCTTATTTTTAATGCTACATAAGATAGAATTAAAAAAATAGGGGGTTTTCATTAAAAAAAATGACTTTGTAGGTTTTTTTGAATCTACTTTTTATTGTCCATTTTTTATCACCCTGTATGAATGAATTACAAAAATATCAATGCAGCCCATTAGAGTAGGTCCCCATTTCCAAGGAAACCAACCATAACTAATCGATAAAGGCTTCGTTTAGAAAAGATTTCCACCTATGTTTTGGCCTGCAAACGTCATTTTTTGATAAAAAATTTGAAATTTGTCAAAAAACGGTTGGACTTAGGTATAGGACATTATACACAAAATGTGTCTAAAATTGTATGTAGAATCTAAATATGTAATAATATATAGGGTTTTCTATTTAAAAAAAATTTAAAATTACTTCTAAGCTTTTATGATCTACCCCCTGTATAATTAAAAATATTTTTGGAATATGCACCAGAACATATCTTACAACTTTTGTATTTAATTTTTTTTGTATCTCTTTAAATAAAGGAGATTTGGGACTTTGTCACACTAATGCGCCACCCTGTATGTATATGTAGGTTGGAAGGTAAAAATGCAAATAGCACATTAAAATTGAAACATTGCCATGAAAGAGGTCTAGTGTGCCTGTATGCGATCTTTTTAAGGTAATAATTAAATCGAGTTCGTTACTGTGTAAATCACTGGCGGCATACATAATGATTACGACTGACCGCAGTGTTACTAAGTTTACCAAACTTTAATTAGAATACTTCGAAAACTAAACGTTTTCGAGCCAAACGGTTATAGAATTTTTTGCTCAATTTTTGGTACAGAACCAGGCGGTATGTCTATTACCCGCCATTTAGGATTCACCCTGCACAAAATGTCTGAGTAAATAATTATATAAAATTGTGTGCTATTATATTGTTGACACTTTGTTTATTAAATTCAGAGCAAAAGGTGTTATATATTGAAGTTATCCAAAGTTTCATCAACCGTAATTACTGAATCATACCACCTGCTTTCTAATTGTCTTTTAAACTAAGATGTAACGTATGTTAGAAGTAGTTTTAGCGAGTTTGCAAACCAATTTTAGATCTAGAGTTATAATGCTTATTACTGATAGATTTTGTTAAACTGATAGAGAATTTTGAAAAAAACTATGAATAGTTAACAGGAAAAGTGGAAATTGCATTTGAAAAAATTTATTGAAATTTTATGCAAACCGAGAGCTGTAAAATTTTAAAATGCGTTACAAAGCTTTTAACTGTGAATTCCTAAATGATTTCGGACTGGTTCCAAATATCACATTGGTCCTTTTCCCGTGTAGCATTTGATATAAGAGAAGCTTTTTTGGGTATATATAAAATTTAAGTGATGATATCAAAAAGTACATTATTCTAAATTTTAAAGCTAAACCATTGCAAATAGTACATATCTAATTGTGATGGTAATTTATATATTGCATTATATTTCTAGCCATACTATCTGTACTTATCATTTTTTAATGTAATATGTATATATAATGCACAGTTTACGCATTACTATCTTAAGTTTTTTATACAGTGCGTATGTGAAAGAGAAACCATAACACCAAACTTTAAAACAAAATTTACCTATAATTAACGATAAAGATTCTTTTGCAGATTTTGCTTAACACAAAAAGGGTAAAATCTGTATGTAAATCTGATAAAATCTAACCGCGTTCATATATTATGCAACAGGTGTATAAAAGAGCGTAACTACCAGCCAGAGGCTATCATCGTTTTAAATTATATTTTTTCATCATTCTTTGTCCAAGTTAATATTTTAATACGTTAACCCTTTATACTTCGTCAAATACTAGTTTGGTTTAGGCCACCCTTCGAAAGACGAAAAAAGAATCCAGGTTGTCAACCGATTTTAATTGGAAGATCGTGTCGAACGTGATCTGCATTTCCCCATCTATTCGTTGAAAATCAAAGAGATTATATGTTCCTTAACCGCTTAAACTAAGCCAGTTAACTTTTCCTGCTTTTTCAGCTCGAATGAACTTCATTGCACTCATTTGCTATGCAATCACAAGCGCCCTCGTTGCAACGCTAGATATTAGCAAATATTCGCAACTTTAATTATTTTCTATAGAATTTTTTTACATATTGTTTTTGAATTGAAGTTAAATTTAATGTAACGAGGTTTGAAATCAATATCCTTTCTTTTATATGTTAAAACCACAGCCGGTGTTCTTATTAGTTAGTAGAAATTCTAGAAACGAAAATGTCTTACAAATTTATTCGAACTTTTGCTTTTCATTATGCAGACAGGGTTCGAATTTTTTGTACGAATATTCTAAGAGTTGAAAAAATCCAGAATATGTTGATGTTGTGCTTACTTATTTGTTATTAAACCTTATTTGTGTAGTGGCTACTGGTACGGCAACCCATTTTTCAAACAATACTGTTATAATTTTTGCATTCCAACATTAACTCGACTAATATTCTTTAAATAAAAGGGATATACCGGAGTTCCTTAAGCAATGGGTTTAAATAAACGGATTAGATATGTTTATTTATTCCCTTGGATATTCATGCCTTTTTTATCGCACTAAGCTCGTAGAATCGTTAAAAAGTTTGATGATGGTGAATAAAACTTTTAGCTAATCGTCCAATTTAGAAATTTTAAAGGAACATGGAAGAACTGAAATACCTTAACTAGGATATTGATAAACATTTTTTAATTAATAGTTCTAAGCTGGTTTTTAAATTGTTAATAAGTGTTTAGAATTCCGATAAATGTTTATAAGGTATGTGACGTGCGTAGTCTTACTTCTATTATTCTGTTCGATTACAAAATTTTTACTTAAAATATAATTTTGACTTTGAAACGTGGCAAATAAGCCTCTAATTAAAATAATTATCTTTTGGGTTTTTAAATGGTGTATTTTTCTATTTATATTTTATATAAATTCATACGTTTCCATAACAATTACGTCAATTACAGTTATCGTCCTCACTAAATGGTAGTATCTGTAAGAATTACTTGAGATGTTAAAACAAATTTATGAAATATAAAAAAGATGAAAACGCAAACAAGCCTGGTATTCATATAACAGTGTGATAAACGTATAAAGCTAAATCTGATTTTGCCTGCTTTCGAGATTGTTATGGGTCAAAATCGCAGTAGAAACAGGTGTAACAAATAAGGGATCAATGCTGACAGCTCAGCGGTTGGTGGGGTGCGTGTAACGGGGTTTTAGGTGAAGGGTGTATGGGATAACAAGTCACAATAACGAATGTCATAAATCAATGGGCGCCAGTTTGTTTAAAATCAAGACACGAATAAACGCTAATACTCCACAGCAACGTGAACAACAACCAAGAACTTGTTTACCTTTCGTAGCGTTATCCAGGTAAATCAGCAAAAGAAAACACTGGACCTGTGCTTTGCAAAGGCTTCAAGATATTAGCGAGCGACTAGACCAATTGAAAAGGTCATCTAACTTATTTACTCAAATTTGCGCTTTAGGATCATTTTATCAAAGAAGTTCTATTTCCAAAAATATTAATCTTAATAAAAATATCTAGTGTGGAACAACACACAACCTTCCAATCTACAAATAGAAATTAAAAGAAGGTATTTTAGAATAATTATGCAACCTCTTTTATAATAAGTTAATTCATTAGCCAACGTTGTAAAAACAAAAACAATAATCTATGTCAAACAGACGATTAAAGCTTCATGTCAGATAGAGGTTAATACACATATAGATGTTACCTTAAAAAAATTCCAAAGCCACCCGCTTCTATACGAATGTCGATAATACAGCTATAACAAATAAATTTAAAAGGTGTTGTTATATTAGAAAGGTAAGGTAAATTGTACCACGGTCTAGCTCAGTGAGGTACAAACTTATAAAACTTACCGAATATGAGAACTCGATCATCAGGTGTGAGGAAAGCAGAGATATTTTCATAGATATAATCAGTATTAGCATTTGTTTAATTGGGCACCACTCAATTTCTAGGTTTAATTAATAAAATACAACAAAAATTGAGAAAGGTTGTATCTCAGAACATAATAGGTAATCTGAATAAGCACTAAACATCTGTAGTTATATGTATATTTAATAAAGCAAAATGTCTGATTAATATCAGAATAAAATAACTAAACCATACTTCTTGTACTGCATTACAATCTTAAAGTACTAAATTAAACACAGTAGATAAACGTATACTTAGAATTCAAAATGTAATTTATTCAACATGTAGGTATTCAATCATGAAACGTATATTGACCAATGTCAACAAATTACAGTTGTGATAGGTTATGAACTCAAATGTTTTTATTTCAGGAGCAGGACTAACTGTTCCTTTTCTTAACCGTATCAAAACAACACTAACTGATTTGTTATTTAATTAACTGCACTAAAAGGATAAGTACTTACTTGTACAAAACAAATATTTTAATCTCGTCTTAAACGAACTGCAGCTTGGGAATTTTCATTTCCAATTCCAATATAATATACTATATACGATAATGTAAAGGTAATTTCCATTTGTAGTTAACGTACAAATAAACGAAACATAAACGTATAACGAAAGCAGCTTCGGACAACGAAAGCTGTTTATAACGACGAACGCAGTATGTCTAACAGCATATGTGATCGATGCAAAACAAAGGTATCTCCATTTATGTTCATAAAGATGACATTGCATTAATCAGCCATTTTAACTAAGTAACTGTACGTGACGTCATACCCAAGCCATACAATGATACGTAAATTTACCAAAATAAAAGCTTTTTCTTGAAGATAAACTGTATTCTTATTCTAGTTTCTGACTCTAATTCCCTAGTCTAATTCTAGTTTCTTGTTTCCCTATTAAATATAATATATAGAAAATGTAATTAAACGCCTTTACATACCTTATAAAAGGGAAGCAAAACTTAAAAAAATAACGTCTGAACTTCACGGCATGATATACGGAAATGAATCGAGTATGCTCAGCTTACACTGCGCACAGAACTGAAATTGGATATCTAAAATATATACAGGGACGTACGTAATTATGTAGACTGAAGAGAAAATATTGCGATATAAAAATTTAATTATTGAACGAGAAAAGAAATGTTTAAAAATACTAATGTAATGTAAATATACTTAAATTCTACCTTAGTAGTTTTTTTGCTGCTAAGTTACGCGTAGAATCAAAAAATTTCACAGAACAAAATTAATAGATATATTTCATGTCTCTGTGTCATATCTATATGATTACGGTCACTATAATATTAGTATTTTTGTTTCTACCCTTCAGAAATATTTAATAAAAATCCTAATAAACCCCCCTATTCTCAAAAATCTAATCAGCTCAAATCAAATCAAGCTTAATTACAAAATTTTAAATACGTACGTGTTCTCCTTCCGGAGTTATGGAGGGTAAAATTACGCACAACTCTATCTCAATCTTCTTCTCGTCATTCACAGACGCGCACCATACAGATTGCACGCTAGACGCATTAATCGCAGATACACAACGCAGACGCACACACATCGACCAGACAGCAGACAGCAGACCAGACCAGACCAGACCAGACGCAGACGCAGGATAGACGCACCAACCAACCACACCAACGCAGACCAGACGCAGACCGATACGCAGACAGACGCAGACGCAGACGCAGACGCAGCAAGCAGACACAGACCAGACACAGACCAGACACAGACACAGACACAGACACAGAACAGACACGACACAGACACAGACACAGACACAACACAGACCACGACACACGAACAGACACAGACACAGACGACAGACGCAGACGCAGACGCAGCGCAGAAGCAGACAGACGCAGACGCAGACTCAGACACAGACACAGACACAGACACAAACACAGACACAGACACAGACACAGACACAGACACAGACACAGACACGACACGACACGACAGACACAGGACACGGACACGGACACGGACACGGACACATACGACACGACACGACAGGACAGACACACGGACACGGAACGGACACGACAGACCAGCGGACACAGGATACACGACACGGACACGGACACGACACGGACACGACACGGACACGACACGACACAACACAGCACACACACACACACACACACACAACACAGACAAACACGACAACGCACACGACACGAACGCACGACACGACACGACAAGCAAGCAGCACACGACACGACACGACACGCACAGACACGCACGGCACGACACGGACACGACGACACGCACACACACGACACGCGACACACGACACTACACGCACACACGACACACGACACACACATCAACGCACACAGCATACACCGCACACCACACACGACACACGCACACACGCACACACAGCACACAGCACGACACACACACACACACACACACACGACACACGCAACACACACACACACACGCACACACGACACACACACCGACAACACACACACACAGCACACACACACATACACACACACACACACACACACCACACACCACACACACACACACACACACACACACACACACACCACACACACACACAGCACACACACACACACACACACACACACACACCACACACGCACACACGCACACACGACACACACACACACACACACGCACACACACACACGCACACACGCACACACGCACACACATCCATCTTTTCGCAATATTATTCCAGAAATGCTGCTGTGTGGTAGAAGGTTGTTCCGTGATCGCATAAGTAAATGTTTATTAAAAATTGGGAAACATTTTGAGCATTTAACGTTATAACGTATTTGTATAATACATAAACCTTATATTGACAGAAAATTAGAGTTCCGACAAAAAAATTGTGTCATTCCATTTGCAAACATTGAGTTATGCTTGTTTTAAAATGACTTCGGCTTAAATTATGAAACACCCTGTATGGTATTAGGTTTTTTTTTAAGTTAAAATCTAAATAAGTGATTCTTTACTAAAGGCTGTACTAAAAATGCATATTCCAAAAATTTGTCATTTTGTAAAAATCCCATTATTTAGTAGATGAGCGCTATTTTTTTTGAAACTCCTTTTTTTTCTCTAATCTAAGGTGACCATTCATGTAAAAAGCAAATACGGGACGTTCCGGATTTTTACTTAGGGGTTTTAAAAGTACTTCGTTAATAAAATGGCGAGCGAAACGTTACTGATTGGTATATTTTTCCATTGAATACACCATTCAAACGGTCTGCTGATGTATGAATACAGTTATGAAGGATATGAGCACTCCAACTAAAGGTCTTTAAAGTAACTGCTAAACTTTATGAAATACTTTATTTTGTCCATGTTTGCTGCTCCTCGAAAATAGCAATTTGTGTTGTCAGCTCTCATTGTTATTACTTTTGTTGTTAATTCGTATTTGTCAACCGTTTTAATAATATAATCGGATATAATATCTGAGGTTTCACCTTGTAGCGTCCCCCAGGTACCCTATCTTGAAAAGTGTAATTTGAACTTATTTGCAAGAATGCAAATTCAAGAACAAAACAATCGCTAAGTGATTTATCTTGACTTTACTGACAATAATGTTACTATTACTCAAATTAATTGCTTGCCTTACATGGACTTTCCTGACAATAATTAAAAGATTAGAATTTATTTGCAAGTCTGATATTTAATTAATCGTAAACCTCAAATCTGATCAAACGAAGTGGCCGTCTAGTGGTAGGTACGCTGTGCAATTTGAATTACATAGGTTGGATGAGGTAAGTGTTGCATCATAAGGGGCAAGTAAACAATGAAACTACTCAAATTAAAATTA
This sequence comes from Vesta saturnalis, assembly GCA_036346205.1. Lineage (NCBI taxonomy): Eukaryota > Metazoa > Arthropoda > Insecta > Coleoptera > Lampyridae > Vesta > Vesta saturnalis. Next base: position 1,914,564 of record JARFJB010000003.1, read on the forward strand.
ACAAGCTTTGCGCAATGGTGGTTCAGTCCGTTAATACACTATTGTGGGAAAGAACCACCAATAAAACTCACTTTATTCATAAATAAATATTTGCACAAGTGCATTAATACCTCAAATAACAAAACAACAATGGAAGGGTTAAATATATAACAAAACACCATTAAATCAGGTTAAAGTGCGTACATAATTATAACAGAAAAATAAATAAACAGCAGTTTAGTTACACATAAACACAATAATAAACAAAATTATGTAGTCACACCCACAATTGCGTTAGAAATAAATAATCAGAATAAAAATCGTAATACCAAACATGTGGCCCTTTAAAACCAATCATGCCGGTCTTTAAGTAAATAAGCAAATAAAACAATAAAGTAAATTACGGTGCATATAGAATACAACAGAAAAATTGTACAGGTGATAATAAGGTAATGGCAAGGACAAAAGAAGATAGACAAGGAATTTACACGTACACAATTGTTTAATGACTACTAAAGCACAAAATGCATAAGTCAAGTTTACAATAAATTACATATAAAAAGAAATTAGTTCGCAAATAATCCTATTAACAAATTGACAAAAAACTCATTAAAACAAAGCTTTATAAGGGTAAGTTATAAATAGATTGTAACATCGTGACCGATATATATATATATATATATATATATATATATATATATATATATATATATATATATATATATATATATTTGAGTACGTTAGAAAAATACAGCGCCCCTTTCTCAGGTTGTACATTCGTCTATGCAACAATAAAAACAATAAAAATAAAATTCAAGGTGTATAATGGTTATTTGGACCCGGGAGTGTGTAATCTACTTGGCAATTGCCTTTTACAATTAATAACGAAGCGGTATCATGTACCCGTTCACCAGCCCACCTCTACACAAATATAAATACGACAATGCTAATTCATACAAATACAAGAGTGAGGGAGCCCTGTGCTATCTTTTATTTTAGAAGATTTCAGTTTAATGAGCCCGCGTGCGAATAAGATACCTTTACAAGGCAATGCTCGATTTTTAATAGGTTACATAGGCATGTAGAATTATTTACTGTCAGCTTTAATTTATGTTAAAATGCCTACTTACACTTGAATAATATTCCTTTAATTGATCACAAACACAAATCGTTAACATACGCGGTTTAACTTCAAAAAGGGTGACTGTTATTTATAGATTAATATTTGAAAAACACATTACAACTAACACCCGAAAGAAAAGACAAATTAGTGTTGGCTAATTCAAAAGAAAATGCACGCGCACGAAATATTTTAAAAACAAACTGTTTATATGAAGGTATTCAATTAACAAAAAAAAGACGATCTGGCTCGATTGACACTGTCTTCCCCTCTGGTGTCCACTAACCATGTCTACTCCCGAAAATCAACCCCCGTCTTTGAAAAGGGATAAAAAGAACAAGCTACATTAATTTACGTTGGAACAGTTTCACATTATTTATTGCACACATTAAAACTAACACAAGAATTATTTTAAAGACCAACTGTTTACAATGAAGATATTTCATTAACCCTCTCGATCCGGCTTCGTCGACACTCTAACCGTAACTAACCTTTTCCCCGATTTCAAAACTAACTACATTTTCTCCCGGAATTAACCCCCATTTTCAAAACTAATAAAAAAAAACAAGAAACGTTAATTTACGTTGGAGCAGTTTCATATTAATTATTGCACGACATCTTAATTTTAAAAATATGCATTCGTCCGTAACAAACCCTACATTTAGGTCTCGAGTTTCCAAGTACCAAACAAAGACGTCTTTGATTGCAGTGTGTACAGTTAGTAATTAATTACTAACTAGTGACATTTTTACATCAAGAGTGCGTGTATAGAAATTTTTAACAATTCGTCACGCCAGTTTCGGTAGAACACCTGTTTCTCTACCGTAACATATGTTTCCTTTTTCTGCTCAACCTTTACTCAAATATCAATTACAAACATTCCCACATTCCTTACATAAGAATACATTAAGTAAAGTATTCCGAAAACATTAACAAATTACGACGTATAATCACGATATTAAAAATCCACTAATTATCTTTCTATCGCGGTAACAATGGCGATTTGACAAACGTTTATTACAATAATAAAATTTTCGCTGTCCGCTACCTACAACCTTGAAGTAAATGCTTTATGTTAAATTACCATAACGATATATTTTAACATAAGCAGTTGAAATCAGAAATTAAAAATTACATAAAACTTACTACATTATGTTTTTTATTGTTAAATGACACTTGTATTTATTGACAAAGCTACTTTTTTATTAGATTTGACTGGAAATTGAGGTCAAGTTTCTATTTGTGAATGCTATTATCAATTTCAAATTGAAGTTTTTTTACAACTTTACACTTCTGTTCTTTGGGTATGACATTTTTTACTGTCAGCCTTCGACCGTTATCAAACTGTTATATTAATAGCAGGGGCATGTTTGCGATATCAATTTTTAAAATTTCACAAAATTGTTTCAACATCTTTAGCAATTTTAACAAGTAATATTACTATTGACGAAGATAACTGTAAGTGTTATCGAAACGTTTAGATTGTATAACTTAAATATACAAATACACCGTACATAAACCCACAAAATATAAGTATTTTAATATGTGTAATAATGGTGAAAATTTACATTTCATATTTCACCTGGAAGATCTTGAACTTCCAAAAGTTTACTTGAATGCCATTTTCTTACATAAAATATCTTATGAGTGTAGAACAAATTTTTACGCTTCCGTGATTTGAACAATCAGTATAGATTATTACAAAATTGACCGTTCCAAGATCATTTTGTATGGAGCTTAATAATTCTTTTTGTAAAATGTTACACACAATACTTTCAGATTTGGTTCGAACATGCAAATTTTTGTTGGAAGCAATTTTTTATTACCTTATTAGTGCAATCCATAGAACAGAAGGACTGATTGTGGTTCACGTTGTGGTACGACCAAGTATAGTCGCAACTACTTTTATCTTCATTTCCAAATGTGTCCTTACGAAAAAAGACGACACTGCTACTACTAGAAGCAACAATATCTACCTTTTTATGAGTAAGTGTCGATATGTGTTGAACAACATCCACCTTTCCACCATTTGCAAGTGAAAACTGTGCACAACTATTTTAAGTACTTTACAACGCAATCTGAGGTTGTCTTTTTAATAAATGGATACACACTACACTATAACCATTATTTATTTAAAAATAGCTGTTTATTAACACTTAGACACACACCATTGTAAGAAGATTCTTTTCGCACTAGATATGATATACTTAATACTGCCTCATATGTGGGATAACGCGCTATTTATTTAAGTAGACAAAAGTGCTAGAAAAGTCGTAAATTGTAGAACTTGTGATGTCATCCTAGTGTGTCTTATTTGAAGGTCGCGTATCTATTCCTTACTTTCTAGGCTTTGAGACAATGAAACATCAAAAACGAGACAAAAAAAGCGAATACGAAACATTTACGTAATTTATTAAAATAATTACGTATACGAAATGATGTGTTTAAAAAATTAAGTCAATAAACCTAATATCAATGTAAGGTACATTTATAGAGAAAAAATGTAATAATATACAGGGTGTGCTATTGAAACAAAATGACATTTTGTTGTCACTCTTTTTTTAGACCACCCTGTATATTATAAAATGATTTTTGTGACAAATTTGACACAACACCACAGAAAAATGGAGTATTATATATATATATATATATATATATATATATATATATATATATATATATATATATATACACAGTGTGTCCGAGATTCAGCATGCATGTATTGCTATATTCGCTATATTGAAGGTAGAATGTCGGTTAAATGGGGAAAGTTTTAGAGAATTTTATGGCTATCATCATGGTACAGTCAGATTTAAAGTAACTTTTTTTGTTTTTGAAATAATTGAAGAAAACAAAAATTGTGCATTTTCTACTACACCCTGTAGCTCTTTTATTTGAAGTCTGACAACATTTTGATTTGTACATTATTAAGACACTTTTAAAAAACAATTTTAAAAAAAGTACCAAAATGTATCTACAGTCATTTGTTTTTGAAATACATACACTAACTATTGTTTTTCATATGGACGCCATCTTGGATTTTTACATTATCGAATAGTATTTTCTATCACCTTTTCAGCGATGTATCACATGCTACGAGAATTTACTTCCAACTATCAAAAATTTAAAAAATATAAAATTGAAATAGTAGGCCTTGAGAAGGCATGGATTAATAAATGAAAAATTTATACAATTAGGGTAGTAGAAAATGCACAATTTTCGTTTTCTTCAATTATTTCAAAAACAAAAAAAGTTACTTCAAATCTGACTTTACCATTATGATAGCCATAAAATTCTCTAAAACTTTCCCCATTTAACCGACATTCTATCTTCAATATTAACGAATATAGCAATACATGCATACTGAATCTCGGACACTATATATATATATATATATATATATATATATATATATATATATAGGGTGTCCGGAAACTCATATGCCATACTTGAGGTGGTGATTATACAAAAAAAATTCATATTAACATAGATCCGGAAATGCTTTAATAAAAAGCTGTCCCACTTTAACGGTGGTGGTGGCCAAAAGATGGTTTTTGTAAACTAGTATCGATACAAAAATGTTTCTTACGGTATTCCGTCGAAAAAATTCCTTGCTAGAGGAACCTTACCTGCAGAACTTTGCTTGCATTACTTTTGATATCCAAAATTTTTTTACAAATTTTTGCAATGGTGTCAGCTTTTTCAGTTAGTTTTGTTTCAAAAAGGTGTTCTTGAAAAATGATGCCAGCTTAACCGTTTTCGAGTAAAACCGATCTGAAAATGATTACGCAATTTGCTATTTAAAAGAACAAATTAACTCAAAGGAGTAAATTAGTCAAAACAAACACCAACAAAAAATTAATTATTGTTATATCGATTGATAGGTCTACGGTGATATGGGTAAAAACGTATAAAAGGTCAAAACTAGGTTTTTTATTCAGATTAACATACGATGCTTAAAATAATTATTAAATAACAAAAATGAACAATTAATTTTATTATAGCATGTGCTGGAAGTATCCGCCATTCAAATCAACGCAAATTTCTAACCGATTCCTCACTGATGTTCGAACTTGTTCAAATAGGGCCTCCTTGTTCCGAATTACTTCGCTTTACTATAGTATCTTTTGTTCAAGGTGATTCTCGTTTTAAATTGGGACAGAGTAGACCATTGACTTTAAATATCCCCAAAGAAAAAATCTCAGGGGTTTAAATCGGGTGAACGAGGAGATGATTTAGAACTGGGACACTAAAATGAGGAGGTACTCCATCATGCATAAATCAACTTTGAAATCTAATTGCATATGGCACATCATATAGAAGATCTAGAAAATGGTTTTCCAAAAAATTCAAAAATGTTTCACTTTTTAGGAATTACAAAAGGCCTAAATAATTTTCGAGTATCCTTGCTCATACATTTATCGAATATTTGTTTTGAAATCTTGCCTCAAAATAAGTATGGGGATTTACGTCTGCCTACATATGACTATTGTGGAAGTTTACTATTCCTTCTTGGGCTTCATCGGCGAACAAGATTTTTTGAAGGCAATGACAGTCTTGTTGGATTATGAATTGCATCCGTTGGCAAAAATCTAATCGGAGTTGAAAATCTTCTACTTTAAGAGCTTGAAGACGTTGTAAATGATGGCTTTAATAACTGCTTAACCAAAATTTCCAACACACTGCTCTTGGGTACATTTTCCACCAAAGAGGGTCTCCTGGTACTAATTCCTGGGTTGGCGAACACACTATTTACATCTCTTCTGTATCTGAATTCCTGGCTTTCTGCCATAGTCAGTTTTGGCAAAAATGTTCATTTTTTCTTAAACGTTGATATAATCGGGAAAATAAATTTTTGGAAGGGGTTTGACGATTCCAGGAACTTATTGGTAAAATCTGAGAACTTCACCTGGGTGAGTTACTTTTATATAGCCCTCGGTTTGCTTCTCAGGTCGGGGTTAAAGGGAGTCACTACTTTGGGAATAAACCTAAGAATAAATCTTACCAGGTTATAATCAATTTATTCGAGTATAATAATATAAAATAAAACAAACTCTAACAGGAATAATAAAATAAACAAACGTACTGAAATATGGAATTAAATAAATCAACTGGCAACGCCGTTGCCTTACGAATTATATGAATTAAGATCGCCCTCTGTGGATCTTTCTGTAACATATATCATTGAACAACTGTTTTAATAATGTGTATAATTTTCATTAATAAAAAAAAACAGCTGTCGAGGATTTATGTTTGATTCCATTAAACGAATGGAACTCCCGTCAGGAATTAATAACAGGAAATAATTATTATTACCTTACTTATGAATAACATAATACGTGGAAACTGGGGTTTTATATACAGGTCAGGTTTTCTTTATATGTGCAGGTAGGAGTTGTTTATGAGTAAACTCGGTAATTAGTGCCGTCGTTTGGAATACTGGTAATAGGACAATTATGTACACATTGATAGGACATTCCGACTAGTACGTGGAAAATTGTAATAGCGTCTTCGGAGTCCAAAACTGCCGGCAACTTTTACAGGGTTAACACCGTTAAGGGTAGGGTTATATGTAGTAGACGTAGCTAAGTATTCAGGGCCTAACCTTCGTCTAATTAAGTACTTCTCCTAGCTAATCATTTAGTCGTCTCAAGGCGGTTCACCAATAAGGTATAGCACAAATGATGTTGCATTTTTATTTTGTGAAATGATCTTACATGGACGGGGATAGTTCCTGGCGTTGAAATATTTAGTTCTACGGGGCAGAACCTCCAACAAACTAAGTACCTCATACCCTTGTCACGTTTATGCACTTTTCTAGGGGCGTTTCACCACCAAGAATGTTTTACATAAACGTGTGCGTAGATGAGTAAATGCGGGATGTGGGACGAGATAATAATACAGGATGAATTTTGGGGGATATGTATTGATATGTCTGGTTGGGGATGCTGGTAACAAGGATACTGGTCTGGGAATACTGGTCAGGATAATAGTACAGGTGCAGGAGAAATTAATATAGGATGTTAGACAGTATTCTACTCAGGCTAGTAGTTATTTATCGGGGACAGGTCTGGCTACTAGTTGCTTGTCAGGATTGTCTAGCTGTGGGACAGGATAAGACTACAAGTACAGGAAAATATATTACAGGAAAGGGTGAAGGAATGAAGTGTCGGGTGTAAGGGAGAATGAATGAATGAATGTCTGTAATGAATCTCTGTGTATGCTAGGGGATCTGGTATTTATAGGTAAATTGGGTGGATTGGAAAAGAGCGGACAACTGATAACATTTATTAATAATGATAGAACAGTTGTGGAAGGAGATACGAAATAAGTTTTGAAAGGAATTATTAACTAGGGTAGGAAAATTTATAGTAAGTATTTTCAGGATCATTACGACTACAACCATTTGTTTTGCGGTACATGAAACACATCAGCCATTTCAGAAAATGTGTACTCTGCGATAACGTAATAATAAAACTTTAAAACACTTGTTGAATTTTGCAACTAGAAATAAAGTCAACGTGACTGCTATTGTCAATAATATTTTATTGTCACCCTAAAGTTACAAAGCCTACTTTGACTAATTTGTTCCGTTGAGTTAATTTATTCTTTTAAATAACAAATTGCGTAAACATTTTTAAATCGGTTTTTTTCTCGAAAACGGTTAATTTTTCAGAATTTTTGAAGCACAACTAACTGAAAAAACTAAAACTATTGGAAAAATTTATAAAAAAATTGAGGAAATCAAAGATAACGCAAAAAAGATTTGTAGGTACGCCGTAACGCCGCCCCTGGCAAGGAATTTTCTCGACCGATACCGTCAGAATAATTCTTGTATCGATAGTAGTTAAATTACCAAAATTGAAAGATTGGCGTATTGTGATTCCTGAGATATAAAACAAAAACCCTCCTTTGGCCACCATTTCTGAAGCGCCATAGCGCTTTTTATTAAAGCATTTCCCAGCTTGTGTTAATACAAAATTTATATATATATATATATATATATATATATATATATATATATATTAAAGGGTAAGTCAGAAAGAATGGGTCAACTGTAAGCTGGTGATGTTAGACACCAAAATATTATTTCATGCCATACGAATGTCGCTTGTTGAGACACAGGGTGTTGAAGGTTAAAATTTTATTCTGAGATTGTTCAATAATTGAGAAAGTTTTGATCGCATGAATCTGAAAATTGGCACTGTTGGGTTTTCTGGTGTGAGAATTACGAATCTGAAGCTTATTTTGACGTTGCTCCTAGAGGGCGCTAGTTTCACAGTATTATTTAGGTAAAACAAAACATGTTTTCTTACCTGTTGAGCTATGCTTAAAAAAAGTTAAAAATCTAAAGGATCGTTCAATTCTACATAAAAAAAGGTACTTGCTTAGGTCACCTAACTTTATCGGTTTCTGAGTTATTTGCATTTAAAAGTTTCAATGCATATTGTTGATTTTCTTTCAGGCACTGATTTTATTATTTATTTTCTAAGTAGGCTTCTGTCAAATTCTCATGTCAATAAATATTAGCGTATTTTGCGTGCGTGATCAAAAATGCCTCGACAAAATAGTTTTCCAACAGTGAGATGCGTGATTTGTGTTTTAGTACAGGCTGATTTAATGAACGTGCGGCCGAAGTTATGTACATTGTACCCAAATAGATTGCAATTTAATTATAAATTGTTCAGAAATCTTTACAACCGCCTAGGCGAATCTGGATCTTTTCGACCAAAAAGTAACCATGGTACTCCAAAATCTCACAGTCGATGAAGAAGAGGAAATTTTAATTCGCGTTTCGGAAAATTCTAAAATTAGTACTCGTCAGTAATGTGCGACAACGGGGGTAAGCCAATCGTCCATTTGTAAAATTTTGAAAAAGAAATGCACCGTCCATATCATTATACTACGGTTCAGCAGTTATTGCCTCAAAATTTACCAGCTCGTCTACAATTTGCTCAGTTTGTACAAAATATGCAAACAGAAAATCTATTTACCGATGAGGCGACATTTAGTAATAGGAATAGGAAGAACATTAATTTGTGAGATTCCGAGAATGCGCTTGCTGTAAAAGAAAGACAGAGTTTAATGTGAGTATTTGGTGTGGTTTAGTTTCTGAGTTTTTCATAGGACCTTTTGAATTACCACTCAATCTAGCTGGACCTCATTGTTTAAACTCTCTTCAACATCATTTAAACGAGCTTCTAGATGATATACCACTCGCTTTCAGAGAGAGAGTATGTGGTTTATGCACGACGGTGCACCACCACATTTTGCCTTGTAAGTACGCCACTATTTAAAGGAACACTATCCCCGTCAGTAGATTCGCGGTGGGAGCGAATTTAGCTGGTCAGACTTAACCCCCCTGGATTTCTTAGTATGGTCAAACTTGAAGGGTGTGATATACCGTGAAGAAATTAATTCTGTTGAAGAGTTGCGGCAGAAAAAACTAGTAGCCGCTAATGCATTTAGAAATTGTAATATTGTTAATAGTCGAAGATAAATCAATGCTTCCCAAAATGGATTGTAAAGAACCATCGGCAATAATTAATGATGAAAAAGGTGAATTCCTATTTAATTTCAAATCATATTTGTCAATTAAAAACATTGCGGGCTTACCTAGAACAGTAGCTCCACTGTCTAATAAAGCGACAAAATTTTCGTTAAAAATGTTTACATTAATAAAAGGTCTACTATCATTTCTTTTTTCAACAATTTTTGAACGTCAGAATGACCATATTTGTAACAAAAGGTAATATCATCATTGTCACAGGTGTGATAGGTATGTCCTAATTGTTTACATTTAAAACAAGTTGTCGTTGGTTTAGCCGTATTGTTTTTTGAATTTTTAAGAGTTGAATTCCAAATTTTCGGTTTAGCACTAGAGTAAAATTAATTTTTGGTTGATTGTTTTGATTCGAAGTAAAAGATTTTGATTTGTTTTCAGGTTGTTTTTGAAAATCTGAATTTGAATTGTATTTAAATTTAGGGTGTTGTACCTGTTGTAATTTTGTTACATAAATCAACAAGATGAAAAATACTGGTAACATTGGCAAAAGCCAATTGTGTTGCATTCCATGGCTGTAAATTTTTTATAATAATTTTAAGTTGTTCAACCTCAGTAGGAGGAAGGTCTAATTGAGAAAATAAATTAATCATTTCAGAAATAAAGATGGATGTAATTTCATCAAAAGTGTGTTTCCTGTTTTTAATTTTATTTAACAACACTTCATCATGGTCTTCGGGTAAAAAGTCATTTTTTAATAAGCTCATCCCACGAATTTATTTGAGACCTAATGGCTCTAAACCACGTAAAGCCCCTTCCTATGAATGGATCAATTCCGGATAATAACATATGTCTTTGAAATATTACGTGCAAGCATTAATTCTTCACACCTTTGTATAAATGAGAAAACTTCTTTTTCACTACAATTAAATTTAAAATTTAATTTGTAAACAGGAACAGAATTTCTAGAAATATTTAAATTCTTAATTAAATTTTAAAAGTCTACAGTTGGAATATTGAACTGAAGTATTAATCGGTTCATTATTTGTCATCGAAATGTTGCAATGATCAAGCTATTGTGAGTCACTACTTAATTCTAGATTATCATTAATTGATCCGATCAATTCAAAATTATCATCACATGGTGAAAGTAATTGATCACGTACAAGCACATGTTCATCGACAAACACCGTATAATTTGATCACTTCAAAGTATGTAAAAGACGAGTATACAGTTTGAGATATTCACTTTTCGTTGGATTAAACTTGTACAGATTTATCGATGATTAAATATGAGTAAGTTTTTCTTTTAAACAAGTTAATTCTTCATTTTGATTTATTTCAACTTTTGTATAAGGATTAGATAGTTTTGAATCGACTTTTTCTAAAATTAGTTTTCGTTGTAATAATTTGCGCTTTTCATAAACCGATAAATTTTCCGCTTCGTCAATATTACGCAATATTACGGTATCTCAGTTCCATTAATAACTCATCATTCCTAAGAGCATCTACTACATAATTCGACATAGTAGTATATGACATACAAATAAGACACAAAATACAATAAGATTATACAACAATCGTAAATACAAAATATTACAATACCTTTATACGATTGCCATCAATATTCGAAATTGCAATAAACACAAGTGAATGTATCTGGAATTAATAATTGCAAATAGATGTCCCACGCTCGGACGTCAGTGTACAACCCTAAAAGTTCTATAAGTATACTTCTACACCCATGCTACAAATTTTAGTTACTTAACAGTTTGGGTAATAACCAGAAGATTTTGTGTCATATGCTCAGTCGTGGATTACAGTGGGCCAGGTTTATAAAATTATCGATTTGCCTTATTAACCAAAAAATATTTACATGCACCTAGATATGTTCGCTTTAAAATCGGGGTTTCTTCTTCCTGAAACTGATTGTTAAATACTCGGACGCCAACTGGTTTTTAAATATGGAATAAACAAGTAAACCATTATACAACAGAGTTAAAAGAAAATTTCTGCAATAACAAATTTTATATAAATATAAACTGAAATACCTTAATGCTAACGTTAGTAACGTTATAACCTAATGAATAATTAATATTAAGAGTGATTAGTGGAATCAGAATACCTTATTCTTGGTCACACTGTAGACAACGAAATGGCTGCATGCTGGGTCAGCGTTTTGGAAACTGTTGCGTAATATTACTTCAGGGTTGAAATAAATCTGGATTTGTATGATTTATAATTCCCAAATGAATAAATCTCACTCTTGATCAATCGTACTAATACCGTAAATTGGATTAACGGTAAAATAATTAATTGCGTAGATGTGTATGAACGGGTGACAGGTAACATTAAAGGTGAAGTTAAAGTAAAAATTAAAAACTAAAAGGTAAAAGTAAAAGTTCCTGAAATGCAAACGTCTCAAACATTGTAAAATAACTTTAAATAACTCACTATAGAATTTACAGCACTTTTAACCCATTAGTGCATACAGATTTTTTTTTGTTTTTCGTAATTTATTTTCTTAATAGGTTTATATTGTATACACTAAATAACCATACTATGTTTGGTTTTTGAAAAAATGCTATATTTTTTGAAATATAAGCCGTCCGTTTTAACGGACTCTATGCACAGAAAAGGAAATTTTTGAAACATATGTAACATTGCAGTTTTAATAATAAAATAATAATAAGTTTATACATTAGGAGATGTATGGTACACCTTGAAACAGTCTTTAGGATGGAGTCCAACATTACATTTTGCACAAATAAATTTACTTTTCTTCGAGCAAAACTTGCATCTCCTCTCCGTATTAGAATATTCTATAAGGTGTCCAACGTTGTCAAGCCTTACATCTGTTGTAGTCAAAAATGATTAGGACCCTAAAGGCTTTATTCGATAAGTTTGTAAAGAAGTCAATGCAATGTACCTTCGAAACCCTAATAAATTTGCACAGTTTGGATCTCTAGGTTTCAACTTTTTTATAAGTAGCCAACCGTTCACGATAGCCACATCAAATAGATAGGCAAATATAGGCCAGTACCACTTTCTCTGCCGTATTCTAGAGCGATAAGCTGCAACAAGTCCATCAATTTTATCAACACCGCCCATCATTTTATTATACTCCGATATAATATTTGGTTGATCCAAGATTTTCCGCGATTTAGATTCTCTACACCAGCGAGTTGTAGTCACGACACTGTCATCTTGATAATTAGTGGCAAGTGTTACTACTTTGTTGTCCTTCCACTGAACAAAAAGAATTTTTTCCTCGGCCACAAATTTGTAAGATCCTCTCTTTTCTTTATTCCAGGCTTTTTGTTCCGGAAAAGGGAAACCTTCTAGCCGGTTTTGTCTGATAGTCCCTGTTGTACAAATGTTTTTGTTTGATAGATGGTCTAGCAAATCTATTCCTGTAAAGTAAGTGTCAAAAAATAGCTTATATCCTCTACCTGGCTCAATTTGTGCTTTTTTGATCAGGGACAGAACAACATCTCCACCTAATCCGAAATGCTTCTTACGATCTGAGTTGCCAGTGTATATATCAAACGCCAACATATACCCAGCACTTGTACAAATTGCCCAGTTTTTGTAAACAAAGATTATTGGCTTACCTTTGATATATTGCTTTGCGTGATGCTTCCCATAGTATGGGATCATACTCTCGTCAGTAGACAGGTGTTCTTCCAATCCTCCATGTTCCCGAAAGTTGGTATTCAGAGCTTCGATTACTGGTGCAATTTTGAATAATCCATCACTGTTATTATCAGACAAATTGTCATTGAAATGAAGATGTCTCAATAATTGCTCGTATCGATTTAGCCTTATAGAGTTCAAAAGAATTTTTGGTGTAACATCACCACTGTTCCAAAATAATCTTCTGTTTGGGTATTTAGCATAACCTGAGAAGGCAAGACTACCAAAGATGACATACAACTCATCCATAGTGAAATTAAGACTTTTATTTTTCTACTGACCATATCGGTTGGTTTCACTTACAATTTTTTGCATGATATTGTGATCAAAAAACAGTTTGAAAAAGTCTACTGGTGATTCGGCAGATTGTGATTTTTCAGATGGCATTCTAGGACTGCAATCGGTATTCACATTGTACACTGGAACGCTGTTACATGACCACGCATGTTTCTTTTTCTTCGTTTTAGGTTGCTAGTCTATCTTATTTTCATCATTTGTATTTGAATACTTTTCTTTTAGAACTGACAAAGGTATGTTGCTTTCTTCATCAGAACTTTCATTTTCAAAAACTATTTCACACTTTTGGCGTAATACAGAACCAAGTAAATGATTGGTATTACCAGCATCTTCTTGGCCAGATAGATCACTATCTTCGTCTGTTTCAACTCGATGTTCTGCAGTGGGTGTGATAAACACTGTTGCAGAGGACAATGAATTATTTGCTTCATTTTCTGATTCATTTTCAATGAAATCTAACAACTCGGCTAGTGATAACCTTTAAAATAAATGCATTTTTTACTTTACATAAATAATGACTTCCATGTGTGAAGTCCGTTTAAACGGACGGGGAAGTAAACAGGTGTTTTTTAAAAGTTAACCTTACAAAATTATTTATGTTGCAATTATATAGAACTAGATATCTAATAAACTATGTTTTTTCACAGTTTGAAGCATCTGACTAAGTTTATATAAAACTACATCAAAACTTACCCGCCGTTTCTCGTGTTGTACAATTCACGATCCATTATCAACAAAAATAACACAAAATAAGTTGCCGTTACATAATATGTAAGCACTCAGCTGCTTTATGGTTTATCGGGAACCTATTGACAACCGCGCAGTCGCCCCACTCACACAATATGACCAGCAGCCCATGAAATCTCAACGTCCGATAAAACGGACAGTATGCACTAATGGGTTAATACAAAAATATTTAACAGAGCAAAAATGGATGCTCTACTACCTTTCAGCATCGTACAAAAAACGACGCTCCCAAAAAGTCTTTGCTCATGAACATGTCTGAAACTGAATGTGCAAACGATATGCGTACGAGTTCTAATTAAAATAATTCAATGCATGTTTTTATGCAACTATGCAACACACATGGCAGAAGATGCACGTTAGCTGCCTACAGAAAGGTGAATTATTAACATGTTCGAAGTTTGTTACGGAATAGTAAGGATATTTCGTTTAATATCCAGAAACATTTAAGAGAATGTATAGTGCACACTTCCAGCATTTGATTTAAGGTTTGTTATTATTACTATTATCAATAACTGTTATTATTATTTTCATCTTTTGAGAATAAAGAATCAGCACAAAATACAATGAAACCTTCAAATGCAATTAACTCAGAAACCGATAAAGTTAGGCGACCTAAACAAGAGTACATTTTTTATGTAGAATTGAATGTTCTTTTATATTTTTAATTTTTTTCAAGCATAGCCCAACAGATAAAAAAATTTGTTTTGTTTTCCCTAAATAATACGGTGAAACTAACGCCCTCTAGGAGTAACGTCAAAATAAGCTTCACATTCGCAATTCTCACACAAAAAAACCCACCACTACCGATTTTCAGATTATCAAAACTTTCTCAATTATCGAGAAATTTCAAAATAAAATTTAAATCTCAACACCCGGTATCTCTTAAACCAGCGAAATTCGTATAAAGACGTTATGAGCTCAAACATAACATTTTGATGTCTCATATCTCCATTCTTTCTGACTCTCCCTGTATATAAAATCATTTGTAGCTTAGATTTCAATTTTTATGGCTTTTTAGAATTTAAATTTTATTCTATTCTGTAATCGTCAATTTTGTGTAGAAATCTTATTCTGAAGAGGCTATCATTTGCACGAAAGAAGGTAGTTTGGTTCTCTCCCAGTGTATTTAACTTGCTAATAAGTAATATATAAAGGTTATTACAGATAATGCAAAATCACTTCAAAAAAAGATTAGCTTAATTAGCAACCATAATAAACAAAAATCAATGAAACGTCATCCAATCACAAATTCAGCTAAAAAGAATGCATTTAAATTGTAAATCATTTAGTTAACCTAAATAGAAACCGAATAATCACACTCAAATTAGAAATTATAGCAAAATCATCAATTGAACAAACAATTAGTCTTTCAGCTAACACATGAAATTATGTAGAAACGTCGAATGAGACGAACTTCCTGAGAATACTCTAAACTTTTAAAAACTAACGTTATATGCAAATTCAAGCGAAAAAGCAGATGAAAGAATGCAGTACTCAAGAACAACTTAAAACCCGCAGTGTCGTTGAGGAATCGAATATCCCAAAGTTTTAAAAGCTCGACTCCTTTTCACGATAATCGATCCTTCATTCTATTTTTACGTCACAATCTTTATTACATTAACAATTTGTTTTAATCAGAGTCTAAAATGTTTGTCGCACTAAATTTGATAACGAAACGAAATGTAATTAGTTACGTGATCCTTTCAATCGAATAAACAAATTAAAAATTAAAAATTGTATTGAATAAATGAGAAAAGAGAGAAAAGAATAAAAATCCGTTGTTGATAAACGGCGCGTATGGTCGAAATTGGTAGGGCGGAATTTTATTGAACAGGACTCCTTAGAGAACACAATATTCCCTTCGGATGTCTGGGAATCGAACTAGAATCAAATCGGAACAAATCTCCAAACGGCCATCAATCAAATAAAGCAAAAAAATGGGGTTATATTAACAAGTGAAAATAGAGGAACAAAATAGGGGTTTTACATTTAAGCTATGTATAATGAATGACATATGCATGTTTCCGATAAGTTTTCATTAGAATACGGTACAGTTTTACTATCTGACGTATACTTAATTAAAATCTCGACCGACTTTTTAATATTCAGTTTCTGTTTGTAACTAATTGAAATGTTTCTTTTTTTACTTTGTAACGATATTTTCAATTTAAGGCTAGACCCTATTTGCATTCTGTCAATTTTTTGCTTTCTTCTTTCAAAATAATACTGTTTATTCGTAAAAGCCAATTTAATAAGACAAACATATCAAGTGCTCTATTTGTTATTTGGATTTTATCTATAGGTACAGCAGACACGAATTTAATTCATTAAATTTACCTAAAAGGTTAAATCATCTGAGAAAACCTCCATTCATGGGGTTTTACAACCTACAGGAATAAAGATAAATACAACGAAAAAAATAAAAATTATTTCAGCATATAGTTCCTTCAATTTTCAATTTTCACACGGTCCTTGAAGTTTGGCAACTTAAATGTTATGATTTCGTTGCTGTAAATATATCCATTTTATTATAAAAATCAATCATCTGTAATGATGTCAAATGTAACACTGTACCCCTCTAGTGGGGTACTCTGTTACACATATTGGGGAACAGTATGACATTTTCAATAAATCAAGATTAAAGTTCTTTTAATGCTTTACTTAATTAGAGTACTGGTTATAAATAAAAAACTAAATAAAATCAACATGTTAAATTGAGTCAAAATTAAAAAAACGAACACAAAACTTATTTCAGTTCATTGTAGTACATGTGCAAATCGACAGGAAACACTAACATTTCTGCTCTTCTACTGGTCCCTCCAGATGGCTTTGGATGAGGAAGCTTACCAATGATTTTCGTCATCTCGAACATATATTCTTCATTGGTATGGATAAATTTAAAAGCAGGAAACAATCCTTCTTCGCTCGTAGATCCAACACTGTCACAACTGTCTACCACCGACACTGAATCATTCTCTGATTCTGAGCTAGTGTCCTGTTTAATTCTTTTTTTCTAATTTCTGCTTTCCTTTTTGTGTAAACACTTTTCGTTTGACCGTTTGCTTGTTCATTATATCCGCAATAATTTGATCCTTGATGGGAGTTTCTGTAAGAATCAAACTTTTCCTCTTTCTTTTTCTCTGAATTTTCTGTTTTCTTGGAGAAGCCTTCGGAAACGGTCTACATTCGACTGGTGTAATCAGTTTTTTTTTCAGGCGCAGCGGGTGCATCTACGACATTAGTAATTCTTGTTTCTTGTGGTGATCCTTCGAGAGTTTTATGTGTAGGTGAATTTTGTGGAACATGCTGAATTCACCTGCTCTGACGATGCTTGTGATGTTGAAGGCCCCGGTGAAGGTTGCCTATCTTTTTTTTTATGATTGTGGACCTGAACAAGCCAAATAAGGCCTATCGTGGTAAAGCACTCAGGAACACTTAGGAGGATGGATAGAGGGATAATGAATTGCCAATAGATGCCTATGAACAGCTACCTTAAATTTTCTCATATCATAAGTGAGAGGAAAACAGGAACTAGGGAGATCATTCCAGAGTTGAGAAGCCGTGTAGAAAAATGTGGATTGCGCCCGTTTGGTACGACAAGTGGAGATTTGTACTGCATACTGATGATGTGATTGAGCGAACCGAGTGTTTCTCGCAAAGATAGCCGGAGATGGTATCAAAGAATGTAATTCACCAGCACAATAGCCGTTGTAATAACGATAATACAAAGAAAGAACTGAAACCATCCTTCTATGCTCAAGGGACTGTATGTGAGAAGTTAAAGACGGGTCATTTATAAGCCTAATCGCTCTCTTTTGAATACGATCAACGATATAGAGAGCGTATTGGGGAGCACTAACCCAAAGGTGAGAATTATATTCCAGATGAGGCCGAATTTGGGCCTTATACAGCAAAAGGAGTTGTCGAGAGGTAAAGTACTGCTTAGATCTGTACAAAAAGCCTATTTTACGAGCAGCTGTTTTGGTAGCTGACAGAAGATTGTCAACCCATGAGAGATTTGAAGATACAGTCATACCCAACAGAGTAATAGAGTCTGAAAACTTAAGAACTGAGCCATTCATACTTACAACAGGAAATGATCGATCTTTTTTGGCGGACATAAGGCAACACTGAGTTTTGTTAGCATTACATTTAACTAGATTATTGCTTCCTCATTCGAGAATACGTTGAATGTCTTTGTTGATTGAATTTGCCATTTCAGCTTTAATTTCTTGATTTGACATAGAAGGTGGATTATCACTATGAGTAGACTGAGATGAACTACAGTGAAGAGTGCTATCGTCAGCAAAGCAATGGATGGGGTTAGTTGTTAAAGAAATAAGGTCGTTTATGTACAGCAGAAAAAGTGTAGGCGCTATAACGGATCCCTGTGGTACGCCCGCGTTAATGCTAACTTCTTTTGAAAAAAATCCATCAACTACGACACATTCATCTTTTATCAAGGAAACTAGAAACCCAGTTGATGAGCGTATCATTTAACCCAAACGAGGTGAGTTTGGCAAGTAAACACTTATGCCAAACTTGGTCAAATGCCTTTGAGATATCTAAAGCGACTACAACTGTTTCACCGGACTGCTCTACTGTATTGTTCCAAACTTGGGTCACATATGAAAGAAGATCGCCTGTTGAACGACTTTGCCTAAACCCATATTGATGGTCACTAAGGAGTTTGTTAGTTTCAAGAAACGTGAGCAGTTGCTGATTGATGGCTTTTTCCATGATTTTAGACAAAATGGAAGTGATGGCAATTGGTCTGTAATTTGAGGGATCGGTCTTATCACCTTTTTTGGGAATAGGTTGAACATTTGCTAACTTCCATGTTGAAGGGAATTCCCCAGAAGATATAGAGATCGTATAGAGCTTAGATAGGACTGGTACTAGTTCGGGGGAACATTTCTTTAAGACAATAGCTGGGATACCGTCTGGGCCAGTCACCTTATTGAGATCAAGCCTCCAAGAGCTTGTACCGAAAATGAATTGGTTTCATAACGTATGAAGAAGAGTTGACTAGGGGCACATCTTTTCCAGAATCATTGAGAGACGAGTTTGATGCAAACAAATCCACAAAAACGTTGGCTTTGTCTACAGAATCAGCAACTACCGATCCGTCAATAGATGTCAGGGGGGGAAATGAAGATGTTCGAAAGTTTTTACTAATGGCTTTTGCTAAAGACCAAAATTTACGACTGCCTAAAGGAGATGTAGCTAGTTCATTGCATTTTCGTTGTTCGAACAACTTTTTAGTTTTAGTGATGACACTTTTGCAGATATTTCTAGTACCAACGTACTCTACATGACTGTCAACCGATTTATTAGATTTCCATTTAATGTAACATTTATTTTTTAAAGATATTGCATCAGAACAAGCCTTGTTGAACCAGGGTTGGGAACGTGAATGACCTACACGGTACTGTTTTTTCGGAATGTATAACTCCATTCCCATGAGGATGACTTCAGATACTGGAAGAGCGATGTCCGAAGAAGAGGACGACTTAAAACAATATTCACGCCATGGAAAGGTTGCAAAGAAATCTCGTAAATCACTCCATCGAGCTGACTTAAAACACCACAAGGTTCTATCGGTTTTGCGAACAACAGTGGAATTAGGTACAGTAGAAATGATTTTTATTAGACAATGGTCGGAAAGACCTAAAGGCGAAAGAACGGAAGTTTTATAAACAAGAGGGTTTGATGTAAGAAAGAGATCTAGAAGATGTGGAGTATGGTTAGGATTATCAGGGATTCTTGTGGGTTCAGAAATCATTTGTGTGAGATCACATGAAATAGCAAATGTTTCTGCACTATGACCAGCGGGATTTGTAGTAGATGAAAATTGAAGCCAATTAGAGTTATGAACATTGAAATCGCCTACAAATGAGATATCGCAAGATGGAAACTGAGACAGGAGATAGTCAACTTTCGTACTAAGGTAATCGAAGAAGTCTTGCAAGTTGCTGTCATTAGGAGACATATAAATGCAACAGTAGAATTTCACAAAATTAGGACCAGAATGTTTAAACCAAATCACGTCAAAACTTTTATTTTCTAAGGAAGAAACCCTCTTGCAAGCAATTCTGTCCTTGATGTAGTCACATACGCCTCCTTTATATCGACAGTTAGAGTGAAGATGGTATTGCGGAAATTGCAAGTCGGGTGACTCGGAGCCACCGTACCGATTGCTTCGTGTAAGCACCGACCTGCTAATAACCGTAAGAGAATGAATCGATGAATCAATGAATCGATGAATCGATGAATCGATGAATCGAAGTAGATTCAAGTCAAGCCGATATCCAGCCGCCGCCGCACCGATTGCTTCGTGTAAGCATCGACCTGATAATAGCCGTAAGAGAATGAATCGATGAATCAATGAATCGATGAATCGATGAATCGAAGTAGATTCAAGTCAAGCCGATATCCAGCCGCCGTCGCACCGATTGCTTCGTGTAAGCACCGACCTGCTAATCACCGCGGATGAATCGATGTAGATTCAAGTCAAGCCGATATCCAGCCGCCGCCGCACCGTTTGCTTCGTGTAAGCACCGACCTGTTGATTGCGACCGAGGAGTCCATTGCGACCGTATGATAACGCGCACCACGTCACGCCGGGCAACCTAACGTTTGTACTGCAATCAAAAGATACGTAAGTTGGTAAATTATACAATCCAACCATACCTAGTAACACACTATCACACGTAAATAACGCCGGGCTGAGTCTCCAGGAGTTATAACCTTACACTAACGCCAAGAGTGCCACGCAGGGTTAACCCCCGACGTCACTCGCAAACGCTTGAGGGTGAAGGGTAGTTACAGGGCTATAAAAACCTACGACCTTTCTCTTAGTCCATCCGGTTAAGACAGGCCATCGCCTAAGTCTTCTGAGTATTACTGAGACCCCACTCGAAAACATACATACAATACATACAGACAAACACAATAAAACCACACACAGTGCCTTTGATCGCAGGAGAGTACACCTGAAACCTGTTGCATAAATTCATAGTCAATATAACCATCGCAAAACACCTAGAGTGAGATCGTTTGTAAATAAATTAGATAGTACGTAAATTATCCAATATTTACCGATAGTTAAGTAAAATAAAACTATTAAATTCATTTTAGAGTAGTTTTAATATCAAGTATTTTGTTCCCTTGATTAATTGTATATAATTAAATTTAGTATCGAAATCCATAATTAATTCCGTTAGATAAATAATCTAATTGCCTAATCAAACCGGTTCTAAATTAAAGAAAGACCCTCCCGAGATCTCGCATTTGCATACGCGCATTTCGCGTGTATTATTTCTTGGGAGCGCGACATACCAGCTTCAACGCTCCAGAGTTACTGAAGAATAAATAATTATGCCATGCGCATAAGCCGAGAACGATATTGATTTTCTCCGTCCGAGTTCGTTGCACTGGCGCCGTTGAACAAAACTGTATTAAAGCAACCGTACCAGCTTCTGTAAATACAGGACCGTAATATGGATATTACATACTGAGTAAGGAGTAAGTTAAGATAATATACATATTTATATTTCCAGAAACGATTACGCACCTAGGAAGCCGCCCCCAGGAGAACGAGTCCGTAGCCGTCAAACCCCAGAAGAAAATACATTTGTTGTGTTGTTCATTAATATATTACTTTGTTAAATTTATTTAATATGCGTTTTAAAACGCTTTAAGATATTTATTTAAGGTGACAGTGTTGGCCCACTAGTTAATACGAACCACACCCCGTTTATAATAAATTATAAACACGATTGAGCAAAGCCGAGGCAAAATAAAACCGCGTTGGGTTACCAAACCAGAAGGGGGCACAACATATAATCAACGACGTGGGGCACGCATTACAGTATGACCATCCAATCGTTACAAGCCTTAATAAAATTAATTTTAAACGATTTGTAAACAGTCTTATTCAATGGTTGCAGTTTCCCACTTGTATGTGGAGGTAGTGTCAGGAGCAAAATTCCATTATTCGTGCAAAACTCAATTGAGCCTATTGAAATGTGTGACTCATGGTTATCGAAAATGAGTAGAACTGGTTCCTCAGGTGTACTTTTTACGAATTTATGAAAATGCTTCAATATCTCAATAAATATCTCACTGTTTACCCATCCACTTTTTGCAGCACCACCAGCAACTCCAGCAGGGCCTCCTGTTAGCATACGATCTTTAAAATATACTCTAGGAAAAATTGGTATGGTGGTACAAAATTTCCCAAAGCATTTATGAAACAACACGCTGTCACAAGCACACCTCTCTCGCCCGATGTTACCTGACCGATTTGTTTAAGTCCTTTTTGTCCAACAATATTTGGTGGATTATGGACAGTTATTAACGCAGTCTCATCAAGATTGTAAATGTTTTGAGGAAGAGGACCCTGGGGAAATTTGGTATAAGCCCTCGTTAAATTAATGAAAAATTCATTGACGGTTGTACGATTAAAGCTCGTTACGCGCCCTAAACTCGTGGCTTCTGGCTTCCTTATTGACAAAGTTGAATGTCGCTTCATAAAGCCGTTTAGCCAATCAATACCAGCTTCTTTATTTTTATCCCAGTTAGCTGGATATTTTACATTATTTTTATTCGCAAGTTCATAGGCTAAAGACATCACATTTTTTCTAGTCAGACCATGATGCATACGACAGGCGGTAAACAGATAATGCTGAGTTGTTCTTCCAGTTCTTTTGAGAATACCTTATTTATTTCATAATTGGGTGTAAATCGAGAGTTAGAACGGTCTTCGTCAGAAGAAATCTTAAATTTATCAACATATTGCTTTAAGGTCATATGCACTAAACCTTCATTTCGTGCGGCTTCCCTAATAGATATACCGTTGTTTACTACTTTCAGTACAGCTCTCTTCATAGTGGCCTCATCGAAATTAGCAATCTTTCTCGTTTCTTTTCTATTCCGAACCATTTCTGTAACAAAATAGTTAATTTAATATTTTTTCAATAAGCGGTTCACAGTGTTACATGTAACACTGTTCCCCACGTAACAGTGTAACAATGTGCCCCAGTTGACTCTTGTTGAAAAAAAACATTTTGTACGAAAACAAAAATATTTTAGGTTGTTAGACATGGCGTGCTTATCCTCAAATATATCCATAAACACCTAAATCAGGAACAATGCGATAGTTTAATGCATAATGCCAGCAGACACTTTAAAATCTACGCAAATAATTTACTGTTTGACTATAAAACCAGGAAATACTTACTTTCAGCAGTATAAACACTTCACACTTCACAACGAATATGTACGATTGAAGGTTAGACTGTCAATAGCGAGTGGCTAATATCCCAGCGCCGTGAAGTATCGTGTAAATATATAGTGCCGGTTGTAACATTGTACCCCGTGTCACACTGTACCCCACCTTCCCCTATAGTAAAGTAAATTCAAAAAATTAATCTTGAAAGAGTTGCAGAAAATCACAATTTAAGATTGGTCTAAGGAAAGTGTAAATCTGGACACACGTGACCTATTGAAGCGCATTTTCTTTTAGAGGGACAGATTTTGATTATCAGAGCAATACACCAAATTTACTTCTTGGTCATCGAAACAACAAGTTTGGCCATTTCGCCCTCGGAATATTCGCCCTGGAATGTGCTGTCATGTGTTCATGATTTATCAAAGATTTGGCGATAATTTTCGAAATCTATGGAATATGTGACATTAGCATAAACATAAATATTATAAGATGTTACAATTGCTTGGGTTATGGTCACATTGGAAAGTTTTGTACAAGAGCTACATTTTGCGCAGGAGAACATGATAGTAAGCAATGTATTGGAAATAGTTATAAATAGTTATAAATTGTGTTGTATGGGCAAAAAAGTGGTAGATGAAGAGCACACTGCAGACTATACAAACTGTCCACTATCAAAAAGTGTATAACCAGATGGCAAACAAACAAATCAATTGGTAGCAATCAAAGAAAAATAATAGTTCACTAATATATCATTTAAATGTACAAAGCTTATATCCTCACTATGACGAATTAGCAAATTTTATGTTGTGCAATAATCAGAACGCAATATGTACCTTTTTATCGGAGGCCAGGGTGACAGTAGATATAACAGATAGCGAAATAAATATAGATGGATACTCAATAGTAAGATATAACTATTGCATATATCCGCAATGATATTAAAATATTGGAAAGCAAAGCCAAGTATTATGATAGTGGGTGCTGGACAATAAAGGTAGTATTCAAATTACAGAAAGAAAAATATTTTATACCAGCAGTGTATCAATCTCTTAGCGGAGATTTACAGAAATTTATTGAAATAATTAACAACATATTGGAAGAAATGGTGGAAGCTGCAAGCAATCATGTAATAATTGTACTGGGTGATTTTAATATAAACTGGCTTAATAATACAAACATTAAGAAGAAATTGGAAAGTGTTTTTAGACCAAATGGTATAAGTCAGCTAGTTAATGAAGCAACCAGTGTGACAAATATATCCGAAACTTTAATAGACTTAGTATGTAGCAATAATAAGCATATTCAATGTGATGTAATGGACACACCAATAGTTAGCGATCATAAATGGCAAAAAATAATATTAAAAGAACCTAATATACAAAAGTATGATCTAATCCAAGTAAACAAAACAGATTACGATCTGTTGAATAGTGAAATGATAGCATGTGATTGGAAATATGCAGATTAAGACATTGAAGAACGGTACGAGAATCGAATATTAAGTTAAAACTAAATGAGTGTACCACTAAAAAAGTAATTATCAAGAAAAGGGGAAAGAATTGGTTTAACGAGAAGACAAAGCAAAGCATATTAAATAGGGACAACAAATATATTGAATTTAAACAAACTGGGGACCAAAGAAAGTGGGATGAGTACCGAGAGTTAAGAAATATATGTGTAAAAACCTTGAGAGAAGAGAAAATGAAATATTATGATGAAGAAGTCAAGAGATGTGATAATAATCCAAAAAAATTATGGAGTATATTAAAAGAAGTTACCAACAAAAACAGTAACACTGAATTAATAGAGTTAGAAATAGATGGAGAAATAGAAACTGATAAAAGTATCATAGCAAATAAGTTGAATAATTATTATGTAGATAGTATAAATGACCTAATGATTAATGTTCCTACAAACAGCAATATATTAAAGTTAGACGGGATACAACATAGTTATAGTACAATAGAAAAGTTTGAGGAAGTAAGCCTAAATCAGTTAAAAAGGATGATTTCAAATTTAAATAAAAAAAGGTTGGGTTGATGAAATAAATATGAACATCTTTAAAGAATGCTTTGATTCACTAGGATATCCACTCTTAAATATTGTTAATTTATCTTTAAATAATGGAGTTTTACCAAATGATTTAAAAAGAGCAACCATTGTACCTATACATAAAGTCAAGGGAATAAACAAAGAAACAAATATGAGGCCAATTAATATGTTACCACCAGTAGAAAAAATTATTGAGCAGGCTGTTTACAACCAGATACTTGAATTTGTTGAAAATAATAATATATTAATTCCGAAATAATCGGGTTTTCGCAAAACTCATTCTACAGAAACAGCTCTGCAGTTAGGAATAAATAATTGGGAAGAAGCACGAAATATGAATAACAAAATCTTGGTTGTATTTCTAGACTTTAAACGAGCAATCGAAACCATTAACAGAAGCAAACTTATACAAAAATTGTACAAGTATGGATTTAGGGGTACTGTATTGAAATGGATAAATAATTATTTAAAGAATAGACCACAAATAGTTAAATGCGGAAAGACACTATCGGATGTTAAAAGTAATGACATTGGCGTCCCACAAGGTAGGAAGTTAGGCCCACTTCTATTTATCCTATGTGTTAATGACATCCAGAGTGCAGTAAAGGACTGCAACTTACATCTCTTTGCAGATGATACATTACTATACATTGTAGGAAAAGATGTACATAAACTAATACAGAAAACAAATGTAGAATTAAAAAATGTCATGTCTTGGATGGAGGCTAATAATTTAATACTAAATTTGTCTAAAACTAAGGCTATGTCCATAGGAGGTGCGTCGGAATATGACATATATGTTGAGGCAGCAAGTAAAAAAATTGATTGGGTTTCAGAATTCAAGTATTTAGGAGTATATACAGATAATAAGCTAAAGTTACACATAGAAAAATTAATTAACAAAATTTCAACAACATACTTCTTGGGAAGAGCTGCAAAACATTTCAATATTAAAGCAAAAATTTTACTTTATAATTCATTAATACTATCAAGATTCAATTATTGCGGGTCATTACTAGTAAATGCCAATAAAGACAAGTTCAATAATTTCACAAACTTCAGAATAGAGCAATGATAAAAATTATGCTAAAGAAGCTTAAATGGTTAAATGTGCAACAATTAATAGACAAAAATGTGCTAATTTTTATTCATAAGTTAAAGTTAGGTGCTTTGCCAAAATATCTTAGTGGTTTAACACAATGTGGAAGAGATGTGCATCCTCATAATACTCGCAACAAAAAAAAAATTTTTATCAATGGAGTAAATGAGTCAATGCTGCATAAGGCGCTAAAAAAATACAAATAAATTACCGAAGAAAATAAAGGAGACTAAATCGATATTTACATTTAAGAATAAAATCAAACAAATGTATTTATAAACTTTGTACAACTTATTTACCATTATGATTATAGATATAGATATTTTTTAAGGGATATATTTGTTTTTTGTAGTTTTGTTATAGTTACTATACTATACAAATTATTTGTTAGGACCGTACATCTGAAATGTAGTGTAAACTCTCATAGTTGGATTGAATAACGCATAAATTTGGAAAGTATCTGAAAGCCTTACAAAATGTATTGCATTTAAACGTCTTGTAAAATGATTCACATATTGTTATTAATCTATCGTGCAGTCCTTTTATTAGTTTGTTGTGTATTATTATTTCGTGTAAGGGATGAAGATGAAGTTAATTGATGTATCTTTGCTTTTAGAAGTTGTAAGATTAAGTAGAAATCTTTTTTTTGAAGAACTGAATTAAAATAATATCAGAAATATCGTATACATTTTTCAAGGTTTAAAATATTAAAACGCAGTTATTCTATAAAACGTAAAAGGATGATGTAAGAGCGTTGAAGTTCGGATCTGAGAAGACTGAGAAGATATGTAGTTTACCGTCTTAAGCTTGTAAAGATCCAGCTTAACTTTACTAAAATTTTTGTAATTAATTATTTATTAATTGCCTTACAGTAATCAAGTTAGATAAAGTTGCATAATATTAAAACTAATTGCAAAAGATTGCGCGATATTGCATCACAAATAATTAATTTTAATCCCCTCTGACGTAGATATCAAAAAGCATCAAATGCTCTTACGTCAGGGAACCCTCAGCCAATCACAGCCAGAGGATACCTGCATAGAAGCCAGACCCACCCACCGCGAATTATCTATAAAGACCGCGGCGCTACCGAAAGAAATTCTACTCTCTGCGCGCTCCGCAATCCTCTCTCTAGTCGCTACTCTCGCGTCTCTAGCATCTAGAATCCAGAACCGAGATCCAGACCGCGCGCGCCTGCCGTACTTAGTTTCGTTGTATACGTAGCCGACCTGTCGATTGCCACATCCGTTCATCCTGAACCATCGTGTATCTTTAGTCGCGATCAAGCTGCTGGTTGAGGTACGCTAAGGTTAACAGCATGTAAGTTTTATTGCACCACTTTTCTTAAACATTACACCAGACACCCAGAGAAACGACGGGCTGTAGAGCCCAAAAGTTATCTCACCGTTCCAGTACACACACCAGAAGTACACGACAGGCTGTAAAGCCTGAAGTCACCTTCTGCAAACATACACACAAACCAGGACGTTGCTACTGCGGGCTAACGTCTTGAGGTCAACTTCCATTTACTCCAGCGGCAAGAAGGACATTCGCTCTAATTTTACCGCTCCCCGGGAGATCCCTTTATACAGCAGTCGACCGGCTGGACCCAGAATCTTATAAAGGGCTCTCCATTAAACATATATTACACATACAATACACCTACCAGATTCTGAAAAAATTAGCAATAAAAACAAGCGGCGCCAAGACCTGGAGATAATCGCATTACCAGCAGCCGTATTCTTAGAGATCACCCGCGTGATCCTCCAGTTAAATAAAGACGAACCCGCGGTGCGTTTACGTAATAAATTGCATCAAACGTGTTCTAGCGTCTCGCGGACCGACTCCAATTTGTTAGATATTCTTTTAATAATATTTCTTAATAAAGGAAATCCGGTAAGATAAACATTCCTGTATCGCGAGTATATTTTCACGCAACGAAAAACTACCCACTATTTCGTTCCCGAAGGCCTCAGTAATTTATCAGCATCAGAATAAATTACGCATACGTGTAAATTCTCTCATTTTAGCCCCGAGAATAATCGTGTACTTAAGACACCTGCATTCCGTCTGAAACAATTCACAGAATTGTTTAATTTAGTTCACGCAGTCCTAAAAGGTCGTGTAAACCCGCCTCAGATTAATTCGTTTACAACAATTAATAATAGAAGCAATTTTTAATAACAACTAACGTAACGTGATAAACTCCGTCTTCCCTGTATTGAATAGGTAGAATAAGTTTCGCTTATAAGAAAGTTATACGCGTTTAACAATAACAGACGTTTTCTAATAATAAACGATTAATGCGTCTTATTGCCGGGCTAAATAAATGTTATGTATTAATCAATGTAAATACGTTCTCAATTAATTAAGAAATCCTGAGACCATCCTGATCAGTTAGAGTAAATAATCAAACGCGTACGAACAATTTTCATTCAGAAACGTATAAATATTAACCTGTCCTTTGTGAAGAATTCCAAGTACTGAATTCACATCTATTCAGTCGGAAAGCCAAATCACATATAAGAATAGTCATGCGCACCAAGGTTACTTTAAATTATTGATTTTTCTCTTTGATCTGCTCACAAACACCAGCGCGATCGTTGTCCTCTGCTTATGTAATACGAACAATATTACACAACTCCACCTGATAAATACTACGCCACCGTTTACAGGGTCGGCCTAAGCGTTCATAATAAATCAAAAGAAGATCGTCATTATCAGGAATTTTTTTGTCATAACACACTAGCAATTGAACCACAATAATTTATATTTCCACAGAAACGTCTCAGGTGCCAATAATTCCACCACTACCGTCCACGGGGGACCAACCAAAATGGGCGCTACCGGGAAGGACACTACGGTTAATCTGATATAAGATTTTTCTTGTTGGTAATTTAATTCACCTAGTTTAGTATCTGATTTTATAAAAGAAATAGGTAATACACGTTTAAAACATTTTATTGTAATCATTCAAACTGTATAGTGTTAAGCACCAAAATACGAACCACCCCCGTCTTGTTAAGACAATACCCGATTGGAGCTAGACCGAGGCAAACTAAAATAAACTGTTACGTGCAAACTTCGACTTTGTACCCAAAACTTACCCTAACGGAGGAGATATCTTTATAGGACTTTCCGGTAGCTCGGTCACAGTAGAGGTGGAGGGGTTCTACAGTGATGCAGATGGTATCTGTAACCTGAAAGAGAAGAGAGGGCGCCAGCTAGAGCGATAATTCAGCCAGCCCTAGATTAATAGATAATTTGCCACTTTTCTAGCCAAGCAACGAATATGTGAAAGGATCTGAGCACTAGAACAAATAGTTATAAAGCAGAAAGTCCCCAAAACAAAATCGGTATATTAATTACAAATTATGGCAGTACATAGTTTTCATTTGTATATACACACACATATAATTTAATTTATATTCCCCAAAAAGTAAAAAGGGAGATAATTCCCTAAATAAATAATTAATTCAATTGTGTGACACAAATCGTTAACCACAGAGATAATACATAGAATATTTGTGCTCTTAAATACACAATATAGCAAGCCACCCAAAGAGTCTAATACTAGCATTTATATAATGAAATCGAGTTAAATTTACCTCCAAAAATGACAAAGTAATATACAGAAATTCAAAGCTAAGTTATGCTAAAACATAGGTTAATAGTCTTTAATAAAATACAGTAAACAGGTAATTTAAGCATTCCCCAAGTTGTAAAGGCACATTGAATAAAAAATTATAGTAATAATATAATTGCTATGAATAACTTGCAGTAAACAATTATAACAGGAATGATCAGTTGGTTTATAAAATCTGTAACTAGAATCGGTTGAACTGAATGCATCCAGTTACACAGTTTCTTACAAAACAGTGTTTAAATACATAAATTACCAATAAGCATGGACATTTTTATACTCAAAATTTTACCCAAAGCAATTTCATGTAAAAGCGCAAACATTTGTGCAGTAACACTTAAAGTTTTATCACAAACGTGTACATAGGTCTATACAACTTATAGGATTGGTCACAGATTAATAAAAGCATTAAGATATCCAAAAGACCCTGAATATGAGTGATTTATAACTTATCTTTCATATCCCAGCCTGTCGGAAAGCTATAATTTTAATTATTTCATAGGTGTTCCGCCCTTGAAAGCCAAATTTCTTGCTAATTATGTAATAAGTAACAAACTTCATCAGCCAAATGCCAGTATGTCCAACTATGTACGAATTATATACAAATGTACTACAGCGTACCTATATCCATATTTACATAGCATACAAGTATATTTAGATGGTGTACGAAAAGTATATTATATGGCATACAAAAAGTACCTCTAAAATTAAATACATACAGCCAAATGAAAGTATGAATATCAATCTTATCTTCAATGAGGTAGAAAATCAGAAAAGTATTAATGGTAACGTTCAGAAATGGATTCAGTCAAGTACGAGTACGAGAACAGCTGATAACTGTCTCGAACAGTTAAATAGTAATTGCTTTCCCCTAAAATAAAAATAAAGCTAGCAACCGTTAAAGTAGATTGTTACATTCTTACCAGTGAATCTAAAGTATAAAAACAACTTCGTGGTTACAGAGAAATTTGTGAGGTTAAGTCTAACCCCTTTAGCTAATTGCTTTAATGATTTTCTTAATAGATTTAGTTCTTCAGTCGAACCAGATCGATTGTCTGAAAGTAAAACGTGGTAGAAGAACAAAAAAACCAAGCGCGACAAAAGCTCACCTGCTTTCAGTATTTCCATATATATATATATATATATATATATATATATATATATATATATATATCCGATATAAATCGTTTGTACCCACTAATTATAGCGATTCGGCAATTTAGAAAAATGTTATAAAACCGATAATCATCGATGGGCTAAATAAAGTCCAGAAATTTACATTTTTCTTTCAGGAAACAACAAAATGGCTTTTTTTTCGTCAAACAACAGACAGGAAGGAAGTGAAATTAAAAGTCAAATATTCGGATGTCAAACCGATATATACCAGTTTACCCAACCACTACAGAAATGTTTTTAATTATGAAGCGTAATATATTCAAGAAACTACAGAGATAAGCTTAGAGAAATGTCATTATTTTTATAAAAATAGAAAGTTCAAAGAAATACGAGTAATCCATAAATTTTAATAGATCGCAAAAATTTACTTAATCATGCAGCAAAAGTAACGAATGTAACAAAACCATTTTAATTATTGTAAGCGAAGTGGTTTACAAACTTGTTGACTTAGGTATACCAGTTAGAGGAATAATTTGTAAGGGCTGCAATTTGAACTAGAGTAAAAACAAACTGCCTGAAATCATGTCTATAACTTGCAGAAAAGCTATTGAAGCAGTTTTCAGAAGGGGCGAATTTTTACGAATCGTTTCGGCAGTTTCCCGCGCTTGAAAAATGTAAGCGATCCTTTTTAGGATAGGTTACATAAGAATTAAGTAATGGAGCTGGGTTCAATAATCCAACGTGGCGGATAATGATTAATTTTAATTAGTTCTGGTTAAGATGTAGTTGAAGCAAGAGAGTTGTGCGGCATTGCCGTGTATGCATGATATGTTAGTGGAGGTTGAACTTTTTGCGCGTTACCGGGGGTGATAGAATTATCGTAGGGAAGAAGTTTACGGAACACATATGTGATTTGGGGATATTTTAAGTTTCACGCACCCCGGTACTTATATTGTTTAACGGGTCCGTGGTGAGTTTCTTGTACATAGAAGTTGATTAGGTGTTGAAGCAGTGCCAATCTTCAATTCTGTTAGATGTTTTTATCGCATTTTGTTTGCGGAGAATTAGTAAAAAGGTTCCTGTATGGACGACATTCACGCGTACATAGCTATCGCTTGCACAAATGTGTTGAAGTAAGATGGATGTACGTACATACGTTGATGGAAGTAGAGTTCATTGATTTAAGGATTTGTCGTGGACGAAATTTGTGTAAATATGATTTAAATAAAGTAAGAAGTTGAAGGTTATTTTATCGATGAAATGTTGGTTAATTCCATTGCAGTACCGTTGGGAAACGAAAAGGAAGCCCGATTGTGAGGTAACTATAGTTTTCCGAATTTTATGTGTTTGTGAATTTCAAATTACTAGTATTAGTCAGGCGAATGAATATACCTTTTGTTTGATATTATTCAAGTAACGTTTAGAGGTCAACTCAATGTATTATATGTATTATATTCATTTGTACAATAATTATATCGAACTGTGCATTGATTGTTTCGTTCTGCTAACGTTATATAAAATTTGCGTACGGTAAGACTAGTAAAAAATTTGAATGTTCGGCGTTCTCCTTATTCTTTATTGCTAATTATAAATTTACATTCTATGAAATAGATTAGAATGGAATCTTACAGGATTTTTTCCTAATCAAAATATAGAAATTTTATTTTAAGGGTTATATTCTAGGTTCCTGATTTGTATATTATTCCATGTTCGTTGTTTTAATATATGTACAAATTGAGTATCATTTTTTTGGTAAATGTACATATATTGTAAATCCTAACCTTTTCTCACTGTGATAATATTTTACATACATCCACAATTTTTTAATAGTTTGTTTGTGGTAATTGCGAAGATTACACCACATTATAGCCGCAACTTTTAATTATTTTTTTTAAATGATATAACATAAGCTTCAACGTAATGATTTTGAGAGTGCCTAAGTTGGCGTTGCTTTGTTAGTGACAAATTAGAGTAAAAGATGTTTTGAAGAAATATTACATTATAACATAATGTAAATGTAAATTAAATCGGCCGTTGACCTATTATTGTCTGTTTTGCATATGAGGGTTTTGCGAAAAGTTGAAGATATTTTTGAAGTAGCACCTGATTTGCTGAAAATGTAAGCGAATTTGATTATTTGTGACGGCGAAGCTGTGTTTTCCCCGAATTGAGGTACGAGATCCCGATATCGACATTTAGTAAATTTTAGAATTTTATATCAATTTTCCATCGCGCTGATTTTATTTGTAGTTACGTTTTGTGTTTTAATTTACCGTATTGATCAGTATTTGTGGGTTAGTTGAGCTAATAATTTTTGACGTAGGTTTATCGAAATGTTTAATGAGTTTTGAGTTTTATTTTCACAATTTTGTGACTTTTATATAAAGCTTAGGATTTTGTTGAAGTTTAAGTGAATTTAGCGTAGAGATTTTTGGAATTTTAATAGTAGAGTAGTTTATTTTTGAGTGAACGTTTTGGTTTACTGTTAGGCCAATCTAAGATCAGTTGTTAACGTTTTCCCACTTTAAACGTTTTTAACAATTTTTTTTTGACAATTTTTACCCAAATTTGACGATTTTTGGAGTTGCTACCATTGCCTTTTTCATCTGTTAGCATGAACGCCGCCCACACCATGAGCTATGCCGTGGCACAAATTGCCTTTAGGGGCTGGGTGCTCTAGTGAGTGTTTAGCCTGTAACAGTGCGCCCCAAAAATATTCGCTCCTGGTAAGTTTTCTCCCGAAATATTCGCTCCCAGGAAAATTCGCCCTCAAAGAAAATTTGCTCCCGGAATATTCGTTTCCCAGGAAATCCGCCCAAAAAAATTTGCGTTCTGGAAAATTCTGCCCTAAGCGAAATTGTGACACAAGCTTACCATACATTTGGACTTTAACTTATGCACCTATAATTTTGGACAGCACTTTTGATTGTATGTAGTCATCTGAAAAATAGGATACATAACTCGTAGGAATATCGTTGCTTGTGCGTTAAACTCGGTCGACTACGTCTCCATCGTATAACTTCACATCCGCAATAATATTTATCACATTCCGCACTTACATTATGTTAATGTAACAAGTAAAAAATAATGACACTACGTTGTAAAGACCCGAAGCCCTTTATCTATCTTTTCAAGTAACTTTTATCCCCTCCGACGTAGTTCCGAAAATATTTAGAATTATCTACGTCAAAGTGCCTT
The DNA here is from genome assembly GCA_036346205.1 of Vesta saturnalis. Lineage (NCBI taxonomy): Eukaryota > Metazoa > Arthropoda > Insecta > Coleoptera > Lampyridae > Vesta > Vesta saturnalis. Next base: position 1,949,249 of record JARFJB010000003.1, read on the forward strand.
CCAGTCCCACTCCTTACGCGATCACCAATCTCTAAACTAACACCACTACCAGAAGCCATCGTCGCCATGCGCTGATTTCCATAAAACCGTCAGAAACGCTACCGAGAGAGAATTCCGCATCACTTTTCTTCCCGAATACTCTCGTATACCCTGACTGACCTGTTGTTATTTAAATTTGCCGTCACTTGAACATAAGTTTTATTTAAAACACCTACACAAACACCTGTAGCGAACATTACGGCAGAAGTTTAATTCCCGGTGTCACTTCCCACTTACACAGTCGAACAGAAAGGCCGCATGCCTGAATTCTGCCGACCCCACAGCGTCACAGCAAAGTATTACATTTTCGCTCACTTCACGTAATTGCCCGTTTATAAAAATCTACTCCTTTTCGGATTCCTGAATCGCACGTCGCGATAAAACCAGATTACAGAATTATTCCCGCATCAAACATTCTTTAAAATCAGATTAAAACGTTTAGTCTATCTTACCCGCCGGTGAACAAAAGATAAACATTCTAGTAAACAAATCATTCCTGGAGGTACAACCGTACCGAGATAAAAGATTCACCACCATCACCATTTCTCCATAAGTCGGGTATGGACAATATCTGCCCCTTGTGAACAAACTGCTCGTTACCGCATAAAAATATTCCATGCTGAAACATCCACCATCAAATTTCCCCTGCGTAATTAACCCTGTAAATTCAGTAGCTATCTGAGTCCACCACCACGTCCGTGGTTGTTTCTAAATAAGAATAGAGAGACCTAAAAGACCACCAAACCCCTCATTATAATTTCACCTAGTTACGAAAGATAACTAGAACGCTTTGTAACTTTCCTTAATTAGTCTTAAAACACGAATTAAAACCGCTCATATTAGTTAAATAAATCCCGTTAGATAGATTAGGTAGAAAATCGCGCTCAAATTGTATTAGAGTAGGTTTAAATTCAAGAAATGCAAGTGGTTATTCAAGTTCTAAAATATCAGTTTTCTTTCTGACCTAGATAGTCCAGGTAACATTGACCGCGTATATTATATCTTTAAAAATATTTCAATGAGAAATACAATTGTTATCACACGGGCCTTAACTGTAAATCAAAGTTATATGCTGCTGTGTTCTACCAAACAAAGACGTAATCAAAATATTTCCAAACTTTATTTATCCATGTATATTGAGTTAATTATATTCTAGTTTAAATTCCTTATTATAAGTGTGCCGTTAACCTTACTTTCTCAGCCATCGTAAGGAAGCAGTGGGAGTGACCGCCGTCAGACGAGAGCCGCCTTAACAGGACGAGTTCCGTAAATTGATTAATTCTCTTCCTATCTTTGTTTTAAAGTAAAAAGAATTTATTATATTTAAGTTCAGATCCATATACATTTTCTTGTTTTGCTATTGTAATTTTTTTTTTAGAGGAGGGGAACCTTTTATGGGTTTCCCACATTCTGTGGGGGTATGTGGGATTCTCTCACTCTCTTAAGTGATCATACCCACTAAAACCCCTCCCCTCTTCCTCAGAGTATGGCAACTTGGAATCACCAGCGGCATGCTTCAAGTTGACCACGGGATGTTATCGATGGAAAGGCACTGGAGCAGTAGTAATTTCCAGTAGTCTGTACACTCTTCTGCTATTTATCTTATCTGTTTTGCTATGTATGAAGCTCTCCTCTCTCCTCTCTATCTTTTTTGGACATTATTTCTTTAATCATGGCGCTGATCTTATCCCAACATTCTTCTTTTTCGAGCATTTTATCTGTAATGTTTTCCTTTTGTAATTCTGTGTCAATTTCGTTTACTGTTTTCTTTCTGATATGTTACCAGCGCGGGCAAATAAGTACCGTGTGTTCAGTTGTGTCCACTTCCTTACAGTATTTACATAAGTTATCGCTTGCTCTTTTAAATTTAAAGAGTTAGTGCCTAAATGCACCATGGCCTAACAGGAATTGCGTAAGCCAGTAATTGGTCTGGCCGTGTTTCCTACTGAGCCACTTGTTGACTTCTGAGGTGAATTGTCTGGTCCATCCCGCCTTTTTACTATTAGTCCATAGTGTGTTCCATTTACATATGGTTGCTGCCCTAAGTTGTTTCCTATTAACGCATTCATTGTAATATATTTCGTTACGTTCCTGTATTAATAAGTTTAACGGAATTAAGTCTCCTATCAGTAATTCAGCGTCGGCCGAGATCGTTCGATATCCTGACGTTACCCTTATCGCTACCCTTCTTTGCGTGTTTTGAGTTAGGTTGACGTATGTTTGATACCGTAACACCTTGGACCATATATTCGACCCATATAAGATTATTGACTCGACCATCGATGCCAAGAGTTTTCTATTGCAGTGGCCGGGACCGTTTATATTTGGCATTATCCGATGCATGCTCGTCGCTATTTTTCAGCTTTCGTGGTTACTTTCTTAACGTGCTCTGCCATCCTCATTTTTTCATCGAAGGTGATGCCTAGGTTTTCAATCATTTTTCCGTCTATTTCCAGTTTTATTTGTTTGGTGTTTCTTCTTTTCCACAGAAACACAGCTTCCGTTTTTTCCGCAGCAATATCCAGCCTGTGATTTTGCAGCCAGTCTCTTATTAATTCTAGGGTAGTGTTAGTTATCAGCGTTAGCTTTTCTAAAGCTCTTGCTGAGGCTACTATCGCTAAATCATCAGCGTAGCCGATCAAAGTAACATTCTGCGGCACGTCCAGATCCAAGATGTCATCATAGTATATATTCCACAGCAGTGGTTCCAGAATCGATCCTTGTGGAACTCCTCTATTTATTTGCATTTTTTCATTATCGTTTAGAATGATCCTCCTGTTTGTAAGGTATGCTTGTATTGCATTCATCAGGTAGCTGCTAATTGCCTTTCTCTTGAGTGCAGTTATGATGCCGGGCCATGGTGTCGAGTTGAAGGCATTTTTAACATCGACCGTCACTAACAAGCATAGGTCTCGGTACTGATACGAGGCTTTTAGGGAGGCTTCGGCAAGTTCTTTCACCTTTGCTAGTGCATCGATTGTCGATCTTCATTTCCTGAACCCATACTGATGTTTATGCTGTCCTTTTTTTTGTTCCAGCTCTTTCGTTATTCTTTCATATATGATGCTTTCATAAGCTTTCCCTAGTTCATTTATGAGACATATCGGTATGTATGCAGGGGCACAATCTGGTTTGCTCGGCTTTTTTATCAATGCAACCCTACAAACTTTCCATATGTCTGGAAACTGTCCATGTCTTAAATAATCATTGAACATTTTTGCAAAGGATTCTGCGTGCCATTGTAGGACTGATTTGGTAATTAAAGGCGGAATATTATCCGATCCTCAGACTGTTTTGATATCCATTTTGTTTGCTACTGTTCTCAGTTCTTCGGGAGTTACTATTTCAATTTCTTCAGTACTGAGATCCATTGGGTGCCATTTAAAAGTTACATCTGTTGGAAATAACTTTTTGATTATATGTTTTTGATCTTCTTTGCTTAACTTGCCTTTATTCTTTGCCATTCCAAATTTTTTGAAGACGATTTTATGGGATGTTCCCCAAGTGTCTCTATCCAGGTCTTTCTTCAGTTTGCTCCAGCGCTGGTTTTTTGCTCTTTTTATTCCTACTTTATATAGTTGCCTGGTTTCTTTGTATTTTCCTATAATCTCTTCACGTTCTTCTTTATTTACATTTGTACTTTTATTAATTTTCAGTAATTCTCTTTTTCTTCGAATGCAATCTTCTCTTAGTTTTTTTAGATATAGATATCACCAATACGTTTGTTTAGCCTTTGTCCTTGTTGATGAAAAACATACTTTACAGCCTTCTTGTATTATTGACGTTACCGTTTTTGCATCAATCTTTTCTTTGTTTGTTATTTCTTTAGCTAATATGTATTGAAATTTTTCAAGGCCTTTGCTCTTAATGTTCCACCGACAACGTTGGTGTCCGGTTGCTAGTGTAATTAAGATAGTGTAAGTATATATACTATATATATATATATATATATATATATATATATATATATATGTATATATAGCTTTATAAAAGATATAGGATAATATAGTGAAATATCAGGTAGCAAACGGTCAGCTCTTTTTAAAAGAACCTACGCCCACCGTCAACTTGAATTATAGCAAACTAGTCCATTAGGCCAGTAGAAAGTGTTTGATAATAGTAATTACTAAAACAATGAATTTTCAATTTAATTTAGGCTAAGTACCAATTCTTATAAAATCTCTCCCACCATCGCATCATATGGGAAATTTTTTATTAATGACATTAGGTGAAACTTGACTTTGACGTCAGTTGGTGCTTGGAATTTGATCCAAAATTACACAGAAAATTTCAACCTGTTGCTCTAGGGTATCTGTCAAATTTGACATCCAAAAAAATAAACGGCAGAATTTTTTTGCAGAATTTTGAAAAACTTTATTTGAAAAAGTTGTTTCTGTTTTGATTCGTATGTATACCAATTTTTAGACACCTAGGTTAAATTTAAATTTTTTGCAATTTTTGACCAATAGCAACCTCCTTTTTTTTATGACTGTGGACCTGAACAGGCTAAATTTGGCCTATCGTGCTAAAACACTCAGGAACACTTAGGAGGATGGATAGAGGGATAATGAATTGCCAATAGATGCCTATGAACCGCTACCTTAAATTTTCTCATATCATAAGTGAGAGGAAAGCAGGAACTAGGGAGATCATTCCAGAGTTTAGAAGCCGTGTAGAAAAATGTGGATTGCGTCCGTTTGGTACGACAAGTGGAGATTTGTACCGCATACTGATGATGTGAATGAGCGAACCGAGTGTTTCTCGCAAAGATAGCCCGAGATGGTATCAAAGAATATAATTCAGTAACACAATAGCCGTTTTAATAACGATAACACAAAGAAAGAACTGAAACTATCCTTCTATGTTCAAGGGACTGTATGTGAGAAGCTAAGGACGGGTTATTTATAAGCCTAATCGCTCTCTTTTGAATACGATCAACGATGTCGAGAGCGTGTTGGGGAGCACCAACCCAGAGGTGAGAATTATATTCCAGATGAGGCCGAATTTGGGCCTTATACAGCAGGAGTTGTCGAGAGGTAAAGTACTGCTTAGTCTGTACAAAAAGCCTATTTTACGAGGAGCTGACAGAAGATGGTCAACCCATGAGAGATTTGAAGATACAGTCATTCCTAACAGAGTAATAGTCTGAAAACTTAAGAACTGAGCCATTCATACTTACAACAGGAAATGATCGATCTTTTTTGGCAGCACTGAGTTTTGTTAGCATTAAATTTAACTAGATTATTGCTTCCCCATTCGAGAATACGTTGAATGCCTTTGTTGATTGAATTTGCCATTTCAGCTTTAATTTCTTGATTTGACATAGAAGGTGGAGTATCACTATGAGTAGACTGAGATGAACTACAGTGAAGAGTGCTATCGTCAGTAAAGCAATGGATGGGGTTAGTTGTTGAAGAAATAAGGTCATTTATGTACAGCAGAAAAAGTGTAGGCGTTATAACGGATCCCTGTGGTACGCCTGCGTTAATACTAACTTTTTTTGAAAAAAGCCATCAACTACGACTCGTATTCGTCTTTTATCAAGGAAACTAGAAACCCAGTTGATGAGCGTATCATTTAACCCAAACGAGGTGAGTTTGGCAACGAAACACTTATGCCAAACTTGGTCAAATGCCTTTGAGATATCTAAAGCGACTACAACTGTTTAACCGGACTGCTCAACTGTATTCTTCCAAACTTGGGTCACATGAAAGAAGATCACCTGTTGAACGACTTTGCCTAAATCCATATTGGTGGTCACTAAGGAGTTTGTTAGTTTCAAGGAACGTGAGCAGTTGCTGATTGATGGCTTTTCCATGATTTTAGACAAAATGGAAGTGATGGCAATTGGTCGGTAATTTGAGGGATCGGTCTTATCGCCTTTTTTGGGAATAGGTTGAACATTTGCTAACTTCCATGATGAAGGGAATTCCCCAGAAGACATAGCAATCGTATAGAGCTTAGATAGGACAGGTACTAGTTCGGGGTACATTTCTTTAAGGCAATAGCTGGGATACCGTCTGGGCCAGTCACCTTATTGAGATCAAGCCTACTGATGATCGATTCCAAGAGCTTGTACCGAAAATGAATTGGTTTCATAGCGTATGAAGAAGAGTTGACTAGGGGCACATCTTTTCCAGAATCATTGAGACACGAGTTTGATGCAAACAAATCCACAAAAACGTTGGCTTTGTCTACAGAATCAGCAACTACCGATCCATCAATAGACGTCAGGGGGGGGGGGGGGAAATGAAGATGTTCCAAAGTTTTTACTAATGGCTTTAGCTGAAGACCAAAATTTACAACTGCCTAAAGGAGATGTAGCTAGTTCATTGCATTTTCGTTGTTCGAACAACTTTTTAGTTTTAGTGATGACACTTTTGCAGATATTTCTAGCACCAACGTTTTCTACATGACTGTCGACCGATTTATTAGATTTCTATTTAATGTAACATTTATTTTTTAAAGATATTGCATCAGCACAAGCCTTATTGAACCAGGGTTGGGAACGTGAATGACCTATACGGTACTGTTTTTTGGGAATGTATAACTTCATTCCCATGAGGATGATTTCAGATACTGAAAGAGCGATGTCCGAAGAAGAGGACGACTTAAAACAATATTCACGCCATGGAAAGGTTGCAAAGAAATCCCGTAAATCACTCCATCGAACTGACTTAAAACAGCACAAGGTTCTATTGGTTTTGCGAACAACAGTGGAATTAGGTACAGTAGAAATGATTTTTATTAAACAATGGTTGGAAAGGCCTAAAGGCGAATGAACGGAAGTTTTATAAACAGGAGGGTTTAATGTAAGAAAGAAATCTAGAAGATGTGGAGTATAGTTAGGGTTATCAGGGATTCTTGTGGATTCAGAAATCATTTGTGTGAGATCACATGAAATAGCAAATGTTTCTGCTGGTCAGAATTTGTAGTAGATGAAAACTGAAGCCAATTAGAGTTATGAACATTGAAATCGCCTACAATTTAGATATCGCAAGATGGAAACTGAAACAGGAGATAGTCAACTTTTATTCTAAGGTAATCGAAGAAGTCTTGAAAGTTGCTGTCATTAGGAGATCTATAAATGCAACAGTAGAATTTCACAAAATTAGGACCAGAATGTTTAAACCAAATCACGTCAAAATTTTTATTTTCTAAGAAAGAAACCCTCTTGCAAGAAAGTCTGTCCTTGATGTAGGCACATAGGCCTCCTTTATATCGAAAGTTAGAGTGAAATTGCAAGTCGGAATCTATTACCCTAGAAACCACATCCATCTTATTTTTTAATTTGGGCCTTTTAATCCGATAGGAAGACAGTGAGGGCGAGAAGGAAGAATAAGGATGAGAATAGATTAAGGATGAAGGAAAAGGTAACCGGCAGCCTTTATCGAGCTCAGAAAATGGGAGACCCAATATTAAGGAGCCCATGGTAAGGGTGGTGGTACCTCCCGGCTGGAATGGAGTATACATGCCTACCACCTAGTAAGTCAAAATAGGAGCAAAAAAACGGATGCTAGTCTATTTGTTAATGATGGTAATAAATTCATTTAAATTTATCGATCCAATTGACATCAAGTGACATCATCCCTATATGATTTTAAATTCTAAACACTTTTTTAAAGTTTACAGGTGCTTTAAAACAATCTCCACTATGATAGTTAATTATTTAAATCCACTCTTTTAATGCAAAACGTTAAATTCGACCAGAAACAACCAATTTTTTTTTCCTTAAAAATTAATAATTGGATCCATAAATTTAAATGAATTTATTACCATCAGCTAAATATTTCATTAACAAATGGACTAGCATCCGTTTTTTTTTTGCTGTTATTATGACAAGGTCAAAAATTGCCAAAAATCAAATTTAACCTTAGAATTAAAAAAGAAACAACTTTTTCAAATAAAGTTTTTCATTTTTTGGCCATTTATTTTTTTAAATATCAAATTTGACAGATATCCAAGAACAACCGGTTGAAATGTTCTATGTAATTTTGGATCAAATTCCAAGTACCAACTGACGTCAGAGTCACATTTCACCTAAAGTCATTAATAAAAAATTTTCCAATATGATGCGTACTTTATCTGTGTCACTGTCGACCTCAGATAATAAAGCTTAAATACTCAAACTTAAACTGTTATTGATTTAGATATTATTTATGTGGTATGTGCATACCTATATTTTGTTTGTTACAGATCCAGTGTTTCAGATGCTCATTATACTGCAATAAAATGTATTAATGTATGGATATTACAAAATATACGTAAAAGTCTCGTTCCAGCCGTATATCATTTAAGCGTGATTTCGAAACAAAATGCTGTGTTATGTGCCATACTCATACGTTACGTGTCATGGAGGTTTTACTAGAAAAACAATTATAAGTAAATGCATAACCTTAATCCGACCCAAATTCTCATTGTAAATTAAATGAAACAGAACTAAAAGCACCTACGCAATTTAAGTTTGTATAAAAGTTGTTAGAATTACAAAAGCACTAGCCTTTTGCTTTTACGATAAAGCCGAGATGGTTCCGAAACAAAAGCATAAATTATGAATTAATTTAATTCTTACCTTTTGAACTTCCTCTTTTATAACTAAAGGTTTTAAATTAAATCCAAATGTTAAAGTGATATTCTGTACAGAAGTAGTAATATAGGTACACTGATCAACTTTTTTATCGTAATTAAAGAAATGTTTGAGATAAAATTTAAACTTTGGTGAGATAAATAATAAGAGGTTTATGGTACATTTTTATATTATTTTTTATTGTTGTTTTGTTTCCAGTCTGTTACAGTAAATGATTCTGTTAAAGTATGTTAAATACGCTTAGTTAAATAAGTGGAAAATTGGTAAAGCAATTGCGAATTGATTGTTGAGTTTGGCATTGCCGTTTTTACTGACGAAGATAGCTGCAACTCATATTGAAACGTTTAAATCTGTATAAAATACAAATAAAAATATACGGTTTAACCCAAAATACGAGAATTTCAACATGAAAGAAAATTGTGAATGTTTGTATTTTCATACACATTTTACATTAAACTAACCGCTTTTAGATAGATATTGGGGATAGATGACAACTGATAAATATCACTCATTTACATAGGTATGTTATATTATGCAAAATAATCAAATATTGAATTAAACCTATACCCAGTAACAGAGCGTTTTGTGGATGGTTTATATTAAAATGATAGAGGCGACTGGCGAAGGATTGTGTGCGATGAATCTTAATTTTGCAATTCTCAAACTACAATGCAATCGTAAGAATATTTTGAGCAATATCTTATTATACCAGAAATTTACGGTTCAGTAACATAATCAAAGGCTGTATAGGTACATATTTTTATTTCCAAAATTGAGTTATCGACTGACAAAATAAACCATTATTACACATATTTAATCTACCTATTATGTATGCTATGCAAAATGTACACCATTAAAAGAACCCAAAAGCTAAGTATTTTAAACGCATAAGTATCTTATACATTATGTTACTAACTAATCCTAATCTAGTATTTAAAAAATGTTAAAACATTAACTTTGAAAAAATATTTAACTTGATGAATAAGCAACATATTTCTTAAATGCTTAACACAACATTTCAAATGGTTCCATAGACGGGTGTTACACGCTCAGTTTGGCGTCAGTTCAGTCCACGTCCTTGATCATGAATAGATTGATGGCAAACTGATTGACACATGAACGACAATACACTATCATTCAAACTGATGTCAGTCGTAATCGAGAACGCGATGGATCGCAATAAGACAAAAGCTGCTCTTGCAATAATAATAGCTTTTGGTTTGTAACGATATAAACGGGCGGTAGAACGGGATTACAGATAAAATTGGCCTTTTTGCCCCGACTAGTCAGCGTATGGGTGTGGGTTTCATGTTGGTAAATTTTGCATATCCAGAATAGTAAATCGTACGTAAGTCAAAATAGGGAATGAAGACGTAATCGGTTCGGTTTTTGGGCACCAGAATGTTTGGTAGTCAAAATAAGGGATGCCGTGCCAAAATTACTAGTACATAGCGTGTCTAAACATACAAAAAACATACGCTTACCTATCCGCAATCAATCCCAGGTGTGCTGGACAGCAACTCAGCAAACCACCTGAAATAGGGCTTCAAAATACCACTACACGCCTGTCAAATAAAAGCGTGAGAAACTCTCAATAAAGTTACGTTACTACACCTCAGTGTAAATAATAAGGCATTATATAATAATCAAAACAAAAAAAAAACAAGCTATACAATGCACTCTAAATGAATTAATACACAACTAAAAATCAAATAAAACACTAAATATCATTAACGCTATTACTCAATAAAAATAAACTGTCACTACGTTACGTTAAAATTTACGCTTCTAAATTACCGGTAAACTTGCAATTTGCAAAAAAAACTTTTATGTAACACAAAAGGGTTTTCACAGAATTAAAACAATTCATAAAACCTAAACAAAGCTATAATGAAATAAATAAAAAAGTAATATAAATGTAAACATACAATAATGCGTATAAACAAAAAATACCAATGCTTAAAGGGCGACAGAATCTCTGGCCAGGGTCCTGCGTAACGCCGTTCTAGATTGCTTAATCTATATATATATATATATATATATATATATATATATATATATATATATATATATATATATATATATTTACAAAATGTGAAAACGAATATGGACTTGATTGATCAGGATAAGATTTCGCGTATCGGTGCATTGAAACTGAATTCGGTTCGACCTCGACCATTAAGGGTTACATTAAATAATTCGCATCAAGTTTATACTGCTCTCCGCAATAAGTTTCTGTTAAAATCTGTAATGGAGTTTAAAGATATATCACTAAAAGCGACGAAACTCGATATCAAAGAGGATTGATGCAGAAATGCAGAGGTTTACTGAAAGAGAGAACAGAAAGAGGTGAAACAAATCTTACAATTAAATATGTAAACGGTTTGCCTAAGATTGTTGAAAAAAACTAAGTAACTCCAGCAGCAAAAGTTTAATTTGTTATTATCAAAACGTTCGTAGCATGCGTGGTAAGGTGTCCCAGTTCAATGTAAATGTAAGTGATTGCGAATACGATATTATCGCACTAAGCGAAACGTGGTTGTCTAATGATATATCATCTTCTGAGTATTTTTCTAATGACTTCTATAGTGTCTTCAGAAAGGATCGTAATTTTGAAATAACTAAGACTAAGCGTGGTGGTGGAGTTTTAGTCGCGGTTAAAAAATATTATGACTGAAAAGTTAGATCTAACGAGTTTAGAAAATTTGTTACCGGACTTTGATGTTATTGCATGCAGATGTACTTTGAGCGCATGTAGTTTGTATGTATTCGTGGTATATATTCCCCGTACACCGTATATTTTTGAACTTGAAGTGTTATTTGATTACTTTTGCAAAACTACCCAAATGTTAAGAATATTTTATTAATAGGTGATTTTAACATTCCTACATTTTGTGAAAATAAATTGTCAGATTGTTTATATGCTACTGTCACTAATTTTGCGGATGTTATGAATTTAAAACAGTTCAATAATGTTTTAAATAATCAGGATAAACTGCTCGATCTGGTTTTGCTAGTATTAGTGTTACTGTTGATAAGGAAAATAATCCATTATTAAAGGAAGACAAGTATCATCCAGCGTTAGTGTTTTCCTTTAATTTATCTGTAAGTTCGTCAGTCAATTTTTCTCCATCTCATTTTAGTAGCAAAAGATATAACTTTAATAAAGCAAATTTTCCAGATCTTTATAACGCTTTAGCAACAATTAACTGGTCCAAGGTAACTGAATGTATTAATGTAAACGATGCGTGTGATAAGTTTTATTACATTTTATATGAAACGTTTAATGCACATGTACCCTGTTACGGGAATTTTAGAACTAACCAAAAGTATCCTGCATGGTTTGATAAAAATTATATCGAACATTAGAACGAAAAGCAGATTCTACCATAAATACAAGAATCTCGGATGCGGGTATAGTTTCATCAAATTTAAGGAATTGCGATCGTTAATTAAACAACAAATCAACACTGCCTACAATGAGTATGTTAGAACAGTCGAAGTTTCTATCACTTGCAATAGTAAGACCTTTTGGTCGTTTGTTAGAGCTCGAAAAGGTTCTTCTAGAATACCAGGAAGTTATATAAAGACAACAATGTATTGGATAACCCACAAAATATAGTAAATGCTTTTGCCCATGAATTCCAAGCGGTGTATCAGATTTGACGATGCAGGACGTTAACGTCATGCATCCTCAAATCTTGACTTTTAAATATTAATATTTCAAATATATCAGAGAATGATATTAGGTTGGCTATCTCTAAACTAAAAATAAACCAACAGCTGGTTTTGATCAAGTTCCGAGTTATCTTATCAAGGATTGCTCAGACATACTTATGCAACCACTATTAGCAATCTTTAATCTATGCTTAAAAACGGCAACGTTTCCTGATAATTGGAAAATCACGAAAATCTGTCCTGTACTAAAATCTAAGGATCCCGCTGATATACGCAATTATCGACCGGTTGCAATTCTTTCCAATTTTCTAAATTATTTGAACTGATTCTGTATAGTCACATTTACAGATCTGTAGAACCATACATATCACCATATCAGCATGGTTTTGTTAGAAAACGTTCCACCTGCACAAACCTTTGTTCTATCTCTCAATTTATCGCAGCAAATCTAGACATTCAAAAGCAGGTAGATGTGATTTATACTGACTTATCTAAAGCTTTCGATTGTATTGATCACGATCTATTATTGGCTAAGTTAGAAAGTTACGGTTTCAGTAGATTATTGGTTGGTTTTTAAATCTTACCTAGGTAATCGGAATCAAATAGTAGTATACAATGGTTATTCATCACCTCCATATGTAGCAAAGTCCGGCGTACCGCAAGGTTCACATTTAGGTCCTTTGCTTTTCGTATTATTTATAAATGACCTTGCTGAAAAACTTGATTGTAAAACTTTAATGTTTGCCGATGACGTCAAAATTTTTGCATCTGTCACTAATCTGAAGGACTGCGTTGCGTTGCAGCGTAATCTTTCAGCTCTTTCTAATTGGTGCAGTTATAATAGGCTTAAACTTAATATTAGTAAATGTAAAGTTGTATCGTTTTCTAGAAAGCGCAATCCTATACATTTTGTATATGAAATTAATTCTATGACAGTCGACCGTTGTGCAGGTATGAAAGACCTGGGTGTACATTTTGATATCGAATTATCTTTTAATCAGCACATGATGGACATCGTTTCATCAGCCAACAAATTATTAGGGTTCGTAATACGCCAATCTAAACAATTTACGAGTATCCGTACGATTAAGATATTGTTTTATGCCTTTGTGAGGTCTAGGCTTGAATATTGTGCATTAGTGTGGTCACCTCGTTATGGCTGCTACAAAGCTTTAATTGAGAATATTCAACGCAAATTCCTGAAGTATTTGTGCTTTAAGATGTTTAATGCTTATCCTGAGAAAGGTTGTTCAAATACAATGTTGCTTAACACCTTTGATATGCAGTCTTTAGAGACTAGAAGGAATATCATAACTTTGTCATTTTTATACAAAATGATACATAATTATATTGATTGTGCTTCTATTCTTGCCAACATTTGTTTTCATATTCCTAGGTTAGAAACAAGACAAAGATGTACATTTCATGTCCTTTTGCCAAATCTAATTTACTTTTAAAGTCACCAGTGGTTAAAATGTGTCAATTGTACAATGAGATATGTTCTAATTGTGACATATATTGCTCTCCATTAACTTCTATAATTGACTGTTATGTTAACTACAGTAATAGGGCTTAAAGGTGTTCAAGGAACTGTCCTATTGTCAACTATGTGTCCTTCTTGTAAATCATTTTGTTTTTAGTGTTTACAGTCACTTAACTCTGTGGGCATTATTGTTATTATTGTTATCATTATAATTATTATATATTATTATTATTATCATTGGTAGTACACATAATTAGTTACTACTCACGTTGATGGGTTGAGTATATATTTATATAAATCTTTGTATATTTGTAATATTATATAGTTTGCTCTGTAATTGGCTTTTGCTGTTGGGCAATAAAGGTTATTATTATTATTATTATTATATATATATATATATATATATATATATATATATATATATATATATATATATATATATATCGTGGATTATTTACCCACACTACTATAGGGTCAAGTGCCCTTTAATACTAAAATGAAAAGTGTGAAGGCGGAGCGTCGGAATTATGATTAATTACAATGAATAAACCAAAGCAACAACTAAATTTAAAAAAAAATACACGACTCCGCTTTCAAACCTTCGTTAACAAAAAAAATAATTCGAGACACACACAAGAAATCTTGAAAATACTGTTATACTACCTTAATGTCTAGATTAACACCTCTCCTGTGTTACAACAATTGAAAACGAACCAGGTGGTCGGTTACAGCTAATAAGGTAGCGGAATCTCCCTGCTCTGACAAGATGATGAATGAAATTGTTGACTATTGTTCTTTTATACACAAATGATTCCTTGATTGAATCTCGGTAAAATGTTACTGCATTAATTAAAAAAAAACTTCTTTTAAAATAATAATTTGTGCGCTCAACTTGCTTGTTAGCTTTTATCTTTCAAATAGTTTTATTCACACTAACAATCCAAAAGGTTATTAACTTAATTTAAATAACTATAATTTTAGTATTCTGCGAAAGTTTCTTTATATATATTTCAGCACGCTTTGTACGGCAATTAGGTGGCACTTCAAGAACGTTAATTTAATAAATCCGCAAAAGCGATATAAACCAAAGAGGTCACAGAAGCACTATAACACGACGATGATCTCTAGGTAACTTGATTACGTAAAATCGAAATCGGCACTAGGTCTAATGCTTTGGTGGTTGAACAATTTAATTAAAATCCCTTCACAGGTTCTCTTCAAAAGGTAGATAACTACCCTTACAACACAAAAGTACGTTCGTTAAACACCAAAAGGTCCAATATATCAACGTTCTAAACAACCACTTAAAGCGTAATAACAAACGTCACCGTAATACTACTCGGGAGCGCAGTCAGTTTCAGAATCCTCCAAACTATAACCAAAAATCCATCTTGGATTTTGAATCCCACCACTCACAAAAAAATCTCATTTAGTTTAGTTCCACCAATTAAAAAAACGGGAGGAGAAGATATGGTACCCCTACACACAAACTTCGTTTTCATCCGTAAGGACTCGATAATTTTCAAAATTTCAAACGCAGCAGAATCAACGTGAAAAGTATCTCGGTATTTTCACTTAAGTTCAAGCAGTTAGTCCCACATTCTACCTCTATGACTTAAAACCAACATACTCAATATTAAACTGAACCACTGCAATTACCCGTCTTCATGTCGCCAGACCGATATCAAACACATATAAATCTACATTCTTTCTTTAAGTTACTTAATTTTACAAAACTTTCTATTAACTTTTAAGGAAATCAAACGAAATAAACATTATATACAACTATTTACAAATAATACGTTACTCAACATTCGATAAACGGGGAATAATAAGGAAAAACAATTTAAATTACGGAATAGTAATTCACAAACAAAAAACTTAAGCTCGCAACACACCTTCCTTAAAGTTCGCAACACACGTTAAACAAATTTATCCATAAAACTCAACTTGACAACAAAAATTTTACGGTAAATCGCTAGAAAATCGTGATCCTATCACAGGTTGTAAAAAACGTTGTAAAAGGAAACGATGGTTTAAAGAATAGCTATTGAAAAGAGAGTTATATACACATTTGAATTTATTAAATGAAATAAGACACACGAAGGAAGGTGAAGACTACGCAAATTATTTTCGGATGAAAGATGTGTGCTTTGAGAACCTGTTGAAAATGGTTAAGCCATATTTGACAAAACAAGATACGATCATGAGGAAGTCGATAAGTGCGGAAGAAAAACCTTACGATACCTTGCTACCGGAAGGAATATTAATGATTTAAGATTCTCAGTTATAATGTCACCAGCTGCTATCAATCAGGCCATCATGGACACGTGCCAAGCACTACTTTATGTTCTTCAGTCTTCTATCAAGGTAAGTGAAATAAAAAATTACATTTTCTGTAAGTATCGTATATTATACCAAGTAGGTAGTAAATGTTGAACAAATACAAAAAACTAAACAATAACATTAAGTCAAAAGAAAAACTTAAGCAAAGGTTTAACAAAGTTAAGCAAAATATGTCATGAAGTACTCGTACTAATTATTCATTTACCGCAAAGTCAGCAAATAATGATGAGGCAGTGGAGTATGTAGAGTCATCATGTGTATCATATTCAACCGGTATAGATGGAGATGAAAGAGGTGTAATCACATAGTTAGGAGATGGCTGAGATGGATGTGGAGATGGGGAATGGTAGGCAGGAGATGGCACAGAGGAAGGTGTATTTATTTGTACTGAATTTCTATTTAAATTTCCCAATTCCGCCTCAAATAGGATATCATTGAATGCTTTCTTAGCATATAATCTTTGAGTTGGGTTATCAGAACTCTTGGGTTCAGATAAATATGTACATGCCCGCTCAAATAGCTCGTTTTGTTTGGCAACCATACTTTTCATCTTTTTCGTCGCAGGTCGTGGCGGCGGCATGACTGCATTTGCAGAGGAAATAGATCCGTAAGAAACGCTTTCTTGCGATTCTCTTTCTTCTTGTCCTTGTGGTTGTAATATTTTTGAAGTATGTCCATCTGAAGTATTTGTGGATTCCTCTCCATCAGTATTAAGAAAAAATTATACTTATATTTAATATTTATTACAGACGCCGTCGACAGAGGAAGAATGGAAAATTATTGCTTCTGATTTTGGGGAAAGATATCATTTCTGGAACTGCATAAGAGCTTTAGACGTCAAGAATGTTGCAATTCAAAAACCGAAACATTCAGGATCATTATACTACAACTATAAAGGTCACTATAGTATAGTTCTCATGGCATTATTAAACTCAAAAAAAGAATTGTGATGGATGTTGGTGCTAATGGCCGAATATCCGATGGCGGTGTACTATTTTACACTAAATTCTGGGACCTTTATCAAAAAGGTGATTTAAATATACCAAATTCATCGGAAATGCCAAATTCAGCAGAAAAATTTCCGTATGTTTTTATATCAGACGAAGCTTTTGCATTAGGACAAAATTTAATGAAGCCTTACCCACAAAATGCATGTAATACTGACCGAAAAATATTCAACTACCGATTGTCGCGAGCTAGATCAGTTGTAGAAGGTGCCTTTGGGATACTGCGATCAAAATTTGGAATTTTCAAGAAACCTATATGTTTTGAGGCCAAAAAAACTGCAACTATAGTGGCAACGTGCTGCTATTTACATAATTATTTAATGAAAACAAAGCGAAGGCTGTACTTAGCATCAAATTGGAGAATCACAAAACCAGATAATGCTGAATTACTTGATTTAGAGCCCGCTACCATTAGAAATTCATCAAACGATGCGAAAGCGATAAGAGAAAAATTCTGTCATTATTTTAATAACGAAGGCAAATTGGATATTCGTAAAAATGAATAAAATTAATTACATATATATATATATATATATATATATATATATATATATATATATATATATATTGAGATGTTCAGAAAGAGGAGAAAGAGAAGTATCGGACAGTTTAAATGACATTTGGGTAATAAAAAGGGGTGATTTCAAGCTGGATACATGTGCAAGACACTGTTTTATATAAATCTGGTTCACGATGTGATTAAAATAGATTTGTTTGGTATAAATTAGTCTGAATATTATTTACTTAGTTTGGTTTTATCATAAAAAGCAATTTGCTGCTAACAAAATTGTCAAGAATGTTAAATATAACAATTTTCGTAAAGTCATTTTAGTATTTCAATTATTGCAATAAAAGTCAATTTTTCAAGGGTAATTTGGCAAGTGAACACTTTACAGGTGTTTAAAATTAAACTGTATAGTTAGGATTATGTTAGGGATAGTGTATAATTAGTTTTTGAAAGCAGGAAATATAAAAATTTCATAATAGGGTTATAATATGGACAGTTTAGACATTTTTCGCACATATTTCTGGTAGCGACTTAGTGACAAAAATTCTGATATAAGTTTAACAATAAGAACAACACATAGAACATTTTGGCATAAAGACATTTATAGTGGTGTACATTTTTATAATGAAATGATTCATAAGAGTGTTAGACGAAGAGACTTTTTTAATGCAACACTACATGACATTATGCATTACTAATATATAGTGAAAATAATAAAGACAAGAATTACAAACCTTTAACATAACATTTCAAGTGTTGAAAACATTTTTAAATATGAACTATCTCCAATTTTAGATTTAAGTTTGGTTAGGTTATAATTTCTAGGTTTTTTACATAATTTTATACTTTTTTCACATTTTTAGGCTTAAATTTTGCTCTTAAAGCAATTAGTAGAAGTTCTTTCATAATATATCACAGTTTTTAAAAGGATACATCGCTTTTCACCGCAAAATTGTGTGAAATTTGAGGTGAATTTAGGATAAATTTGCAAAAGCTTAAAATTTCTTTAAATTAAATATTTCTAACACAAAAAGTATGTGTTCTTGTGTAAAATTTTCTCAAAATTCCATTTATGCAATTAGATTAAGTGTAGCTTGTAAGTTTAAATAGTTATAAGCTTATTTAAGTTAGATTAAGTGTTTTCGTAAATTAATTTTAGGAACCATAGCTTGTTAGGTGTCTTTTTGTTCAAAATTTTGTGTAGTTTTCATTCCTGTTATTAATTTTTAATTTCGCTTATGTATAAGAAAGTTACGGCCAAATTTCCATTTGAGTCCAATTTGTAATATATGTCCACCAATCAGAGCCTTAGATACGTAGGCAAAATGGCTGGAAAAAAAATGAATTTTTGGTAACAACCAGAAAGATATAAAAGGAAGTGCTCTGGAAATTCAACGCTCTCTCTAGAATTTGTTCAAAGTTTAAAAAGTTAAAACAGTGTTGTGCAATTGTGTAAAAAAAGTAAGTTTCATAACCTAATTTAAATTTTCGTAAAGAAAGTTATATTTTACGAAGAATACTTCCGAGAGCATTTGTTTTTATATCGACGGTTGAAATAAATAGTTCGGTCTCCGATACCTGTCGTTTTCGGAAAATATTTTGTACGTGTTAATTTGTATCACGATTTTGTAAAGATTTCTTTTTGTGTTATCAAACTTGAGTTGATTCCGTTATACCAAATTAAAACCCACTTTTATTTGGTTAATGTTGTTTTATTTCTCCGGACAATTTCTTTTAAATAAAATTTGAATCGGCATCTAAAAATAAAAGTGTTTATCAACAAAATTTTCGATAATATTTAAATATTTCTTTTAAAACGATACCACTCATTAAGTTTAAAATTTAATTAAATAAAAAGTTACCAAAATAAAATAAGTGATTGGAGTTTTGCTGATTTCGAAGAAAACATAATAAGTTTTGGAAGTTGGTGTCTTCGACAACCTGAGAATCGAGTTAGCTGTATATGGGTGATGGTAACAACTGTAATCGAGTGGGCATTGCCTGCATCTAGTTGGAGTTATCCGAAGACATCAATCTACAGTGAGGACAGTATATGTGAGTCACAAATTATATATAACCCTATTGATTATAGACATTCATTTGGTAAATTTCCTGCAAATTAATATTTATTACATACATGTTTTAGTTTAGAATTTTAAATATTTACTTGTGTAAACACCTGTAAAGGTATCAAATTATTTTCTTTTTTCAAAATTTTCATTTTGGATATAAACAGTATTTTTCTAAATTACTTATTTGACATTTTTGCCAGCTTTGATTTCACTTAAGTACATTACAACACATGCGTTGGTAGTAAATTATATTCAGGATAAATTTTATACTTTCATTATAATTCTATAAAGTGTATTGCATATACACATTTTCAAATTTAAATTTAACTTCAAACTAAATTACTTTGAACTCTATCCCCAAATTGAGATTGAGCTAGTCCGGTGCACTAAAAAGTTAAAAAATTCCATCAATCATATTATTTACAATTAAATTTTAAACCTCATTAATATAATTACATCATCTTATTAAATTTATTATAAGCAAACAGTACATATATATATATATATATATATATATATATATATATATATATCTGATATATCTGATATATATATCCTGTGTAAGTGTTTAATCAATAATATGTAATGTTTGTAGGTTAGAAGTTTTAAGGTTTTTTGAGTTTTTTCTCAACAAGTACATACACCCGACCCTAGCAAAATAAAAAATCTGGAAGGATTTACTAGTTACATTATACTCATAATTCTAGAGTCGAATAATCACGATTAAAACAGGGCGTCTGGTGTATAAGTACATGTAAACAAGAACGTAAATAAACAAGAAATCCTTACCTGAGGTTTCTCGAATTTATCCAAAAACCGAAGATATTCAAAGGTCCAACTTTTCGGGATATAAATATCATCTGTCCCGGTCCCTGATCTTCGAGACGATTCTTTTTTTTTCAGTTCTCGGCGGTAATTCGAGCGTAATGTATTTATTTTCTTTTTGACATCATCCAAGGTAGCCTGAGGTTTAGTTTTTTTATATATAATTAACAGCTTCTCCAAAGCTTCATTCCTCTTGTATTTATTAACGTAATCTTTATTTGTTTTATCCCAGAGAATTGGCAATGTTTCGAATGTAACAATAAAATCCTTCTCCGGTTTCAATGGCTGCGTAGGCGGCGAAGCGTCTTCAACACCCGTCTTCATAGCTGTCTGAAAGGTACTGACGGTAGACTCACGAAACACAACACACGATATCAGTCTGATGTCAATCCACAGCGGACTGACGAAAATTATTAAAATATTTAAATATCCATCAGTCTGGTCCATCAGTCCATCAGTCAACGAATTACACGATCAGTTTGCCATCATTCTGGCCACAATCGTGGACTGAATTGACGCCAAACTGAGCGTGTAACACCCGTCATAGAATGAAAATATTAAGCTGGTAAAACCATTTTGTGCCTTCGTCCGGCAACGCAACACTGACTCTCCAATCCTCAAAATTGTCCAAAAACCTATTGTTTCTGGTATAAGCTGATAAAACGTAAAAATATTTAGTTTGGAATCACAAATTTTCATACATGAACATTTGCTGAGAGCTGTCATATATATTAGAAAAGTCTGATACTGTCAACATAAGGGAAAAAAGGCAAAGCGCCTGGTCCAGATGGAATACAGGCAGAAGTACTAATAGCATTAAAGCAAAAATTAGTACCAAACTTGACAATACTACTAAATGAATGTCTAAGATAAGGTAAAATACCATCCATCTGGAAACTTATAGTGATAAGCAAGAGTAGGAAGAAAGACCAGGCCGACCCGGACAATTACAGACCTATATGCCTCCTCAACACGTTGGGGAAAACACTAGAAAGACTCCTAACAAAGAGAGTTCAGAAACTACGGAAACAAAAAATACACCCAAACTAGTATGGGTTTAGAAAAAACAAGTCCATAGAGGACGCAATAAATAAAGCACTAGAACAATCACATATCTCGAGAGACAAATATTGCTTAGCAATATTTGTGGATATCAAGGAGCATTCAACAACCTATGATGGCCTGACTGGTTGGAGTGGAATGCCCTTTAAACTTGTATAGAATTTTAAGGAATTATTGCCAAGACAGGTACGTCACACTGAGTAGTGATACCCAAAAGTACAGAAAAGAATAACTAAAGGATGCCCGCAGGGGTCAATTTGCGGACCACTGTTTTGTGATATCCAAATGGATGACCTACTTAACCTACTCGAAGCAACAACAGAGATATCGACGGCTATAGCGTATGCTGACGATGTTGTTGTCACGGGTAACTCAGTAAGGGAAATACAACAGAAATCGAAAAGAGCACTAGACCTAATGAATAACTGGAGTACCAACAATAAGTTACAAATCTCAAAAGAAAAGACTACATATTCCCTCCTTAAGGGGAAACTCAAAGGAAGGTTAATGATACATATGGACGGAAAGCCCATAAAAAGAACAACAACGACCAAATATCTTGGAATAAAAATAGACGAGAAGTTAAACTTCGAGGATCATGTCAGCAACATATGCGCAAAAGCAAAAACAATAATGCATGCTGTGGCAAGCACTGCGCAAAGAAACTTCAAAATACCACCCGGAAGGGTAAAATTATATCTAAATTCAATAAAAGATTAACGCCACTCAGAGGAATGTACTAATTAGACTCACTGGGGCCTATAGGACAACGTCCTTGGACCCGCTGGATGTAATTCTTGGTATACCACCTCTTGACCTGACAATACTACAAAGAGCCGCCAACTACTGGATGAAAAAGGAGAACCAACACAGAATGGAAGAGCTAATAGGCATACGGGCATATACCAAAACCGAAATTAAAGAAAGGATTACCAGCATATGGCAAGAAAGATGGGATGAGGGAAATACTGGAAGAAGGGTATATGAATTTATACCGAATATTAAAGACAGGTTAAACAACAAGCATATATACCCGAGATAAGGATTAA
Source organism: Vesta saturnalis (assembly GCA_036346205.1). Lineage (NCBI taxonomy): Eukaryota > Metazoa > Arthropoda > Insecta > Coleoptera > Lampyridae > Vesta > Vesta saturnalis. Next base: position 1,971,905 of record JARFJB010000003.1, read on the forward strand.
TTCATTTTCTGACAGGGCATGGTCCCTATCCCACATACCGGAAAAGAATGGCACACGCAGTTACAGACATCTGTATATGCGGCAGTGCCGGCACACCCGCACACATCCTTTTTATCTGCCATACAGATAATGACAATTTACACGATATAGAGACAGCTTAGTCGGAAATGACATAAAAACTGTATTAACATCAGCAGAAAGCTTCGCAGCCATAAACCGACTGGCACAAATGGTAACTAACATCGCCAAGACAAAGTATGCGGAACTAAAGCAACAAAAATACAACCAACCAACAGCGCCACCACAAACCGAAGAAGGAAGTGCCCCCCGGAATTCCAAGAGTTTAAACTCCTGAGACCAGGTAACAACCCACATAACGGTAAAGAGAATAAACAAACCAATATAGACATACAAAGGTAAGTGCAAATGTGAACGGACAACTAGTTAGTGAATAGTTTAGTATGTAGTTAGTAGTAGTAGGACTAGAATAGAAACTGCATGCAAAAAAACATTCAAACAGGGCATACAAAAGATACAGTAAGTAGAGTAGAATGTAACAGCTAGAATAGAAACCAAGTAAAGCATGCAGGAATAGTAGAATAAGGATTATGTAGTGTAGTAGGAAAGGCATCCCGAGAGCATGTTTAACTCGGATGTCAAATTAGAAACTAATAAAGATTGTGAATCATAACAAATAAATGGGTAAATAACGGTATGGTGTATAACCTAAAGGTACCATACCAGTAGAATTTCAGAGGGCCACTTGTTTGGTTAAATCAGATAGCGCAGTTGGTAGCGCGGTACTCTAGCAAAGTACAGCTCGTAGGTTCAAATCCTACTCGAGGTAAACTTTTTATTTATGTATTTAATAAAATTAATAATTTTTATTTTAATGAATAATTAAAAAATTATTATTTATGAAAATTTAAACTTTCACCATTATCACACATAATAAAATACTTATCTTTTTTGGGTTTTTTAATGGTGTATTTTAAATTATACAATCTAAACGTTTCGATAACACTTACCGTTATCTTCGTCAGTAGTAATTCTGTCAAAAAATTGTTAAAGATATTGTAAACAATTTTGTCAAAGTTGAAAAATTAAAACATAAACATCAGCTTGCTATTAATATAATAGTTTCAGAAACGTATAAAGCCAACTATAAAATTAAATTTTATTAAAGAATAACTAGGTCATTAAAAATTAAATATTGTTAAACTGCCTTAAAGATGACAAATCAGAACACTCTCTACGGCGAAAGCTAACAATGAATAATGTCAGCCAAAAAAACACATATAACAAAATTTAATCAAGTTATGATGTAAGTGTAAAGTTGTGAAAAACTTCAATTTCAAAACGATAGAAGCATTCACAAATATAAACATGACATCAAATAAAATAATCCAGTTAAATCTAACACAGAGATATCTTTGTCAATAAGTGCAAGTGTTATTAACAATGAAAAGCATAATGCAGAACGTAATTATTAATTTTAATCTTAATTTCAACTACATATGTCAAATTATAGTACTGTGGCAATTTAATATATAATTAGTTATTCTTTACTAAAATTTAATTTTATAGTTGGCTTTATACGTTTCTCAAACTGTTATGTTGATAGAAGGCTGATGTTTATGTTTTAATTTTTCAACTTTGACAAAATTGTTTACAATATCTTAAACAATTTTTAACAAAATTACTACTGACGAAGATAACTGTGAGTGTTATCGAAACGTTTAGATTGTATAATTTAAAATACACCATTAAAAAAACCCAGAAAAGATAAAAAAATATTATTAATTATTCGTTCATAACAAAACTTACAACATTTTAATGAATGATTAACATCAGTACAAAAAATGAATGACACGTGTAGACACTGGAATTTTGTAGGTCTCGACTGACGCCTCGGGCCTACGTTCTGCTAATACTCACAAAACTATCGTTTTTGGGCTAGTAATACAAGTAACTATTTTCTTTTTCTGTTGGCATTAACAGTAAAAAGAACTTCACGCAATTTTGGTTAAAACAATGCACTAAAAACTCGTTTCGGCAGTATGTGATGTGCATAACACTGTTCATTAAATTTTTTTAATTTCTATGAGGGTTTTAAGCATCTTGAACGATTACAACCTGACATTTCTGTCAGAAACACAAGTCTCCTTTGAAAACTCCGATTCACCTTACTTGGATTTCATCAATACAATTTTCACTCTAACTTTCGGTGCACCTATAGGTCTATATAGGTTACTTTCAATCAAGACTTATTCGATTACCTTAATTTGAAAGCTGACTACCTGACTACCTTCTGTCTCAGTTTCCATCTTGCAATATCTCAATTTTGGAAGCTTCCAATGTTCATATATTTATTTGGCTCTAATATTCATCAAATAACGACTAATTGCCATCACTTCCACTTTGCCTAGAATCATACAAAAAAAAGCCGTCATCAGCAACTGCTCTCTTTCATTGAAACTAATCCTTGAGTGACCACCAATACGGTTTTAGGCAGAAACGTTTGGAATAATACATGAGAACAGTCCAGTGAAACAGTTTAGTTGCTTTAGCATTTGACCAAGTTGATACAAATGTTTAATTATCAAACTCACATCGTTTGGGTTAAATGATACGCTCATTAATTGGGTTCCTAGTTTCCTTGACAAAAGACGAATACGTTTCGTAGTTGATGGCTTTTTTCATAAGAAATTGGCATTTTTCTACTATTCATAATGATCTTATTTCTTTAACGACTACCCCGGTCCATTGTTTTGGTGACGACGGCACTCTTCATTGTATTTCATCTCAATCTACTCATAATAGTTATTCACTTTCCATCTCAAATGAAGACCGTGAAGCTGAAATGGCATTTCAATTAACCAAGACATTCAACGTATCCTTGACTGGTAAAATAATAATATAGTCAAACTTAACGCTAATAAAACTCTATGTTGCCCTGTGACCATCATAAAAGATCGACCATTTCCTGTCGTAAGCATGAATGGTACAGATCTTAAGTTTTCAGACTATTACTATGTTGGGAATGAATCTTCAAATCTATCAGGGGTTGATCATATTCAGTCAGCTACTAAAGCAGCTACTCGTAAAATAGCCTTTTTGTACATATCTAAGCAGTATTTTACCTCCTGCAACCCTTCCTGCTGTATGAAGCCCAAATTCGACCTCATATAGAATATAATTCTTACCTTTGGGCTGGTGCTCCCCCATATGCTCCCGATATGGTTAATCGTGTTCAAAAAGAGCGATTAGGCTTAGAAACGACCCGTTCTTAACTTCTGAGATACAGTCCCTTGAGCATAGAAGAATCGTTTTAGTTCTTTCTTTGTGTTATCGGTAATACAATGGCTATTGCGCTACTAAATTACATTTTTTGATACCATCTTGGGCCATCTTTGCTAGGAATACTTGGTTCGCTAATTCACTTCATCAATATGTAGTACAAATCTTAACTTGTCGTAGCAAACGGGCGCAATCCACATTCTTCTACACGTCTTCCAAACACTGAAATGATCTCACTAGTGCTTGTTTCCCTTTCACTTATGATATGAGAAAATTTAAGGTAACCGTTCATAGGCATCTCTTGGCAATTCAATATCTCCCTATATCCTCCTAAGTGTTCCTGAGTAGTTTAGTATGGTAGGCCAAACTGAGCCTTTCAGGACCACAATTATTAAACAAAACTAGTGATATGTCAATTCTTCGTAATATTAGATATTTATCTTATGTTATTCCTTATTCCCAAATTTATAAGTTTAAAATTGTATGGGTAGTTGATTATTTGTAAACACATGTTTAGTCCCACGTGTAGGAAATCCGATTTTTTCTAAACACCCGACGAAATATTCTAACGTGTTCAAAATAATACTTGAACATAGCCGGGTATCGCTGATCAAACCAATAGTTTCTTTTAGTATTAGCACACAATGTTGTAACCTAAAAAAAACAGTAGTCAGTGACTAACACACTCATGCCGTAAATGACCCTGAAAAGAAAGGAAGCAAACAGAGTATTTTATTAAAAATTTCACCCCAACACAATTCTTACACATTCAATCATGTTACATTATTATAAGGGCAACACTCAAATATTTAGTTATTGGATCGCCGTAAGTCACCCAGTCAATGCAACGTTACATTTAAACACACGAAACTGATGAGCCATAAATTTAAAACAATCGCCTATAATGAACTATCTCTTCAAGGATAAAATACTGAGGGTCAACAACATTAAGAACGAACATACATTTAATACGTATATAAAAGGATGTTGCAAATTTACATCTGCTACTAGTGTTTCTTCTTAAAAATTAAAATTTGTTAAACCGTAACTCTGAAAATGGGATCATATATTTCACTGGTGCTCATTTAAATTGTCCATATTTTCACACAAAACAACAAATATAACGCAAACATGTCTTAACGTTAATTGCCCAATTGACAGGTAGATTAAGAATTAATCAAATTAATCAACCTATAAATGATTTAACCTTTAATATCTCGATTGACTTTAATAAGATATTTAAAACAAAATTATGTGTAACCCTTAAGTTTAAGCCTTAACATCAACAAACACACATAAGAGAAAAACATGTATTTTGTGCATAAAGCAATTTGTTTTAAAGTGCTACTTTTGTAATTAATTGTATAGTGTTTGAACTCAAGTCTAGGTATAAATGAGTTATAACACACTCGGGCGAAACACGCGCGTACAACACTCGCGGACACGCGCGGGCTAACACGCGGGCACACACGCACGGACGCACGTGTGTACGCCCGCGCCGACGTACGCGCGGATGGATTCAGAGGTACACGGGCGCCAAGGACGCACGCAAGCACACTCGGACGCACGCGGGCGCAAGCACACGCGCACGCACACGCACGTACACAAACGCAGACGCACGCACACGCGCACACATGCACGCACACACATACACACTCACTCACTTACATACACGGACGCACGCACGCACACCCGCGCACACGCACTAAAATGGAACGTGCTCATTACAATGAAATATATGATGAGAACAGACTTACTTAAGTTAATAAACGGCCTGTAATCAATTCGTTAATTTATTTAATTAATAACCTTTTAAATTTATATCAAACAATAGCGTGTTTGTTAATAATTGAAATGAAATATTGCACGGTTCTCTTGCTGTAAATTCCTAAAATCTAAGGAAATCGTATGACGTAGCTTACATCCAATTAACACGAATTTAACCCAAGCGACTTAAATAATACCTATATTTAATAATTATTTGGTCCCGTTTGAGAATGGATATTATTTTTAAATCTCGTTTCTATTATATAAGTTCGGGTTAATTTGGCCTTGTCTCTTTAAAAATGCGTTATACGTTATATCTTATTGTGTTTTTAATTTTAACCTAACATAGTTATTCCTCTTAAAGACAGGACAGTACACTCTTAATTCTATACTGCCCTCATCTATTATACGTGGGATAAATGTTTTTTTTGACATTTAAAATAATGGCAACCTTGATTTGTGTTTCAAATGTATTTGCCCCTACGTAAAACTTACGATTTCCTAAATAGTTCACAGCAACAAGCGACTCTGCAGCCTATGCACACCGCATTACTGAGGGGTCAAAACTTTACCGTCCTTTTTTACCGTCAATAAACTGAACCCGGCTGCATGTTAAATGGTCCAGCTCCACACCTAAACAAGATTCGTGGGCACTGGTTTTTAAATACTCATCTTTTTGCTATTAAATCGTGTATTTTTTATTTATCTGTTATATAAATTCAAACGTTTACGTAAATGATAATTTTAAGAATTAATTGATACGTCAAAATAAATGTATTAAGTATGAATATATAAATATAAGCCTGCTATTAACATAACTGTTTGGTGAACGTATAAAGCCAACTATGGAATCTAATTTTATTTTAGTAAACATAATAAATTAAATATTATTAAACTGCCTTGAAGATAACAAATCAGAATACACTCTAACGGACGAAGGCTAACAATGAAGATTCACATTGACAAATAGAAACTTGACATACCAATTAAAGATTTAGGCAGATCTAACAAAGAAATAGTTTTAGCTTAATAATTGCAATCGTAAGTTTTCACAACACTAGAGTAATTAGCATATATAGTTAGAATTAAAAATCACGTAAACATTGTCTTTTCACTGTAAGTAAATAAATTTATAGACAACCTGACAATGCTCTTCTACGTAATAAAATACATATTACTAGGAAGTTATTTGATAAAAACGATAGCAATCTTTTATATTTACATTTAGAAGTTTCATCTATATTAAATAGATGGAATTGGGATAAAATTGGTTCGTTAACCTTTAAATGTACGGAAATAACATTTCACATTTCATCTAAACGTCAAAAAGCAAAGTTTGATATATTATACAGGCAACAATATAATAGATTATCCTTAGATAATAAAAAAACAAAAACGTTTTAATACCGCTTGAAGCTATACTTTTCAATGTAAATATTTATTTTTTGAGGCTGCAAAATATAAAACCGTTAACATATTACGTAAAGCGGAACGTCCAAAGTGACTTAAATTAAAAATCAAAATAAACGTACACGTGTTTTCACTGTACAATAACATTTACAATTAATAATCAAACACTATTTCTTTGTTAGATCTGACTGTGTCATTAATTGATATGTTAAGTTACTATTTGTGAATGCATTTATCAATTTCAAATTCATGTTTTTTGCAACTTTACACTTTCATCATAACTTGATTAAATTTTGTTAAATTTATTCTTTGATTATGGTATTTTTCATTGGTAGCCTCGTCCGTTAGAGGGTGTTCTCATTTATCATCTACAAGACAGTTAAGTATTCATTACTAAAATAAAATTAGATTCTATAGTTAGCTTTATACGTTTATCAAACTTATATTAACAGCAGGCTCACGTTTGTGTTTTCATATTTCACACATTTATTTTGAGATCTCAATTAATTCTTAAAGTTATTACCATTTATTGAGAATGATATCTATAATTGTTGCCGAAACGTTGAACTTATATAAAAGATAAATAAAAATGACTCCATTTTAGTACCCAAAAGGTAATTATTTTAATTATGCGTGATACTCGCGAAATTTTTAAAACATGTTTTTTTCTTCAATTAACGGAATATTCCCTCATAACTATGTAGATACATCTGAAACAGGCACAGTAGTTTATTTTGCCAAAATAACCTTAAATGTCCATAACATTTGTCTTTATAGTTAAAAGTCGCATGATTGAAAAATGGTTAACCGTTCGCTGTAAATCTTGAAATTAACCAATGATAAAGATTATATGATCTCGACGCCATCATGTACAACGAGAACGGAAAGGCGTTGAGGTCCCTTGTATTACATTAAAGTTGACCAAACAACTACGTATTTACTCATGAACCAAACTTTATTTTGTACAGGGTGGCCAACTAAGAATGCGAGGTACTGTATCTGGGAAACTATCCATCGTAGAGGCTTGCGCAAAAAAAAGTTATTACTAAAACGGCCAATACAAAAACCTGGAAAATATTTTCAAGTTTCAAATGACCGCTAGGGGGCGTAACTGCAATCTTGAATCTTAGAAAGAAATGTTTCTGTGAATTCTGCTACATTAACCTAATAAAAAAATAACTGATCTTTAAAGTCGAGGATAATCTGAACTTTTTTTGTTTGGCACTTTTTGACGTATGTCTAAAAATAAAATGGTGAGGGTATTTAAAGGTTTCCTTAAATAACCCCCTGTATCTTCGAAACGGCTAAGCCGATTTTAACAAACTTGGGCGCGTTGCAATGAGCTATTCTTGGGCTACAAATCTTATAATATTTGAAGTTTTGTTAGTTTCACATGTCGTCGCTAGAGGGCTTTGTTCGACATTCCGACAGGAACGGTGAATTTTCGCAAATTAAATGCATTGGTATGACTTCTTTTCTTGAACAAGTAGCTAAATGATGCCTAAACAAGCTCATGAAAACCGCATCTCGATATCTTGTTCCTAACCTAAAATATCGGCAAAAGAAGACTTTATACGAAAATCCCTTAAATTTTTATTTTTTTTAACTATATTTTTTTGGAATTGTTTCTATTATGTAAGTTGTGGCCCTAAAAAGGACCGATTTAAAGGAGGAAGGTTTTTAATGCCTCCGTAAATGCTCGAAATGCTGACCATCACGCTCTATGCATTGCTGAAGCCTTTTATGACTAAACAAAACTGCAGCTTCAATTTCGGCTCTCGATATGTTACGTATTGCGTTACGAATCCGGTTTTTTATATCTTCTCTAGTAGTAGGTTGAGCTCGAAACACGATGCGCTTTAAGCGCTCTCGCACATTAATAGCAAAATGTGCTGGGCAACTATCTAATTGCAAAAGCAACTTTTGCCTTGTTTTCAGAGACACATCTTCCAACAACAACGGTAATTGATTGGCCAAAAAGTCAAAAAATAAATTGCCATTTAGGGGTTGCTCGAAAAAATATGGCCCGATAATTCTGCCTCCCAGTATGCCACACCATACATTTAAACTCCAACGTCCTTGGCGCTGAACTTCACGCAACCAATGGGGATTTTCTGCAGACCAATAATGCATATTGTGCAGATTGACTCTCCCGTCACTACTGAAGGTGGCTTCATCGGTCCAAAGAATTTGAAATAAAAATTCTCTATTTTCGCGTATCATGCCTAACATCCAATGGCAACAGTCTAACCTTCGATCAAAATCTTCTTGTTTCAAGGCCAGGTGCAAAACGACATGATATGGGTGCATTATTAAAGTAATTAAAAAAGTTTGAACGAATACCTATATATTTTGATGGCCTTTGGAACTTACCTATGGTCCTTCAAAATATTTTGAACCGTTGGCCGTGATATGCCCAACTCAGTGGATAATGCTCTTGTGCTAACATGAGGATTTCCTTCAATATAGCCCAGTACACGGTTAATATTTTCTTGTGTTCTTCCAATTCTTTGCCGTTGAAACGTAGACCGAAAACTGCCATTGGCTCGTAAGCTCGCCACTAATCGGGGAAAAACTCTTACATCGCAAGAACGCCGATTTGGATATCGAGCCGCGTAAACTCTTTTAGCTACTGCGGCATTCTGAAGACATTAAAAATAAACCGCAAACATATCAACAGCTTCATTATTCGTAAAACGCGTTTTGAAAACACAAAAATTGTTCAAAGTAACGGGCAAGTATTGACAACTATTGACAATTTGAGGATTATGTATGTTTTGTTTAGGTATCTGTTTCCATTGCCTACTTCTATTAATTGTATTTTTCGTGTATATCCATAGTGAATATACATTTAAACAAACAAAAAATAGGCCTTTCGTGTAACGTTTAGCATTGCTTACTTGCCCGTAGTAATTTCAAAAAGGGTGATTTTATTCTGGTGAATAAATTTACAAACATTTAAAATCGCAATTTCTAGGTAACCTATTCAGAGCCGAAATTGAAGCTGCAGTTTGGTCTACCCATAAGAGGCCTGAGCAATGCACAGAGTGATGGTCAGCATTTCAAGCATTTACGGGGACATTAAAAACCTTCCTTCTTTAAATCGGTCCTTTTTAGGGCCACAACTTACATAATAGAAACAATTCCAGAAAAATATAGTTAAAAAAAAATAAAAATTTAAGGGATTTTAGTATAAAGTCTTCTTTGGCCGATATTTTAGGTTAGAAACAAAATATCGAGATGCGGTTTTTGCTAGCTTGTTTAGACATCATTTAGCTACTTGTTCATGAAAAAAAGTCATACCAATGTATTTAATTTTTTTGCGAAAATTAACCGTTTCTGTCGGAATGTCGAACAAAGCCCTCTAGCGACGACATGTGAAACTAACAAAACTTCAAATATTATAGCATTTGTAGCCCAAGAATAGCTCATTTAAACACGCCCAAGTTTGTTAAAATCGGCTTAGCCGTTTCGAAGATACAAGGGGTTATTTCAGGAAACCTTTGAATACCCCCCACCACTTTATTTTTAGACATACGTAAAAAAGTGCCAAACAAAAAAAGTTCAGATTATCCTCGACTTTAAAGATCAGTTATTTTTTTATTAGGTTAATATAGCAGAATTCACAGAAACATCACTTTTTAGATTCAAGATTGCAGTTACGCCCCTTAACGGCCATTTCAGAAACTTGAAAATATTTTCCAGGTTTTTGCATTGGCGTTTTAGTAAAAGTTTTTTTTGCGCAAGCCTCTACGATGGATACTTTCCCAGATACAGTACCTCGCATTCCTAGTTGGCCACCCTGTACATTAGATAATGTTATTGTCTTTTCCTTGTAATGTTTGCTTAGTTAGAACAAACTTTAAATCCGGTGCGATCGATTAATTGCTGCATCAATTTACCAACATAATGTGGTTAAACAACTCCCTCATTAAGGTCTGAAAAAGAAAATATATCTTCCCATTTCCCTGTCTACAAATCTAAAGTGAAAAATACATTCAACGTAATCTCGAAGTGCTAATTAGACCACTTGTAGTGCATCCAGTTCATGGTATACTACATAATAAGGGTGGTAAGCAACTAATTACGTACGAGTGTAGTAATATAAACGAGTGCATAACAGGCATTACCGCACGAGTTGTGTACAATGCTTTTTCTACTCCTATAGGGTATATGGAGAGTAACTTATGAGTAATACGGAACTACCACTTAGTGAGTTTTTTATTAATAATAATAATAATAATAATAATAATAATAATAATAATAATAATAATAATAATAATAAAATAATAATAATAATGTCTTTCATGCTTTGTAAATACAAAATAAAATTGCTTATACATGTCATATGGGGACACATACAATTAATAATATCGTGTTTAGATTTCGCTTACATTGCTCACTAAAAATTGATTGATCGTATAAAATGCGTTTTTCACTAAAAATAATTTTATTCTAGACTTAATAAAGTTGGTAAACGTTTTACACTATAGGCTAAGCAGTTAAATAGCCTCAAACCAATTACATACGGTGTATTTTGTGACTTGTTAATTCTACATTGGGATAAATGAAAAAGTGTTTTATTCCGAGTATCATGATTGTGTACTTCTGATTGCAGTTTATACTTATTTAAGTTAGATTTAACATAACATAGACTAATAAAAGCTTGACGACAATCACTGCGATATGATACATTAGCAACAATTCTTAATGCCCGACGCTGAAGTTGAAAAAGGTATTTAGATTGACATGAGTTACCCCATACCAGAATACCATATGAAATACAGCTATGACATAAAGCGTAATAACCGGTTAACAAAGCTTTCACAGAAACATTGCTTGCTAACCTACATAACACAAATATGTTTTTACTAACCATTACAGAAGTAATATTAATATGCGTGTTAAAGAAAAGTTTAGAATCTAGGTGTAAGCCAGGAAACTTCACACTTTCAGGATTACGACTAGTTTGCTTTAAAGATAGAAAGAGCATTTGTTTTCGAGGTATTGACACACAGTTCATTATTGATACACCACTCTGTAATCCTTTGAACGTTTTATACACGTACCTAATATTCTAATGAATGATACTATAAAAAATTAATTTTATTGTTCATTTCAATTCCCACATTAAAGATTAGAGCTAAAATTGGAACTGAAAAATTTAGAATTAGTAACGCCACTGGTTTTGTTGGTTACCTTGAACTTAAATAAATAAACCCCACTTTATGGTTACAGATGATATTAACAGAAATTATAGTTTTAAAGTCATGTTAAACTTAAATAAAGCACTAAGTAGTATGTGTGAGTTAAATGAGTGTGTGTGTGTGTGTGTGTGTGGGTGCGTGTGTGAGTGCGTTCGTGCGTGCGTGCGTGAGCGCGCGTGTGGGTGCGTGCGTACGTACTCCTGCGTGCGTGCGTGTGTGTGTAGTGAAGAGTTTCGTTATCCGTATAACTATTTGATCTTCAACGTCTTTAAAGTTTTGAACATTCAATGAACCTAATTTCGTTTAACTAATTAATCTTCACCTTAATATGAACAAATTAATTGCTCCAAATATAAAATTTAAAATTGTTAAGGGAGTTACATAAACTACGATTGATGAACTATATTACAACAAATTATTCCTATGCAAATACACATTTATAGGATAGAAATACTACGTTACACACAATGTACAAGCATATATTGATATCTAGTTAGTCTAGACCGAATCGGTGGATAAACAAAAGTTTAGAATCTACGTGTAAGCCAAGAGACTTTAAACGTTCTGGATTACGACTAGTTTGCTTTAAAGATAGAATTAGAGCATTTGTTTTCGAGGTATTGACACACAGTTCATTATTGATACACCACTCTGTAATCTTTTGAACGTTTTATACACGTACCTAATATTATAATGAATGATACTATAAAAAATTAACTTTATTGTCCATTTCAATTCCCACATTAAAGGTTAGAGCTAAAATTGGAACTAAAAAATTTAGAATTAGTAACGCCACTGGTTTTGTTGGTTACCTGGAACTTAAACAAATAAACCCCACTTTATTTATGTTTACAGATGATATTAACAGAAATTATTGTTTTAAAGTAGGGTAGACCAGTGTCAATTGTAACAAAATTTCGTTTTTTATTTTTCTTTAGCCAATCTTTCTTTTTAAAAAACTGAATTTACTTTTTTTAGAATATAGACTACATTGGATTTAACTTTTCGTAGTATGAACTAGAAAAAATTCTGCTAATTTAAAACTAGGAGACTTTTTAGGAGGCTTCAATAACTGTTACAACTGCAACCTATCTGGTATCAATAGTAACAATGACGGTGTTAATTGTAACAACTACCTATAATGTTTCATTCGTCCCCTCTCCTGAATTTAGAGTGATCTACTTTAGGTAATGGTTTCAAAATATCAGGGGTAATTAATGCTGTCGGTTGTGATTGTTTTAAAGAAGTACAATTTCTGGCTGTCGATGGTCCTGGTTGTGGTGAAGGAGTAGTGTCTCTGGCTGTTGATGGTCCTAGTTGTGGAGAAGGAGTAGTGTCTCTGGCTGTTGATAGTCCTGGTTGACTTTCATTTAAATTGGCAATAGTTATTGATTTTGTTTTTGATTAACTTTCAATATTTGACACATTGTTTTCAATCACCGGATGCTCATTATCTAATGGCCTGTCAGTTACAGTAGATGCTAGAAAATCGCAATCTTGAAATATTTCACGGTTAAAAGGCCAAATGCCGGTGCAAGAAAATCCAGGTAAAATATTCGATGGCGTGATGTCTAAGGGGAGTGATGCTTCAACAATTGAAGGTAAATCATAGATAGTCATGAGTTTTCCTGAGTTATTCTTCATCGATTGATCTCCACAGTTGTTGAAATACTTTTTAGAAGGACCATATACCCCCCGATCTAGTGGTTGGAGTCGGTGTGAGGTGTGTGGCGGAAACGACAATAATGTAATAAAATTAGCTTTGCAAAAATTTATCAAGGCAATGGATATGTGTGAAGAGTGATTGTCCAATAAAATTGGAACTTTATTAGTCTCGCTGGATTTAGCATGTTTCACAAAGTGTTTCATAAATGCAAGAAACTCGTTCTCTTGCATCCATCCGGACTTATTTCCTGCCCCAATACATCCAATAGGCCCATCTCTAATAAAATGATCTTTAAAATGTAACCGGGGAAATATAAACATTGGCGGAATTGCGTTACCAACTGCATTTACAGCCACACACAGCGTAACAAGTGTTCCACGCTCTTGAGATGCTATTGATCCTACTTGCTTGGTTCCCTTTTTAGGTATTACCTTGGTTGGCTTTTGAACCGTAGAGACACCAGTCTCGTCAATATTGTAAATATTTTGTGGTTCGAAATTATGTCTTTCCAAAACAGTTGCCAGTTTATCAAAAAAGTTGGAGACATTTACTTTAAATTCATGGCTTGTGCAAGGCTGGTTGCTTGGGGTGTGCGAAGTGTTAGACGAGGATTTCTTCTCAAAAAAGCTATGAGCCAATCTTCACTAGCCAGTTCTGAATCATTCCATTTTCGAGGATAGTTAAGATTGTTAGCAGATGCAAACTAAAACGCTAGTTTACGAAGATCCTTTGTAGTGAGCCCAAAATACCAATTGACAGATTTTTTACAATACTTTACTAGCTCGGACTCCTGCTCAGTAGTAAACACCCTATTGTGGGGATTGTATCCCACATTAGCAGGTAAGTTATTACGTAGAGCATTCACAAAGCGATTTAATGTGACATGGCACATTCCATAATCCTTGGCTACTTTTCTAACAGCTTGATCGTTATTAATCACCTTTCTTGCTGCTTCTTCATAAATAATTTTAGTTATCAGTCCCCATTCGGTCTTCCTTGGTCTGGGCTTCACCATTTCCAAAGTGAACTATGAAAAAGAAAATATTTTCTCAAATAAATAAATGCAGGTGTCAATTTTAACACGTTACAATCGACACCGTAGCATGTGTTACCATCGACACCCCCTAACCTCAAAAGATACCGATTGCATTTCCATATTTTTTAAGCAAAACAGCAAACCACTATCGTCTAAAAAACAAAGCAAAAACTACACTAAAGCCTATCCTTACCTTGAAATACTGCCAATCTGAGCACTTCGATCTTTAACAAACAATTTGTAGCGCCACGTTTATTTACTTTTTCAACAGTTTATAAACGATCATCCACAAAATAAGCGGTGTGCATGCTGGATGCATTCTAACTGAATACCATATAGCCGGATCGCTTTCTGCTTTGGCTCACACGCTCGTTTCGATATAATTGAAAAAGATGGCGCTGTTATCGGTTGTGTTACTTTCGACACCTGTTACAATTGACACCGGTCTCCCCTAATGTTAAACTTAAATAAAGCACTAACTAAGTAGTATGTGAGTTAAAGGAGTGGGTGTGTGTACGGGCATGCATGCGTGCGTGAGTGCGTGCGCACATGCGTGCATGCGTGCGTGCGTGCGAGTGTACGTGTGTACGTGCGTGTGTGCGTGCGTGCATAAAAGCGCGCGCGCGCGCGTGTGTGTAGTGGAGAGTTTCGTTATCCATATAACGTATTTGATCTTCAACGTATTTAAAATTTTCAACATTCAATGAACCTAATTTCGTTTAACTAATTAATCTTCACCTTAATATGAACAAATTGATTGCTCCAAATATAAAATTTATTATTCTCAGGGGCGTTACATAAACTACGATTGATGAACTATATTACACCAGATTATTCATATGCAAATACTCATTTATAGGATTGAAATACTAGTTTACACACAATATACAAGCATATATTGGTATTTAGTTAGTCTAGACCGATTCGGTGGATAAACAAACTTTTGTGTTACCATAGCAACGAAGAATAACTTATTAGAAGTGTAAAGTTTCACGTCAATAGTCAAATCAGAGTTGTACAATAAAATTTGAAAAAAAGAATGTCGACCGAAGTTGGGAAAAATGAAAAATTGGAGTAAGTAGATTTAAGAAGATATGCTTAATACGCTTGGCGATCAATGTCCATCGTATGCGACCGTGAAAAATTTGATTGCGAGCTTCAAAAGATGTAAATGTTCCATTGAAAGATGAAAACCTATCGAGAAGGCCAGTTTTTGTGTCCACGCCCGTAAATATCGATGCAGTTCATGACATGATTTTATCAGACCGTCGAATTGAGCTAAAACGAATATCTGAGACACTGAATATTTTATATGAATGCGTCCATCATATTGTTCATGTCGATTTAGACATGAGAAAAATTTCTGCAAAATCTTCAGTTGCCTGGGATTTCCAAGGAGTAATCATGATTGATTTCTGGTTAAGGATAGAACAATAACTGGGAATTACTATTGGACGTTACTTACCACTCTACAAGAAAAAATTTTGGAGAGAAGACGCGGAAAGTTGTCCAAAGGTATTTTGTTTTTGTAGAACAATACCTCTACACGCAAATCGCATGTTGCCATGCAAACAATTTGTGATTTAAGGTTCGCATTACTCGAACACCTCCCTTATTCACCAGATTTAGCACCGTGTCTTTCCTCAATTGAAAAAAAGTCTAAAAGGTCCTAAGTTTTCTTCTAATGAAGAGGTGATAGAAGCTGTGGAAGCCTAGTTTGCATTTTTTTAAAGGTCTAAAGGCGTTGCAGGTTCGTTGTAATAAATGTATCTAATCAAGAGGATAGTATGTTGAATAATAAAATACTTTGACTTTCAAACTTTGTTTCTTGCCTTATTACGTTTTTGTGTATCAGCCATTGGCTCACATTTTGGACAAGAAATAAAGCTTGTAACAACCCTTTTTTGAGTTGTATTAAAATATACCTTAATTTAAGGTCTTTTATTCGTTCTGTAGTAAATATAAGAAAAAGTTTTTAATTATTGAAATATAGGTATGTGGTAGGCAACTCAATTTGCATGTCTTTTTAAGGGTTTATAGTGCATATCTTCTTAAGTGTATATATTTCTTAAAGGTTTATATTCTGATAAATTGTTTCATTTCATTTTTTTGCGCAACGCGTCATAACTTAACCCTTTGCGCAAATCCTTTGCCCCACGAGTACATCATCTACTTCCAAAGCATCCATTTTGGTTACTTCCTGATGAACGTTAAGAGAAGCAGAAGGTTTTTTTTGGGTTTTCCCTAAATTTATGTGAAAGTGCCATTAATTTGATGGTAAGATATCTTTTAACGCGTAATACTTAAAATTAGTACATTTGCTCTTTTCAGGCACTTTTTTTACTGCACTTTTATTTTTTTTACTGTTACTTTTAATTTTACTTCGATTTACAATTTAAGTACGCATTTAATTTTACTGTTGCGTACGCTTTCATTTTATGATTGCAATTTTTGCATTCAAAACTTCAAAATAATGCAATAAATATTGGATTCAAAATTTCAAGAAGAAATGTATAAGAGATCAAATTCCTTTCATGGGTTGGTTTACTACGTAAAACATTATTTCAAGATATTGCGCAATAATGGTGCAAGGATTACATCACCTTGGCTGACCGTTTCGTAAACATTTAGATACCAGAGGTTATTAAAAAATTTGTGTACAAAATTTTACAAAGGTATTTATGTAATGATTTTTTTTGTAATTTAAGGATAGTTTCAAGATATATTTTATTTAATCATATCACATTAACTGTTAATAAACATATTTGCATATTTTTATTTTTTTACATTTTGATAAAATTTTTATTGTTAACAAACTCGGTTTAGTTATTCCGACATTATTAAAAAAAATAACTTGGCGCCCGAGATCACTGTATTAGTATTACATTAATCTTTTATATTGATGTCTAATGGAAGTAAGCTAGTAGATATTGTGGTAATTAAGCAAATCGAATGGACCACCGTATTTAATCTACCGATTTGAGTCAAATGCATTATTTATGGTGAATGGTTAGTATCTCCAGTTAGTTTGACGATTTGTGTGTTTTGGAGAACTTATTTCTCTATTTACTTACATTCATTTTTTTATTAAATTTATTACACCATTTACACCACTATATCTTATAAGCTTAGAAATTTTTAGAAGGACTATTAAGTCTTTCTTGAGATTCCACAAAGAATTTTAGAAGATAAATTTAGTTTTCTTTATTTCCTGCTTATATCTGTAGCATTAGAAGGTGTCATAGAGATCTTTTCTTGCCATCCTTTCCTTCCGTTCCTTCTCAATTTAGGTAGATGGATGGGATTAGCGCTCACGTCTATACCGTCAAACCACGTGTACGTTGAGATAAATTGTATTGATAATGTTGTAGATTGTCTCCTTACCGAGTTAGTTGATCCTGTGGTAACTCCATCTACTTAGCATTTGTGAGGTGATGGGTTCGATTCCCGTTACCTTCTAGAATAAATTAGGTTTTTGCAGGAGGTTTTCCTCATACACGTATAGCTACATGATCACTATGTATACGCTACTAGTGTGCGGCTATTTAGGTGAATGTTGGGATAGTATCTTCCTCCCTCAGAACCCTAACTCCGTTCCTTCCGGTCCTATCCTGACCACAAAATCCATGGCTGTGGCGTGTGGCTGAAGAAGCTTGGAAAGCTCAAGTAGCCCGCCTTTCTTCTTGAGGAGAGAACGAAATACGCCGCCTTTTCCTTTTTCCTGTGTCTACGTAACAGGTGTCACTAATACTAATTTTGTTTATAGCTTGATTAAATTCTTTATTATGTTATAATCACGTATCAACTTACATTTTTATTATTTTTAACCGTTTCTACTTTAAACACTACAATCACAAGCATAACTTTGATTTATTTTACATAATGTAGCGTATCAAGTATAAATTTGCCGTTAAACACAATATAAATAAATTTACTAGCCTCATGCATTAGGGAGTTATAACTTTTGCATACGTACATTTGTATAATCAAAGGATATTAAAAAAACTCATGATACGCTACATCATCCCAACTTATCTAGTTACTGCGCCTTATTTAAAAACGTTCACCGGAATAATTTAATGGTACACATGCATATTTACACTTTTTTTTGTGTACTTTAAATTGCTTGAAATCTTTTAATATATGAAACAGCGTTCAGTTTTCATCGGAATGCTCTATATTTTTTCGCTATTAATGCTTTTTTTTTCTTTATTTTCAAAAGAAGGGATAGATATTAGGATTTGGTAGATCGTTAACCGTAAACAGGAATTAAATTTCCGACGTAAGAGATATAATGATGTTTTTTATAGAGTGTAGATAGCTTTAGTCGATCACTTTTTTTCAATTTATGTGACACATTTTTATACGTTTTCCTGCCACAAAAATTCTAAGGTTTGCAAAATATATTTTGCAAGTTTTACGTTTTAATAAATTCGTTACTACAGTTTTATATCTTGTTTACAAATCTATCCCTATTTGAGACAGTTAATGTAAGATTTGTAGATTTGCTCTGCCTTTTAAAATAATATAACGTAGCTAGTAAATTCAAGCTAAGTTAATCCTCACATACTTTATCATCCTTTATATTTGCACAAAAGCGAGAGGTCTGTTCACTGTGAACACTTGATGAATGCACGTATCCAACTAACAAGCAGTAACATTACATTTTAGTGCTGATCTTACGAATTATTAGATACTGTCTAATTTGAGCGTTGTATTGTTCAGTATCACTTTTCATTTCGCCCCCGCCCTTATTAATTCAATTGGGATCACCGTAACTAAGAATTAGCTAAAATATCTTTGATGGTGAAATCTAATGATACTCACACCCTGTTACCCAAGAATATTCTATAATTCCAAATGCGGATTCATGATTTTATAGGTTCGACGTACATGTTTTGGATTAATAGAAGGCGGGTTGAATTGAAGCCATCTAGTAAATATGTGCTGCTGTTGTACATTTTGATAGTATAATTAAGGTATGCTTGGAGATAGGTTTTTAAGGAAATAATCGAGAGGGTTGTTAATTTTGATATTTTGAAAAAGAATGAATGTATTATATTGTCTGATGAAATAACATAGAATAAAAAGGTAATATTATATATTCACTAATTGTATTTTTCTTTCAGTAAGTGCTTATAATATTATGATCTCAACAAAAGTGTAACTTAATTATGAGATTAATATAACTTTATTTGAAGATAGAAGGTTCTTTTATAAATCGAACTAGATAATACTTGAAATGAGTACATGATTTATAGTACAATACCATGGTAAGAGTGATTATTCCATATAATATAAATTAATATCAATGATAATTTGGAAGTTAATATTACATCACAATCTTGTTATTTAATGTAGAGAGGTCTCTTGATTTCATTTTTAATACATTTTACTTTGACATTTCACACTTATAATGTAGCATATTTTAAGATGGATGTTCCCTTGTAAATGTAGTGGAAGCGGGTAGAACTGCAATAATGCTGACCTTAGGGGATAACCGGTGCACCACTAAGCATGTTCTCGTTGGAATACTGTGTGTGTCCTGTTATGAAATATGTTATCTTTTGGTTCGTTAATTGTAAATGCAGACCCTTAACATGTTGTGATGTTTTTTATTATACTGCAGTTAGCTAATTGTATACCCTGGTGCATTAAATTATTACTACATGGATTTATTAAGTTAGAGTAGGGCGATAACAATTTAATCTTGCAATAGCAGTAGCGTCTAATACCTATAGATCTAGGTATTTATAACTAATACTTATACGTTATTTATGTTGCTATTCTTGTTGTAGTACGCGGCGATGAGGTTTTTCTTTTGTAGTTCTTTTCCTCAATCCGCAATAAAGATATGCAATCAATTAGTAAACCTTATTCATATACATGAATAGATCTAATAATAAAAAATTATAAATTACGAACCAAACCACGCCGCTAGAAAGGGTTGAAAATAAGTGTGAATGAGTTAAAACATTTTACTTCAGTAGGTGAAAAATCATGTATTTAATCTCAATATAAATAGATGCAATGACCTTTAGACTGTTAAATAATTTTTAGGGAAGCATAAATAAGTATTTATATATTTAAATCCCTTAAATTCAATTCATAAATTGTAAAAAAGGAACGAGCCACTGCTGCTAAACATTGATATAAATATTAATTAAAGTGTTAAAAATAGAGACTTGTCAATAAAAGTATTGTTGGATTTGATAAAATTTGTAAAGGGTTACAATAAGTTAACGTTCATTAGATAGCCGCATTTTGTTTAATAAATATTTAGTGTGAAAGAACACACGACATTCCAACACACGGACACACGGACACACGGACACACGGACACACGGACACACGGACACACGGACACACGGACACACGGACACACGGACACACGGACACACGGACACACGGACACACGGACACACGGACACACGGACACACGGACACACGGTCACACGGACACACGGACACACGGACACACGGACACACGGACACACGGACACACGGACACACGGACACACGGGCACACGCACGCACGCACGCACGCACGCACGCACGCACACGCACGCACACAACAACACACATACACACATCACACACACATACACATACACACACACACACACACACACACACACACACACACACACACACACACACACACACACACACACACACACACACACACACACACACACACACACACACACACACACACACACACACACACACACACACACACACACACACACACACACACACACACACAGAAACCAGAAACACAGAACACACACACACACACACACACACACACACACACACACACACACACACACACACACACACACACACACACACACACACACACACACAGACAGCACACAGACACACACACACGCACACACGCACACACACACACACAGACACACAGACACACACACACAGACACACAGCACACACACGCACGCACGCGCACACACACACACACACAAGTTATATATAAAGCAGTTTAACCCTTCTTCATCATTGGCAGCCCATCACCTGGAAACTGGACATTACATTAATACGAATAACATAAGATTCCTTGCTCCTGTTATCCATACTTGTGAGAGAGTAATTCGAGAAGCTATAGAAATCTAAAAACGCACTTATCCTCTTAATAAACGTGATGATAGTCTACGTCTCCCAGACATATGGAAAAATGTAATTAAGAAGAATGATACTCCTTCAAGAGTATCAATCACCAAATCCGACGAGCAACAACAAATTCTTGAAAAAGGAAACAAAGATAAGTTTCTCAAACGTAGATATAAATATTTTACGATATAAACACGAGAAAATCCAGAGGATGAATATTTCCAGAAATAAAAATACTGGTGAAAAACTTAACGAAAATATATAAATATATATATATATATATATATATATATATATATATATATATATATATATATATATATATATATATATATATATATATATATATATATATATATATATATATATGGTGTTTGAGTGATATTGGGCCAAAATTAAATGGGCAGTTCCTCTCTTAAATATAAGTTGAAAAAATAATGTCAACTCAAAATGACTCTTTGTTTAAAGGATACAGGGTGCCAAAGTTTAAAGAAATATTACAGTTTTAGATGATAACCTATGTACATTTAAACCGATTTTGATGAAACTTGGCATGAACAATATACAAACTGTGTTCTTTAATTTGGCTATTTCAGGTTTTGTAGATGTTTTCCAGTGGCGTAGATATTCAGCGGTGCCACCATTTCCCTCCCTATCTTTTACGCCACTTTATTTTTTTCAAATCTAAAAGTGTTTTCTAATTTTAAATTTAATTTAGAAAAAGAAATGGCTCTTGAAAAATTTTCATTAGAAGCTTATTTACAGACATATTTTAGAAATATTTCATTTTATTAGTGGCCCATGGACATTGCAATTTAGAAAAAAATTTAACAGTTGTAATTTTTTTATTACAAATCAAAGATTAAAGATTAAACACAACAAGATAAGAACAATAACATTTTTTAAATAACATTTTTTAATGGTACATGGAATATTATATCCAAAACTAAATTTATTATTTTTATAATAAATGTTGAAATTGTCGCCCTTCCGCATCGTCTTAACATTGAATTGCGAAGATGTCTAACATTTCAAGTAATTTATGGAAGGCGGTAACAATTCCCAAGCCATCGCGATCATCAACAGGAGTGTCACAAATTTTAGATTTGACATATCCCCAAAGAGAAAAATCAAAGTGCTTTAAATCAGGAGATCTAGTGGGCCAGGCGGAGGAACCACCACGTCCAATCCAACGATCTGGATATGTGTTATTTAAGTAATTTCGGACTTGGCTCCATCATGCTGGAATATCATCCTATTCCGAATATCATGGGGAATATCCTCCAACAATTCCAAAAAAGAATTCGTTATGAATTCAAGATAAACTTGACCGGTAGCGTTGTGAGGTAAACTAAAAGGTCCAATCAAAAAGTTTCGAATGGTCGCTCGCCAGACATTAACTGAGAACCGTTGTTAATGACCACGTACGATGACAGCGTGACTCCAGATATGGCTGTTGCATGTGTTGAACATACCATCCCTTGTGAAACATGCCTCATCCGAAAATATTACATCCCAAGCAAAAGAAAGCAGAACTGCAGATCTCTCCAAAACCAGCGACAAAATTTGTTCTACGCGCAAAGTCTGCTTGATCTAGCGACTGAACTTTCTGCTTTTTAAAAGATGTTGGCGGTCCTCATTTAAAACTCTCCAAACCGATATGTGAGAAACACCCATATCGTTAGCCACGGCACGAGTGCTTGTGGATGGAGTTTCTGCTACACGCTCTAAACCCTCCTCGTCAAAACGCAATGTTCGCCTGAGCCTCATTTGTCCAGGGAGTGTAGGGCGCTTTCGAACTCCAGTCTCTCTTAAACGAGCGTAAATGCGTAGGAAAATGTTGCGGTTTGAATGCCGCCAAATCAGGAAAACGTTATCGATACAAACGAGCGGTTTCTCTACTGTTCCCATTTGCAGTACCATAAATAAACTGCATGTCTGTTAATTCAGCAGGTGTGTAGTTTACCACAGTAATGAAAAAACACGGAAAATACGAAAACACGCCAAAATGTCTTAACAACAATACATAAATATGGCTATAAAAAAAAACTACCTATAAATTTTATCAAGGACAGAAAGAGTTTGTTAAAATACATTATTATAAATAATTCAAATGTAAAATATCTCTGCAAATAAGCTTCCAATCAAAATTTTTCGGGAACCATTTGTTTTTCTAAATTAAAGTTAAAATTGAAAAAGAGTTTTAGATTTCAAGAAATGCAGCGGCGTAAAAGATAGGGAGGGAAAAAGTGGGCTAACCCTGAATATCTACGCTACTGGAAGAGATTTATAAAACCAAATTAAAGACCATTTTTTGTTTATTGTTCATGCCAAGTTTCATCAAAATCGGTTTAAATTTACACGAGTTATAACCAAAAACTGCAATAATTCTTTAAACTTTGACACCCTGTATATTTTAAACGAAAAGTCATTTTTAATGGAAATTTATTTTTTCAACTTATATGTAAGAGAGGAACTGATCTTTTAAATTTGGCCCAATATCATTGAAACACCCTGTATATGCGTCACGACTGTTTGTAACCACTAACCGGCCACAGCCTTTGACCGATCGACCTCTTATTTGGAAGAGGTTGATCTTGGTGACCATTGGGTTTATGGATATTGACTATATATATATATATATATATATTTTGAGATGTTCAGAAAGAGGTAATAGAAGTATCGGACAGTTTAAAGGACATTTGGGTAATAAAAGGGGGTGATTTCAAGCTCGATACATGTGCAAGACACTATTTTATATAAATCTGGTTCACGATGTGATTAAAATGAATTTGTTTGGTATAAATTAGTCTGAATATTATTTACTTAGTTTGGTTTTATCATAAAAAGCATTTTGCTGCTAAAAAAATTGTCAAGAATGTTAAATATAACCATTTTCGTAAAGTCATTTTAGTATTTCAATTATTGCAATAAAAATCAATTTTTCAAGGGTATTTTGGCAAGTGAACACTTTACAGGTGTTTAAACATGAACTATATAGTTAGGATTATGTTAGGGATAGTGTATAATTAGTTTTTGAATGCAGGAAATATAAAAATTTCATAAAAGGGTTATAATTTGGACAGTTTAGACATTTTTCGCACATATTTTTGGAAGCGAATTAGTGACAAAAGTTATGATACAAGTTTCACAATAAGAACAACACCTAGAACATTCTGGCATAAAGACATTTATAGTGGTGTACATTTTTATAGTGAAATACTTCATAAGAGTGTTAGACGATGAGACTTTTTCAATGCAACACTATGTGACATTATGCATTACAAATAAATAGTGAAAAATATAAATACAAGAAGTACAAACCTTTAACATAACATTTCAAGTGTTGAAAACATTTTTAAATATGAATTATTTTCAATTTTAGATTTAAGTTTGGTTAGGTTATAATTTTTAGGTTTTTTACATAATTTTATACTTTTTTCACATTATTAGGCTTAGATTTTGCTCTTAAAGCAAATAGTAGATGTTCTTTCTTAATATAGCACAGTTTTTATAAGGATACAGCGCTTTTCACCGCAAAATTGTGTTAAATCTGAGGTGAATTTAAGATAAATTTACAAAAGCTTAAAATTTCTTTAAATTAAATATTTCTAACACAAAAAGTATGTGTTCTTGTGTAAAATGTTCTCAAAATTCCATTTTTGTAATTAGAAAAAGCATAGCGTGTAAGTGTAAATAGTTATAAGCTTATTTAAGTTAGATTAAGTTACTTCGTATATTAATTTTAGGAACCATAGCTTTGTTCAAAATTTTACGTAGTTTTCATTTTTGTTATTAATTTTCAATTCCGATTATGTATAAGAAAGTTACGGCCAAATTTCCATTTGAGTCCAATTTGTAATATAGGTCCACCAATCATAGCCTTAGTTACTTATGCAATATGGCTGGAAAAAAATTGAATTTTTGGTAACAACCAGAAACATATAAAAGCAAGTGCTCTGAAAATAACTCTCTCTCTAGAATTTGTTCAAAGTGTAAAAGATTGAAACAGTGTTGTGAAATTGTGCAATAAAAAGTAAGTTTCTTAACCTAATTTATATTTTCGTCAAGAAGTTACATTCTACGAAGAATAATTTCGGGAGCATTTGTTTTTATATCGACGGTTTAAAATAAATAGTTCGGTCTCCGATACCTGTCGTTTTCGGAAATATTTTTACGTGTTAATTTGTGTCACGATTTTGTAAAGATTTGCTTTTGTGTTATCCAACTTAAATTAATTCCGTTATACCAAATTAAAACCCATTTTATTTGGTAAATGTTGTTTTATTTCTTCGGACAATTTCTTTTAAACAAAATTTGAATCGGTATCTAAAAATAAAAGTGTTCATCAACAAAAATTTTGGATAATTAAATATTTCTTTTAAACGATATCATTCAATAATTTTTAAACTTAATTAAATAAAAAGTTACCCAAGTAAAACAAGTGGTTGGAGTTTGCTGATATCTAAGAAAACATCATAAGTTTTGGAAATTGGTGTCTTCGACAACCTGAGAGTCGAGTTAGCAGTATATGGGTGATGGTAACAACTGTAATCGAGTGGACATTGCCTGCATCCAGTTGGAGTTATCCGAAGACATCAATCTACAGTGAGGACAGTATATGTGAGTCACAAACTTTAATAACCCTACTCATTGTGGACATTCATTGATATAAATTTCCTGCAAATTAATATTTGTTACATACATGTTTTTGGTTTATAATTTTAAATATTTACTTGTGTAAACACCTGTAAAGGTATTAATTTATTTTCTTTTTCTAAATTTTCATTTTGGATATAAACATTAAATTTCTAAATTATTTATTTGACATTTTTTTGACAGTTTTAAATTTCACTTAAGTTCATTACAACGCATGCGTTGATAGCAAATTATATTCAGGATAATTTTTATACATTCATTATAATTCTATAAAGTGTATTTCTTATACACATTTGCAGATTTAAACTTCAACTAAATTACTTGAACTCTATCCCCAATTGAGATTGAGCTAGTCCGGTGCACATAATAAATAAGTTAAATAAGTTAAAGAATACTTCAAACATATTATTAACGTTTTAAATTCATATTAACATTAAAATTTAATATTACCTCAAACTAAATATAATATTAATTATTTCCCTCACAAATTTATAAGTCGTCAGCATTACAAATTATTGGTGCATTTTCCCCTCTTTAATTAAAGTAAGTCGCCATTTAAATATCAAATTCAATTAAGCCATCCCAATATATATATATATATATATATATATATATATATATATATATATATATGCGACATAAATTATTGCACAAAACCCATTTTAGTATAGAAATCTCAATTGCAGGTCTGTAGGTCAGCTAGTGTCATATAAAAGTGATAGGGTAATGTGAGTACCGTCAACGTATATTACAAATAAGTTTAAGTCAAAATTTATACAAAACGATACAGTTTAAGAAAACATATTAACAAAAAAAAAAGTAGTATTATTCTTTTATTAACTCTAAAATTCATTCCAAAGTATTGATATAAAATTAAATAATGTAAGTTATAACACAAGTCAGTACTGTAGGAATGTCATTGTTCATTTTAATTTAATTTAAAACCTTTAGCTATAAAAGAGGAAGTTGAAAACGTAGAATTAAATTAATTAATAATTTTCGCTTTTGTATCAAAACCATCTCGGCGCTATCGTACAGGCAAAAGGTTAGTGCTTTTTAATTATAAAGACTTTTATACAAACTTAAATTGCTTATGTGCTTTTAATTTCGTATTATTTAGCAAATTAGGGTTGTACATTTATTTAAAATCGTACAAAAAGAACAAGTAATGTCTTTAAAGTAATCACGGATTATGACTTCTTTGAATTCATAATGTAACAGTATTTATGAACAGATCAAAGAAATGATTATGAAATTGTCGTACAAACGGACAGTGAAGTTTCCTTTTAAATTACACCACTAAAACATCACGTTCACATGTTTTGTAACATGCATACTTAGATTAATTACCTAGCTTAATTATATCCTGATGAATATATTTATTTAAACAAGCAACTAACGTCCTTTCACGTCCCTGCACTCCTCCTATCATCGTCTGGGTTCAAACTCGCTGGAAAAGTAATTTTCAGCCACACTTATGCTCTTAATTTGTTTGGTCGTTTTTCACCCCATATAGCTCTCGTTACGTATAATTTCTAGATTTCAGCAGCCGAAGTTATATAATTCATTATGACTGTGCCATTTTATGGACGACATAAGGTGTTAATAACACAGTTTTTTTTTAATTAAAAAGATTGTTACCGTGTGTAAAAGTTGTAGTAAAAAAGTATAATATTCTTAGTTTTAGTTGTATGATCTTATTGAAAATTTAAGTATATTCAGTTATGAAGTTTGGAAAGCATTGATTTACCCATGATTGTATGGTTTATTTGGCGTTATTAGAGTTTATTGTGAATTTTATAAAGTATTCGAATTCAGTTTTATTTTTTTTAATAGATTGAAGTTTTAAAATTGCGATTACGTTTGCCGCGTATTGTAGAAATGGTTATTTACGCTTATTAACAGGCTTAATGTAGTAAAAAGAATTTAAAAAAACCGTTTTTGTTTTAGTATATATCAGATAATCCAATTTTTAGGTAATTGTTTAAAGTGGCGAAGTGTGGGAGAATCGCGAGAGAAGAGCATTGATTAAGTTTTGTTTTCCCGGTGCATTAGTATCACCCAAAGGAAAATAATCGTGAACGGCTTTGTTAAAAACTTCAATAAAACAGAGGGTTCGCTTAAAGAACATGAGTATTGAAGGGTGTCAGTTGAGTTCACGTGTTGACTCTGAGTATTTGATGTAACTTAAATGCTCCAAGAAATTACGTAGAGCCTTGCTGACGACAAATGTATCCATCAGCTAATGCAATAGAATTTTGGGAGTCGTGGGAAAGATAGTTAGCGGAGGGCGGCCAGCTATCGTGCCGACAGGAGAAAGCCGGAGCATCCCATTACTGTTTCTACTTGGACATCCTGAAGGTCTAAGATAAAACAATCCATGTGCTCAATGTTATTTTAAGGTTACAGTACTTAATATAAACGTTGTTTGTGTTAAAGAAGATAATCAAATTTAAATGTTATAAAACACCCGTTACCAATTTTATGTTACTTATAAGGTACATGTTTATTTGATATTGACATTTACGATTTTAATTTGTCATTTATTTACATAAATTTTGAGATATTAAATTTCTTTTGTTTAATGTTGAATGATGGTGACGTCATGTTCCAATGGTTTGTGATTATTTTCTTAAGGTACAATCAAAGATTAAATATAAATAGTAAAAGACATTCCGCCAATCTTGAGCTCTCGGAACCGCTTTTGTAGTAGCAAAAGAAAGAAATATTAGTTTTAAGGAGTGTTTTACTTTCAATATGTGTCCGTCGATAAATATTTTATTTGATAGATCGAAATTGATTGTGTACTTGGACAGTTTACTTGTTAATAAGTAATTGAATAAGCGCTTGCTAAAATTGAATTATAGAGTTTCTTTTAAGTGTTGGATTTCTTTGTAAAGGAGCAGTGTACCGATACAAAGGGCGTTAACCTATTTTTACTATTAAAGTGTGCTGTTCGAGCATAATGGCCAATTATTATATTTCAATTTGAGTTTATATCAATTAAGATAGGGGTAGTTTTATTTGAAGTAGAATCTAAAGTTGATTTCAATTGTGGGGAGACTACTTCATTAACAATATTCAAGGTGGAATGTAGTAAAAATTTAAAAGTTGAAGGGCCAAACAGTAAGAGTCATATTGTGGTGTTTTGGAGCATCACGTTTCAGAATCGACTCAGGGAACCGTTGGCTGCGAGCAAAAAGGTACGTTCAAGTATATGTTTTATGCTAGTGCACCCCTTGTTGTTTGCGTATATTTCACCTGGATTAAGACAGGGTGGCACCCAAAACATTATCCGATCAGACTTACCGTTCTATCGTAACCACATTTTAAATAAAAACTGCTTTACGACGAGCTAGTTGACCTTTTCGGTTATTTGCTTGTGCAATGTTCTAATGCCGTTTGAACAAATTAAATTAAATACAACTTATTAAAGATAGCTACAGATTTGTCGTGTAATTTATTGGTTCATATTTTGAGACAATACAAAACTTAGTGAACGCTTTGTTATGGTTAATGTGAGTCTACACGCTTTTCGAGAATTTTTATGGTAGAGTTTTATAAAGAAAATTAAGATCTATTTTTCTTTATGGCAGTGCCTAGATAAAAAATTTCTAGGTGTCACGTAGGCTTATTAAAATAAATTCGCCGAAGAAGGTCGCGGGTTTTAGTAAGACGTCGAGTACATGAAATATGGCTTCAGAAATTCACACTTACTATAACGTATAACTCAAATTCGATAATATAGGTCACAGGCGCCACTATGATCAAAATTTTTCCGTAAAAAGTTTAGGCGTACTGTTAAAAATCCTGGAAGATTGTAGAAAGCAAAATAAAATGACCAATGAATTAACTAAGTTTCAAGCATATAATTCGTAATGTTTACTTTGAATTTAAAAAGTACGTCAAGATTTGTTTCAATCAGACCATAAAATTTATTTGAATCCCAAATTAATGAAAAACAATCAAATAAATCTTGTAAACATAAAAGTCTAAAAATATTACCAACGATACTTAATGTTTGCACAAATAATTATTTGGAAGACAATCACTAAAACTTTTCATATCGCCCTAGTACATATCTTACATATCTTGTGAAGGTAGTTTTTATATGAAATAAGCTTTGTATTACTTTACTTTATGAAAATATTTATAGTAATCGTGATTAACGTAATGCGTTTTAATGCATAAATTAATTTAGTGCTTTTGTGTTTTCCCCCAAAATTGGATCAATTAATTAATTCCAATTACAACGGTATTTACATTACATGCCGTAGTTGAGCATAATAGAGAATGTAAATATAATCTTTAACGTTTAACGTTAATGTACTTAAAAATTTTTGTAACCTCATAAACACTTGCCATTCGAATGTTAAATTGCATTAAACGTTTGTTGAATGCGTATAATAAAATAATAGGGACCATCCTATATATAATAATATTTAAACCGAATTAGGTACACACTGACGTTAAAAATTAAATCTTGACAAGGTTGATTGACAACTAGGTGGTCCATTGTCTATGATACATATTTTCGTTTATTAATACAATACTCAGTATTCAATTTTGCACACATTATGTAAATAGATTTGGTTAAAAGACCATATTTCTTTATACCAGGTACTTATCGATTCACAAATAATAAATTAATAAAATACAATCCACTATACATATATTTAAAATTAATTTTGTAATGGACGAACCAGCAGTTCGCTTGTTATGGTAAAATAAAAATTTACTAAACGTTCACCTTACGACGGTCATTTTTAATCTCAGTGATCTGCAAGATAACTCTCGTTGTAACAGTCTAATTTAATAACAGCTCGCCTGAATGTATCTCTAGCTCTCCCAGATCGAAACATGAAGAAAAATTAATTTAAATCGTAACCCCTTAGCAATAATTATGTTTACATTTACAGTACTAAACAAAAAAGCATATGAACTATAAATTTTTCATACTAACATCTATCATGAATCCTCTGAAAAAATTGCTTTGCTATAGGTACTCACTTCAATAAAGAGAATAATTGTATTACACTTAATGAACCTTGTTACACTTTGTTTTAACTACTAATGTCACGTACACATTTTTGAATTTGTTCCCAACTTTCAGTATATTCGTTTCACAATCTTGCATTATTTTTTATGTCGTGTTTTTCTTTCAGCGTCACCAAAATTGAAAGATCTTCCATTTTGGGAAAGGGAAACGTTTAAATTTGTTTAAGTTAAAAAAAAAGATTTTTATCTTTGGGTCGAATTTGAAGAACCCGCTTTATTTGCGAGCGTTGCAACAAATTTTACTTTATGGGTCAAATTTGGGGTTCGAAGCTTAGTGTGAATTTTGTCTCTTTAATATTTACTTAAATCCAAAGATATAACTTAACGATTATAACGGCATTTAATGTATGTGTGAAAATTACAGTTTTTGCGTTACTGTAGATTGCTTATTATCTCTCATCCCTTTGTGCTTTCCTTTCGATCATTCCCCATTCACCTCCTTGACCATCGCTATCCAGCAGTCGGGATAGTGGTGCCTCTCGACCTTTGGGGAGCGACTTCTGGCGCCTGACTTACCACATGAATTTTCTCAACCCGCTCTAACCGTTCTGGGCTAGACAGTTTGCTTAAAGATCTATAGGTGAGTAGAGACCCGTTTTCCTTTTTCACCCGCTTCCGATCTAAACACGTGACAAGATAAACAAGAACCAGTGAACTATAAGAGTATCAACGTACTAGATACAATGCTTAAACTAATAACGAAAATTATAACTAATATTATAAATAGCACCATTAAATTATCAGAAGAGCAGCAGGGGTTCAGAACTGGAAGATCTTGTACCGATGCCGGATTTAACCTCCTATAGATTGTCGAAAAATAATTAGAATATAATAGACTAGCATTTTTATGCTTTATACATTTACAAAAAGCATTTGGCCGCACACAACTCATTATATAATAGACAAATACCACTAGATATTATTAAGCTCTCAGTTGTCTGATATCATGATAGGTAAGGTAATACAGAAAGTGCGTAAAGTGCGAGGCTACAAATTGAGGGATACGGAAATCACAATGATATGCTACTCAAACGATCGATGCTGCGGAGGATGAAGACGACTTACACATTTAACAACATTTGAAACTGTTAAACATGAAAATATCACCAGAAAAGATGAATAATTTTACTCCCCACAAATATAGCAATATTAAAACTACCTGTTTCTTCCACTTTTCTACCTTATTCCTAACTTAATTTGTTGTTATATATATATATATATATATATATATATATATATATATATATATATAATATTATATTATATTCTTTAATTATATATTTATGATATATATATATATATATATATATATATATATATATATATCTATATATTACTTGATTTTTAATTCTAACTTTATTCGTGATAATGCATGGTTCTGTTTGCACTGTAACTGTAAAATCTTGCTCCTCAACACTAATCTGATTTTAATTAATTTGGATGGTAGATTTTTCATCCCGAATAATATACTAATGGTCTGTGATCATTAAAAATGTTAAATTTTCTTCTGAATTCACATGGACTAAAGTGTTTAACAAAAAAAAAATGTAGTAAACGTATTATCTCCATCAGAATTTAGAAACTTTAAAACTGTTAGCGTATTTACCAAATTTTTTAAAATCTCGAATGATTCTTGATATTCGTTACTTCATTTAAATTTGTCGTTTTTCCGCATTAATATATTTACTGGACTCGCAATTCCAGCAAAATTTGAAACAAAACGCCTAAACAGTTGGTACTGTTTAGTGCAGACGCTAGCGGAAGTTCGAAGGGGAGCTGGAAAATGATTTTTTTATGGTTGTATGTATGTATTTTTATGTCACCGTATGCTTAACTTAAAATTTAGAAATAAAGTAACTTTAGAGATGAAATCTTTTTTTTTACGTTGTTAAAAGCTTTTCTTACACTATAAATTGTTTTCTCCCATATTTGCACCCTTTGGTGCTAAATACTTTTCAATTACTTTTGTCTTATTTGGATTAAGTACTATTTGCTGTAATGAAATTTCCTAAGTTTAAAATTTCTTTTTTCAAAAACTCAAATTTAATTGGATTTAATTTTAAATTTACTTTTCATAACCTTTTTAACACAGTAATTAAATTCTTGTTGTGATTTGTTAAATTATTTCCGAATACTATTTTATAATATCTAAATGCACCAAACATGAATCAACATTTAAACGTGATAGAGCTATGGTTATTACTCTTGAAAAAGCCTTAGGACTAACTGTTAACATTATTGGTAACCTTATCATTTGATATTGACTTTTGTCTGCAGCAAACGCTGTATATTTTCTGATTTTCTCGTCTAATTTAATTTGTTAATATGACTGCATTACATCTAAATGTGAAAAATATATCGAACCTCTAAGAAAGCCTGGAATTTTTACTATACTTTGTTACCTTCGTGGTACTTGTAGAGTAATATATAAATTTTTTACATGCATTTTTTAAGTTGTTACATTTAGAAAAATTAAATGTCTTAATATAGTTACATTCCCAAAAAAATTTGAAATGATTTTACACTTTCTCATATTATTTCAACATTCTCTTTAAAAACGTTTTTTTTTTTCATTTCAATGCGTTACACCGTTTGGCTTTCTTTGGTTTCACTTACAAAATCAGGAAAGTAGATCACAAAGTTATTTAAAGCGTCTTTCCTCTACAACGTGATGCGAAACAAGACAGTCAGAAGTTTTTTCCGCTAGAAATTTTTATATTACAATGATTTACTTATTGTGTATCATTAAGCTAGACATAAAATAGTCAGCACAGTATCAACACTTTTTGTGTAGTGTAAAGTATTAGGTTAAGAAATTGTGTGAAGTTCCCTGGTAGTATAAAAGGTAACGTAAAATATTTGTCTAGTGAACTTCTACCAGAGAGAGGGGTATAATTTGTGTAATAGTTAAAGTAGTACAGAGGGGAAGTAGGACGATGTGCCGCAAACTTAGTGCTTTCTTAGATCTTTATTGCGCTCATACCTTTCAAAGTGCTTTTGCATCAAAGGCTTATAATAACGTAGTGGGAAATTCAGATGGGACTCTGATCTGGCAGTAGTGGGGACATAATAACGTAGCCACTTAATAGTTAAATAATAATTAAATGTAAATTTAAACACAATTATCTTTAACAGCAAATTCTACAATTATCTTTCCTTAATAAATAGTAATAAATAATTTCCCTAAATAACTCAAATATTACTAACTCCTTATACATAGCGATTCTTAAACTCATACATTAACATTTCACTACATGGCGATCCTGAAAGCATAGTATCCAAGTTCGTAGGCAGGATCGCAATGCATTGTATGGGGCTTTAATTTAGTTTTAACTTACATTTAATTATAATATATTCGTTTGTCGGTCGCATTGTGAATATTACTGTTGAGCCTAGGGATCAACTAATACGCAAGACTAAACCATAAGAGCACTACTTAACGCAAGAGCGACAACAGCCAACAAGAACGTACTTAACCTTATATACCTTAAACTATTACAACAGTTATTCCGCTCTGTAGAAAAAGTTTGACTTAATTATTTCAAGAACTTTACATTTACCAAGGAGCTTCACAAAATTTTAAATTTTAAAATAACACTATTATCATTATTACTATTATTGTTATTATTATTATTGTTATTATTATTATTATTATCATTGTTATTATTATTATTTCAGCATTACAGTATTTTTGTTTCCGTATGTGCGAATCACCTATAACGAAAGTCTTTGTAAAAAAAATCCACATCCGGTTTTTAACGAATTTACACATTTTCAACTTGATGTGTGGGTATGCGTGTACGTGTGGTGGGTATGTGCGTGTGCGTAAGCGTATGCATGTGTGTAAGCGTGTGCGTGTGCATAAGCTTGTGCGCGTGCGTTTGTAATTGTGTGTGAGTGCGCGTATACGCACGCTTATGCAAAGTGCAATATACAGTGTACATGAGTGTAAGCGTGAGCTTGAGCGTAAGTTTGAGTGTGAGCTTGAGAGTGATTATGAGCGTTTGCGTCAACATCAGCGCGTATGAGTGTATTTCATGTTTAGTTTGAGCTGAGATCGAGTTTGGGCTTGAACCTAAACTTGAGCGTGGTCTTGAGCTTGAGCTTGAGCTTGAGCTTGAGCTTGAGCTTGAGCTTGAGCTTGAGCTTGAGCTTGAGCTTGAGCTTGAGCTTGAGCTTGAGCTTGAGCTTGAGCTTGAGCTTGAGCTTGAGCTTGAGCTTGAGCTTGAGCAGCTTGAGCTTGAGCTTGAGCTTGAGCTTGAGCTGAGCTTGAGCTTGAGCAGGCTGAGCTTGAGCTTGAGCTTGAGCTTGAGCTTGAGCTTGAGCTTGAGCTTGAGCTTGAGCTTGAGCTGAGCTGAGCTTGAGCTTGAGCTTGAGCTTGAGCTTGAGCTGAGCTTGAGCTTGAGCTTGAGCTTGAGCTTGAGCTTGAGCTTGAGCTGGCTTGAGCTTGAGCTGTGAGCTTGAGCTTGAGCTTGAGCTTGAGCTTGAGCTTGGCTAGCTTGAGCTTGAGCTGAGTTGAGCTTGAGCTTGAGCTTGAGCTTGAGCTTGAGCTTGGCTGAGCTTGAGCTTGAGCTTGAGCTTAGCAGCTTGAGCTTGAGCTTGAGCTTGAGCTTGAGCTTGAGCTTGAGCTTGAGCTTGAGCTTGAGCTTGAGCTTGAGCTTGAGCTTGAGCTTGAGCTTGAGCTTGACTTTCAACTTGAAGTTGAGCTTGAGCTTGAGCTTGAACTTGATCGTAAGCGCAAAAGCTATCGTGTGGGTGTGTTAGAGTGTAAATTATTTACTCAATTAACAAAAAAATGATAATTACTCAACACGGTAATTAATTAAAATATTTAAAAGTTCCTGGAATCTAACTAAACGTCAGTTAGTGTTTATTAAACAAAATTAACAGAGCTTGCTTTACATTTCTGAACGATAATGGCTTTAATTTCGATAACTGTAAAATTTGTCAATATAAACTCAACTTGATTCTACTTTTGTGAAGGTAACTAAATGCCCAAAAATTACACTACAAATAACTATATTATTATTAAAAGACCAGCATAAAAAAGTATATAAGTGGCAAGTACAATCAATGAAACATACCCCAGACAGCGGAGCGTAAACAAATGTATTTTGTCAAAAACAAAATCTAACACCTAAAAAAACAACGCTGCATCGCATATTCCACAGCACTTGTAATGTAATGTAAAGGAGAAATAATATCAACTACTTATTCTTACGTAAGCAACGCCAATACACATATACAAGTAATAATTAAAAAAATATTATCTACTGTATGTACGAAATTCCGATTTATCTCATTCAAATCCAACTGGCTTTATTGCTACAAGAAAAGCTTTCTGAAAATTAAAACGTTAAAACTACAATGACATCGGAATTTCTACTGAAACATCGATTACAATTTTAAATTACACCAAACATGCATATTAATATGCAAAGTAAGTTATAACAGCAAAAAAATAACGTTACCAAGTTTCCTTTCGCCACTTTCGCAATTTCCATTGTTCTGGTCCAAATTACATCACTATCAGATGACACCTTTTTATTATAAAGCGCCGCACAGCACAATGTTTACCAAAATCTTGAGTGAGCACATTTTTTTAAAGAACCTTATATGTGAATACCCAATCTGGCACTTTAGCTTCTATCAAATATTAGCACGTGATACTTTTCCGTTAGTCTTCAAATCGCGGTAATAATGTGTATGATCTTACATAAATACGAGAATAGTCTCTAACACAAATACTTAAAAACATGGTACACATCTTCTGTTAAATATGTATTAAGAAGACGCTTTTTCTTCTGGTCAGTAACAGTAATTTGTGAACTACATCGTAATTGTTTTAAACTTCAACCCTTAAGATCTATACTTCAACTGAAATAAAAGGAAAGCAATCATCGGCCCCTCTTCTAATGGTCCTTTTCCACTAACAATCTTAAAATAATAACTTCCATCTCAACGTACTGAATTAATTCCAATATTACAAAAAAATATTACTCAATTCTTCCTACGTTTGCGACACCCAATTTTAATAAAATTTTATAGTTACTTTTAAAATATTTCGATTGTATCAAGTTTTGTTTAGAATGTATTCACAAATAAAGGTACGTTGTAAAAGGCGTTAAAGCTACATTTAGTGAATATCTCGAAAACCTATAAAGTTAGAAAACACCGAAGTATCCTTTACAAGAGACAGTAAGCATTAGATAAAATAAAAGTTTTCTGTAGAGCAAAAAATAAACGCAAAAAGAATGAAAAGAGTACCTAATGCATTCCTTGTCAATATTTCAAAAACCATCATCTTTACATCAGAAAGTATACACAATTCTTTCAAAAATAATGCAGTTTTACGTAATTTATTCTTGAGTTGTTAATATGAAAATAAACAAGCTTTAAAA
Organism: Vesta saturnalis; assembly: GCA_036346205.1. Classification (NCBI taxonomy): domain Eukaryota; kingdom Metazoa; phylum Arthropoda; class Insecta; order Coleoptera; family Lampyridae; genus Vesta; species Vesta saturnalis. Next base: position 2,009,546 of record JARFJB010000003.1, read on the forward strand.
GTGAATTTAATTAATACATATATGATTTGGAATAACACACTACATTTTAATTAGTGGAACTAAAAGAAATAAAATAATGCATTTTTTTTAGGATAATTATGTAACCACTTATGTAAATCGTTTCTAATGAAAACAGGCAACATTGCAAAAACAACATTAATTTATATCAAGTGGACATTCAACCTTTGATGTAAGATAGAGGTTAGTAAATATCTAGGTGCTAATATGAAACCATTACACCATTATTACACATAATTCAAATACTTTGCTTCTTTTGGTCCTTTAATGGTGTATTTTTATATTATATACGTGTCGATAACAATTATAGTTATCGTCCCCAGTAGTGGTTAGACTTAAAGAATTGTTTAAGGTGTATGATAAATTTCAAACTGTTATCGAAAGGTATAAAGTTATGTAAAATATAACATAAAAATACACCATTAAAAAACAACAAA